>CM052802.1:106504843-106596950 GCA_028533885.1 Nasua narica | reverse complement strand
GCCACGAAAGTACTCACTGAGTTTCTATTCTTGAAGTATCGGTTAGGGAGAAAGATAAATGCTCCAATTCGTTTACAAAGGAATATTTTATGAAATTTCTGTAAGTCATAGATAGCTTAGAGAAAAAGTTTCCTCAAATCTGGAAGAACAAACATTAGAAAACCAGCAAAGTTTTAAACAAGAGTTATTAAAACTGCAATCATCTTTTTCAGTTCATTTAATCCCATCTTGTTAATTCTGGTTCTGCTTGAATGCAGATTTTGCATTAGTTCTAGAAGTTCTTATCCAGTTTATTTATAATCTTAAAGATATCAGAAATCTGTATTCATCAAAAGTCCTTTTCATGAATCTCCTTGACATTGCAAGAGCCTCAGAATAATGACTGTAAATAGCAAAAGACTCAGAAATGGGCATGGTTAAAAATCGGATGAGAGGTCATTACATGCAAGGCTATTCAGGTATTTTTGTGACACAAATTTCAATATTTAGAATTTCAAGTGATTACATTATTCCAGGACATAGTAAGACTTTAGAAATGTTATATAATTTCTAGAACAGTTATAGCATTCACCCATACACTATAACCTAAGAATGTTTATCATCCCTTATTTGGGAATGCTTCCCAAGTAAGTTTAACATACTGAATAAACATCAAAAAGACTTCACTTAAAATTTGAGTATTTGGGAAATTTGTTAAAATTTCCCAACCTCAGATGATTCTAAAGCACATGCCTAAATAGGGTTACAGGTCATTACAAAATTTAGAACTTAATTATCTGTTTAACCCAGGTACCCTAAGAGATTCTACAGAAGGTTGGAGCACCTAGATGCCTCAGAGGGTTAAGTATATGTCTTTGGCTCAGGTCATGATCTCAGGGTCCTGGGATGGAGCCCCATATTGGGCTTCCTGCTTGATGGGAAGTCTGCTTCTCCTTCACTCTCTGCCCCTTCTCCACACTCTGTTGTATTGACTTTCTAATAAGTAAACAAAATCTTTAAAAAAAGAGAGAGAGATTCTACAGAAGTTTATGTAATTGTTAGCAAAACTTAGCTCCTTTAATATTGATAAGATTTGGTTTTCTTAAGTAATCAGATACCTGATAAAACAAATATAGAAGCTTTGTTTTTCTGAGCAAATAAAGAAAAAACTTTGTTTATAATTTCTTGTCAAGGGAAGATGAATAATCCAAGAAAACACTTCTTTTTAACACAGAGAAAAAACAAATCCAATCTTATACTAGTGCACTTTTAAAATTAATTTATTCTAGTCTTAGCTGGTTCTAACCATGCGTAAAATTCTTTTCCAAAAATTCTCCTTCATAAACCTTTTGCCGCTTTCTTCTTCATTCGGATTTTTATCCTAAATTTTCCCTTTTTAAACATCTCATTTCAAAACAAAATTCCTTTTTATTTAAATCAACAAATATCTATTCTCATACTTTATACCTTTCTTATACATCTCCTATTTTCCTGCATACAGAGTTGTTTTCTTTATCATTTCCAGCATTCTCAATCACATTTATCAAAATTTTAATACTTCGAAACTTTAATTTCCAATGAAAACTAAGTAGCAACCAACTGAACTATCTATTACATCAGGACTCTTTAGATTGACAAATTTATGAATGTATTTCTAGAAACATGTGTTTTTTTCCACAGTACAACTTTCAGTAAAGCATGAAGCACGTTTACTAGCAGACCCAAATTTATCTTTACTTTCTCTGTAATAATGCAAAAGCAGACAAGCCTATATTTAATACTTAATCTTTCAGCACTTTATCTTATTTGGAAAAGACACAAATATCCAAAGAATTTAACCCAATTTATTATTTAACTTAGAAAACTTCAGGATTTCAGGTTACCAAAGATTTTGGAAGCTATTTAAAAGTTTACCTGTAAAACATTTTATTTATTCAAACTATTTGCTCTTAACAGTTACCCATGAATACTTCCTGAGACAGACAAAAATCAACCATTATTTTAAGTCATCATTGCTGATCAATTGCAACAAAAATAACATAAGCTTATTTGACCTTTAGTAAACCTTGGTAAAATAAAAGTTTTATATTAATGTTGATAACTCCAAAGACATGGCTAGTTTAATTAGACCAACAACCTTGAATTTAAATTTATCAAAGATTATCCCAGAGCACATGAACTTGAAAAACATTTGGATTGGTTCTTACCTTTCTGAGTTTTAGAATGCTCAATTTTTTGCAAGTGTTTGCCTTTAAACCAATTAAATAGAACCCCTTTGCAAATTAATTTTTGCAATACCATCTAGAGCTGGAGAAAATATCTCACATTTATAACACGTATGGACACATAAACACAAACAAGGTGTAAACAAAATCTAGCCTTTGTTTCACTAGTTTCTGTGGAGAGGAAATAAAAGACCCAATTTCCCAAATCTCTCTTTTATTAAACAACTCTAATTACAACATAGCATTATAATTTATGGAACCATTAGTTATTTTCCATTTTCCAATTATAAAGTGGCCAGTTTTGTGCAAAGATACCAAAGGTTACAGCAATAAATAAACCAAATGAAGCCCAGGGTTCTTCTGTGAGCATTGGTTTTTCCCAAAAGTTGGGGTTGCCACTGACTGATCCAAATGGACTCTTAGTTTCTGGTTGCTTAGTCTTATAGCTGGCTTTCTCTAATTGTGTGGGCAAGAAAACAAAATCAGACATGTCAAAAGAACACCATTTGGGCCATCTGAGATTCAAGTTATACTTAATTTTCTCATTTAGGTAAGCACTTGCAAGTATGGGTTCCATATGTATCATACAGACAGCCTGCCGGAGTCTACCAAGGGTGGTTGTTAGTTTTTCTGAAGCTGTTCAGCTTTTATTTACATTTTTAAAAGATTTTATTTATTTATTTGACAGAGAGGAGAGAGATCACAAGTAGGCAGAGAAGCAGAAGGGGCGGGGGGGGGGGGGGGCAGGAAGCAGGCTCCCTGCTGAGCAGAGAGCCTGATGCAGGGCTCAATCCCAGGACCCCGAGATCATGACCTGAGCCAAAGGCAGAGGCTTTAACCCACTGAGCCACCCAGGCACCCCAAGATCATGACCTGAGCCAAAGGCAGAGGCTTTAACCCACTGAGCCACCCAGGCACCCCGAAGCTGTTCAGCTTTTAAATATTCCCTATTTGTTTTCACTTCAGTTATGGAATAAGTCTGAATAAAATCTAAGGACGGTAAGTGTGCTGGATCAAGAGGGTGTTGTTTGTGTCACTTCCAAATGGCAGGGGTATACCCTCTTATGTGTCTCGGTTTCCCCTGGTGAGGTCTAAGACCATCCAGGGAGCTCAGTGCACTGGACGATCAGCCCCTATGTGTGTGTCCCCAGATGAGCTAATCGTTCCCTACCTCATGAGATGGGAAATTCCTCTGAGACCGCTACATGCCTCCAGGAACATCCTCAGACACTTCTGCTAGACTTTTCGTCACCTGCAAGTGCAGTTCGGCTGGAAGGAGCAGGTATCACTTCTTCTGGAGCTGAATGATCCCAACTACTCTCATATTTCTAGCCAGAAATTTTACTCGAGCCTTCTATTAATAATGTCAATTAGTATAATGCCAAATTAAAACAACCAGTGCAGGAACTCCAAACCCTCTAGGTTATTTCCAACTTGAGAACATTACCAGTAACCCTCAATGCTCCAATAAGTTAGCACTGTCAACTCAAATTGAGGAGGTCCTGATAGCAGAAATCACCAGAGACACTGGTAAGGCGAGCTGAAAATTTAGAGGAGCTGGTACCGAGCCTCGAGTTCCAGGTGACCCCCAGGTGTTCTCAAAGACTTGCTCTGATATCCTGTCAACTATGACAAGAAATGACACAAATTAAACAAATGTTTTAGAATTTCTAAAAGAAAGTTTTATTCAGCTCAAGTTAGGACAGCTACCTGGGACACATAATCCTCACAAAGAAAAGAATGCTCCAGGGAAGGAACATTTTTGGGGAAGGGTTATATACATTTTTTTTTACATAAAATGTTACAAATCATTAGAACAAAGGACATTTCAGAAAGTTGCAGACCTTATCTTAAGCTTCTAGTATTTGCAGGACTGTATAACTTTAATCTTGTGGAAACCAGGGAGGTTTTTTGGTTTTTTGTTTTGGTGTTTTGGTTTTTGTTTGAGGGCATGTAGTTTTTTCTTATCTTGATGTTTGGAATGGTCCTTTTAGTTACTTTTTAAGTGAAGCATAATGTGCAATATGCCCTCAGGGAAGTAAAAGAGCCACACTTAGAAGTTTCCCTGAGTCATTGTGACCTTGCTAAGTGTTGAAATAAAGCTTCCTTGGGATCCCAGAAGCAGAGCCCACAAACATCAAGGGTTGACAATTTCCTTTATTTTATTATAGTTGAGTGATTCATACACTATCTTAATAGAGAGTTACATTCTTCTAAGTCTGGCTGTAGATTTTTAGTAGTGCATTGTGTACTTTCATATGTTTTATGTCACTGATTAGCATCTTTTCACTTCAGCTTGGAAAACTTTCAGCATTTCTTGTGTGCAGATCTAGTGGGGGTGAACTCTCTCAGCTTTGTCTGGGAAAGCTTCTATTTTTCCTTCATATCTGCAGGAGAATTTTGCCAGAAGAAGTATGCTTGGCTGGAAATTTGTATCTTTCAACACTTAAAATATGTTACTTCACTCCTGGCCTGTAGAATTTCTCCTGGGAAATCAAGTAATAGTCTAACGGGGGTTCCCTTTGAAGTAGCAGACCTCTCCTTAATTCTTTGCCACTTGCCTTTGAAGCGTTATTTCTATAGAGTTGTTATTATCTGAGGGTTTTTTTGTTTGTCTCTGAAAATGTATCTGCTTCACTCTTCTTTCCTCTTGTAGGGAATTTCCAATCCTTGGTATCTACTGTGGTTCGTGTAATTCATCCAGGTGGCTGTTAGAAACCTCTCTTTTGCTTCCCAGAAGGTGGCGCTAGAGCTCAAGTGTATGGTTCGTCCTTGGTCCACCAGCGACCTTTTTTCTTTCCTTTTTTTTCTTTTCTTTTTTCTTTTCTTTTTTCTTTCCTTTCCTTCCTTTTATTTCTTTCCTTTCCTTTCCTTTTCAACCCCAACCCCAAGGTTTTATTTATTTATTCGTCAGAGAGAGAGAGAGAAGCACAAGCAGGGCAGCAGTCAGAGAGAGAAGCAGGCTCCCTGCTGAGCAAGGAGCCCGATGCACGACTCAATCCCAGGACCCTGGGATCATGATCTGAACCCAAGACGGATGCTTAACCCACTAAACCACCCAGGCATCCCTATGGCCTGTTTTCTTACTATGCTCAGTTTACTGAGCTCCCACTCACAAGTTTACTCAGGAGCACGCTGCACTGCAGGGAGTCAGCAGCAGAATGAAGGCTAGGTATAGGTTTGGCGCTCACTGCACTGAGGATGCACTTGGGCTTGCTAGGGAGATCTCCACTCCCAGAGGTTCATGGTTCTGCTGAATGCAATTCCTTTAACATCATTTGAAATTCTTATCTGCCTCTTCCCCACTGCCCCCTATCCACCCCCACCCCGACTCCCAAACCCCTCCAACCCTCCCTCAACCCCAACCCTCCCCCCCAACCATCCCCGCCCCCACATCCCATCCAAGCTAGAGTTCCCACCTTAGTACTCCAGGTGTTGGTGGGAGAAATCAATTTCTCCAGCCTTCTCCCGCCCAGCTAGGGTAGCAGATGGTCACTTACCACTTCATTTTTCCCCTGCAGGAAAGATTGCCTTTTCTGAATAGATCAGCCCCATACAGTGTTTCCTTTAGGGACTAAATTCCTATTTTCCTCCCTCCAGTGTCATGCTGGAGTTTCATAGAGGAAAGCTGAACTTCTGCAGGTTCGTTCTTGGGCCTCAGCACCTGTCCCAGCATATAAGTCACCTGATTTTTTGCGCAGCAGCAGCAAGAGGCGTCCACAGTTTTTCTGGAGGTTCGCCTGTATCTTACCAGCTGCATTGGTAGGTGAAATTCCTCAGTGGATCCTTGGAGTAAAGTGGATATAATGCATCTCTGGATATGAAGCAACTTATTTTTTTATCTGCTTGTCTTAGGTCAAATAGTTTGTGCATTATTTAGTAAAAAAAAGCTAGTCACAGTGGGAGGAAAACCTTTTGTAACCTTTAATTTTATTCCTGTATTTACTAATAGATGGGAGTATATTAATTATTAAGATTTTTAAAATTTTCTCAGCATTTCCTTAGTCCAATAGGCCAAATAACTCAAGCGATAGATCATGTATGGAATAGTGCGTTTATATTTGGCATGCACTTTTTAATAGGAGTCATAGATAAACTGGAGTACATCAGAACAAAGCTACTAGGATAGTAATACTCAAAACTACATTGTGGTTAATTAATTGTAATAACTGAAAGAGGCTGGCTATCCAACTTTTCATACAGGAGCCCCAGCTGGACAATAATAGCCAACTTTAGTAGTTAATGGTCATGAGAAAGAATTAGAACAAAATTTAATGGGGGAAAAAAAAGATGTTCAAGAAATAGTTTTTAAAATAAAAGAGGGAGGGGCACCTGGGTGGCTCAGTCATGAAGTGTCTGCCTTTAGCTCAGGTCATGATCCCAGGGTCCAGGGATCAAGCCTGGAATCAGGCTCCTTGCTCAGCAGGGAGCCTACTCCTCCCTCCCCACTCCCCTTGCTGGTGTTCCCTCTCTCGCTGTGTCTCTGTCAAATAAATAAAATCTTTAAAAGTAAATAAATAAATGAAAATAAAAGTAATTGTTCTAAAAGTACATTTGGTGATTGTTTAATAACATAATAATAATAATAATAATGGTAAAGAATTATCTGAACTAAAAATGTAATGAAATTATAAATCCATCACTCTTTAGAAGTATTTGCTATTACTCCTTTGCTGTATAACTTTGCAGATCTGCAACTTGCTTTTTTCAGTGGTATGTTAAAAATTATCATGACCAAGAGGAATTTTGAAAAATAAGAGTTTTTTTGATGCAGAGTAAACCTTTTTTTATCATTTCATTTGATTTGAATATTATTGACACAGTGTTACATTATTTCCAGGTGTACAATGTAGTGATCCAACTTCTATGTACATTATGCTATGCTCACAAATGTAGAATCTGTCACTATACAAGCTATTACAACATCATTGATTATACTCCCTATGCTGTGCCCTTTATTTCTGTGACTTATTCATTCCATAACTGGAAGCTTGAATCTCCCATACCTCTTCCCCCAGTTTACCCATCCCTCCCCACCCTTCCCTCTGGCAACCAGCAGTTTGTTCCCTGTATTTATAGGTCTGGTTCTGCTTTTTGTGAAAAATATTTTAAACTATGTTCCTTGCAATTAGAAATGCTCATCAGTGATATGAGTTATTACATATTAAGGTTCCACTTTTCCTATGGAGAATGGGCTCAGTGGTCCATGAGGTATAGGGACAAGTATTGGCTCTGTCACTTGCTAGTTGTGTGGCCTTCAGTTCACCAATGGCTTAACAACACAGAATTCTTTTTCCTTATCTACAAAGAGGTAGTAGCAATACATTTCTTGCAGGAATTTTCTAAGGAGTAAATATGATCAGCTATGGTAAGCACCTAACCTAGCTCATAAGACATAGTGGTTTCTCAATGAAAGCAAATCTATTCAATAAAAAATTAAGAAATATTCTGTGAGTTGCCAATCCCCCAAATTCTTAGGAACCCTACTACACACCTGTCTTCTGGTTGCATACCTTTGGTATACTGTAAAGGCAGTGGAACACCACCTCCTTTTTCTCTATATACTTAAATCCTAACAATTTACCTTGAAATTGTCTTTGTGGTTCCAATCCTCAGAAATCTCTCTCTCCTTTTTCTGAACTTCTGTGACTCTTGTTGTCTATTCCATTCACATGGCACAACCCTGTACTCTTTAATGTCATCACTAATTCTGTCCCTTGAATATTCCATTGTCAGTGGAAGCACTGGGAAAATCATGAAGACCCCAAATGAGAGAAGAAAGCTGTGTGGGACTGTTGTCACCATCATCATCAGATGATGGGCTTTGCAGTAGTTAATACCCATTCAGCGTCTTTATGCAGTGATGCCTACAGGGCACTGACCTCACAGAGTATGACTTGTATGTCCCCATTCTGCTTCTCAGTCCTTTTTCCTGCTTCAGTCATTTTGATCTTGGCAATAAAAACAGAACTAAATGCGAAATGGTATGTTCAGCTGTCATTTGAGAGTGTTGGTGACTAAAATACGGTAGGCATTGAGGTAGTCATGCAGAGCAAAGTTAAGCCAAAGTAGGAATAAAGTTTCCCTTTAAGTTCTTCTGTTCTGTGAACACCTTTTTCTCAGAGACGAGAAGGATAGAAACTGGCTATACAATCTCAGATAGGGTCAGGCTTGATTGGCTTTGGCCAGGGAATATATGAAAGAGAACCTTAGTGGTGTTCTCCTCAGAGTGCCCACCTCTCCTGCCACACACACACACACACACACACACACACACACCCCACACACAGACTCACAAACACTCTGCCAACAACATCACTAGATTCTTCCCTAAAGCTTCAATTCCCACTCCATGGGAAGCAGGCACCTGAAAAAGAACTGCGGGCTCTTTTAAGCACATATGTCGAAAGTTCCAGCTAGTCTTCTATTAATCCCTAGATGCTACATACGCACATAAATATACGTACCAGAGCCACTGCTAGCAGAAGACACTAGTCCTTTGTATGTTTGTTGACTGGATCGTGAGTTGGATTTGTGTACTCTGTTTGCTACCCTTGCTCCTTTGTACAACGCACTCTGAACACATACTCGCACGTACGTGCACTACTGGGCTGAATCTGTAGCACCGCAAATATATTGGGAATTAAGTTTATTTGTGTTACTATGACGCTTACTGGGACAGAAGAGGGAGATTTATTTGATTTCAAAAAGCTGTGGGTTGTGTGAACTGTGTATCTGCCACATCGGTGTATGTATACTCAGTGGTTTAAGACCATTACCTCCTAGGTAAGTAGTGAGCTTTGAATAATAGAATATATTTTAAAAATAAATGGGTTTTCCCTAAGATAGTATAGTTTTGGTTAACTAATACTTTATGTTTTTTTTAAAGATTTTGTTTATTTATTTGACAGAGAGAGAGCGCGATCACAAGTAGGCAGAGAGGCAGGCAGAGAAAGAGGGGGAAGCAGGCTCCCTGCTGAGCAGAGCTCAATTCCAGGACCCTGAGAGCATGACCTGAGCGGAAGGCGGAGGCTTAACCCACTGAGCCACCCAGGCGCCCCGATAAATAACACTTTAATTCAAGGAGCAGCATTTTATTTGCCTTTTATTTCATCTTAGCCAGGCCCTGCGTGCCTGTGGATAAGTATGCAAATTGTGTCTGTTTAGTCAGAAAACATGGGTGTGGTACAGAAAACAGGAGAGAAAGCTGCAGGGCTTCCTGCAAATGCCCTTTGGAGATAAAATAAAACACTCTTCAATGGTGATGTTTCACTTTTAAAAGTAAAGGAGACTGACTTCACTTAAGTGGCTGTAAAAATGTCTTTGCTTTCTTTTAGGTGATCGCACAAGTTTTGAAAAAGTCTTCCATTGAGTATCCCCTCTTTCATCAACTGAGTTTGATATCTGAGTAAGAAAGACAGACAATAAGAAATAGTAAATGCAGTAACTGAACTAATCCATTCCCTAACACTGTGTATTTACTCTCCTATTCATGGCCCTTTGGATTGCTTCCAATTTTTCACCATTACCGACATCGTTACAGTAAACGTTTTTATACATGCCCTTGTAAACATGCACCAGCATTCTCGGAAACTAAAATTGCTAGGCCAAAGGTAATTTGTGTTTTCATCTTTACTGGAAATTGCATAATTAAGTCTTCAAACTAGCAGAACCAGTACACGCTGTCAACAACAGAAACAGGGTTCCCAATTTCTCCATATCCTTAAAACACTCGGTTTAAGTGCATTCCTAAAATTTTGCAAATATGATACCCTGTTATGTTTATATTTTTACTCCTTTAATTATTAGTAAGGTGGCAAATATTTCCATACGTTACTTGGCCATTTGACAATTCTTCCTTCCTACTCTGCCTGCTCTCATTGTGTGTTTATGGTAGCAATTTGGGGGGGGGCAGACATGTTTTAAATAATTTATAGGAGTTTTTTATATATTCTCTATAATAATTCTTTGTAAATTATATGCTTTGAAAATACTTTCTCCTTGTATGTGGCTTGCTGTTTTTAGTACTCAAATGATGGATTTTGATACAAATAATTTAAATTTTGATACATTCCAATGTGTCAATTTTTTTGTCGATTTTTTGTCTTTTGTGTTACTTAAATGCTTTTTTACACAGCTTTTGTAAGATACTCACCTATTTTATTTCAAAAATATTAAAAGTTTAACTTTTCGTAGAAAGTAGATATTGAGGTTTTTTTCACTTTTCATGATGATGTGCACTAGTATAGGCTGTTTTTTCAATCATTGAGTAGCCATTCAGTAGCGGTTTGTTTTTTGGGCTTTTTTGAGATTTTATTTATTTATTTGAGAGAGAGAGAGAGAGAGAGAACAAGCAGGGGGAGGAGGAATGGGAGAGGGAGAAGTCTCCCTGCTGAGCAGGGAGCTCAACTGGGGCTCTATCCCAGGACCCCGGGATCATAACCTGAGCAAAGGTAGGTGCTTAACTGACTGAGCCACCGGGGCATCCCCTCAGTAGAGGTTCTTAACCTTAAATTCAACCCTTTAATTCTGGGAAGTCTTAAAAATTATTTCTTTGAAGTTTCCTCTCAATTTTCTGAATTTTTTTTTTTTTTTTTGCAAATAGTCAGGCATTGAACCCCTTGTTTGTTCCTCTTATTTCCTTTATTTTTTCTTTCATTTGCATTTCCCTAGTTGTCAATGTTGTTCCACTTCCAGAGAGCTTTCTTCAACTTTATAATCTGAAGCTCCTGCTGATTTTTTGAAGGTTCTACTATCATTTTCTTTAATTTCTAAAATTCTTTTTGTTCTCTCAATATTTTTTTAATATCTTAGTCTTCCCACCAACTTTGAGATAAAATTGAGAAATGAAAATTATATATATTAAGGTGTACAAATTGATGTTTGAACATATGGTAAAATAATTGCAACAATCAAGCTAATTAACATATTTGTTACTTCACATAGTTACCATTTGTATCTGTGGTGAGAACGCTTAAGATCTACTCTCAGTAAATTTTAGGTATACAATATAGTACAATGTTGACTATATTCATAATGCTTTATATTAGATATGTTATTCATCTTGCATAACTGAAACTGTACCCTTTGACTAAAATCTACTCATTTTCCCTTCCCTTCAGCCTCTGGCAACCAACATGTACCCTGCTTCCGTGAGTTTGACTATTTTAGATACCATATATCAGTGAAAACATGCAATATATATCTTTCTGTATCTAGCTTATTTCATTTAGAGTAATGTCCTTGAGGTTTGTCCAGGTTGTCTGAATTTCCTTTTTTAAGACTAAATAATATTCCATTGAGTGTGTGTGTGTGTGTGTGTGTGTGTGTGTGTGTATTTATCCATTCATCTGTGGATGGACATTTAATGGCCTGTTCTTCCCTTATATCTTCTCCCATCTCTCAAAGGGTAATAATCATAACAGTTTTAAAATTTTCTTATGATCCTTAAATTGTCCCTATTACCTCTGAGTTGTCTTATATATATTTTGTTTGTTTAAGTTTTATTTTAATTCCAATTAATTAACATAGTGTTTTATTAGTTTCAGGTGTACAATAATAGCAATTCAACAGTTCCATACCTCACCCAGTGGTCATGATGACAAGTACAGTCTTAATCTCTATCACCTATTTAACCCATCCCCCTCCCACCTCTCCTCTAGTAACCATCAGATTGTTCTCTATAATTCAGTCTGTTTCTTGCTTTGTCTCCCTCTCTTATTTTTTTACCTTTGCTTGTTTTGTTTCTTAAATTCCACAGTGAGTGAAATCATGAGGTATTTGTCTTTCTGTGACTGACTTATTTCATTTAGAATTGTACTTTCTAGGTCCATCCATGTTTTTGCAAATGGCAAGATTTCATTCTTTTTCATGGCTGAGTAACATTACATTGTATACTCTACCACAACTTCTTTATCCATTCATCAATTTTTTTAAAGATTTTATTTATTTATATGACAGAGAGAGACATAGTGAGAGAGGGAACACAAGCAGGGGGAGTGGGAGAGGGAGAAGTAGGCTTCCTGCTGAGCAGAGAGCCAGATGTGGGGCTCGAGCCCAGGACCCTGGGATCATGACCTGAACTGAGGGCAAATGCTTAACAACTGAACCACCCAGGTGCCCTCCATTCATCAACTGATGGACAGTGACCACAAATGATATTAGAAGATTTCATCCAATTCCTGGTGATTATGGCTGTGTATTCACATAACAATGGGACACTAAAATGCAGACCGGAACTTGGTATATATAAGTACGACTGCTTGACAGAAGAGACACTACTAGAGGGGAAAGCAAGTTTTTAATTGTTAATAAAATTTATATCAATAAGCTAAAATTTAGCACGAAAGAACTTTCAGTATTCTGTTGTAAAGATTGGCTACTATGAAATGCTTGTAATACTGCCAAATTCCTACAATTCATGTGCTCTCATTTTAATTAGTAATATCCATAATATTAGAGAAAGATATCGTTTTGGGTACATTAGCAAAAATGTTGTCTTTGTTGGTTATGATTTTCTATTGTTGGCATCCTTATCACCTCATGATAAACTACTAACAATGTTGCTTCATTTTTTTTTTTTTTTACTGTAACTTTGTTGGGGATATTTAGTTAACAGAATATATTTTAGATTTTGCATTTGGGAACTATAATTTTCTAATAATATCTAGAATTAGACATGAATGTATTGTGGTTCAAATATTTCAAAAGAAATACCAAAATATTACACATAAGATTTGTTTGGACAATGATTATTATTCCTGGTGATTTATTTTTCTCACAGGTAAGAAGTCATGGAGAGCTAACATGGTCATTGAATACAGGGTTTTAAGGCCACTCCATTCCCCAAACCCACCAACATTTGGGTAAAAATATAAAAGAGAGAGAGCATCAAAATTTTGGAATCTGGAGACTCATTGGATAGGAAGTAACTGAGTTACCAGAACAGACAAAAAGTTGAACACTAACAGTGGAGAAGCTCAGAAACAGCTGATTCATGACGTGGAACTCAAGGAGGTCTCAGGAAACAGTAACACCAAGTACTTCTGAAATTGCAAGTGTGGATAGGAATAAAAAATGAGAATCAGTTAAGTCTACTATTTAGAGAAATCTGTCTTCATTACAATCACAGAGGTAACTACCTTTTCCTGTAGAAGACTACAGCCAGGGAGCACCTGGGTGGCTCAGTGGGTTAAAGCCTCTGCCTTCGGCTCAGATCATGGTCTCACAGTCCTGGGATCGAGTCCCGCATTGGGTTCTGTGCTCAGCGGGGAGCCTGCTTCCCCCTCTCTCTCCGCCTGCCTCTCTGCCTACTTGTGATCTCTTTCTCTCTCTCTGTCAAATAAATAAATAAAATCTTTAAAAAAGAGAGAGAAAAATAAATAAATAAATAGATAGATAGATAAAAGACAAAATAGAAGATTATAACCTTAGAGTTTGGACTGGTTAAACCAAGAAGTATTCAGGACTTAACAGCAATAAAAAAGGTTAATTACATACACACAGCAGGCTAGAATACAATTGAGCCCTATAGGTATAACCAAGTCATGCTGCTTTTGTACATTTAAGACAAAGAAACATAAATCTGTGAGCAATTAATAGAAAAAAGAAAACTAATGTTTGGAAGCTTCAATTAGTAAAGAATTTGGGCTGGAGTAGTAAGTTAGCAAAAGTAACAAGGTTTGTGTATTTAGCCTCCGTGGTCCTGAATTCCCTATCTGGTGATAAGGATGTCTCTTTATCTCCTAGTACAGAATGGGCACCTTTCACATGGGAGATGTATCTATTGCCTTCAGAAAGACTAAGAAGAATGAGGTCTTCTTGCATTGGCTGTGTCTTAAGTAACTTTAATTAAATATAATCAATATGTCATTACAGCATATTTTAGGGTGGCCTGCCCAGAGCCCCCACAAGGGCAACCCAGAAGTAAAGAAAAGATAGTAGTCCCCATTGAACTTCTAATTGAAACCAATTAAGGAATAATTCCCTCTTCCCCTAATAGTTTTATGACAAGAAGCAAATTACTTAGATTCTCTGTCTTAATTTCATCTTCTGTAATATAAGCTCCAAACTTATTGGGCTACTATAAAGTTTAGATGAAATAATGGACTCTAAATGCTTTGTGCATAGTATGTGATAAAAAAAGAAATGTTTCTTTTTTATTCAATATAAACTTTTGAAAATTAATTATAGTTATTTTATATATAATTAATTATATATATAATTAATTATATTAATAATTTTCCCTCAGCCTTTTCTCTTGTAATCAGAATCTTAATATATACATATACATATGCCTATGTGTGCATATATAAATGTCATGATTATTCAGTAAATGCAAATACTGAATACCCATTTGAAAAAAATATATATATAAATTCCTACCTCATCCCAGCCCAATATAAAAAAATTCCAGAGGGCTAAAAAAGTTAAACCAAATTGAAATCATAAATTTATTAAAAGAAAACAAGGAAGAATGTTTTAATAGTATTAATATAGAAAGAAAACTTTAATTATATAATAAAACCCAGAAATATAAAGGAATGGAATGATACATTTAGGAACATAAACATTAATCACATAAGTCAGTAATAAAAAATGATGTGAAAAAAGACAAGGGATACTTAATTAAATTATATAACCATCGAAGGGATAATTTCTACAATATGCTGAGACATCGCAAAACAATACAAACAAGAAAATCCAATAGAAATATGAGCAAAAGTCTTTATCAGATAATAAAAACTAAATACTATTGCTAATAAAATACGTAAAGAGGCCCAGCTTTATACTTAACTGCAGATATAAAGAATGAAAAATTATCATTTTCATCAAGTTTCATTTTCATCATTTTTTGAAGTTGTCATACTCATGAGGAATTAAACTTTAATAGCCTCTAAGGTCAATAAAAAAATCACTTTTATGGGAGTATAAATAAATGCAAATTTGCAGAGAGCAATTTAATGATTTTTAAAATGCACATATTCTTTGATTGGCAACTTCTGAGAAATTTTTCCATAGATATATTCACTTCTGTGTATGAAAATGCTTGTACAAGATGGTATAATTTTAGTATTGTATAGAATGATTTTTTTAATCAAAAACAGCATACATGCTTAAATCTACATCAAGAAGGAATTGATTAAAAATATTATGGTCCATTAAAGATATTATGATCCATCTCCAGCAGGAGTCGACAAACTTCTTATAAAGGTCGAGATAGTAGATATTTTAAGATTTGTGGACTACATATGATTTCTGTCAGATATTTTTTTCTTTAACATAGTATTGGCATAAATCTTTGATCTAGAGAATGGACTATTAGAGCCAATAAAAATTATTTGTGTGTGAAGTTGGAAAATTCATGTGAAATATTTTTGGTAAAACCAAAAAGAAGAAGAAATCTTTTCTTTATCTAATGATTTTTTTTCTTATTATACTGGAAAATTGGTGTCCATTAGGCATATGTACCATATGTTTACCTCTCTTCCTTCCTCTCAAATGGAAAATCTGCCCTCACTTCATCCTCGGTGAACCATTATACACATGCTCTGGATAACAGTTTCTTTTGTTCTCATTAAAACTTTCCTTTGGGGGTGGCTGAGTGGGTTAAAGCCTCTGCCTTCTGCTCAGGTCATGATCTCAGGGTCCTGGGATCTGAGATCGAGCCCTGCAACAGGCTCTCTGCTCAGCGGGGAGCCTGCTTCCCCCTCTCTCTGCCTGCCTCTCTGCCTACTTGTGATCTCTCTCTGTCAAATAAATAAATAAAATCTTAAAAAAAAAAAGGAAAAAAAGAAAAAAGTGGGGAGAAAATGATGTGAGAGGATAAACGGAGCTTCTGAAAAGCCATATTGTCTTATATTTTTGACATTACACTGAAATAATGGATCAGTTTTAGCTTTAGGGTTAAGTTTGTCTTTGTAGTTGAAGTAGGGTTAGGATAAGGGTTTTCATAAAATTCAAGCCTCAATTTCTGATTCAGCTAGTAGCTGAGCTTCAAATTAAAGTTTTTATTCTAAATATGCTTGCATTTATGTGAAGATTTCCTGGGAGAATACCCAAACTAAAAAGGTACTCCTGAGATTTGGAGATAGATTTGGTGGCGGTGTAGAGTGGGCTAAGGAAACTTTCGCATTTCACTCACCAACCATCTTTACTAATTTTACTAAGCCCAATTAGTAGTGTAATGATTTTTAAAAGACACTTAACTCTTAAATACAGATGGTGTTAAGCTGATAATATTTGAAGATCATAAGGTCTTCTATGATCAGGTGATCATAAGACCACCTGAAAGGACCCAGCTTTGTGGCAAGCCTTCACTATGACAGTGGAAATGATCTTGGTTGGATGTTATAAAACTGAAAGAGGTTCAAGCTTTACAAATAAAGGGCTTCTAAAGGCAAAGAAAACTATACCAAGCTCTTATTCCTCTGCTTTTACATTTTTTAAAATCCTTCTTGAGATGTCTAAATTTAAATGAAATGTGTACATTACCTTTGTGTTTCTAGGTCACGGAAGTAAAACCAAAGTGATTGGTGGCCCTTGGGAAACCTTTATACAAATAAGAAAAAAAGGCCCCGTTTTTCAAGACACCTGACTCCCATCATAATATACAGATTTTTTAATCTGTTTCAGCCTTAAGTAAACCAAATTTAAGATGACAGAGCTATATGCAGCATTTGACTTTAATTCCTCATCAGGCAGAATCACAGGGAAGATAACCTCTTTCTTCCCCTGTATGGATGACTTTTCTGTTTCTTGGAAGTCACTAAAGGACTTCAACATCAATCTTTTTCTTTCCCTCACAAATTTGACCATCACGCTCCCACTCATATGCTTACAGCCCATGGAGATAGCTTTTGATTCTTAAAAAGACAATATATGATTGATGTTACAGTTATTATCCAGCAGAGGGCAATCCCTGTAATAGAACAAATGTTAGGATCAAAAGAGAAAACATGGGGAAGTTGACATTTTGTCATTAAGTTATTAAGCTACATTTTGCCATTTTTTTCAGTTAATTAAACATTGGTAAATAAAATTAACAAATTTCACCAGTACAAATTAAATTTATGATTGAATTTCAGTTTCCTTAATTCAAGATATTTATTTCCTTCACATGCATAAAGTTCTAGCATTTTTAAGATTACTGATCACTTCCTTTCTTCTTAACTCTCTACTATCCCCTTGGCTTTCAGGACATCGATCTCTATTGGTTTTCTATGTTTATCTTATATTTTTTTACTTCCGCTTTATCCTGTAAAAACAGTTCCCTACATCTTCTCAAAATATATATTGTGTTGGGGCTACCTTCACCACCTGTATAACCTCAACTAATTTCTTTATGACTCCAAGTTTGCATCCCTCCCCAAAATGCAAACTTCTAATGCCCACTGGAGAGTTCCACCTCGATATTTCATAGGCATATCAGACCCAATCCCATTGTCTTCCCTTACTAAAACTCCTCTTCATCCATCTTTCTTATCTCAATGGTTAGCAGTAGGCATAATATACCCCAGTTACCTCCCTCTCATTACCACTCATTTTCCATATACAACAATGCCCACATTCTGTTGAATGTCTTTATTGTCTTATTCCATTCCCTGAGTTCCATCCCCAAGAACAAACAGTTTAAGGGCTCATATTTTCTAATCCAGACTACTGAAATATTAAATAACTTGGATCTTTCTTATTTGTCCCCCACAATGCTGCTAAAGTGACTTTTCCAAGACATACAACTTATATTTCTTCTTGGATAAAACCGTTAAAACCTCCTTAAAATGACATGTAAGTCTGAGATCTAGCCCCTGACCATCGTCGTAAAATGACGTCTCCCATCAGTTTGTGCCCCATCATCACTCTACATACAGGTACACATACCACACCATGCAGCAGCTTGTTAAACCACTCGACTAGTTCAGTTCCCAAGCACATTGTTTTACATTGTTTTATTCCCTCTGATTTTGGGGTGTGTGTGTGTGTGTGTGTGTGTGTTTCTGTCTCCTTCCCTCACACAAAGTTCCTTCCAAGAAAGTAGACTCACTTACAAATAATAAATCTTTTTTTTTTAAGACTTTTTATTTATTTACCTGACAGAAAGAAGAGAGATCACAAGTAGTCAGAAAGGCAAGCAGTGAGAGAGGGGGAAGCAGGCTCCCTGGGGAGCAAAGAGCCCAATGCCGGGCTCGATCGCAGGATCCTGGGATCATGACCTGAGCCGAAGGCAGAGGCTTTAACCCACTGAGCCACTCAGGCGCCCCACAAATAGTAAATCTTAAATAAAAGACTACCAAATCAAAGCAAAGAATATGTTAAATAATTAAAACACTGAAAAGCAGACATTTACAGCAGAAGAAAAAATAAAGATGGTTTATTATTTAAAAAACAGTTGACATCACATAATGAACCAAAGGAAAATATAGATATAATTCTAAAAGACATTTACCGATATTTAATATTCTTTATTAGTAAATGATTTTACTGTTACCTGTGCATTTCATTACTATTTCATCCACTAATCTACAACTTTATAGAGGGGCACACAAGGGGTACCTGAGTGGCGCAGTCGGTTAAGCATCCTACTCTTGGTTTTGGCTCAGGGTTGTGAGATTGAGCCCCAGTTTGGAATCGCTGCTCAGTGGGGAGTGTGCTTGAGATTCTCCCCCTCTCCCTCTGCCCTTTCCCACCTCCACCTCTCTAAAATACATAATTTTTTTTAGAAAAGGGCACACAAAAGAATGTCTTGTTCATTACCCCTGTTTTGTCCCGCAAATAAGGGGCACTAAATATTTCTGAGATGTCCAGTAGGTACATGAAAAGATGCCCAACATCATTAATCATCGGGGGAATGCAAATCAAACTCACAGTACAAAGCGAGATATAATCTCACACCCATTAAAAACTATTATCAAAAAAAAAAAGGAGTGTTGGCAAGGATGTGAAAAAAAAGGGGAACCTTGTGCACTGTTGATGAAAATGTGAATCAGTGCGGCCACTCTGGAAAACAGTAGGGAGGTTTCTCTGTTATGTTGTACCAATTCCACTTCTGGGTCTTTATCCAAAGAAAATGAAAACACTAACTTGAAAAAATATATACACCTCCATGTTTATTATAGCATTATCTATAATAGCCAAGATATGGTAACAACCAAAATGTCCACTGATGAATGAATAGATGAAGAAAATATGGCAAATACACACAATGGAATATTATTTAGCCATAAAAGAGAAAGAATTCTTGCATTCTCAACATCATGAATGGACTTTGAGGATATCGTACTAGGTTAAATAAAACAAAAAATGCAAATACCATATTATCTCACTTACATGTAGAATCTAAAAAAAATTTTTTTTAATGAGCTCATGTATGTAGAGAGCAAATTGGTGGTTGCCTAAGGCAGGGGTAAGTGTGGGCAAAATTGGTGAAAGGGGTCAAAGGTATAAGTTTCTAATTGTAAAATGAATAGGTCATGAATGGGGATATAATGCACAGCATGGTTACCATGTATTGCTTATTTGAAAGCAGCTAGAACAGTAGATCTTGAAAATTCTTATCACAAGAAAAAAATTTGTAACTATGTATGGTGACATATTTATTGTGATAATCATTTTGCAACATACAATTGTCAAATCACTATGTTGTGCCCCTGAAACTAACAGAATGTATGTCAATTATACTATTAATTAATTAATTAATTAATTAATTTTCTGGGTGAATAAATATCTATCAAAATGTTAATCAAATTATGAGTTCAATATATTAGAAAGAAATATAATTTTAACAAAGGCTTATCACATACTTTTCAAGTTATACAGTAAAATACATTCTAGAGAATTTAAATGTCAATTAAAAAAGAACAAATGTATACATTATGAATATGTGCCATAAAATCAGGAAGTTGTAAATAAGCATAAAACTAATGGAAGAAATTATGATAGAGAAGAACATTATATTTGTCCATGTAAAAGTTCAAGGCATAATTACTAAAACCCAACAAACAAAAACAAAACACAAAAAAAATATATAAGCTATAAAAAATATTTTCCTTGCAAATACTAAAAAGGTTAGATATCTTCAATATGTAAATCATTCAAGCAAATACTAAAAGCTGATCAAATAAGAGAACCCAAAGATCTGAACAAGCAATTCACAAAAGAAATATTTTAAAACAATAAAATGTGCAAAGTTTAACTTCAATAATCATT
This sequence comes from Nasua narica, assembly GCA_028533885.1. Classification (NCBI taxonomy): domain Eukaryota; kingdom Metazoa; phylum Chordata; class Mammalia; order Carnivora; family Procyonidae; genus Nasua; species Nasua narica. The sequence continues at coordinate 106,576,542 of CM052802.1, read as the reverse complement.
TGTTTAATCAATATTTGTTGAAGACCTGTAGGTGCCAAACCAGCAATGATAAATATTGTATCAGTATTCTAGTATTGGGAAACTGGCACTAAACAGATCAACGAAAATCTTTGTAGTGTTCCAAGTGACAAGAAGAAACAGAAAGCACTGACATTTGAAGAGGGAAAGGTTATCTTACAGGGTGTAATCCGGGTAGACCTCTCTGATAAGGTGTGTGCCTATTATCAGTTTATTGTCTCTCAGCTCTAAATCCACCATCATTTATTTGCTCTCTATTGCACTACCTTATTTCTTCCCTGTCTGTTCTTCCTTGGGTGATCTGCCTCAGACTAAAAGGTAGACCTTGCTTCCATTAAATCTAATATTACCGTATTACTTAACGTTTTCCTTTACCCCTCTCAGGTGCTAAAGTAGAAAGTCACAGTACTTGCATTTAGTGTAGGCATTAGGTTATCCAACAAATCCAACCTCATTTTTATTTTCTTTTAAAGATTTTATTTATTTATTCGACAGAGAGAGACACAGCAAGAGAGGGTACACAAGCAGAGAGAGTGGGAGAGGGAGAATCAGGCTTCCCGCCGAGCAGAGAGCCTGATGCGGGGCTTGATACCAGGACCCTGGGATCATGACCTGAGCCCAAGACAGACGCTTAACGACTGAGCCACCCAGGCGCCCCGATACCTCATTTTTAGATTATAATTGAAAAAAAATACAAAATCTGAAAAGTCATATAAGCAAGTTATGTTCCACAAGAAAATTTCCCCAGAAGTGTGTGGAGCGCCTGGGTGGCTCAGTCCATTAAGCATCCGACTGTTGATTTTTGCCCAGATCATGATCTCAGAGTTGTGGGGGGTCAAGCCCCATGTCAGGCTCTGCATCCAGTGCAGAGCCTGATGGGGATTCTCTCTTCGTCTCCCTATGATCCTCCCCCACCTCTTTCCCTCTTAAAAAAAAGAAAAAGAAAAATGTGAAGATGGTTGGTGAGAAAGTATTGGACTTAGGATAAAAGGTGTTTGACTTAAATCATGATTCTTCTTACTAGTTACGGGGCTTTCAGTAATCGGCACCTATCCCTTATGGCTACGTGGGACACTGGCTACCACCTCGGAAAGTTACTGTAAGGGGCGACTGACATGATATCTATGAAAACAAGGATTTCACCCAAATTAAGTAAAACAAGGTCAGTTTCAATTTCTATAAGATTAAGGAGTTGAAATAGGTAAACATTAAGATCCCTTCCACTTCTACTTCTCTCTGGTTTCAAAGAAAGCAGAATAACAGGAGATAACAATTTGGACTAGTTTTTAATTCCTACTTGTTTTATCTGTCCTTTTTACCAGTTTTACCAGTGTGTGGCTGTGTATGTGTGTATTTGTATGTATATTATATATTTGTGTACATATATATATATACACACAGATTCAACTATACTGCAGATTTTCAGAAATGAGAGATAATATTCAAATACTGCTGGCGATTAGTAGTTTTTTCCCTAACTTTGAAATCAAATATGTTCAGTCGGTCAGGCATTTGTGTAACGATGACATTTCCCACATCCTCAAAGAAACTGAGCAGTTTGTTGACATTTTCAATAAAACATTTACAAAGAGAAATGAATCATCTTTATGGCTTTACTGTGTTTTATGAGTAATTTTAGTTCTTTCCAATGTCAATTTCCAATTGTGACTATGAATAAATTACTTTATAAATGACACTACCACCTAGTTCCTTGTACTCATTTATGTTAAGACAACTGTAAAGCTTAGTGAGTAAAGAAGAACATAGGAGGTTAATATTTTTTTAATATTTTTAAATGCCTTAAAAATAGTTTTAAGATCTGCCTAACCTCACATATGACCTTGATTTTCCCTTTTCGGTCATACTAATTTTTGCACCTTTCATATCTTATAGAAAACCCAGTGTTTTAAATATTTGGGAAAGATCTCTGGAAAGATCATACATTTAATGTCATCCTGCTATAAGATTGCTCAAAAGGAGAGAAATGCAATTAGATTAAAAGGTATGATTTAACAAATATGTATCTATTAATATGCTGCTAGTCAAACAGAAAAAAATTGCTGCAGTGAGTAGGTACAAGGAAACTTCTCAGAAATCTCAGACTCTCTCTATCTAGGTCATACCATCATTATGACCATCATTCCCACCATAAAACTCTAGGACATATTTTCTTTCATTTTCAAACTACTTCTCAGTGAATACAATGTATGCATAGAAGAAATTCTTATGTTTAATTTTCTTAAGTTTAATTAAGTTTAACTTTCTTAAGTTTAATTTTCTAACTGGAGAAAGGATAAATTATATGAAACATGCCACTGATTTGGGAGAAAATAGAGCATTCCTGAGACAATTCTGCAGACTTACTGTTATGCGATGTATATATATTGTAAAATGAAATGAAATGAAACATACAAATATCTTAAACTGAGATTAGTATTAATCATTTTGCCCTCTGTGTGTAATGAGATCAACTTAGATATTTAAAGAAAAAACTACTGTGTATTTTATTTTATTTATTTTTGATTCAACAGTTATATTTTACTTATTTTAAAATTTTATTTAAATTCCACTTAGTGGGGGGCGCCTGGGAGGCTCAGTGGGTTAAAGCCTTTGGCTCAGGTCATGATCTCAGGGTCCTGGGATCGAGCCCCACATCGAGCTCTCTGCTCAGCGGGAAGCCTGCTTCCTCCTCTCTCTCTGCCTGCCTCTCTGCCTACTTGTGATATCTCTGTGTCAAATAAATAAATAGATAGATAGATAAATAAATAAATAAATATCTTAAAAAAAAAAAAAAAGAAATTCCACTTAGTGGGCACCTGGGTGGCTCAGATGGTTGAGCATCTGCCTTCAGCTCAGGTCATGATCTCCAGGTCCTGGAACCGAGCTCCAGGTCGGGCTTCCAGCTCAGCAGGGAATCGGCTTCTCCCTCTCCCTCTGGCTCTCCCCCTGCTTGTGTGCTTTTTCTCTCCCTCTAATGAATAAATAAAATCTTTTTAAAAATAAATAAATAAATAAATATATAAATAAAATCCCAGTTAGGTGACAAACGTGTTATATTATTTCAGGTGTGCAACACAGTGATTCAACACTTCCATACAACACTCAGTGCTCATCACGACCGACCGACCGGTGCACTCCTTAATCCCCATCACGTATTTCACCCATCCCCCACACACCTCCCCAGTTTGTTCTCTATAGTTAAGTGTCTGTTTTTTGGTTTATCTCTCTCCCTTTTTCAATTTGCCCAGTTGTTTTGTTTCTTAAGTTCCACATATGAGTGAAATCATATGGTATTTGACCGACTTATTTTGCTTAGCATATTATGTATTTTAAATTTTTTAAGAAGTATCTATTAGCTTCAAAATCAACTCCTAAAGATCCACAGATAAGTCATATGATTTTCGACAAATTAATTTCTATCAGCTTCAATTCCATCTTCAGGTGAAAAGATGGAAAACAATAATAACACCACCTTTGTGGGATTGTTGCAAAAAAAAAATAGTATAAATAAAGAGAGCTATTCTATCAATTACATTATCACAGTCCACAAATTGTAAATACTTACTGGGGTTTAAGGATTTGTCTTAAAGCAAAAGTATATAAAAGGAAAGAAATCTACTATATGTTATAATTTAATGATCATAAGGAAAGGTCACTCCTGCTCAAAAATTGCTGTGCCATAGCTCGTCTTTTTCCCCAATACTTAGTACTTTGTCTTCAAAAATAGAAAGCCTGGTCTCTAGGGATGTCTCAGTCAGTTAAGCACCAAACTCTTGATTTTGGCTCAGGTTGTTTTCTCAGAGTCATGAGTTCAAGCCCCACATTGGCTCCCCACTCAGTCAGGAGTCCACTTGGGATTCTCTCCCTCTCCCTCTGCCCCTCCCCACTATGTTCTCTCTCTCTCTCTCTCTCTCTCTCTCTCTCTCTCTCTCTCCCCCCCTCTCTGAAGTAAATAAATCAGAAAGAAAGAGAAAGAAAGAAAGAAAGAGAGAAAGAAAGAGAGAAAGGAAGAAAGAAAGGAAGAAAGAAAAAGAAAAGGAAGAAAGGAAGCCATCCTGGCTGTTCAAACACAGATGATATTTGAAGAAGACTTAAATCAAGGGAGAAAGTGACAGGAAAAAGAAAGCTGGCAGATAGATCTTCCACCTTCTTTCCCTTGGATATGCTCTTCTGATGCGCTGATTCACACAGTATCCCTTAACAGATACCGCTCAAGATCAACCAACCGCCCTCACCGCAGAGCACTTGCCAGCTTAGTGAGTTGCTTGTTGACACGTGCTGTCCCTCCTTCTTTGTCTCACTCTCCTTTCTCCCTCATTCCTATTTCCCTGGAATTGCACTCTGCAATCAAGTTAATAGGTAAGTTCTTGCCTCGGGCTCTGCTGGCCAAAGAAGCTGAGCAAAGGCCATACACTAAAACAGAATCTACAGAGAAAATATTTATGCAGTGGGACCAAAATGCACTTATACTTTTTATAGTAAGACTAGGACTATATATTTCTCAACTTTATGTTAATCACTACCTGTCTTTCCAATTGCCTGCAAGTTCAGTCTTCAGTTGGGTAGACACCTTAGGGTACTCATCTTTCTCAATCATGGCAGGTAGGGTCTTTGCAGACCAGAAACTAGATTCTATCTTAGTGCCATATAGTAAGTGTGATTAAACATAAGGAGATGCAATTATTGATTTCTCATCCCCAATTTTCTGCTGTATTAGTTAACTACTTCCTTACTCACCAAGCTTCTCATACAGAAAGCAACCTTTATTCTTTTCATTTTTCTTTTTCCTTTTTTTCAGAATATAAAATTCCTCATGGAATTTTAACCCCTTAATCCACCCCCAAAGCAAACTCATAAATTCATATACTAATGATACTTTGAATCCAGTAACAATGTTGTAATATGCCTCACTTCATTGTTTATTGCACAAGGATTTGCAAAGCAGGCAAAAGTTGGTTTTACACCTCTTAGCCCAATACCTTCCTCAAAGTTATAAAAAGGTAGAGGTCAAAGAAAGAAAGACGTTTCTCTGCGTAGTTGCTTAAGTGTTATACACCATCCAGCTTGCCCTCCAGCAAAGGGATGAGGTGGCTTCCCTCCTTCTTCAGTTTAATCTTAAGAAATCCTGGACTGTGTCCTCTGAAGTTTCTGGAGCTCAAAGATCTATACTAGACACATGCCAGAAAAAAAACAAAAGAGTGGCCAGCTAGCTACCTATCTAATACAGAGGGGTCTACTTGGGAATTCCCATGATGTGTAAGGGAAAAGATAAATGAATGCTTCTAGGGAAACTGTGCCATAGCCATTATAAAGTGACATGGTCAGTTCTAGGGCTGGAGACCTTAATAGAGCAAAAGGATGGTATACTGAAAACCAGAGACAGAGGGAAGAATCAAAACTGGGCATCTGGGGAAAAAGCATAATCTTTATCAGCAGTTCTTAATCTTGAAAATTCATCAGAATCACCTGAGTGAGGACTTGTTAAAACCACAACTTGCTAGGCCCCACCCTTAAAGTTAGATTCAGTGGGTCTGGGGTGAAGTCTGAGAGTTTCTAACCAATCTGCAAGGGATCCTACTGCTGCTAGTCCAGGACTATACTCGGAGAACCACTTTAAAAGAAAGGCTGGCAGAGATCCTCAATCACAAGGCAGGCTCCTCACCAAGACCTGGGTGTAGAGGCGGTGTGGTGCATGAAGAGAAAAAAGTACAAAGATAGGGTCTCAGTGCTCAAAAGAAGTTGATTTCTTGCTCACATAAAATCAAGTCAGATGGGGTCGGATGGGTGAAGATAATTCAAGGCCCGAACTGACTGACCCTTTGCCACCTTCAGGTGGCTTCCGAAGTTATTCTGGGTGTGGCCATCCAATCAGTAGATAAGAGAAGAGGTTGGAAGATCATGCAAGATATTCTTATGGGGCAAGCCTGGATTCCTATACCCATCGCTGAGAATTTAGTCACGTGACCCTACCTCACTGCAAGGGGAGACGGGCCCTGTCGTCCCTGGCAGGGTGGCCACATCCCAGCAATCTATGTCTGGAGAGCAGAATCTCCAATGGACATCTAGCGGTCTCTGCCACCAAACTCCCTTTCCACTGCAGGCTTCTAGCCTGAAACAAGTCTGAATTCAGCTTTAAAGGAAATGTATTACCAAAGTGAATAGAACTAAAAGTAACCCAAGGACTTATTATCTGAGTGACCTGGAAAAAGTTATGGGACCTACGCAGGATAGCGACAAGAGGATGAGGGAGTGTGTTTGCAAGGGCCATCATGAGGGAAAATAAAGTTGCTATTTTAAGATCACAGAGTCCTCTCTTTTAACATGTTACACTGCTTTTTTAAAGAGTAAGCAAAATTTTAAGTGAGGTAAATCTAAAGATTTCATAATTTCACATGTATATAGCTTGATATCCTTTCTTTGTCTCTCATTCTGAAAACAAATGACAAATCTACTTTTCAAGGTTGAAAGCTTGCTATTATTGAGGATATCATTAATGTGACCCTGCAAATCCAGAAACAGAAACGTTCCACACAATAGCTGCAAATACCTTGCTTTTTAAGGGGGTTACACTGACTGCAGATGCACTCGTCTGCCTATTTGCAGTGAAATTACTGCCTGTGACATCTCGTAATTCATGAAGTTGGAGAGTCAAGCCATTTACGTGACTTCCGGTAATAACTCTTTTAAGGCTGTCCAAAAGCAAATTAACTGATATATGATGCTATTTACTACAAGGGAGAAAGAAGGAGCAAGAAGAAAAAGAAACATCCTTCACTGTCTTTGATTCATTGTAACATTAGGACACCCAAAGCAGCATCTTTCTGTATCATCCGGTCTCTTCAATAAGCTGCATTTTCTCTCCATTCCTTCTGACCAGTTCTATCACCAGCATCCTTTGCTTCAGTTTCTACTCTCATCCCTTGTTCTGCATGAGGCAAATCATCAGGCAAAGAAGCCAAACAATTGTGAATCACCTCAATGACTCATTGCAGATGCTTTTGAAACATCGTGACTGTGCTTTTGAAATATCATAACTATTTCAAGGTTAAGGTGCTAACATTTCTGCACCTTCACCGTAATTCTCAATGTGCTACACACCGTAATTCTCAATGTGCTACACACCGTAATTCTCAATGTGCTACACACCTTCAAGAAGCAGCTTAAAGTCTTCTAGCTTTCTCTTCTTGTTTTATAGTCCCGGGGCTCCTTATCAAAATATCTGTGAGGTCTAAGAAATTAATAAAAATAAACATATTGAGGTTCCTCAGTTCATTCTCATGACTGAACTGCACAGGATGATGCTGTTCGATGTCCTATCTTCAGGGTAGATGATAAGATCACATTGGAACTGATGCCTACCATCATGTGACTCTCTTTTATTGGAGGTGTGGGCTTGACAGTTGGGTCTTCCTGAGTATTTTCATCTGTGTGCTCCTTGATGTACTGCATCAGAGGGGGTGAAAGGGCATGCACGTGCTGTGGCTCACTCACTGTGGGAGAGCCAGAACCCCAGCTTTCTGTTTACACTGCTAACCACATTGGCCACTGTTACCAACTGACTTCTGGCTTCCTCCAGGAAGAAGCCACTGACCCTTTTTAAAAATTCCTTTCTTGGGGCACCTGGGTGGCTCAGTGGGTTAAAGCCTCTGCCTTCGACTCAGGTCATGATTTCAGGGTCCTGGGATCAAGCCCCACATCTGGCTTTCTGCTCAGCAAGGATCCTGCTTCTTCCTCTCCTTCCACCTGCTTATGCTTCCTCTCTCTTTCTCTGGGTCAAATAAATTTTTTAAAAATCTTAAAAAAATTAAAAAAATTCCTTTCTTTTACTTACATGCCACATCCAGTCTATCAGTAAATCATATTGGCTTTCCCTGCAGGATAATTCCCCACTTAATCCATTTTCTTACATTTCTGCGGCTGTACACTTACATCAAACCATTATCATCTCTTAGCCTGTCATGGCAACAAACTTCTAACTGGTCTTTCTGCTTTCATTCCTGTGCTCCACCTCTTGATTCATTCTGCATATGGCAGTCAGACCTTAACTTAGTTAATGTCATGTTAATCCACTTTCAACAGTTGCTCATGTTTATAGAATAAATCAAACCCCTCTTACTTCTTTCCTTTGTCTATCATGCTTTCCTCCTCTGATTTAGGTCTGAGCATAGTGACCAAAACCCACAGTAAAGCAATTTTATTGCAACTCAAACCAGTTAGGCATTTTATGCAAATTATAGCAGAATGGTTTCTTTTGGAATTCTTAATTTCCAAATGATAAGACTTCATGAGATCAAGAATGAGAGACAAATTTGGAAAAGCTCATTAAAAATGTTAGACACTTCTCCAAAGAAGACATACAAATGGCTAACAGACACTTGAAAAAAAATGTTCATCATCATTAGCCATCAGCCATCAGGGGAAATTCAAATCAAAACCACATTGAGATACCACCGTACACCAGTTAGAATAGCAAAAATCGACAAGACAAGAAACAACAAATGTTGGAGAGGGTGTGGAGAAAGGGGAACTCTCTTACACTATTGGTGGGAATGCAAGTTAGTGCAGCCACTTTGGAAAACAGTGCGGATGTTCCTCAAAAAATTAAAAATAGAGCTACCGTATTTACCCCAAAGATACAGATGAAAAGAAGGGCCATATGTATGTATCCCAATGTTCATAGCAGCAATAGCCAAACTGGAAAGAGCTGAGATGCCTTTCAACAGATGAATGGTTAAAGAAGATGTGGTCTATATACACAATGGAATATTACTCAGCCATCAAAAAGGATGAATACCCAACTTTTGTATCAACATGGACGGGACTGGAGAGATTATGCTGAGTGAAATAAGTCAAGCAGAAAAGTCAACTATTATATGGTTTCACTTACTTGTGAAACATAAGGAATAGCATGGAGGACATTAGGAGAAGGGAAGAAAAAGTGAAAGGGAGGAAATCTGAGGGGGAGATGAACCATGTGAGACTATGGACTCTGAGAAACAAACTGAGGATTTTAGAGGGTAGGAGGATGGGGGAATGGATTAGCATGGTGGTGGGTATTAAGGAGGGTACATATTCCATGGAGCACTGGGTGTTGTACATAAACAATGACTCTTGGAACACTGCATCAAAAACTAATAATGTACTGTATGGTGACTAACATAACATAATTTAAAAAAAATTTTAAAATGTTAGCCATTAAATTTCTAAATAATCACATTTTAAAGTAATCTAATTATTGTTCAAATTATTTTAGTGATTTCAAATCATTTCAATAATTATTCACATTACTAACAAGATATAGTATGTATCAGGGCAGATAGTGTTGGGAATAGGCAAGTGATATGTGCTGAAGAGTGGACAGTGCATCTCCCAAAATACCATTTTCTCAGTATATCTTTGCCTTCTTTCTGGCCTTTCCCCTTTTTCTCTGTAGTTCATTTTCCCCACATGTTCTTCCTTTCCTTTGTTCCTTAATGACACTATTGTGATAAAAGAGTCTCAAGTTTTTGTGTCCACATGTAGTCCCTCCACCAATATGTGTGTCTTCCTTACTCTGTGCCAAGCACTAATCCAGGGGCTGAGAGTGCTGCAGGGCCCATGTCATTTATAAGTAATCTTTGAGTGATGTCAGGCACATACTGACCACTATATTCATTGATTCATTCGGAGATTCATTTGATCAGTAATAACTGCTGATTGTAGAAGTCTCTTTAACCTTAAAAATAATTACTAATGCAGCATTTTAAGAGATTTATGACCACATGAAAGTAGCTTAATCAATCTTGTTATTACCAAGCATTATCTCTTATTGGTATTAGTTGATCTACAGAACTGGAAGCTTCAGAAGAAAATAAGGAGTAGCAATTTATAATCCCAGGGAATGGGGCACCCACTAGGTAGGAGGCTTATAGTCTTAAGGTCAGGGAGCACCATAATTGTACAGAGAAAAACAAATGGCATATGTTTTTGGGTTAATGCCAATAGGAGAGGCAAATGAGTGTCAGCTCGAACTCATTCTGTCCTCTACCCTCTCTTTTATGCCCCCATCCATCTATCTTTATCTCTCTGTCTGTGTAATTCTCTCATTTTTCTCCTGTCAGCCCAAGGAAAAGTTTAGAATTATTATCGATGCACCTAGACATCTTCCTGTTTACTATTTTTTTTATTGCTTGTTAACTTTAAGCAATTAACAGGCAATTTACAAAAAATGATAAAGATTAAAGAAACCGTAGAGCAAGTTCCTCCTCTCAAGATACTTTTTTTTTTTTCACTTTCTCCTAGGCTTTTTGCACTCAGTTTGTCTTTTCTTCCACTAATGCAAACTCTCTGGCTGCAACTTTCCTGTCAAAGCATTACACAAATGTGAAAATAAGCAAATAGGACACATTGCTTAAAGATTGCAAGCCTCAGCTCCTGATGTACAATTCGGCATCCGGACTGAGGTAAATTCAACCCTTGGAAGCAGTCATGTTTTAAATTTCTTTGTATATCATATAAGGGAGTTAGGATGTAATAATTTTTTCTAGAAAGAACTACAAAAGGAGATGGAGGTCAGGAGTCTCCCAGAGTCGCATAGAATCAAATTATCTTAATAAGGAATATAGGTATGTCACCTAACTCCCTTGTGCCTCAGTGTTTTCATACTTAAAGAGTTTGGACTTCATAATTAATATAATCTTCACCTATTGGGGTAGAAAATTATTCTCATACTCTCCAGGTTCTTCTGGAGAGTCTGAGAATTGACATGAGACGGATTAACAGAATAAAAAACAAAATTTAATTATGTGTGCACAGAGGCCCAAAAATGAAATGGAGACCTAAGGAAATTAGCAAGGCATGCAGCTTTTTTACATTTTAGACAAAGAAACAATAAATCTGTGAGAAATTGACAAAACAAAGATAACTTATGTTTGGGAGCTGCAATCAGTAAAAACATTTAAACAGCATTTGAGCTACGGTAGTAAATTGATACAAGTACGTGGTTTGTTAATAGAGTCTTCTCGGCTATAAATTCCCGATCTGTGGTAATAAGGATGTCTCTTTATCTCCTGGTACAAGAATAATTCCTTTGACATAGGAGATTTATCTCCTGCTTTCGGAAGACAAAGAGGCTGACAGAGTATTCTTGTATTGGCTGTTTCTTAAGTATCTTTTAATTCAAAATTGTCAGTATGCCCAAATGGGACACTTTGGGGATGCTTGTCCTTGGTCCCAATATATGTGATGTTCTCGTCATCTACCAAGATGAAAACTGACTCTAAGCAACATTGCCCAGAACAACCTTAAAAGCAACAGCCAACCCTGAAAAAATTATAAAAAGAGAGCTGTTTATATGTAGTTGTGGGTTTTTTTACCCAGTAGTCTCTGTATCCTTTCAACTATATATAAGTTGGTCCCTCTGATCTCTATTAAGAGTTTTGTATTGTGAGAGACAAAACATAAAACCTCTCTCTATATAATCTAATATTCTCAATAAAGAATCCAATAATATTCATTCACACTAACATTTTTGGTACTGTGTTCTTTCTACATTTTACATTTACTTGCATTTTATTTCATCCTTCCCTCCTCCTCTCTTCATGTCACTAAACATTAATTCAACCAATGCTATAAGGCAGACTTTATGATCTGTACTGTGGATACAAGGAGAAATGAAATCTAGTTCCTCCCCTCATATTGTTCACGTTCTATAAGAAAGACAGTGTTTATTGTCAGTTAATGATATTAAAATGTGAAATACAAATGAGGGGGTATGTGCTTAGAAGCAGAGAGGTGACTAACTTTAGGAATTCTGGAGAGGTTTCACAAAGAAAACCATATTTAATACTGAAGGGTGTGAGAGAGGTCGTTTACCAGAGAAAGGCTGTGTTCCAGGGAGTGAAGAAAGCATTGCCATCAGGAATAAATAAAACAGACACTACTGGGGTTAAAACAAAGATTTTAATACAGTGCTGCCAAAGGGACTTCCCACTGGTCTCCTGACGTCAAAGGGCCACAAATAAATCAGCTCTATTTATCACTGTTTGAAGAAATTTTAAAAGTTGGAAGGTGGAAATTACTGTAAGAAACTTGACCAAAAATCGTCTGGAGCAGTGAATAGGCAGATGAATTAAGTTGAAGGTTGATAAAAAGGCCAGAATCTCTTGGCTCAACCCCATGCTGGGGATGCAAAGCCTTTTGCACAAGAGTAGGTAAAATGGTGAAAGGGTGGAGAGGAGAAGCTTCCAGGACCCCTTGATACAAGATCCCCGTGAATTGTGGTCTGAAAACCTATTGGTGAAGGCTTGACCAGGACTACAATTAAATGAGAGGACATAAAAATAATAATGGTTGATAGGATTATGCAAATTGGAATGTTTAGCAAGCCTTATATAAAGAAGCTGTGTCTCCTTCAGGTGAATGTCTTATGGGAATGGATATTATGTCATAGAGGGTAAGAGTTCCCTGACCTCGTATGGTAAAACCAAAACCTGTAGAAGTCCTAAAGGGGGTCGTGTCTAGAAATGTAAGGGTTGATGGAATTAAGGTAAAAGTTTGTAAGAGAACTGATATATTTCAACTGGCTTTATGTGACGCAGTTGTATATCTTTTACCTGATTATATTATGGGGATGGACTTTGTATCTGATTGGAGGATATTTCCCCCATCAAGTACTGTAAAACAGAAGGCATGTAAATCAGCCCTTCAAGTGATGTTTACTGGACATACTGAAAGAATGAATGAGGGAATGAATGAATGAATGTATTTATTACATTTTAACTTCAAATCTCCCTCCATGACTTTCTAAAGACCATGGAAGGAGTAGGTTTATATTTTATATGTATATTTGCATGATAACTAACAAAAACTGTTCTCTCCTCATTTTGCCTTTAAGTTGCCTTTAGATAAGTTCAATAACGAGCCCCAGTTTTAGTAAATATGAACTGACATCAGGACTTGTGCGTATACTCCTATGATACATTAAATAAATGCACAGAAAAATGGAATGGAAGTCTTACTAGCTTTTTCATTATGTATTTTCTCAATCAATATATCCTAAAGCTACCAGATTGTATATAGTTTGGTGAGTATTTTTAATACTAAGGACAGATCCTCACACATAACGGTGGTAAACAATTAATGATTTTTATTTTTATTTTTTTTAATTTTTTTAAAAGATTTTATTTATTTATTTGAGAGACAGAGAAAGTGAGAGAGAGCATGAGAGGAGAGAAGGTTAGAGGAAGATGCAGCCTCTCCGTGGATCTGGGAGCCCGATGTGGAACTCAGTCCCGGAACTCAAGGATCGTGACCTGAGCTGAAGGCAGTCGCTCAACCAACTGAGCCAACCAGGTGCCCAATGATTTGTATTTTTAGACACCATGCAATGAAGTCCTACGAATAGACAATAAGCAGCTAAATTATTGTTCAACTTAGTCACCCTTCCACATGATTTTTGTTTATTTTTTGTTTCAACATGAATATAGCTGAAAATGCTACACTGACTAATTTGTGGTTCAGTTGTTTGTTTCCAATCAAAACAGTCACAGAACCCATATATGAATGAATGAATAAAAAAGGGATCCCAGTTTCCATTATCCATGGATACATCAATCCAATATGAATTCTGGATCTCCAAAGCAGATTAGTATATATTACAAGTGGAACCATACAGTATTGGTCCTTTCGTGTCTGGTTTATTTCACTTAGCCTGATGTGCTCAAGGTTCATCCATGTTGTAGCATCAGAATTTTATTCTTTCTTAAGGTTATATTCATTTTGTTTATCCATTCACCCATGAGTGGGAATTTGGTTGTTTCTACCTTTTGGTACTGTGAATAATGCTGCTATGAACGTCAATATGCAAATCTGCTTTCATTTCTTTGGAGTTTATACCCAGAAGTAGAAACCCTGGATTGTATGATAACAATATATTTAGCCTCTTAATTTCCAACCCAAATTGGAAATAACTGTAGATCTTCCATGCTCGAGAAAGGATCAATTCATGAATATCCATTTGCTAGTCATAAGTCTCACAAACGGACTTTTAAAATATTCATGAATAGTACATATAAGAACAGTCTCTTCTTTATATGCCAAGTCTGTGTTCATTGTCTGATTTTTATTTGACTTATAAATTATTTAGGAATATTTCACTTTTCCACATCACTCTTTTATTTTTTCCCCCAAATACTTGACTCTTCCTTTAATAGCAACTACAAGCCAAACAGAAATTTGCTCAAAATCCAAAAAAACTTTCTCTTAGGTTGATATTCTATTTGCTTACATAACAGTACAGAGGATGAGGTAGATTTATCTATATGATCTATTTTTCTGAGACAATACCATTTATCATTTTATTAATGATAATTCAATTACATTGTAACTGAAGAGGTCTGTCATCAATATATTAATGAACTGAAAACAATTTCTTTCTTTATTTCTCTGTCTAAATATTAACAACTAATTTCATGTGTTTATCTATTTGTATAACAGGTGAATTTTGTTATAGGACTAGAAACTAGATAATGAGTCAAGATATACTTTAAGGCACAGAATTGTTCCAAAGTTAGAAGTATCCCCAGGTTAGATAAGGTACATCAAGGTTTTTAAATATTTTTACTTGGCTTCAAGATTTCAGTTCTCAGGTCTTTTATCTTTTCCACTAATGAGAAATAAAAAATCCTTTTGAGCTACAGTTTGCAAAGATTTTAACTTATATCCCTTCTTATCTCTATAACCCATCAATATTTTAAAATAATGTTTTTAGTTTCTTTATTACTGTAAAAATAATGCATAGTAGTCTTAGAAACTTTGGAAAATAGAAAAATATAGGAATCATATTTATAATTATAACTTATATTACATAATATATAGTTAAAATTTATAATCATAGTTATATATGGTATATATATCATATATATAATTAAAATTATATATACAGTTTTAGAGTGCCCCAAAGCTCTTAAGGAGAAATAAACCTCCCAAAGGAAAACAATCCTTACAGGTGAAAAGTCAGTAAAAGGAGCATTGCTTTAGATTAATTGAATTCACACGAGTCTCCTTTTTTATACTATGTGTTTGTAAACTTCCTCATTTCTTCCTGCTGCCTGCCTTTATCCATTGGTTCCCTCATAAAAAGTAGTCATCACAAGTCACAATATTCTTTAAAAACTATGTTTATTGTGGGGTGCCTGCATGGCTCAGTCTGTTGAGTATCCAACTCTTGGTTTCAGCTCAAGTCATGATCTCATGGGTTGTAGGATTGAACCCTGCACTGGACTCCATGCTCAATGGATTCTCTCCCTCTGTCTCTCTCCCTGCTCATGCTCTCTCTCTCTTTCTCAAATAAATAAATAAATAAGTCTTAAAAAATAAAATCTATACTCAACATCGGGAAATATGTTGCTTAAAACATCTTTTATTAAACTGGCTGGCTAGTTCCTGATGGGTAGAGTATAGGGGCTACATACTAGAGGCTGGTATCCGAACACCTTCAGCGCAATCATTTTCTGCTGGTCAATGTGTGGCATCATCTCCATAGCAGCAGCATTTACAGATCCACTGAACTGAAAAAGAATCAAAACACAGCAAAGCCACGAATCTAGAAGTCATGGACAGCTAAGAGCTTCAGACCACAAAGGGTCTTAATAAATGGGTCATTTATTAAGTTCCTGGAAGGCCAGATGTTAAGTGAGCTAATCTTTAAAGCTGGGAGCTGAGATAAAAAAAAAATAAAACCATATAAGGAGATTTAATCTGAAGCTTCCTTTTAGTGGATGAGAAGTTGGGTTTGCATTGGATCAGAGGGTCAGAGTCTTAGGTTGTTGGTACAGCATCAGGCAGAAGCAATTCACTGTAAACGAAGAGAGTGTTTTAGCCAAAAGAATAATCCAATGCCAGTTTGATAAGAGGTTCCAATAAAAATTCAAACATGAAAAGAAGTTGCCAAGTTGTTACACCCAGGCAACACCCGCTGATACGATTTTCCCACATGCGAAATGGTTGAGAAAAAAAATGTTGAATTAAAAAAACTCTCAGAAATGATGATAAGCGGCCACTTAATTTCTTGGTTAGCTCAAAGTGACTTTTTCCCTCTAGAAGTGTGTGTGTTTGTAGATAAACAATCTCACGATTCGTACTTGTAAAAATGCCCTAAATCCAGTGACAGATCCAAAAACCCATTGCACTTTGGGCAGGGTTTCCTAATGTGAACGTGTATTTCCTAGATACATTCTTGAATTTATTAAAGAGGAGCAATATCACATGCTCTAGCTTTACCGTCAATACATAAGAGGTCTTCAGCAAATGTTTTGAGTGAATAGTGAGATTAAAGAACAGTATAAAGAGGATGTGGAACTATCAAGTTTCTTAGTTGCAAACTACAGAAACCAAATCTTCTTTTAAGGAGAAAATGGGATTCATTCGAAGAGGGCAGTTCACAAAACTAACTGAAGGCTGGAAACTAAAGGTCGGGAAACAAGCCCTACCAAGGCAGGCTGATTCACAGGCAGAGGACGGCACGGGAACATTCTAGTTTATTCTAGTTAGAGAGCCGCCATTATTGCTCTTCACAACCAGCCTCCAGGGTGTCAATTCCTGTGCATTTTGCATAACTGTCACCAAATTATCTAATTCCAGATAAGAGGATCCAATTGACAAAGCCCAGGCCACAGGCTTAAACCGCTGAAGGGCAGTTGGGGAAAATTGGAAATATCCATCCCAACTTGAGTTTCCACAGTGGGAATCAAGGTCTTTATTTAAAAATTCCCTTGAGGGATGCCCAGGTGGCTCAGTGGGTTGAGCATCTACCTTCGGTTCAGGTCATGACTCCCAGGGGTCCTCGGATCAAGTCCCCCATCCAGCTCCCTGCTGTGCATGCCTGCTCTTCCCCTGCTTGTGCGTGCTCTCTCTCTCCCCCCATGACAAATAAAAAAATAGAATCTTTTAAGAAGAAAAGAAAAGCAAAGAAAATAAAAGATTCCCTTGAAATAGAGTCTTGGATATGTGTGGCCAAAAATCACAATAAAAGCAGTAATTACATTTATTTATTATTATATTATTATTATTGTTTATTGTTTATTTATTTGATGGAGAGAGAGATCACAAGGAGGCAGAGAGGCAGGCAGAGAGAGAGGGGGAAGCAGGCTCCCTGCTGAGCAGAAAGCCCGATGCCAAGCTCGATCCCAGGACCCTGAGATCATGACCTGAGCCAAAGGTAGAGGCTTTAACCCACTGAGCCACCCAGGCGCCCCAGTAAGAATCACTTTTAAAAGGACAATTTTGTTTACAGCTTTTACAACTTAAAAACTAAAAACGAACATAAATATACACACATATGTATATTACATACACAATTGTTTGTAGTTCTATGAAGGGAAGCATTTTTTCTAGGACGTGAGTAACAGCTGAGAGCGTAGGGAGCAGAGAATCAAAAATCGGTTAGCCCAAGAAAAGAGCAACAGTTTCAGAGTCAGACACACTTGCAGTTTAATTTGGGTGTTGGAATTTCGGAAGTCATTTCGTTTCCTGGTTTTCCTATTTGTGCAATAATAATAAGAAACTTACCTTGCTGGACTGTTTTAAGGATTATAATTAGCATGTATAAAGAGCCCGGCAGGTATCAGGAGCCAGTAGATGTTAAAAAGGGCATCAAATGCTTGCTCAAAAGTCACATTAGTACCTCAAGTTCAGCAAGCTGATGCACATTGATAAAATGTCATGGGGAGAGAGACCAAGTTCTGGAAGGAAAAAAAAAACCAAAAAACTAAAAGCCTCTTTTATTTTCCGGGAAAGGCTTCGGTTCCAACCTTATCTTTGACAAACAGCTTGCTCAAGCCCATGCCTGCTCTACACGACTTCCCTTTCATTTGAGCTGTGTACTCCCTTGGGCCCAACGGCCAGCATACAAACCATACAAACCCGGTGGGATCTCCCTAGAACCCAGATCCTGCCCTCCCCTCTACTAGCTCCTCCTTCTCTTTTGTTCTTTATTTTAATTTTGTACAGGGGGATAGCAACTACTGCACTCATTTTATCAATGAGTTTAGGGAAACATATTTGGGATATAATCCTCTCTTGGTAAGACTATGGAGAGTGAATATTTTTAAACATTAAAACTCTTCTCCACCTTAACCAAGTAACCAAGGTTAACATCATCAGTAATGAAACATATTGATTTCATGTAAGCTCTGATATAATAGGAGGAAAAGCGCATTTCATCTCTGTAGTATTTAACCCTGAAATCCATAACTCCAGACTAAGCATGTGCAAACATCAGACAAATCCAAATTGAGGGGCTTTCTACAGAACATCTGACTGGTACTCCTCAAAACCATCAAGGTCATGCAAGACAAGGAGAGACTGAAAAACTGTCACAGGTTATAGGAGACCAGGAAAGCACGATGAGTTGATACAACATGGATCCTGGATCGAACCCTAGAACAGAAACGAGGCAGGATACTAGGGTAAGTGTCTGGAGTTTAGTTAATATTGTACCAATGTTCATTTCCTGGTTTTGGTCATTGTGCTATGATTATGTTAGATATTAACACTAGAAAGAAACTGGAGGGGAGGTAATAAGGAACTCTGTTATCTTTGCAACTCTTGCAAACATAAAATTATTCAAAATAAACCATTTAAAAATCTTTTCTGGGGGCACCTGGGTGGCTCAGTGGGTTAAAGCCTCTGCCTTCAGCTCAGGGCATGATCTTAGGGTCCTGGGATTGAGCCCCACATTGGGCTCTCTGCTCAGCGGAGAGCCTGCTCCCCCTCTCTCTCTGCCTGCCTCTCTGCCTACTTGTGATCTCTCTATTTTTGTCAAATAAGTAAAATCTTAAAAAAAAAAAACTTTTCTGATTCCTAATATTGATAGGATATAACCATTTGATGACTTTCTTATTTAAATAGTGTGTCTTCATTTTTATAATTTATTATACTTTGATACAGAAATTTCAAATTTTTCCAAGGGAAAAATCTCTGCCCCATATGTGTCACTTTGATAGCTCTTTAATAGCCTAAAGTTCTCATCTCTTTATGATTTATAAAGTACCTTCATGTATACTCTCTTACCTGCTCTTTCAACATCTGCTTGAGATGGATAGGAATCCTCACTGCCACCTGAAGGATAAAAAAACAAATGGTGACAGAGACAGTTTAAGAGATTCACACTTTATGGTATATGAGTTAGTGACAAAGTCTTGTCAAGAACCTGGATCAGAACAATTTAACAACACTGAAAAAATTACGGGATGAGCAAATAATCCGAATAGACATTACTTCGAGTAGGAATTACAAATGGTCAAAAAGGCACATGTTCAACATCATTCATCATCAGGGAAATGCAAAAACACAATGACATACGACTTCACACCCACTAGAATGGCTAGATCAAAAAGTCAGATAACAACAAGTGTTGCTGAAGATGTGGAGAAATCAGAATGCTCATACACTGCTGATGGAAATAAAAAATGGTGCTGCCACTTTGGAAAACAGTCTGGCATTTCCTCAAACAATCTAATCATGGGATTATCATATGACCTGGAAATCCCATCCCTCAGTGTATGAAATGAAAACATGTCGAAACCAAAAATTTGTACATGACTGTTCATTGCAGTATTATTCATAATAGCCAAAAGTTGGAAACAATCAAAATGTCTGTCAATGAACAAATAGTTAAAATACGGTATAACCATACAATGGGATATTATTGGTCATGGGAAGGAATGAGGTACTGAAATACACTATAGCACGGATGAAGCTTAAAAAATCGTGCTAAATAAAAGAAACCAGTCACAAAAGAGTTCACGCTGTCAAATGAGTGATTCCACTCATGTGAAAGTCTAGAATGGGGAAATCAATAGAGACAGAAAGTAGATTAGTAGTTGTTTAGGGAGTGTGGGGTTAAGGAAGTGATTGCTAAAGGATACGGGGTTGTCCTTGGAGAGAGGCCGTCAGGGAAATGGCCATTTTTTAAATGTCATAAAAACAACAAACACCACAGAAACATTGCACATAGACCCGCTATGAGAAGTGCTATGAAGGAGAAGATCCAATTCAATGAGAGATCCTAGCAAGAACCTGGGCTCAAATGGGAAGTCAAAGAAGGCTTTGCTGACGAAGAAGTTATAACTTCTTATCTGAGAACTGAAGGCTGATGTGTGTAAAGTATGGGGGGAAAATGTGTAGAAAGTGTGTTCCACTTGGAATAGTTTGAGTGAAGAGATAAAAGAAAAAAAATAACTACTTTCCCGGATTGTACATGATTCAGCTTACTTCGGGGCAAAGTTTCAGAAGGCAGGCAACAGATTTAAACTCCTCAATGGTCAATACTCCAATATATCTACTATATTTTATCATTTTTAAATAGTTTAAAGTCATATTTATTTATAATATTGTTTTTATTTTATGTATTTTTTATTATGATCAGCTAGCCAACATATGGTACATCACTGTTTTTGATGTGTTGTTCAATGATTCATTAGTTGCATGTAACACCCAGTGCTCATCACAGCATGTGCCCCCCTTAACACCTATCGCCCAGTTACCCTACTGCCATACCCCCCTCCTTTCTGTAACCCTCAGTTTGGTTCCCAGAGTCCAGTCTTTCATGGTTTGTCTCCCTCTCTGATTTCTTCCCATTCAGTTTTCCCTCCCTTCCCCTATGATCCTCTGCACTATTCCTTATATTTCACCTGTGAGTGAAAGCATATGATAATTGTCTTTCTCTGCTTGACTTATTTCACTTAGCATAATCTCCTCCAGTTCAATCCATACTGATGCAAGTGATAGGTATTGTTTAGATCTTGTAATATATACTTTGTTACTTGTTTTGGCTTGTTTGTTTGTTTGCTTTTGCAGCCTGGTGTATAGTTTATCAAGAGAAACACTTTGGCATTTATGATTTGCTAGAATCTTCATTAATAATCTTTGGGCCACTGCAGAACCAGAAATCAAAATGTGGAATGGATACGTGTTTTCCTCCAGCTAAGCATGTGAACCTACGCGGGCTGTGCCATCTTGTGATGAAAAATGGAAAATAGCCATTTCCAAAATCTTTGGATTGTAGATTTAAAAAATGTCAAAGATCACTTAATCCTAATATTGTATGTTCTCATGTGGACAAATACAGCAGAAAGACAAAAACAAAACAAAATAAAACAAACTTGCTGCTTTCTTTTATAAACATTTGCTGTGATACAGAATTTGCCCCAGTAGTTATTTGCACTTGTATTCTGAATAGAATCTTTTAGAAATGGGACTCACTAAAATAACTTTATCTAGGGGCCTGGGTGCCTCAGTTGGTTGTGTCTGCCTTCAGCTCAGGTCATGATTCCAGAGTCCCAGAATCAAGTCCTACATCAGGCTCCGTGCTCAGCCGGGAGCTTACCTCTCCCTCTGCCTGCCACTCCCCCTGCATGTGCTCTCTCTCTGACAAATAAATAAATAAATAATAAAATAAAATAAAATAATTTTATTTAACTGCTATCTGTAAGTTCTCAAATTTCTCTATTCTGTTATGAGAACGATCACAGGATGGAAGCAAGAACTGTCTCCATACTTTTCAAGTGTTTGGCATTTTATTTGCAAGTGACCGTTGGTCAGGAGTTTAGATTTACTATGTCCCTGTTTAAGTTCACTCCCTTCTTTTTTAAGACTAAAAAATATATCTCAACGTATTTATGCATTCATATACTTATATTTGTGTAAAGCTGAGTATGGATTCAAGAAAAACATTATCCTAAACAAGCAAAAACACTTCTTACAGTGCTGTATTTTCCTCACATTCCATTGGCTAATATTCAACATCTAGTATCTTTAATATTGAATGCAAGGCCTTTTACAACCCAGGCAAGCCTTATCCTCACTTTCTAATTTCTTCCCCATCTGCTCTGTATTCTAGCTTTGCATAACTAATTGCTATTCCTCAAATATGCCATGTTCAAAGCCTTCTGCTAGTCCTTCTATCTTACTAATAAAGACTATTTATTTTTCAGTGTCCCTATGAACATCATTTTATATGCTAGTGTTCTTAGCCCAAGACAAAATATTGCTGCCTTATATATGTTCTCTAGGACTTTTTTTTTTAATATTTTATTTGTTTATTTGACAGAGAGAGAGATCACAAGTAGGCAGAGAGTCAGGCAGAGAAAGAGGAGGGACAGGCTCCCTGCCGAGCAGAGACCCTGATGCAGGGCTCAAGCAGGGCTCGATCCCAGGACCCTAAGATCATGACCTGAGTCTAAGGCAGAGGCTTAACCCACTGAGCCACCCAGGCGCCCCTGGTTCTCTGGTACATTTAGAACCACTATTATATTACCTGTTTTTATACAACCATTTGCGTATATGTCTGTCTTCCCAGCTATATTCTTACCTTCCTCAAGGAAGTTAATAAACCCATTCTATATTTTGTTTAGTTTCATGTCTCCTTATAGAGCCTAGCTCAGTGCCTGCCATACAACAAGTACTCAAGAAATGTCTGTTGAACTATATTAAATAAGATTCTAGACACTTTTGTGCAATAGATTTCTATAGCTGGACTTCTTCAAAGCTGCATTGTATATTCCTCAAACTAGCATTTTCAATGATTTGATTACAGAGCATAATTCTCCCCAAGAGGTGGGGTGTTTTGATCAGTCTTGCCCATTTTTTTTCTTGCAATGTCATTGGAGTGAGTCGAACATGCAGCCGAATTCCACACACAGAGCAGTCCCTCAGTTTTTATCAACCTCCCACAGCCTGTGAAGCCCTCAGTGTGCCTCTGTCCTTTGCCACAAACATGAAGCTCTTATTCCCTCTCATGGCCATTGGACTGGAAGTTTCCATGATTGTTTTATTTGGACTCTTTGTCACGTATGAAATGGAGCTGAATGTTATCCACACCAACTTAACGAAAGTGGACAAGTCCCTTGAGCTACATCCTCGTGAGTAAACAATCTACTTCTTATTACCCATTTTGGGCTTTTCAGAATATGAACGCATCTGGGAGACTTAGAATGTGAAATCTTTGAATTCTACAACCCCTTGAGCTCCACGCTAGAGCACCTTCCAGAATTCGTGATATTATGAGAACAAAGGGTATTATAATTTTGTGCTGAGGTATCTCGTCTATGACATCTGATGTCTCTAGTTAATGTGTTTGGATAGAATCTGTGTCTATGAAAATATCAGCATAAAAAGCCAAAAATTAAAATAATTGATTAATCTTTTGTGTTACTCACAACTGCTAAATGACATTAGTTTTCCCTTAAATTGATCCCTAGTTCTTCAAGGTATAAACATATCACCCCCAAACAACAGTGGCAAAAACAAAGAGTCTAAGGTAAGAGAGCAGAAACAGAGTGGAATATGGAAAAGGGAGCCTGGGTTTCATGTGGGGGCCTTAAAGTATAAGAAATGGTATTAAGGATGATATTGGAAGTAAATGGATATACTCAGGATTTTATAACATTCCTTTTTTTTTAGTTTTAGTTTTTATTATTTTTTTTCAAGATTTTATTTATTCATTTGAGAGAGAGAGAGAGAGCACAAATGGGGAGAGAGAGAGAAGTCAGGAGGAGCTGGGAGCCCAACGTAGGGCTCCATCCCAGGACCCTGGGATCATGACCTGAGCTAAAGGCAAATACTTAATTATCTGAGCCACCCAGATGCCCCATTTTATAATATTCTAAAAGGAAAGCAATTTGTTCCTCTGCAATGGGAAGAAAAAAGTGAGCACCTAATGTATTTTAAAAGTGGAATCCTTCCCTGGGAATGGTAACTGAAGAAAAGAAAGGATATGGTTTCAATTTTGATAGGGAAGACAATGAAATAGTTAATAAAACAATAATAACTACCATTAACTGCCTATTTGGAGTCAGGCATATATTCGCTACATCATTAACCACAGAGGGAGGTGATAATATATCCTTATTATATATTTTTTAATAAGGCACACATAATTTTATTATTTATTAATTTATTAACCATTTAATTTATTAAATCATTTAAAGTAGTAGCAATGTTTATGCCGGTTCTATGGTGTAGGTCTAAACTTTTAAAAGAACCATATGACGTTTGTTCTCTCATTCCTCCATTTTGGGAGGGGGTTTATATAATGGAGAGTAGTCTACATTTCAGATCGACTTACACAAAACTTATGTGACAGCTTAAATCATTAGAGACATCATTAAATACTTGCTTATTAAGAAGAAATGTTCAAGTCAAACACATGGGGGTGCCTGCCTAGTGCCGTGTGTTGTACCAAGTACGGGAGTCAAGTACAGGGAAGGCTCTGCTCCTGTTGAGAAGCTCACGGCGTATTACAGCAGTTTTTAATTTCAGGGTGGTGGAAGTTATGCGTTTTTCACAAATAAGCAAGGCGGGATATTAATTTATATTTAAGGAAAGTCAGTTAGATACCGGTTTATGCATCCCTCTTGCTTGCATTCTGCTATGCTTTTCTGAATAGCAGAACAGTGCATGGGGTCACACAGACCCGCCCCGGGCATAACCGTGGAAGTGTTTCATGCCATGAGTGACTCCATGTTGTTTCTCATGTGAGAAACAAGCTATACTCTGTAGGTTTTGGGCCCTCATGGCACCTAGAAAATTGGTCACTCTGCTGAGGCAGACAGGTTTGTTTTTTTTGTTTTGTTTTGTTTTAAGATTTCATTTATTTGTAAGAGAAAGAGAGAGAGCACAAGTAGGGGGGGGTGACAGGCAGAGCAGGCAGAGGGAGGAGCAGATTCCCCGCTAAGCAGGGAGCCTGATGCGGGACTCGGTCCCAGGACCCAGGCATCACGACATGAGCCGAAGGCAGATGCTTAGTGGACTGAGCCACCCAGGTGCCCCTGAGGCAGATTAGTCTGACAAGGAATGAAGCGTGACTGTGACAGGCGGCTAATTCTTGCTGATCTGTAGACAAAGCAGGGAAAAGGAAAGTTTAAGGAGAAGGCCCTTTGAGGCTTGTCAACATTTTATTAGAAATTCTACAGACACACATCTGTAATATCTACGGGACAGTAAAGCCACAGCCATGATCTTGTTGTACTCTATTACATTAAAATCCATTGGTCTCACACTGTGCGTAGTTTTTACTCATGTGTGATCTTGCTATGTTACACCTCGATCATTTGAAAACTATTAATTCACGGTTATGCAAGTATTTTAAACATTGACATAGTTCATCATATACATAATAATGAAAAAAGATACTTGTTAAGACCACCAACCATCTCACCAGAAAGCCCTCAAGAAGTATCAGGAAGCTGATACTTTGTTTGTGGACAAAAAAAACTTTGTTTGATGGACACAAACTTCCTAAAATTCTAATTTTTTTTTAGGCCAAAAGGTATTCCCAGCAACAAATACTGTTGATTCTTTTCCTTGAAATGACAGCCTCACTTCACTCATTTTTCAGACAACATCAATACCTGTCTGAAAAACCATAATTTATGTCAGTCTTTTATTTCAAGTAAAAATAGAGTTTCATGAAAAAAACCTGCTCATTCAGTTGGTACTCAAGCAGTAACAAAGCTGCTTCGTTTCTGAGATACCCATCCTGTGTCAGCAGGACTTTATGTGTAATGACATTTCGATGGACTAATTCCTACAGGGTATTAAAAAGACACGTATAAGAAGGTCAGTAGTAAGATTAATAATTTTTCCTGCTTCATCAAAAAATCATTAATTAAAACCTGCCTTGTTTTTCCCCCCTGCAATTGAGTGGTTATTAAGAATACCACATAATAGACTTTTAACTCTAGGAAACAAACTGAGGGCTGCTGGAGGGGGGTGCTGGGGGATGGAGTAACGGGGTGATGGGTATTAAGGGGGGCACATGATGGAATGAGCATTGAGTGTTACATAAGACTGATGAATCACTGACCTCTACCTCTGAAACTTATAAACACTATATGTTAATTAAATTGAATTTAAACAAAATATTTTTTAAAAACCTACCAGAACTACCAGCACAGTTTGGTACCACTGCGTTCATCCGCACTAAAGGGCCCATAATTTTACATATTTTTGTTTCATCATCTCTGGAAATACCAACACAGCGAAAAAAGCAAGTAACACCATAGAATTATCATGAAAATAGTTTTCACCTCCCAGACTCCCTGAAAGTATCTCCCAGACCCCCAGATGTGTGCCGATCACACTTAGGGAACACTGAAGGTATAGGTAAACTCACAAAGGATGTACATGGCACTAGACATTATTTTATGAATTTCAACATCAGCAGTGGATTAAGTACAATCATGTATTTGTAATAATCTACATTTAAGAATGCCTTTCTGTATTTACTCAGATATTATTCAGCTCATTTGTTACCAAAAGATTTAGCAGACCTGGGTATGCATTACAGGCAAAGAATAACTAATTTACGTAGTGAAAATGATTCCTAGGGACTTGCTTGCTGTTATTCTAAGTGTTACCTGGAATTGTTTCTATTCCTGAATCAACATACTGTCTGTGGGTTATAACCTAACATAAAGAGACAAGCCTCCAATAAAACCCTGGGGTTGCCTTTGATTGAATAGTTTTTGCATACTGGAAAGGACTGGAGGCAATGAGCACAAGTAGAACCCAAATCCTAGGTTCTAAATACCATTCTGCGCTCAGGGGCTCATTGGAGAAATTATTGGTTCCAGGTCAGGGTAAAGAAAGCACAAGGTTTGCCAACCATGCAAAGACTAATGGGGATATGTCAAAGAACACAGTATCCTGCTTGAAGCAGCACCAACTAGACAAAATGGAGAATTAAAATTAATAAGGAGGGGTGCCTGAATGGCTCAGTTGTTTAAGTGTCTGTCTTCGGCTCAGGTCATGATCCCAGGGTCCTGGGTTCAAGCCCCATGTCCGGATCCCTGCTCAGCAACGAGTCTACCTCTGCTTCTTGGCTCCACCCTCACCCCCATTGCTGCACTATCTCTCTTTCTCTCTCTCTCTCTCTGAAAGAAATAAATAAAATCTTTAAAAAAGCAAAAACAAACCAAATAAATAAATAAAAGAAGAAAGCTGAAAAATTTTAATTAGCCAGCTGAAAATTTTTACCACTTGATCCAGAAAAATGATTTTCCTAAAGAAGACCCTGACAGTCCCAATTAGACAAATTCTCGGTGGCCTCCACCAGTGATCCACTTATTCAAGCATAACTGAGGCATCTCCTGAAAAGCCACAGGTGCCAGACTTTCTGCCAGGGTCCTGTGAGGGACAAGCCACGTCTGGATTCCTGCTTTCCACTTGGATTCAGTTTCTCTCAAGAGAGTGCATTACGGGCAGTGTTCGCTCAATATTTGAAAAAATGACAAGCGAGCACACATAGTAACAAAAACAGACAAGCCCATAAGCAAGTGAAATAAAATAAGAGGGATCTGCACGACGGGACAGCTGTGATCTGGCTCTTGAAGGGTGTATAGAAGCTTGCCAGGTCAGGAAGTGTTGGGTTTGGGAGGGAGAAGACATTCGAGGCAGCAGGCATATACAGGAACTAGAGGGAAAGGACGGGTCTGCTTCATTCGTTTGATGGGGTTGGTGTTGGAAAGTGAGTCAGAATCATCATCTGCATTGTAAGCATGTTGAGTTATTGGGATTTGCCAGATATCCTACCGCAAAATTAAAGATGGAAGTAAAACAGAGGATACCAGCTATTGTCACATTTCGTCTGGAGACTAAAATCACATTCTGTTGAGAATATCTGATTTAGACAAGTCTTGGCAATTCTTAAAACCTGTTGGAAGACTTCACAGGTGTTCAGTCTCCTTTTCCTCTGCAGAAGACTCTTGATTCCTTTACTGGCAGTCTTGCACTATAGAACTAAACCCATGGCCTCTCTCCAGTCCCCTCCCACACATTCTTAGAGCAGGATACAAGGCAACACAGAATCCTAATTGTTTACAGATCCTTCTTATCCACATTTTTTATACAGAATCACTATCTGTCAAGAGCTTTCACAACTTTATATACTCTTTAGTGACTTAAATAATAGATGAGATTCTTAAGCCCCCTGGTGGCGAAAAGCAGTTAACAATCTTTGAGTGGGCGGGGGCGTTGGAAACAACAAAGCACAGTTAATATGTACGTTCCCTTACATTTCAAAACCCAAATAGGTTCTCGGCAGTTGACCATTGCCCAACAACAGATCACATGGAATCCCAATCCCCAATCCCGAAGTTCCCTGGGTGGATAATGAGATGAGGGTGGGCGTTCTCGCCTATCTGAACTAGAAGACCGTGCAGCGTTCTCTCTGAGACTTCCCTCAAAGCCACTGACAAGGCACAATTTTCAGAAATCTATCCTTCCCTTTCTCATCCTCCTCATACTGCCTTTCTTGGAAGGTAGCTCCAATGAACAATAAGATGGCCAAAATTCTCATTGCATGGATAGGGTCGAAAGAGCGAATGACACTAGTGTGTGCCTGAAATCATGGTAAGTTTGGATTGTTCTCGTTCTCTTTATTCTTTCATTTGCTACCTTCATCCACAAGTAAGATTGACTCCTAGGCCCCGAAGGACCCTGCTGACTCAATCTATGATGCCAATCATATCTGTCTTGTTACTCATCATAGAGTAATACCACAGGATCAATCCCCATGCCTCCAAAAAGGCCTTCGCATGCCTACAAAGAGCCTTTGAAATGCTGGGTACCTTTGAAAAGTCAACATCTTCCAACCATTTCTGGTGGGATCACTGTCAGAGATTAGCTTATCCAATTTAATTTGCAAGGTTTGAAATTAATGTGGTCTTTAAGTTGTGTCAGGAGAGAAGGTCAGAAAGTTCTGCAGAGAGGAATGAAGCCCATAAAGAAGGAGCTTTAGGTTAGGCTGCCCAGGAATGAGGCTTTAAAACAGACATTAGCCTGAAAGAAGTTTAGTAGGGAGTGCCTTAAAGATCAGCACCTGTAGCAAGAAGGTTTGCAGGGAGGGACCCCACGGGGTATCCTGAGACTGGAATTGTCTAGCTTCCTGTGGTCCTTCCCTGAGGGCAAGGGATGCTCTTGTGAATCAGTCAGTGAGGACAGGCTACCCCAGGGAATGGTAAGACCATTTCCCAGAGAGAATTGAGAGCTTAGGACTATCAACTGGCAAACTCCCTATAGCCGGGGGAAATGGAAAGAATAAGTTCTTCATCTCTAAAAGGGGGTATCTGGGCAGTGTATTACAGCATCACCTACAGTAGACAAAGCCAAACGGTGTAGTCTCCCATCCACAAACACACTATCACCCAAGCCTGATGGTAGAACAGTGGGAGAAAGAACCAAAGGGTAGTAACATGTCTTTGAGTGCGGTGAAGCCAACACTCTGCCTTGCTTATTTTTACATCCATTCCTCCCGTGCTCGATGCATGGAGGAATTGGTGGAGTCAGGCCTGGCCTCAAATCCTACCCCCAACCTTTAGGCAAATTAATTGGATTCTAACATCACTTCCTCTGATATATATTTTTGAGGCATGTCCTCCCTCATGCCTATTTCCACTTAAACCCCTGGCCATAATGGCTAATAGTAATTTGACATGAAATGTTTTATTTTTTTCTCTCTGGTTTTATATTTGTGCCCAGTCTGATCTCAGTTTACTTTGTGTACCTATTAAGTTGAACCACAAGAAGTTGCCAATAGTTGACTCATTTTCATTGATAATTCCAAGGCAAAAATCTCCATTTCATATGGCTTAACCAAATACGGGGCTCAATAACAAAGCTTTGCTTTTCCTGAGGGAAAAGCCTGTGTTCCCACTATCTCCTACTTGAGCATATGTTTTATGTATTTGTTTATTTTTAATCATATGTTTTATTTATAGTGCTTTACTGCACAACTCCCTCCCGCAGTGGCCATCCTGTGCAGAGTACCTCTGTGAAATAGGGCCTTTTTAATACTGCAGATGAAAATACTGGAGCTCAGGGCACCTGGGTGGCTCAGTTGGTTAAGCAACTGCCTTCGGCTCAGGTCATGATCCCAGAGTCCTGGAATCGAGTCCCACATCGGGCTCCTAGCTCCATGGGGAGTCTGCTTCTCCCTCTGACCTTCTCCCCTCTCATGCTCTCTCTCACTGTCTCTATCTCAAATAAATAAATAAAATCTTTAAAAAAAAGAAAAGAAAAGAAAAGAAAATACTGGAGCTCAGAGAGAATAAATCCCTTGCCCAAGGTCACACAAGCATGTACTAGAACTGGGGGACGTTAGCTTACATTTCCAGACACCAAGTGAAATATTTGGTCCTCAAAAGGAAATTGTCTTTTTATTTTTATTTTTATTATTTATTGTTTTGTTTTGGTTTTTTTGCAGTGGCTTAGAAAGTGCTAACAAAGACATTACCCTATTGGACTTGAATACTGATCTGATAAGATTTTCAGGGCCAGTGCCATTATATGGATTTGTATCTGTATAATAAATGGAGACTGTAGCTCTTTAATTTAGTCATTATTGCCTCTTATCCTATATGCAGATTTATGCCAAATCCTGGGGAGCAAAAGATGACTGTCCTAATCCCTTCAACGAAGAAACTCCTAGTCGAGTGCAGGAGATGAACACCTCATCAAGGAACTATTACAATATGATGCATGCTAAATAAATGCTAACATAGTGTGGTAAATGCTAAAGTTGAAGTGTATGTAGAATGCTGTGTAAAAGACAAGAGGACATATTAATTTTCCCGGAGATAACTGGGAAAGTCTGCAAGAGCAGGTGATGTTTGCACTGTGCTCCTCAGGTAGAAAGTATGGAAAACTCTTCAGATATGAGAGCACATGATATTCCAAGAAAAGGCTCAAATGTTGAACAACTTGCCCAGAGTCTTATGGCTGGTCAGCAGTCAGGCTGCCTCTGGAGCCTAGTCTTTGGCTTCCCAGTTAATGTACTCCCTTTGCAGTGTTTTATATGAAGGATGTAACATTTAATAAATGGGATATATTATGATGCAACCCTTTCTTTGTTCTCACCTAACACACAATTTTTTCCCTTTTTTTCTTTTTTTTTCAGTATTCCAAGATGTGCATGTAATGATATTTGTTGGGTTTGGCTTCCTCATGACCTTCCTGAAAAAATATGGCTTCAGTAGCGTAGGCATCAATCTACTCATTGCTGCTTTGGGCCTCCAGTGGGGCACTTTTATTCGGGGGATTGTGCACCACCAAGGACAGAAAATTTACCTTGGAATCAAAAAGTGAGCATCCCTTATTTTTCAAACATTGTTTTTTCAGAACAGTTGTTTCTCTGCATGGCCTCTTGTCAGTCCATCTCCAAACTAGCTGGCACACTGTCTCCCTGAAACAGTGGGATATTGTTGGGACCCCAGGATGTGAATCGATGCCATGCTCTACTGAGCTGGGTCCTAAATTCATGTCTGTATCCTCTCTGGTTTGACTTTAAGGACCCAAGAAATCCCCTCTCATTAAAGGTTATTCCTTCCATCTCAGCTACAGGGAGCAAAAATCCTCCATTAACTCTTTTTCTACATGTCTATATTTACATTTTGAAATGTAAACACTGTAGAAAATAACTCATTTATCAGATCAACAAAAATAAAGAAAAACCTAAATGAGATCAAGAACAGATGGGTCAAAATAAAGGAAATGCTAGAGCATCCAGAAAGTATGGCAGATGAAAAAGAGGAAGGGTAAGGAAATGAGGGTGTGTAAGAGGGTACCTGGTATGAACACCTGATGGGGATGGGTGGGGAGAGGCCCTTGCATGCTGGATAAAGTGATGCTGTGACTCATCCCAGCTCAGTTTTGTGTTGGGTGTGTATTCTTGGATGTATTCTTTCTTTTTTCCCTCAGCATGATAAATGCAGACTTCAGTACAGCCACAGTCCTAATTTCTTTTGGAGCTGTCCTGGGAAAAATAAGCCCAGCCCAAATGCTGATCATGACAATACTAGAAATCACTGTCTTTGTTGGCAATGAGTATGTGGTTGGTGAGATATTTCAGGTAAGGATTAGAGGATTTATACTTACTAGCTTTGACATGAGTTCTGGTTACATCTAAAGGATGCTCACTCTACATAGGGACGAAGATTGGTGAGTATGATAGCATAGCAAGTGTAATTACACCCATCACTTATTTGAGTGCCTTTGGTAAACGAGGAGTCTTATCAACATTACTTCATTTCATTGTCACTGCCATATTATAATCTGGGTACTGTGTTGTTACTATTATACAAATTACAACTGATGATCACAGATGCTGAATGACTGGCCCAAATCTGGATTCAAACCTAGATTTTTCTAACTCCACAACTTTTTTTATTATGTTTTATTTCCTATCAATGATAAATTTCTATTATATTTCAACTACTAGATGACTAGTCCTTTCTTTTTTTTTAAGATTTTATTTATTTATTTGAGAAAGAGACAGAGAACATGTGATAAACATTGCAAGACAGAGAGTGCTAGCAGGAGATGAGGAGGAGCAGGGATCCTGAAGTGGAGCTTGAGGGGTTTGATCCCATGAGCTTGCGGATCATGACCTGAGCCACTCAGGCACCCCTGACTAGCCCAGTCTAAGGCTTTTATTAAAGCCTAGATCAAATTTCTTCTCCTCCATGAAAAATCTCAAGGATTCCCCTGAGGATATCTCTGGGCACTCCCCAGTATCTTACTTGTTTCTATTGAACATTTAATTCCACAGCCAATATTTTTTAAGTTTTTATTTAAATTCCAGTTAGTTAACATGCAGTGTAATATTAATTTCAGGTGTACAATACAGTGATTCAACACTTTCATACATTACCTGGTACTCATTACAGCAAGTCCTTCATCCCCATCATCTATTTCTCCCATTCCCCCACCCAACTCCTGCTCTCTCAACAGAAAATGTTTTTGAAAACTTTCTAGGTGTCATGCGGTGGTGATTCTGACAAACAAAATAGTTAATGTCCCTGTCTTTATAGAGTTTACAGTCCAGTGAGAGAAGACAGACATAGAATAGAGAATCACATATCACCTACCCACCCACAGGCACGTGCATGCACACTCACACACAAATATTTTAAATTGCAATACATGTGGGGCACTTGGGTGGCTCAGTGGGTTAAAGCCTCTGCCTTTGGCTCAGGTCATGATCTCAGGGTCCTGGAATCGAGCCCCACATCGGGCTCTCTGTTTGGCAGGAAGCCTGCTTCCTCCTCTTTCTCTGCCTACTTGTAATCTCTCTCTCTCTGTCAAATAAATAAATAAAATCTTTAAAAAAAATTGCAATACATGCTATGAAAAATTAAGTAGAGAGGGCTATAGGAGAGCATAACTGGAAGACCTAACTTAGATTATGGGATCAAGGATAGCCTCTCTGAGGAAGCGATAGTTAAGCCAAACCTGAAAGGTACGTAGGAATTTACCAAGTATGAAAATCTTAAATAAATTAATAAGTTTGCATCATTTTCCTAACTTGATAAGTACAATAGGAGCTATGATTCAGGTTTGGCACTCCAAACTTTCCCTCCTGGAGTAAGAGAATGTAGAAGACTGGATCAAATTCATAAAAATCCTAAATATATTGCTTCAAATGAATCTTGGACCTCAGCTGGTTTTCACATCATCATATAGCTCGGTGAAAAAATATGGGAAAGACTCGGGCTTTTTAAAGCTTCAAGTCTTTGAATTGCAATTAAATGAGCCTTAACCGTAAGGTCAAATGAATGCAAAGAGCATCTTTCTTTTGAAACAAAGGCAGTGCATAACATTTCACTTAGAATTTCCCTAACTTAGAGAAGTAACGTCAAATGAATTGAATGTCCACAAAGACCTTGCACTTTACAAACATGGCCTCACGAAGTCTCACCATGACTATATTAGCTGGTAATATTTCCCACTTTACAGAAGCAGATAATCAGAGAAATACAGTAATTTGTCTGAAGTCACATTGCAAGAAAGCACCTGACCTAGCATTGGAAGTCTGTTCTGCGTGTCCCCAAAGCCTGTATTTTTTTTTTTTTTGATGTCACTATCCTGTTTTGTTCTTTCTTTGACATATCCTTTCTTTCTTTTCATTTCTTCTGTTGTTTAACTAATGAAGCAGTCCTTTCATTGACTTTCCTTCTGTAGTGAGACTCAGTTTCACCTCTAGTAACATGAATGTTTTGCCCCTCAGGCCTCTGACATTGGAGCCTCAATGACAATCCATGCTTTTGGGGCCTACTTTGGCTTGGCGGTAGCAGGGGTCCTATATCGGCCAGGCTTGAGAAAGCAGAACGAGGAGTCTATGTACCACTCAGATTTGTTTGCAATGATTGGTAAGTAGAGACAAACTTGCCTGATTCAGGCCCCAAGGCAAACAGCATCCTCTGGACTGTCTTCCATACCCAGCACTAATATCCCTTTCTGCTCTTTACCACAGGGACTCTTTTCCTTTGGATGTTTTGGCCAAGCTTTAATTCAGCCATCACTGAAACTCCACAGCAACAGTACCTGGCCATCATAAATACATACTTCTCCCTTGTTGCCTGCGTGCTCACAGCCTATGCATTTTCCAGCCTCGTGGGGGAGAGAGGCAGGCTTGATATGGTCAGTGGAATGGTCCAATGATATGGTCATGGAAGCTTCACTAAGTGACGCTGATGGTTGCCCAGATGAGTAGGTCATTTCTGCCTCACTGCTGAGCAATCACAACGAATCACAACACTACAAACCAGAATATTTTAAAAATAATGTTCATTTGTTTCTTCATCAAATTTGGATCATGCAAATCAAAAAAGTGTTCTCAAGGAATTTACAGCCTTAGGGAACATAGTCATGCAAAAATCAAAGATTTGAGGCATATTTCTTTAATGATGGAGCTGACTGTCTCCAAGATCTTAGAAAATCTTCCTTAGAAACAGGACTTGCCAGGAATAGAAAAAGAGAATGGTGGGGGGTGCAAAGTGTGAGTTGAATCTGTTTTCCTAACTTGCAAATATTCCTCTCAAACAAATAACAACTAAAGGCAATGTGGCGTCTGGAATAAGACTCTGGGGGAAAAAATTAAAAAGGACATTAGTGAGAATACTGGTAAAAGTCAGATAATACCTTTAATAGTATTCTATCAATGTTGATTTCCTGGTTCTATGATTACATAAGATGTTAACCTTGGGGGAAAACTGGGTGAGGGATATATGGAAACTCTGCAGTATTTCTGCAACTATTACATGTCCAAAATTATTTCAAAATGCAACATTTTTTTTTAACACTCCCAAGTTGGTCTTTTGAGTTTCTTGCCTATGAACTAGAGAAATGTCTGTGAAGGAGTAATTCACATATCAACTGCTCTTCTTTTCCAACCTGAGGGTAGAAAAGGATATTGTAATTTCTTCAAGCGTAGCTAAGGACATAGAGTTGAATGTTGTACAATTTGTTTAATGAAAGAAAATTAAAAACAAGAAAAGAAAAAAAATATATATGTATAGCTCAGTCCTCTCTTAAAAGTAGTGATGAGACTTCCTCCTCAGGCAGAACAGCCAGAATATGATTCTTCTTAGGAATTCGGGTAAATGGCAAATGGTTACTCTTTCCACCATCTTCAAATATTCTCAATACAGTGACACTTGTGAAAGCTGTTGTCTTTCATGTATAATGTGCACATTTTGATGTCTCTGCATTCCCTCTTTGAATATTGGAATGTCATAGACTCCACAAAACACATAGCAGCCATGGACCTCTTTTGGTTCATGATAACCACAAATGCATTTCCACACTGAATAAACAGATATACCACTACTAGAATAACTACATTGTACGCACCCAGGCCTTCCATCACAACTTCTTTGATTTTCCTCTCATCCCTCCCCAAGCTGGTCTCACTAACCTCATCACTCAGTCGCTACCAAGGAACCCCAGCAAGAAAGATATCAAATGTCAACTGCTTGGAAGAAAAACCTTCTGTCATTACAAAGAACTTTCTTTTTAAAAAAGAATCAGTAGCCCTTTAAACTGAGAAATATGCCATGGAGTCCGTGGAACCCTAGACAGACGGCTTCATTCCTTCTGAAGCCGTCTCGTTCAGCTCACTTCAATGTGTTTCTTTGCTCCCAACAGGTTCACATTCAGAACGCAACTCTAGCTGGAGGAGTTGCTGTGGGCACGTGTGCGGACATGGAGATTCACCCATATGGTGCTATGATCATTGGGAGCATTGCAGGAATGGTCTCCGTGCTTGGGTTCAAGTTCCTGACTGTAAGTATGACAGGGGCTCTCAGTCAAACTGTGAATCTGTGCCATCATCTTCTCACACCCCACCAGCAGAGAAAAGCTATGAAAATTCCTTTTATCATTACCCCACATTCTTTGAGGGTCATTTCCCTTCTTATCAGAAATACCGCTCACCGTTCAGTGTCCAGTGGTTTCTGCTCTTCCTTGGCTTATTTGTGTACCAGGAAAGAATCTGATATTATTAAATTATTAAAAGAATCAGTGTGAATTGAATGTTAAGTACCAGTGTTACTTTCCTCAAGGCAGTTTCATTAAAGTTTTTGTTGTCGATGATGTTTGCTCATTTTGTATAGTAAAGGACTCTGTGTCATTTTAAGAGAACTTAGAATATCATCAGTAAGTAAGAAGGAGGAGGACTTGAAATCACTCACCTTCAGATGCATCTACTAAAAACTGACATAAGTAGTTTTGCCGCCAATATAGTTGGATTCTTTGACTTAAGTGGGTTTTAGATATGGATGGCAAAAGGGGCTATAGATAAAATTTTCCTGCATAATCATTGATTTCAGTATGTCTAACAAAATAATGAACTTCCTCTTTTTACAATTTTAGCCATGTCTTACTGATAAACTGAAGATCCATGATACATGTGGTGTTCATAACCTGCATGGCTTACCTGGTGTGATAGGAGGCCTCGCAAGCATTGTGGTGATAGCCCTGGGAGCATCTAATGTGTGAGTTGAAGAATGGGTTTTTCTGCACCTGAAGTCCAAATGGTTTTTATCTCACTCTTGGAGGAATCTGGTAATGGGAAGGCTTTTTCTTTAGCAATCCAGGCCACAGTCATAAGTATCATCCTTACCGAATCCAAAGAAACACAACTGGAAGAACAAAATTGGGTGGGAAGATGTGCCTAAACTAATTATTAATGGTGGTTGGTTTTTGTTTATTTTAATTAATAGTATTAATTTAAATATTTCTACCTTAGGCAAGTGTCTCTTCACAGGGTAATATGATAATCACAGTCAGATTATAGTAGACTTACTCTTTTAGTTAGTCTCACCAAAATGGAGGAGAGGGCATCTGTGTTGAGCTGAGAAGTCATTTCCTACAATCAACACATAGAACAATGAGTTAGCATAAGGTGAAGGGCACTGGATCTGGAGAATTGGGAAAGCTGGCATATGGCTCCAGCTTTGCTATTGACTAATAATGGGGCCTTTGACAACTCACGTAACTTCTGTGGTTCTGTTTCCTTTTCTGTAAAATTGAGGGAATTATACTATTTATTCTCTAAAATCCCTTCAATCCCTAACAGATCTAGATTCTTCCCAGAGGGGGCATAAGTGTTTAAATGGCCAGAGGAAGAACAGTTATCAGTCAAATCCAGGACAACAAAAATGATGTCATAGGCCATCAGTTGTCATTTTTAGGTAACAAGATTGGAACAATTTGATATGAATGTCATCCGTGCAAAACAGCTAGGAAGACCACAGAGTCCAGATCACTCAGGGATTAAGGAAGGAGGAATTAAAACTCTCAATTTTTAAAACCCACTGAAAGCATGAAGAAAGGGTGAATATGTTTGAAAATGTCTCAAAGTGACCACTGGCTAGAGTTGAATAATTTGAAGAGAAAAATCTCTTTAATTTTCACAGATTAAAATTCAACTCCGTTGAGACCAGTCATGATAAATATTTGAACAAATCTGTTTAATCATTTTTTTTTTTACTGAATAGAAAGTTTGCTTCCACTTTCATGTCTAGAGCTGACCCATTTCTTCTGTTTTTTTTTTTTTTGTCCCCTTTGCAAAATTGGAGAACAATCCCAGAAATAGCAACATTTCTTGCAGCTCTCTCCAGGACCTAACATGCTACTGAGACAAACACTAACATATTTGAATGCAAATCAAGCATGATAAAAGCATGGGTCCACAAACTCAACTCCTAAGTGCTATGGTGTGTACACACTTTTAAGATGTGCCTCATGATGAGAAATAAAGGAATTACTGAGCATCATGCCTGCCCCAGTTGTATGGATGCAATAAAATGAGATTATCTGGCTCTCACAGGCTGGGTCCCCCTGGGTGGACTTGGGGTACATTCTGTGGTTGAGAGTCTATTCCTTGGGTATTCAGGTTGATCAGCCACTTCTCAATATGTTCAGGGGGACTTGATGATGGGGGTGGATGACAAGCCTTGGAAAGCCTAGTCACATGGGTGAAATTCACACACATCTCACACACCAGACAAAATATTTTGGCCAAGAGCCAAGACTATTTACTCAGATGTTTCTACTCAGAATACTAAAATGCAAATCAGGTTTCTTGGTAAGCATAGAACAAGGAGAAGTAAGGATTCTTTTTTAAAAAAAAAAGATTTTATTTATTTATTTGACAGAGAGAGAGAGATCACAAGTCGGCAGAGGGGCAGGCAGAGGGAGAGGAGAGGAAGCAGGATCCCTGCTGAGCAGAGAGCCCAATGTGGGGCTCGATCCCAGGACCCTGAGATCATGACCTGAGCCAAAGGCAGAGGCTTTAACCCACTGAGCCACCCAGGTGCCCCAGATGTAAGAATTCTTAAAAGACATTCTGTGCACATTATGGCAGCCTAATTCTAAGAATGTGGTTAATTTTGTTAAACCTTTTATTTCCCAAGCCCGCTTTATCAAGGAACGTTTTTTATCAAAAGTTTCTTTTAATACTTGGAAAAAGATTCTGACAAATTCTGGTAAAATTAGCAGGCCATTTATAAAAGAAGAGTATCAAATGAATAAATATATATTAAATGTTCGACCTCATTAGTGAACAAAGAAATGCAAATGAACATGTTACCAATTTTTCAGTTATCAAGTTGATAAAGGTTAAATGAATAATAATACTGAAGGGTGGCTAACATAGAGAAATGGGGATATGAATTATACATTTTTCTATTTCATATGACCCTTAGGAAGTATATAAACTTTTATTAAAGATTTCATTTCTTTTTAGATAGGTTTTATTTTAGGGAAATTATTGGGCAAATTCTTAAGCATGTTCATAAGAGGATGTGTTTTCACAGCATTTAAAAAAATATGACACATTGGAAGCAACCTAAGTATCCAAACTCTAGTTCTATAATTACAGTATATTTTTACAGTGTAGTACTAGGTAACAATTAAAATTATGATCCAAGTCTACGTTTACTGACATCCAAGGACACTTAAGGATTAATGGGAAAATTAGTATTATAACGTGATTGCCTTTTTATAAAAATATATGTCTCTATTTTACATTTTTATACTGATTAAGATTTGAGGGAAATTAAATTTTCTCCCTTCCTTTTCTGGATTAATGTTTTCTCATATTTTTACAATAGGCGTGTGTTACCAGTACAATTTTTTTTCACATAGTAGAAAAAATTTAAACTCTTCAAATAAAAAGAGAAAACAAATCTGAATTTAGTACATTCTTTCCCTTGGATGATGAAAATGAAACACCAAAGATAAAACACCAAGGCACCCTCATTTTCCAGTTGTTTGCTTTCCCATAATCACACATTTAGTCCTTCAACAACTATTTATGAATTTCCTGCTAAGAGTGAGGTGCTGTGCTAAGAAGGTATTCACATTCCTCGTCCTTTTTTGTCACTCCTACAACAGCTTCATGCATTTCAAGTTTTTCGTGACATTCTTCCATTTCCAAAAATTATGAGGAATTTTTTTGACTAATTTTATTTTAAGGTAACTGTGTCTAAGATGACTTACAGAGATTTTTTAAATACAGTCCATGAGTTGTCTTTACACTATGTGCTAAAATTAGCTTTTCTGATCTTATTGATTTTTAATTAAATTCCAATTGTTCCTTTTGGGATGGGATGAGGAAAGATGGCCACTCATGTTTATTTTGTACATTACTTCATCCTCAGTGCCTAGAAGGGAAGGTGGCACCAAGTGAGTACTCAATAAATATTTGTTGAATGAATCAGATAGGGGATCAGAACCTGGTGCCGTATTTTTAGAAAGTACTAAACTCTTTCTTAGGAAGATCTTTCCAACATTCCTAAAGAAAAAGTTGATTTTGCTTGAGTGCTTAAAAGGACTTTTTAACATTGCTCAAGAATTTCAAAGAAAATAAAAAATCGTAATAAATGTTTCTTTGCTGGTGTAATTGCTGCTCTCTGGCCTGAAGATGGCAAGCATCCACTCCCTTCAGGAAATGAGATTTGTTTGCTGATATCCTGGAAAAACAACCCTGGTGTTTTCTTTTGACTTCCTAGGTCTAGCATGGACATGCAGGCAGCTGCCCTCGGTGTCTCCATTGGAACAGCAATTGTTGGAGGGCTCATCACAGGTCAGGATGAAAAGTAATAGGTGATAAACCTACCGACTGGCAAATTTGAAAATATTCTAAACTTCTGACAGTAAAGTAATCATGTAAGCTCAAGGGGATGATTTTATAGCAATATATATATAATATATATATAATATTTTTATTTTAAAAAATCTCTACACCCAGTGTGGGGCTTGTACTCAAACACCAAGATCAAAAGTCGCCCCTTATAGTACTAGTTTCATGACTATGCAAGTAAGTTTTCCTCTTCAGCGTCATAACATGACTTATTTTCTCCCTAATCACATAGGTTTGATTCTCAGATTCATCGTCCGTGTACAGCCATCTACAGAATTCTTCTTTGATGATTCTGAATATTGGGAGGTACTGTACAGCATTCTAGCTAAGAATATAAATGATGACTATACCATTGAAAGTTCTGCTCACCCGAAGCCTAAATGTCTGTTTGGCATCCTTGTGTTAAAACTGGATAAGCTGCCTGATTATAGAGAGAATGTATCTGGACAGATAAAATCAGAAGTTAAGGTCTTTTCCAAAGCAGAAAGGACATGAAGACAGAATTTAGTAGGCAAATGTCCTTTGTTCCTCTGAGAGAAATAAAAAGCTACTCATAAATGTAACAGGAATCCCAGGCAGTGGCATGAGATTTTTACCATATATATGAGTAGGCAAAAACAAGTAGAATACGGAAGGTTGAGAATCTCAGTGAAGAATCTTACAAGAGGCTTTATGAATAACATCATCTTCTTTCTATCCTCCAGTTTCTACCTCTTTACTCCATTGATATTTTTCTCAAATTATTTCCTGCAAAGCTTAAGAGTGATAAATATTTTGATGTGTTCAATGGGATTTTCAGGGAAAACAGGTTTGGTAAAGAGAATGTAGTCAGGGTGAGTGGGGTAAATATTTTTGTTCTTTTATTTTTCCCCAAGACAAACCATTGTTATTCCTAGTTTTTTGTATGGAAATACCTTGTGTGTTTCAATACTAACCTCTGTCAGCCCCAAGTGAAAGAAACTATTAAGTGCGCTAATCTTGTTTTCTTTAAAGGTGCCCAAGGAGAAAGAGGATGACCGTGCATAAATATGATGGCCACAACCAGCAGAAACCTAAAGACTAAATATCATTCCTGTGCCTCAGTTTCCTTTCCCATTATCTAGAATCACATTTAAAATTTTTTTAAAAGGCAGCATCCAACAATAACAACAGAATGGATAGGTCCTGAGCCCCAGACGTCCAGTGTATAAAATCTTAACACAGTCCGGTGTTGTTTCTCAACACTCAATGATTAGTTGAAGGAA
This sequence comes from Nasua narica, assembly GCA_028533885.1. Classification (NCBI taxonomy): domain Eukaryota; kingdom Metazoa; phylum Chordata; class Mammalia; order Carnivora; family Procyonidae; genus Nasua; species Nasua narica. The sequence continues at coordinate 106,534,815 of CM052802.1, read as the reverse complement.
TGTGGCTTATAAAACAGAAGGTCAAATGGATTCTCTTTAGGACTCCCAGACCACTTTTGCCAGTGGGTGGGTACAGGGTGAGCATTCCATGAATATTCTTGTAATTTTTTTCTCCGTAGAGATAAATTTACAAAGAAATCAACACATCTGATTATGCCAGTTTCTTATTGTACATACTATGTCTTCAATCTCAAAGGTGTAAAACCAAAGCCAATAAAACAATATGTAAGAAATCTATATAAGAAGTATGAAAGAAATTATTGTTGTAGAGCAAGAACATGATTGTTTTTGGTGGTACTTCTTGAATTAAAATAGTCTAGTTAGTAATGTTATGTCTTTACTTGAATATGTTTATGCTTAATTCTTTTTGCATGTTTACTATTTGAGACAAGAGTTCAAATGCTATCTGACCAAAGTCTGTTTTGTATAAAATTCCAATAAATTAAATTTTATTTTATTATAAATTAAAGCATTTGTCTTTGGCTCTCCTTTCTTTGATGGTTGGAATTCATTTTATTAACAAGCATACACACACACACACACACATACACTCCTCATATATAGCCCATATTCAAATAAATTGTTACTATGTATTAACTACAAAATAATCAAGTTAATGTTTCACATTATAAGGTAAGTTTTAAAGAACTAAGTTTTAGAGAAGGTAATTGATATAGACATATAAAACTATTTCTAGAGAAATATGTTGTTGTTTTTTTTCTCTCTCTCTCTCTAGAACCTTTTAAGGTTTTCCTTCTATTTCTGGAGTCCCAGAATCTGGTCAGAATGAGTCTTTGTATCTGTGAGGAAATAAACCCTGGCATAATTAACAGAACCTCAGTTACTAGATGATAGAAATTAAAAATTACAAGTAGCAATGAATTATTTAATATTTTATTCCTCTGGAGAAATCATAAATTTATTTAGAGATCCTAAGTATTTCATTAGACAAACAGGTGATTTCTTTCAAATATACATCAGAGTCTCTTTCACATGGGTTTTTGAAGTGCGCTTATGTTATAAAATCCACTATCCCCAGTCTTGCTGATCATCCTAAAGAATCATCTTCACTACCCAGATGTCCAGAGCCCCCTTCATTCCCTGTTGATCATAAGGCAAAGTTCAGAGGGTCTTGAGTAAACACAGGTGTGTTTTTTTTTTTTTAAGTCTATAATTGCGACATGCTTAGGAACAGGATTGTGATGGCCATTAGCCCTTGGCTTATGAACACTCCCTCCTGCCTTCCTGCAATGCAGTTCTTATAAATGGTAGTCTCATTTTAAAATTCTGAGTTAATGGTCTTTTTTTCACAATTGAATATGTCCTTTTTTATCTATCTTGCCAGAATTTGGTGAAGCATTTTAATTTGAATATTTGAGTCTTCTGCTCAGATCAATTTCCGTCTACTACTTAGTGGCTTTCTCATCTCATCTGTTAATTTTTCTTTGTCTAGCACTCCTGTTATTCACAGGGAAATTCTACTGGATCTGTTATCCAAATCTATGGCCTTGCCCACCTTTATTTCATTGGTTTTAACAGAGATTCTGTGCTCCTTCTATTCATCTATTGATTTGTTTATTTGCAAATCATTGTCCATCTTTATAGATGCATCTAAATTGTGTGTGTGTGTGTGTGTCTATGTATGTGCTATGCTTGAATCTCCTTCATTGTTCTTATGATTTTGTTTATTGGGGTACGGGATTCATTTTTATTCAAGATCAAGTTCAAAGTCTAACCTAGCTCTGTTAATGGTTAAATAAGAATTTTTATTCCTTATCTGTTACAAAAAAAAATTCTGATATCAAATAGTACTATTTATATTACTTGGCTGATTTTTAAGCCCTACTTGGATGATAAGTTTCAGGAAATTTTTGTTGTTCTTTGTTCCTATCTAAATCTGAAAGACTGGCCTATAATTTTTAACTGAAATTTCAGACAGTGTGGTAAAAGCGGAGATATTTTCAGACTTTCCAGCCCTTGTTTCCACAGTCTTCGCTGCTTATTGTATAAGATAAGAGAACCCTCCTGATCTGCAATAGGTTTATGTTGTTAGAAGCCACTTATTTTGTGTGTTCTTGAGTCTCTTCATTCTGGGTTCTGGCAACCTTTGGGTTGGTTGTTGATTTAGTTTGCCTTTTCCCTGGGGCATTATGTTCCAGTTGCTGAGGTACCTTGGGTGGCAGTAACCTGGATAATGAAAGGAAGCAAAGCATCTAGCAAAGTATGTCAGAGACTTGCCAGAGTGTGAAAATATAGTTCCCCCAATGAGAGCTTGAACAAAGCCTGTCTGTTTCTTAGTCTTTTCAGCAGGCCATGCTTGGTGTTCTTCTAGAACCAGGACCAGAAATGACTCAATGCATCTGCTAACTTTCCTGCAGGTCATGGGGGACAAGGGAGACCCACTGTCACCTCAGGAATGCTCAGCTGAGAAGATAAATTACCATTCCCTGGGAATTCACAAACCGCTGCAAACCAATAGTTCTCAAATCTCTACTCCTTGGGTCTCTGCCACCTGTCTCCAAATTCTCATCAAACACAGAGGAGGGAAGTTCTCTATCAGCTTTTCTGTCTGACCTTGAATCCAAGGTCTTACATCCTCCAGTTAAACAGTGGGCCCAGGTACTGCTCAGCTCAGGACAGTTCCTGTAGCTTGATTAGAGATGTAGGATGAATAGTGCCTGTCTGGCTCAGTCAGTATAACATGTGACTCTTGATCTCAAGGTCATGAGTTCAAGATCCACATTAGATGTGAAGCCTACTTAAAAAAAAAAAAAAAAGCTAGACTGGTAGCACACACAGAGTGTCATAGATAAGAGGAGAGGAGAATCTAAATGAAATTCAAGGAAAACTTGCCAGGAAAAAAACACATTAAAAAAGAAAACAAAACAAAACATGCAGTTAGGCAAAGAGTGATTTAAAACTCAACTGTAGGGATGCCTGGGTGGCTCAGTTGGTTAAATGTCTGGCTTTTGGTTTTATCATGACCCTGAGGTCATGATCTCAGGGTCGTGGGATGGAGCCCTGAGCTGGGCTCCACACTTAGTATGAAGTCTACTTGAGTTTCTCTGCCTCTGCCCCTCTGCCAGCTCTTTCTCTCAAATCAATAAATCTTTAAAAAAAATAATAAAAACAAAACTCAACTCTGTTGAAAATAAACCTAATACTCTATCACCTAGAAACCACGTGCTCATGCAATGAAAGATTAGAAGACGCCTCAATCCACTCTCCCTTCTTCTTTTTGAAGATAGACATTGTTGCTGTGCGCGTATATTTATGTGGATGTGAATTGGTTTGAATAGGTCAGCAAAGGAGAGTAGCAAGTGAGAGGAATTAACAAAATTCATGAACTGTCAGATCTCTCTAATCTGTACTTTATTTCCTAAATCACCCACTTCTATCTTATCTACTCCTAGACCTATGTTCTGTCCATGGGGGGGAGGGGGGGGCACAAAATCCAGTCTTTTCTAACTTAGGACCTTAGCTTTTATCCTGGCCTTATTTCCATTGATATTCATTAAAAAACTCTCAAAAAAGTATCTACCCCAATTTTAGCCAACCTAAATGACAGAAGCCCCAACGAGCGCATATTGTCCTTGTTAATCATACCTAGACACTTCCTAGACCTCATCTGACAATAAGTATAGATATGGCAGTGCTGCTTTTGGACAAAGTCCTTCTTTTGGGGGGTCACTCATTAGTATGCCGGGTCTTGAATTTAATTCCTGCTTAGTCTTCTATTATTTGTTTTTAGAAAAAGTACTTTATCTCTCTGAATCTCTTTATTCACCTATAAAAAGAGATAATACCTACTTTGTGGAGTTATTTCAAGGATCAAGGATAACATTTTGACACTTAAGAAAAATTAGAAGAAAGTTAAATCACCTTAATATTCTTTAATTTTTTTAAAGAATTTATATCAACTAGGAGCTTTCCATAAATTGTCTAAATTTACCCTTGCAGTGGCCCTCTGAGTTAGATATTATCACTGAAGAAGCTGAGATTCTGACTAGAGGAGCTGGGGTTCAAGCTTAGATCTTGTTAACTTCAAATATTGATTATTTTACAACCAACTCCAAATGCTTCTTCTAAAGGTTAAGCTATAAAAGCACGGAGAAATGGATGCCTCTTGGTGGAATTTCAAGTATTAGTGAAAAGATTGAGAGAAAGAGATCTCGGCATTTCATAACCAGCAGCTTACTTCAGCCTTGATTCCATCAGACCTAGGGAAGAGGGTCTTAGATGTGAGCATTCTGCCACTGCTGCCTGAATCATGATTACTGTGGGGATATTTTAACCCCCAGCATTTAGAATTCATATATCATATATTTCTCTTAAGAACCCATTTCTACCAAGGGCACCTGGGTTGCTCAGTAGTTTAAGCATCTGACTCTTGACCTCAGTTCAGGTCTTGATCTCAGGGTTGTGAGTTCAAGCCTCACACTAGGCTCCACACTGGGCATGGAGCTTACTTAGAAAAAAAAATTCTATCAATAAAAAAAAAAAAATCAGGGGCGCCTGGGTGGCGCAGTTGGTTGAGCGACTGCCTTCGGCTCAGGTCATGATCCCAGAGTCCCGGGATCGAGTCCCACATCGGGCTCCATGGGGAGTCTGCTTCTCGCTCTGACCTTCTCCCTTCTCATGCTCCCTCTCACTCTCTCTCTTTCCTAATAAATAAATAAAAATAAAGAATCTTTAAAAAAATGTTTAAAAAAAATCAGAATCTATAGTCCTTCAAATTTTGTCCATTTCCAGGTTTCTATATATGAATTAGATAAAACGATGAATGAATGGAAGTAACTTTTCTGGTTGCAAGGAATATCAGGTACTTACCTTGAAAAGGATCCATACTTGCAAAGTTCCCTTTTCTATAAATGGCGCAGTTTCGATGAACAGAACAATATTGCTCTGTAAAAACAAATAAAACCCAAACAAGTGCCTGATCTGTTCCCATGGTCAAGTTTCACATCCCTGCTCCAAAGCAATGAACTAGGCAAAGAGCTGCATCTTACTTAATAAATGGGAACAACTAGCATAATACCCAGCACTCACACAGTTAATTCTGGAAGGAAAAGCCTCAAGTCCTGTCTTATTTCTGTCAATAATTAAAGTTCTTATCTACTCCAGAGTTTGTTGGATATGCAGGTCAATGTGTTAAAAAAAAAAAAGATTTATTCTAAAAAGTTTGGCTGATATTTTTGTCAATTTTTTCAAATCAACATAAATCCAACTGTCAGCTTTCTGAATATTGTATTCTAGTATCCTATTAAAGTAGGGCCAGAAATCCTCACAAAATACTAGATATTTTGCTCAACACCTCTTTGAAATAATGAGGCTTTCTGTAAGTTTTTGAAATAATTTTATTTTGAAACAATCTCAAGCTTTAAGAAAAAGCAGTACAGTACATAGAATTGTCTTTTCTGGAACCATGTAAGTTTCTGGCCTCATTATCCTTAAATATTTTAGTATATAGTTCCAATAAATAAACACTCTCTCAACCAAAACATAACCTCAAAACCAGGATCCTGGGATCCAGTCCCACATCGGGCTCCTTGCTCAGCAGGGAGCCTGCTTCTCCCTCTCTCTGCTGCTCCCCCTGCTTGTGTGCTTGTGCTCTCTCTCTCTTTCTCTCTGACAAGTAAATAAACAAAATCTTCAAAAAAGATAAAAATAAAGTTCCTCATTCTTACTTTTGTAATTAATACTGTTTTATGGGAAAGCAATGTGAAATGTCCCATATCCCTATGTAAATGTTTCATTCTTCCTCCATCTCCTAATTTTTTATTTACTAATTTACATCAGTAGAGACTCATGAATTCTTATTCTATTCAACTGATTACATTATCATCATTATTTATTGTAACAATAAAATTGTCCCAGATTTGGCCAGTGGGACACTATTCAGGCTGGTTCTTATGTCTTTTCTGACATGTGCTTATCTTGTACTTGCCTTGTTTCAGCTTTGGAATCACTCTTTTCTTCAAGTCCAGGTTCCTTTTAGTGGTACAGACAGTCCCCGATGTATGAGAGCCTGACTTACAATTTTTCATTTTAAAATGGCGCAAAAGTACTACACATTCAGTAGAAGCCATACTTTGAATTTGGAACTATGATCTTTCGGGGTCTGGTGATATGCAGTACGCTCACCTCTCCCAATGCTGGGTAGTGGCAGGGCAACTCCGGGTCAGGCATGTGGCCACCAGGGGGAACAACTGGTACACCTACAACCATTCTGTCCCCATGAAGCCATTCTGTTCTTCACTTTCGATACAGAATTCAACAAATTACACGAGCTATTCAACACTTTATTATAAAGAGGCTTTGTGTTAGATGATTGTGCCCTACTGTAGGCTACTGTGTTTCAAGCCCTTGTAAGGTAGGCTAGGCTAAGTAGGTTGGGTGTATTACGTGCATTTTTTTTATTTACAACATTCTCAATTTAAAATGGGCTTAATGGGTTGCAATTCCAGTGTAAGTCGAGGAAGATTTGTATTTAGATTCTGAGATCTAGGTGTGCTCATTGCTGTTGCTATGGTGCCTTTCCAAGGCTCTCTCAGTGGTTGGAGATAGAGAATATCATATAAGTTTATAAGTGTGTGTAATGAATGTGTGCATTTGCATCTATAAATATTTCAATACCTATCTATGTATATCTATATACAATAAGTTCTACTTTAACACTTATTTGATAATATGATTTTGTTCTAATACAACTGAAATATTAAGACAAAATTTGAGCATAGCACAATTTTGTGTTTGCTTAGGCATGATTTCCTTTGCAAGAAACAGATAAACACAGAAAACTACACCCAGATGTGCCATGCCTTGTTTTATGTAAGACACACATGTACACATGCACACACATACACACACACACACATCCGACATCTACCATTTACTTCAACTCACTTTATGTGCCATTCATCTCATCTGGTGTTACAACTTACTTTCTGATTTCAAATAACTCCCCTTTCCACCACTTCACAATGACTCCGAAGCTGCAATCCTTCTGACGCCTACTTCTACAGCAAATTTCTGGTCCTTTTCAACATAAAGTACCATAGTATTTATGTATTTCTTACCCATTTAACATGTTAACTGTGTTATCATCTTTACTATGTTCCAAACTTTGTTTTTAATGCGTCACTGATGAAGTATTTGGTCCAACCTCATTTCTTTCCATAAGCCCTGTCCTTTTTATTGTCCGATTTTGTATGACATGATAGTTTTTAGAAACATGATGCCATATTCCAGCAGAACTGACTCTATTCAAAACTGTAAATTCATACAAATGTCTCTAATTCCAATCCAACACTCCAGGATTCATTCTAATTTTCTTATCTTCTATTTTGGGAGCCCCAGCGATAAACCTATCTCTTCTTATCCTTGATATGGGCACTTAATTCATCAAGCCCCAGTAGATAACCCATCTCCCACAACTACCACTGCCTCATTCACGAGACAGTTGATCTCCTTACCACCACATTTCATCACCATAGATGCTGGCTTACCCCTCCTTCACTTACGACAACTCACACCGAGCCCCTTCTCCATGTGGTCACTCTCTTCACCCTTCCTGGCTCTGAATCTCTACCATGAGCAGTCCACTTACATTGTTCAGGCTCCAACAACCTGTGCTGGTCTGAGCCACTGAGTCATTCTCACCACCAGGTGGGAACAACTACCTTGTTCAGTCCTACCCTTAGCGGTAGAACTGAATTTTTCATTCGAAGAAGAAATGGAAAGGGGAAGAGAAAGAAGAGTCAACATTTTTTGTCATAGGAATAAAAAATAGTGACTTATCACCCTGCAATAACCGTCCTCTGAACTTGCATTATGGGATTAGCTCTGTTCCATTATTTCTAAAGATTTTATGTATTTATTTGAGAGAGAGAGAGAGAGAAAGCACAAGCGGAGGGGAGGGGTGGAAGGAGAGGGAGAAGCAGGCTCCCTGCTGAGCAGGGAACCCAATTCGGTGTTCAATCCCCGGACCCTGGGATCATGACCTGAACCAAAGGTAGACGCTTAATCAACTGAGCCACCCAGGGGCCCCAACTCAATTCCATTTTATTTTTATTTTTTTTTAAAGGTTTATTTATTTGACAGAGAGAGATCACAAGTAGGCAGAGAGGCAGGCAGAGAGGGGGAAGCAGGCTCCCCGCTGAGCAGAGAGCCCAATGCAGGGCTTGATTCCAGGACCTTGAGATCATGAGCTGAGCCAAAGGCAGAGGCTTTAACCCACTGAGCCATATAGGCGCCCCCTCAATTCCATTTTAGAAAAGCCTTTTAATCTTATAGAAGGAGCCAGGGATTACATCTATATTGAGCTAGGTTAAATTACCAGTCATTCTCCAAAATTTCTAAAATGAAGCAAAATGAAGCATGAAGTGATTGAAAAATATCACTTTATAAGCTGTTTCTTCAATATGTGGTGGATATTTAGCTTACTAAACATTAAGGATATTTTATTTTATCCTTGATTTCAAACATAAAGTGACTTTCTAGTCTGAAATGAATTTCACCAGCCCACATTGATGACATGGAATAGATGTTGGGGAGAAAATGCTGTTCCGGAGGGAGAGTAGGGGAAAAGGGTCCAGACCACACAAGCAGTGAGCTGCACTATGATGTTTTCATTTCCAGGCTTCACCAACAAAACAGGTAGCTGCACTCAGTTCATTACAGAGGCAAGCAAAAATATATATAAGCCAATCGATGAAACCCTCTCCACTTATTATTTGAATAAATTCATGGGGGAAATTAAAAATCTCAACGTCAGGTACCTTAAAGCAAAATATGAATAGGGGTAACATGAGATAATTAGGAGTCACAGAAGTATCTCTAGGATCTCATCAAAGAAGAATCTAGTTCAGTTCAAAACTATTCCCTTAGAAACACTTTCTAATAATTAGTACCAATTCTTTACTGAGCTAGAAATGAGAATTTATACCAGATCTCATAATATATTCTTTTGAGTTTATTGGCCATAAGTGTGTTAGGTAAACTATAAATATTTCACATTATGATTTGTAGATTCAATCATTCTCGGCAAGTCCTTTTGACATCTTCAAAATTTCCTCAGTAAAAGATCCCTTTCAGATAGCATTATATCACACATAATATTTGGCTAAAAATTCATGTCTCTGAAGTGAGTGAAATCAGGTACAATAGCTTTCTCATCATTTTCTTAATATACAGTAGAAGTTCTCCTTTACTGACATCTACTTTACTCAACACATGGAATTAAACAAGCTGTCTAATCTATCACTATAATCGTATTTTCCAAATAAATATATGTTAACAACTTACTTGATAATTGAACGATCCAATTTTAGCAACTTGCCAATATGAAGCCTTTCTAAAACAACCAATTCAATACTCACTCATGTTTAAGTGTACTTAATGTGAATGGTAATTTTTACATTGAATTTATTAAAAAATACAAAGTTTGGCACTCCTTAAGAATACCCTCAGGTTCTGCAATTTGTTAAAAAGAATCAGAATTCCAGAAAAAGCGCTTATGCTCACAGTTGCTGTTTACTATGGCAAAAGGATAGAGATTCAAATCAGGCTAGAAAAGAATCCCATAGGACAAGTCCAGGAAAGTTCCAGACATAAGCTGCTAGTTGGCCTCTCCCAGGGGAGTCAAGTGAACAGGACTAACTACTAGCAATATTGGGTGGCAATATGAAGTAATACCAACCAGGAAGATCACCAAGCCTTGGTTTCCAGAGTTTTAATTTGGCTTTGGTCACGTAGACATGGTTGACCACCCACAGGGTTTATCCTGGTCTCTACCCTTCCAGAGGTTGAGCTGTTACCACATGGCCAAGACCACACTGCAAAACATTGTTAGCATAGACTATCTAGGTGCCCCAACGTCCCCCTGTAAACAAATACACTCCTATCAGGCAGGACATTCCAAGGGCTTAGAGATTACCTCCCAGAAGCTGAGAGCAAAGTACAGACCTCAAACAATAGTATGTTATCAGTTTACTTAATACTTCTTTGAATGATGCAATTTTGGTAACTTGTCTGTATGGAACCTTTCTAAAATGCAAGGCTCATTGATGTTTTATAAGTGCAATTAGTGAAAGTGTTCATTTCTATGTTGGACATATCAGAAAGACTATAAAGACAAGTTGCTAAAATAATGACAACAAAAACAGACTGATTTTGCATTAGGTATAAGTAAGACAATGCAGATTGGAAAATAAATAATGCAAAAATTTAGAAAGACTCTTTCTGAGATAGCTTGTCAAGTTTCTTTATCTTATTTAAAGAAACTGAAGCTGAATATCTTAGACAATGCACTTTTTGTGTAGTTTATGCCAAGAAATAGATAGGAAATTTCAATCTGCAGACACTGTCCTGTGCCCCCAAAAGAGGTCTTGACCTTACAACAAAAGGTTGGGAAATAAATGCATACATGTGGATCTTCACTGACTAATTCTTTCTTCTGGTTTTTTAAGTTTTTCAACAACATGCCAAACATTAGATAACAGGGAACTGACAATGTGGAATTTTACTCAAGCCCTGTGCTCTGGAAAATAGCAAATGTTAAAGAATCCTCTCCCGTTTTGCTCCAGAAAACAAAAGAGCTTACTGAAAAAAACCACCCTTCCCCATAAGACTAGACATGACTCACAAAATCTCCTTGTTTACCTATGACAAAGCCAGGCACAGACCTTCTAGATTCCCCTTTTAGCCTCATTAAATTATAACCTGAACTACTCATTCCACTGATTAATCAGAACAAAATGCTTGTTAACCAAACTTGGTTAGGCTTCTCTCTTACCTCTAGGCCCCTGAATATTGGTATGCCTCCAGCGTGAGCCCGCATACCATCCCTCCTGAGAATGGGCTCACCTCAGGTAGAATATTCTCTGAGCTACTATCCCACCATGCCCTGCTCTTATCCCTCTTAAAACATTTTTCTTTCTTTCCTTCAGTTCTTTCTCATTTTCTACCTTATTTTTTCTTCCTTTTTCTCTTTCATTGCCTTAGGAAGCATTTCTTTAGAGTCACTACGCAGTTGTCAGCAAAATGCTGCCCCTCCCTGAGTCATTTCACCCCTTCACACTCTGGGAGTCTCAGGGAGACTCTCTTCCTGAGGAAGAGCCCTTCGGCCTAGCCCAACTCTGAGGCACTGAAACAATGTTTTTGGTATGTTTATGCCTTGTCCATTCCAAAATCACTTAAAGTGGTAAATAATACCATTTAGATTGACTGATTTGATTAAAAACCTTAAGTTCTACTCAGAAGGCCTTTTTTTGGAAGTTTTGTATTTTGGGTTTATATTTTAAGCTGAGAGATTAGTTGATAATTACTGACTATAATTTACAGATAGTTTGGTGAAAATTTACCAGTTTTCAGGCTTTTGTTTCAGGCATTTGTTTCCACCAATAATCTTTAAGCTGTTTACTGTACATCTTGAGATGCCTCCCTTTGGGCAGGGGAGGATATAAGACTATTCTTTATTCATCTAGGGATTTTATCAGAACTAAAGAAATACATTCAAGGGTCCTAATTCATTGACTAGGTGACCACCTTCATGAATAAACTATGACATTTCTCTATACTTACAGATTATTGGATAGCCCAAACTCTCATTTTATTTGATTCCCAAGAAATAGTCTTGGAGAAGTTTGACATTCTTGTGTCCTATAAATGGTCCACAAAAGTGACTTCCTAAGTGAAATAGTAAGGGGATCATGCTTATAGTCTTGGATGCAGTGAGAGAGATAAGTGTGCAGATTCATAATAATAGTATTAAGAATCAACTATTTACACAATAAAGAATTAAGAATCAACTATTAAGAATCAACTATTTACACAATAATTTTCATTAAGAAAATTATTAAGAATCAACTATTAAGAATCAACTATTATGAATCAACTATTTACACAATAATTTTCATTTACGGGTGCCTGAGTGGTTCAGTTGGTTAAGGGACAGCCTTCGGCTCAGGTTGTGATCCCAGAGTCCTGGGATGGAGTCCCACATCGGCCTCCTGGCTCCGCGGGGAGTCTGCTTCTCCCTCTCACCCTCTCCCCTCTCAAGCACTCTCACTGTCTCTATCTCAAATAAATAAAATCTTTATAAATAAATAAATAAATAAATAAACAAACAAACAAATAAATAATTTCCATTTACAACCCACTAGAATGGAACAAATTTTGGGGGTGAGATTGCCATCATCTTTTAAGTAGGAATTGGGGTGCCCTGTAATCCAGTGCCCAGTAAATAGAGAAAATGTCCAATCAATAACAAAGGTAGATAACAACTGGTCAATAAATCAGATTGTTTTCATATATTTATTTTAATTTCAATAAATCCTCTAGATGAATAATATTTCATATTGAATCATAGAGTTTAAGTAGCTTGCCACAAGCAACAAAATAAAAAGCAGAATCTGAATTCAAATTTATACGTGGTTGGTGACAAAGGTCACACTTTTTTTTCATTATACCATACATTATACACCAAGAGCTGTATAATGTGCTTCAGACCCTCCTTAGGCCCAGAAATTAAATACCATAGTATAATATTGGGGTACATTGTGAACTTTCAGTAATAATAAAAATAATAAACAATCAGATTGCATGTTATCAAAATTATCTTCCTTGAGGGATGACCCTCCATTCCCCATCAATATAAAAGTGTGTTAATAACCTATACACTATACTCTTTCTCCTGAAATAAGAGGTTTGGAATCAGGAAAACTTGAATTCTCTCAATTACCAACTATAGGACCTTGGACGGATCACTTCACTTTTTTTTTTTTAAGATGCATATATTTATTTGAGAGTGAGAGAACGAACAGGAGGAGGAGCAGAGGGAGAGGGAGAGAGAGAATTTCAAGCAGACTCTCCTCTGAGCACGGAGCCTGAGGCAGGACTGAATCTCACAACCTTGAGATCATGACCTGAACTGAAACCAAGAGTTGGACACTCAATGAACTGAGCCACCCAGATACCCTGGATCACTTCTTAAAGCTTCAATTTCCTCATTTGAAATATTGGAATAATAATAACATTACTAGGATCTATGGTTATATACTGCATTGGCTGTTATTACATAGCAATTTGAAATGATCCACTACAAGTTATTTTAATTCCTGACACACCCTGTTGGGTCTGATTGGACTCTCTTTGTCTCTCCCTCTGCTCTTTGTTTTAGAAAAAGATCCTATTTGACAGGAACACTGTTAAGTGTGGATGCCATTGAAAAGATGGTTCTGAAACTAACAGTTACTTTCCAGGCAAAGAACGCCGCCCATTGTTTTCTGCCTGTAGCTGCCCCTCTTAGATTATTCCCAAGTTCAAGACTTGTTTCAAGAAGTTTTTCATTGGGAAAAAAAAAAGAGGAGGTTTTCATTGCTGCCTGCCAGACAGGGCTAATTGGGTTTGTGTTCCTGCAACCCACAGCCATGCCAGACAGAGAAGTCAAGTAGCTGTGTACAGAACATTTAGTACCATGGCATTAAGCCATGTGGCATAATGAGCATTGTGAAGGACCAAACAAGTCCTAATTGCAGCTCTATTGAACTGGAACTGAATCTGGATCTGAACTCTCTCAGTCCCAGTTCACTTATCTACAAAATCACGGAATCACAGAACTTTGTACATACAGTCACTGGGTTCCCCAAACTCTAAGTTACTAGGAACGACTCTCCAGAAATAAAAGATTCAGAGGACTTCACTTATTTGCACCTTCATTTATTCATTAATTTAAGCTTGTTTAGTGCCAGGCACTGTTCTTTCTAAACACTGGAGATCCCATAGCTGAGGGGACAAGGTGGAAATAGAGCCCTTGTTTTCAAGAATTTTAAATTCTTTGAAGACAACAAATGATAAACTAAAAAGTAAATATAGAACATGATGGCAACTTCTAGAAATGTTGTTATCAAGAAGGCAATATGTAAAAAATTGTTCGATTTAATCTATTAAACTAGTGTTATTCACAGTCATTCTAACACAAAAAGGAGAGATAAATATTTCTTTTTTGAGCAAATCAACTAGAATGGGCTATAGTCCAGATGCATAGTTAAGAGTCAGTAGCACAGGGACATTTGGGTAGAGTGTGTACCTTCGGCTCAGATCATGATCCCAGGGTCCTGGGATTTGAGTGCTGCATGAGGGTCCTTGCTCGGGGGGGATCCTGCTTCTCTGTTTGCTGCTCCACCTGCTTGTGCTCTCTCTCTGACAAATAAATAAATAAAATCTAAAAAAAAAAAAAAGTCAGTAGTACAAAAAGGTGGAAAATTTGGTGACAGCAAAAAAAAAAAAAAAAAAGTTACAGAAAAGAATACAGACAAAAACAAATGAGAAAGCTTACCAGGAGAGAAAAAGGAAAAAAAATGAGGAATGCCAGACAGTGAATTTTAAGTCTATGTTAGAAGCTGTGTATCTATTCATTTTTAACTCATTGCAACAATTAAATAATTTACGTATTTCTCTCAGTTTAAAATGAAACTAAGGCTCAAAGAGGATGTGTAACTTGCTAGGATATGCACATAGCCCTCAACTTAAAAACCAACGCTCTTTCCATGGCACTGAGACTCCTATGAAACTGTTTCAGGAGAGTGAAAGAGTAAGAACTTATCATTGTATAAGAACTTGAAATTCTTGGTGTGATACTGATATTTGACCAACCACACATAGATCACGGGCTATCCTAACAAACAATACAATTCTTTTTTTTTTTTTTTTGCTATTATATATCATAATACAATTCTTTTTATTGTGAAAGTGTAGATTTCACTGAAGGTTGAACATATTGTATTTCTCTGAAATTTCAATACAAATCCTTGTTTTACATAAAGAGAAAATCCCTCCTCCAGGCTCTATTGGATAAAAGAGATTGAACTGAGAAGTGAAAAGAGAGAAGAGGGAAGGAACTCAAATAAGGCAAGCATACCGAGTAGGGCTGAATTCATTTTAACTACAAAATAGATGGTTGACTATAAGATAGGGCAAATATTATGAGCAATGCCTTCATGTTTTTGATTTGCACTGGAAGCTACTGATTCTGCCTGGTTGCAATTGCAAAGATTTCTATTATCTTGATAATTACTTCTACTTCAACATAATGAGTGGGTTTGACTCTTCTGTCATCGTTCCAATTCTGAGCCTGCTTCTTATTTTTCTTTTAAATATTAAAATCTTCATGACTAAAGCTTCCAAGCAACATTTTCCTCCAGGACCCAGACCTCTGCCAATTATTGGAAATCTACACATTCTCAATCTGAAGAGGCCGTATCAAACTATGCTGGAGGTAAAAAATGATTGTTCATTTCATACTTACAATTTTCTACATCATTCTTACCCTCATGAGTTTGTTAGCATGCACACACTTATGACTGGTTCATATATGTATAATGAACTAATTAAATAGGATTCAAAGTTAATTGAGTTGTTTTATTTAATGTTTAGTTTCTTTTAAATTTGGATATATAAAAATATTATATAAATAATATATATATTATAAAATATATAATATATATATAGAAATATAAAATATATTTCTGTTATTTAAAGTGGTATTTTTATCCTGAAATATTTATGATCTGTATCCTTTATTTCAGCCACTTTGATCTACATATTCCATATTCCATATCCATATTCCATACCCTACCTATTTCACTATAAAGGAACTGATTATGATTGTACTCTTATTCTAGAAAATTTTCATTGTTATTAAAAACAGTGTCTGTGAAAGGCACAATCGACAGTATGGCCCCAGCAACTGAGACTCAGAATTATCTATCATTAATTAGCTGTGTGAATTTATATAAGAATTTAGTCTCTATTTCTTTATCTGTACAATTATAGGGCTAAGCCAAATATTGGACAAATTTCTCTAATTTCCACTTCAAAGATTTTGCAGTTCTTGATTGTGAAATAAGATAGATGGATGGGAGGAAGAAAGGAAAGGAAAGGAAGGGAAGGGGGAGGGGTGAGAAGGAGAAGGGAAGGGAAAGAAAGGAAGAAGAAAGAAAGAGAGAAAGAAAGAGAGAGAAAAAGAAAGAAAGCAAAAGAAGGAAGGAAGGAAGGGGAAGGAAGGAAAGAAGGAAAAAGAAAGAGAAGAGAAAAGAAAAGAGGGAAGGAAGGAACAAATCAATGAAGGAACTAAAATATAATATTCATAGATTGTATTTGGCCATAAATTCCAATTTTTAAGTTCAAAGGGCAGACAACTGAAATTGAGTTCTGCTATATTCTATAAATTCTGAGTTTGAAAACCATAACGGGAGATATACTGAAGAGAAAACTATTACTTTGCCTCCGTGGACAACATAATCATCATTGTCATCATCAGCATCTTATATTCATATTGTACTTCTTATTTTACAAAGGACTGCAAGGATTTCACTTATTCCTTACAACCACCCTCAAAGGAAAATAGGGATGATAGTTTTATCTCCATTTTACAGATGTGACTCAGAGAAATTAACTTTTACTAGTAACTAAAAAGCCAGAACTTTCCTTTCCTTTTTTTTTTTTTTTTCAGAACTTTCCTTTTCTGATCTTTTAATGCTACTTTATGGCTTTCTCCTAAACTCAAAGGTCACATGACAGGTTGATTCCTCAGGAGAACAAGATCTTCTCTCAAAAAAGTCCTTCATCTAGTTGCATATACTCAACCCTATTTGTTTCCTAACATTCCTGTTTTTTGCTTACATATTAACCAGCCTAATCTCTTTACTATTTAGATCTTCATTTTTTAAATCATTTTTACTTCTGTCTTATTCTTCCGTGTTAATTTCAGCTATGAAATGTCTTTTCCACACTTCTTCCTAGCCTATGTCTACATTTTTTTTCTTAAAATTTACCTTTGTAGTTTTTGTTCCTTTTCTGAAACCTGCCACTTTATCCAATTTGTATGTAGTAGTTCTCACCTGAGAAACTGTCCTCACAGCCTCCTATTTTAATTTTTACTTACCTGTAACATTAATTTAAATATTATCTTCCTAAATTATTGAACCCTTTTACAATCCTAATGTTGTTCTTTAAATTCAAGTTTCTTTTTTTTGTAGTCATCACCTGTCACCAAATAACATTATTACAATACCTATATTCCCTATGCCATACTTTTCGTCTGACTGTTTATAACTGGAAGTTTATACCTCTTAATCCCCTTTTTCTATCTCACCTGTCCCTCAGCTGCTTTCCCTTTGTTAACCATCAGTTTGTTCTCCATAGTTGGAGTCTGTTTCTTGGTTTGTCTCTCCCTTTTTTCCCCTTTTGCTTATTTGTTTTGCTTTTCTAAATGCCACATATAAGTGAAATTGCATGGTATTTGTCTTTCTCTGTCTAATTTATTTTATCTAACATAATACCCTCTAGGTCCATTCATGTAATTGCAAATAGCAAGAATTCATTATTTTTGATTACTGAGTAATATTCCAGTGTGTGTGTGTGTGTGTGTGTGTGTGTGTGTGTATCATATCTTCCTTATTCATTTGTTTATTGATGGATGCTTGGGTTGCTTCTATATCTTGGCTATTGTAAAATGCTCCAATAAACAGAGGGGTGCATATACCTTCAAACTAATGTTTCATTTCCTTTGGGTGAATACCTAGCAGTGGAATTACTGAATCATATGGTATTTTTATTTTTAATTTTTAAAGGAACCTCCATACTGTTTTCCATAGTGACTGCACCAAGTTACATTCCCACCAACAGTGCACGAAGGTTTCAATTCTAATGTTATTTTCCAAAGTCAAGTTTCCTAAAGAAAGAAATATTAGAAGTCCATTTCTCATTTTTACCTACACCTTAGTTGGGTAAAAACCATGAGCTGTGCAGCTGACAAGCCTGCATGTGTATGCTTTTTTGAGCACTGCTATTCATTGTTTGACTTCCTGAAGCCACCATACCTTGCTATATGACGGAAATGATGATAACATCTACTTTTTTGGTTTATAATGTGCACTAAAAGAGATACTAGCAATATAGTTAGAAAGCAATAAATGATCACTCTTGTTATTTTTAATTATCAAAGAAAATTGAATATTTTCTTTGCAGTAAGAAATGTCACACAGTAGTGCAGAATTAACTTGGACCTACTATGGTCATAGCATCCCACAAACGATAAGGCATGAATATGGTGGTCAAGAGTCAGTGTGGTAGTCAGGAAGTGCTTTGTCTTCCTAGAGTCTGGAGCGGGCATTTTCTGAGACTAGACAAAAATATAATAGAGAGAAACTATGAGTTAGTCCCATGATGTCAGAGTCCTGCTACTTGAAATCTCAAACAAAATGGAGCATAAGGACAATCAGTGGATGACCATAATAATTATGGCTTAAACAGGTGTAGCAACCAAGGAGTATCTTTAGTGAACTAGTCAAGGATTGTCATTTCACAAGAATATAAAACTGATTAATTTTTCAGAATTAAATTATCAAAAGATCAAGATCGAGTTCATTTTTTATTACAGTACCATGTTTTAGTTGCCTTTCTTTTTCTTATTCACCCAAGCTCTCCCAGAAATATGGCTCCATTTACAGCATCCAAATGGGCCCAAAGAAGGTGGTGGTACTCTCTGGATATGAGACAGTGAAAGATGCCCTGGTCAATTATGGTGATCAATTTGGGGAACGATCTCAAGTGCCTATATTTGAAAGACTTTTTGAAGGAAAAGGTAACAAACTCTAAGCTTAAAATATATCCTTATTGCTGGGGCGCCTGGGTGGCTCAGTGGGTTGGGCCTCTGCCTTTGGCTCGGGTCGTGATCTCGGGGTCCTGGGATCGAGGCCCGCATTGGGCTCCCTGCTTAGCAGGGAGCCTGCTTCTACTTCTCTCTCTGCCCAGGCTCTGTGTCTACTTGTGACGTCTCTCCCTCTCTCTCTCTCTGTCAAATGAATAAAAATATTTAAATATATATATATCCTTATTGCTAAAATTATTAAATCAGTTGCACCATAGTATCTTTAATAATTCCTTTCATGATTTAATTTTCCCTTCATCGATACACATCACACAAATAGAATTTACTTAGGAGAAAATTTATGATTTATGGTTTTATTCTCATTGTATGTGATAAGTCTATTAAACAAATCATTATTAACCAAAAACTATGTGAAAAGTATAGTCAGCACTAGGGAAATGCAAAGAGAACAGAGGCCATCAGCTTAAGAGATCACAGTCTAACGGTTGACATTGATTCATCAAACAATACAATAGCAATAGTGTTATAAATAATACTGAACCATATTTTCACCTGGATAAAGTTGTTTTATCTTGCTTTTGTGTGTCTTAGATAAATGCCTTGAGGAAATCCAAGTGTTATACTGTTATGTCAGTCCACTAATATAATAATCCTTTATTACATTAACCCTTTAATGCTAATTTAATAACTCTAAAAATGGGAATGGTTTCATCTTGACATTAAGTATTTTTAGAGAACTAGTATTGGTATCTAGTAAATACTACTAAGCCATTTTAATGCTTCAGCAACTTTTTGAAAAAGCATTTCTCACACTATCCTGCTCCAAAATCTTGTTCTTTGAGATATTAGTAGATGTTCCATGCAAAAAACAGCATCAGTGAAGTGAATTTGAGAAACACAACATAATAAAGGCCTCTCTCTGGACTCCTGGGGTGCCTATTAAGATATTAAAACCTCTAAGGAAAACACCAAAAGTCTGTTTAATTTTATTTAATTCAGTCTTCACACTTATTAGTCCTTGGAACATTTTTTTTACATGAATTCTAATTAGTGAATATACAGTGTAATAATGGTTTCAGGAGTAGAAATTCAGTGATTCATCACTTACCTACAACATCCAGTGCTCATCATTACAAGTGTCCCCCTTGATACCCATCACCCATTTAACCCATCCCCCCCACCTCCTTTCATCAACACTCAGTTTGTTCTCTACTGTTAAGTTTCTTATGACTTATTCCCCTCTCTCCTTTTTTCTTCCCCTAATTCCCATATGTTCTTCTGTTTTGTTTCTTAAATTCCACTTATGAGTGAAATCATATGGTAGTTGTCTTTCTCTGACTGCTTATTTCACTGAGCATAATGCCCTCTGGCTCTATCCATGTTGTTGCAAATGGCAAGAGTTCATTCTTTTAGATAGCTGAGTAATATTCCATACGTATAATCAATCACATCAGTCCTTGAGAAATTTCCTTTTCTTGGAATTCCAACTAACATCTCATAAAATCAGCACTGAAGAACAACAGATCCTTCAGTCCCTGATCTGTAGCTCCCAGGATCCATCTTTTATTCCTTCTAGAAATTTGGGACACTTTTTCTCTCTTGCCTCTCTGGCACCTCTGCTTTTTTTCATAAGACTTCACATATTATTCACTGATTTTATGATTACAAGCAAAATTGTTTTAACTTACATCAATATCAAATCTAATATTTTTTTCCTTAGCTAATAATTCATTTTAAGAATCGAGTAGGCTTTCTTTTTAAGTGACTTAACTGGTCATAGGAAAACTACTCTTTGTTCAAAGAGAAAATGATTACTTCTCCACCCCACACCCTGTCTAGTAATCCACCCAAATGGGTACAAGCATTCTATAAACCAATTTTTTATAAACAGAGCAAAAATTTAATATTTTCTTTACCATTAGACCGTTTTGGAGTATTACCTCACCTTAATAAATTATTTTGCCATGTAACTTAAATATATTTCAAACTTTGGTGCCAGTTTTTAGAAGAAGTTCCAGGAGTACCTGGGTGGCTCAGTCAGTTAAGCATCTGTCTTCGGCTCAGGTCATGATCCCAGGGTCCTGGGATTGAGTCCTGCATCAGGCTCCCTGTTGAGTGGGGAGCTTGATTCTCCCTCTGCTGCTCCCCCTGCTTGTGCTCTCTCCTCTCTTTCTCTGTCAAATAAATAAACTCTTTTTAAAAAAAATAATAAATAATTAATTAATTAAAAAGAAGTTCCATTACTTATAATGCTAAATTAATGTTGTCCACAATTACCTGGCTGAGCTATTGCTATTTCCTGAAACATACAGCGACGTCTGTGGGTCTTTCATGTTCTACTACTGTGTTCTCAAATGTAAATCTTTAAATATAAACATGAGATAGTTTGAAGAGTCACGTATTTATTACAAAAGAGTTTTATGCAGTACAGGATCCATAGACAGAATGACATTATATTATTAATGTAAGAACTGAACATGAGCAAATCTGACCTTCACCAGTGTCCTTTCAAAGGAAAGTTTACCCTCACAGGAAGTGGCAACAGCTGCACAGGAGAGATCTCTCTCAGTGTTTTGGTGTTTTGGATTTCATGTTGACACTAGCAGGGATGGCGCTGCCCCATTTCCAACACCTAAGTTGCCTTAGTTTATTCTAATTTCCCATTTCAGGAAACTATTCCTATTTCAAATTGAGAAAGTCCTCCCCTGTCTCTGGTACCTCCACAGAAAAATGAGAAAAATGCCAGTAGAGAAGGGGCCAGGGCTAGAGACTGAAACACCAGGAGTAATGCCACTGTCACCACAAATTGACTGTGGAAAAATATAGGCCATTTTGGCAATCCTCTCTCTCCTTATTTTTCTGTAAGTTAGCATATATCCCAGCTCTTCTAATAACCTTGCCTGATTATTATTTCCTTTAGCATGCACAGATTCACATAGCTGTTGTAGTCAAAAAATATTTATCAAGCACCTACTATATGCTGCAGCACTACGTGTGCCTAGAAATTAATATGTTGAGAACTAATGTGGAAGCTTGGTTATACCTCTTGGTAATTATTTACTCCTAACATTTTTCTTGGGTAAGGTCTTGTGTCTGTAGTCTACATTTTTCTCTAGCAAAAAAGACTTTGTTTTCTATTGTTCATCAATCCCTTAACCACACCTAGCATGATATAAGCATACAGTAGAGACTCAAGATTTGTTTAATGACTTTGTCAGAGAAATAGAATTAAAACCAAAATCTTCTCCCAACCCAGAAATCCTCCTCTCCACAAAGGTAATAGAAAAAGAAAACCATTTTATTGTTGAATAAGCATCAAACCAAAGTGTGATGTGTATCACAGACAATCCACTAAGAAATTGCGAAGACAAAAACAAATCTCCCCCTTGGTTGTGTAACCAAGCAGGCACAACCCATTAAAAAAGTGTTCTCGATGGAAACAATAACTAGTCCTCAATAACTAAGAGGGCTTGGCAACACCATTTGGCACACTTAGTTCATCCTAGATTCACCTGGTAATTGGGGTGATGTCTGTGTTAATTGTTTGTATAAAAAAGAATAACAAAGTTCTCATATCTTTATGATAGGAGGTAGTTTTGCAATTTGGGGCAAGGCACCCACCAAAGTTAGGCTCCTACCCTCCCACAGAAACTGGGAAAAAGGGACAATCTCTTCCTTGATGTTTATATTCTGAACAGATGGCCCCCAGGTCCCTGAGAAAGCCATTGCTAGGTCATAAAGTTGACAAAAGACCTACTCTAATTTTCAGAAGGACTTATATATATAGGTGCCTGGGTGGCTCAATGGGTTAAATTCTCTGCCTTCGGCTCAGGTCATGATCCCAGGTCCTGAGATCGAGCCCTGCATTAGGCTCTCTGCTTAGCAGGGAGCCTGCTTCCCCTTCTCTCTCTGCCTGCCTCTCTGCCTACTTGTTATCTCTCTCTCTGTCAAATAAATAAATAAAATCCTTTTAAAAAAAGGAGGACTTATATATGTCATATATATATATATATATAATATGATATGATTATATACGATTTAAAAGAGGGAAAAATACGAGTCTTCTAAAGTAAATGCTTTGAGCAAAAGAGAAGCCTCTTATTTTCAATGGGGAGAATAAAGCTTCTTTTAAATTTTTACTTGTCCTCGGGGTGCCTGGGTGGCTCAGTCTTAAGGTCTCTGCCTTTGGCTCAGGTCATGGTCCCAGGGTCCTGGGCGTTGGGCTCCCAGCTCAGTGGGGAGCCTGCTTCTCCTTCTCCCTCTCCAGCTCCCCTGTGCTTGTGCTCTCTCTCTCTCTCTCTCTGTCTCTCTCTCTCTCTGTTATAAATAAATAAAATCTTTTTAAAAATAAATACATTTTTACTTGTCCTTGCAAATTAAATGTTAAAAGCTTTGCAGAAATAATTTTCAGACACTTTCCTCATTATAAGGAATCGTCTTCTCTCATGGCGAAACTTGGAAAACTATGAGAAGGTTCAGCTTGACCACCTTACGGAACTTTGGAATGGGCAAGAGGCTCATAGAAGACAGGATCATAGAAGAATGCCAGCATCTCACACGGAGCTTTGAGTCTCACAGAGGTGCGTAGAATGAACTAAACCACCCCTTTTTTCTCATGCAAAAGAAGCCAAATGCTATATTTTATTACACAGACATAATTTCAGTCTTGTAAGAAAATTCCAAGAATTTACAAATAATTCCCCAAATGGTGCTCTTCTGTAAGATTCCCCAAATGTCGGCATTTTACGTTTGCCTTCTCTCTTGCTCTCTTTTTCTAAGCTGTTTGAAAGCGCTTTGGAGACATGCTGTCTATTCCTAAACACTTCAATGTGTTCCCTTGAAATAAACAAACACATTCTCTCACATGCCCAAAATACGATTTTCAAAACTCAGGAAATAAGTATCGACTCAGTAATCCCCTAAATTTATTTGGCCAGATTTTGCCATTGTCCCATTCATGTCCTGAATGACATGCATCACGTTCACTTGTCATGTTTCTTTTGCACCCTTCCATCTGGAACAGTTCTTTAGTAATAGGTATATT
This sequence comes from Nasua narica, assembly GCA_028533885.1. Lineage (NCBI taxonomy): Eukaryota > Metazoa > Chordata > Mammalia > Carnivora > Procyonidae > Nasua > Nasua narica. Next base: position 106,511,098 of record CM052802.1, on the reverse strand, counting down.
TCTGATCTCTTCAAATGATATTCAGTTAATTCCATATTATTTTAATATTTTATCTATTTAATATTTTAATTATTTATCATCCTCACGTTAACAGTTTTCTCTTTTCCTGAACAAATTGAGCTCTTTCTTTACTAAAAATATGCTCATTTGAATATTATCTTCACTGATACAGGTAGCAATATGAAGAGAAGCAGTCAAAGGTAAACAAGCCTGAGATGAATACAGAAAAGAAAAAGAAAGCTCGGGGACATATGTGCTAAATTAGCAGTCCCTGTACACAGAGAGAGCCCATCAGCAATTTGGAGAAAGTACCTACAGGAAAACATCTTTTCCTTCTGCAGTGTTAAGCTCCTAACAAACATTAATTTCTCAGGGTCTTGTGTATACAGCATCTCATACAGCCTAACATTTATATACTAAAAAGAAAACATATTCCCTATAGAAATTCCCCCACACCCTTAGCCTCCACATTTAAGGTAGGTGCTGCTGTTAAAAGAAAATCTTAGCATTTCTGGCTGCTAAAAATAAATGTACATCCATTAATACGTGTTTAATAATTGAATAGTTTTCAATGATGCTGAGGAAAACAGGTCCCAGGAACAGAAGAGGTTAAAACAAGAGGCTCTAGATGAAGTTCTTTCAAGTAGAATCATTTTAATCATCTAGATATCCTATTTTAAATTTTTGAACTTGATGGTAGCCTTCTAGGTTGATATTTTCTCAGACGTTATGCGTTAACACTTGCCACACACACACACAAACACACACACACAAACACTGAAATGACCCTCACCTGGCACATTTTAATTTCTTTGAGCCAAATGTAGATTTTCTTTGGCATATACTTTTAGTTTGCCTTGTGGCAATCTTTTAACCAAATTCTGGATATTTTTTAAGGTTCATCTAGTCTCGCATTTCCTTAAAAGGCATGGTCACCAATAATCTCATTCCTCTATGAAATCTTTTCTTGACAGTCTGTCCTCCTCATTCCAGAACTGGTTTAATACTGTTTATATAAGTATTCCTAATCTGAATAATGAATTCTCTTGTAGGAAAGCCCTTTGAGGTCAAAACTATAATGAATGCTTCTGTTGCTAATGTCATTGTGTCAGTGTTGCTTGGAAAACGGTTTGATTACCAAGACACCCAATTCCTGAGACTCTTAACCTTGATTGGTGAAAATGTGAAGCTCGTTGGAGGTCCTAGGATTGCGGTAACTGTATCTTCCCATTCCATCTTACTTCTTCTAAGGTAGGGCGCCTGGGTGGCTCAGTTGGTTGAGCAACTGCCTTCGGCTTACTTCTTCTAAGGTATACTAGGTTGTTCAAGAGACCATAAAAAAGTATTTGTCAGAGACTTACCAACTCAAAAATGTATACTTTCGGGAACATTCTGAGTACAGAGATGTGACAAGCCTGTTTGGTTAACACATCTGATAATTCTCCCATCACAAAGTATTGCATCAGGGTGCCTGGGTGGCTCAGTCAATTATACATCTGCCTTTGGCTCAGGTCATTATCCCAGAGTCCTAGGATCAAGTCCTGCTCAGCAGGGAGTCTGCTTCTCTCTCCACCTTTCCCCCTTGCTCATGATCTCTCTCTCTCTCAAGTAAATAAATAAAAATCTTAAAAAAAATACAAATCACTGCATCAAATATCTTATGATGTATATGGATTGTGAATTACACCAATAAATAGTTCAGTTTATGACTTCAGTAAATTTTTACAATTTTGGCCATTCATCTTTTACCCATACCACCAGTTATGCATCAACTGTGGCATAAGCCATGCATGAATAAGGAACCCTCAATAGAATTCACTTAGAAGAGTGAATTTAAACAAAGGAAAATCATCAAGTACTAAAAACAGTACTAAATAAAATTTTAATATTTATTCTGCATCATGTAAGTTCAAAATAATGCTACAAGCCATTTTTTTAATATTTGTGAGCGATAAAGTTGCTGTCTTCTAGGATGTAGGGACTAAATGCCTTGTCAAATAGTTCCCATTTTCTTTTTGTTTTTCTTAAGATTTTATTTATTTATTTGACAGAGAGAGTGAGAGAGCACAAGCAGGGGGAGTAGCAGAGGGAGAGGGAGAACCCTCAGCAGGGAGCCCAAGGCAAGGCTCAATCCCAGGATCCTGGGATCCTGACCTGAGCAGAAGGCAGACGCTTAATGAACTGAGCCACCCAGGCACCTCAGTTCCCATTTTCAATAGCACAACTGACAAGGGACAATATTATTTCACTTTGGGATAATTTAGGTTCTGTTACTATAAATACAGGTTTACTCTAAGTATAGGTGTAGGGGAACCCTGTAACAGGCAACTATGTCTATTTTTTTGAGTCAATTAGAGAAAGACAATTATCATATGATTCCACTCATGTGGAATTTAAGAAACAAGGCAGAGGAGCATAGGGGAAGGGAGAGAAAAATAAAACAAAACAAAACCAGAGAGGGAAACAAACCATAAGAGATTCTTAGGAAATAGAGAGTTGCTGGAGGAGGCAGGGATGGGGAGATGGGGTAACTGGGGGAAGACATTAAGGAGGGCATGTGATGTAATGAGCACTGGGCATTATGTAAGACTGATGAATCACTGACCTCTACCTCTGAAACCAATAATACATTATGTTAATTAATTGAATTTAAATAAATTAAAAATAAGTACATAAATAGCTCAATCCTTAAGTAGAATTTTAAAAACAATTTTATTTATTTACTTATTTGAGAGGTAGAGAGTATGAGCAAGGTGCAAGTCGGGGCAGGGGTGGGGGTAGGAGGGGCAGAGACTCTCAAGCCGACTCCGACTTCATGCTGAGCGGGGAGCCTGATGCAGGGCTTGATCCCAGGACCCAGAGATCATAACCTGAGCTAAAACTAAGAGTCTGATGCTTAACCAACTGAGCCACCCAGGCACCCAAAGACGTCTAACTTTAGGTGTGGCCTTTTATCTTCAGTATTTATTAGGTCACTTGGGTGGTTAGGGACCCTTTTGAGAATCTGATGAAATATATAATAGAGCTTACCTCTCAAATACATGAATATGTAGAGAAACACCCAAATTTAGGAAACAGTGAAGTTCTTCCTGAACTTTCTAAGGGTTAGGGAATATTAGATTATATGATGCTGCTCTATGGAGCCTATACACAGTAAACGTATTCTAAAAAACAAAAATAATTATTCTGATCCTACAAAGAAACATCCGTGGTAAAGTGAGTGTGCTACATAGCACTCAGATGGTTTGATCGGGAATCACCTAGGAGTTTTCAGGAAAAACACTTAAGATTTTAGCCCTAACCAAAAAGTCAATATTGTTTTTACGTATCATCTAACCTCTAAGTAGATGTGTTACTACTTGCAGTAACACATCTACTTAGAGGTTAGATGATACGTAGAGGTTAGTAGATTTGTATATACAAATATACATATTTGTATACATATTTGTATACAAATATGTATATTTGTATAATATACAAAATACTCTGGGTACACAGAACTTACTATAAACCATACCAACATTCATTGTAAGTTACCTAATTCCACTAAGTGAGGAAATTGTGTTGTTCAGGTCCGTCTGCCAGTTAGTTGAGATAAAATTGAAGTCTAAATGGGATGCTATTTCTATAACGCTTCCAGAAATAATGGTGTCATTCCCACTATTGCAATGCATTACATATGTATATTTAACTTACTTGGTTGTTTTTTATTCTTTCAGCTTTTCAATATGTTTCCGGTTTTGGGGTTCCTCCTAAAAAGTCATAAAACAGTACTGAAAAATAGAGATGAATTATTTGCTTTTATAAGGATGACTTTCCTAGATCATCAGCATAAATTTGATAAAAATGATCCAAGAAGTTTCATTGACGCTTTTTTGGTCAGACAGCAGGAGGTAATGGCGTTTTGCTCAGGGCTTACCTTAGCCTATTGTTTATTATTTAGTTTAATTAATAGCATCTGGAGGAAAAATATTTCTTGCAAAGAGAAAGATCACTGGGTTCAATTAAGTTAATAATGATAGATTTGTACCATACCAAGAATGCTATTTACTACATTTTCTGTTCTCAAATATTTTTTTACTGCTCTACACATCACCGTCTGAAAACAAAAAAAAGACATAGAAGATCTCGAAGGTTAGCTTTCAGAATTAGTACAGCATTCCTTTTATTGCAATCTCGAAAATGTGTTTCAGTTGACTAATCCAAGAAAGATCATTTAATCCCATTTTTTTAAAGAAACAGTGTTGGGCACATTCTAATCACTTGGTTAAAAACTAATTTCCAAAATGGCAAATAGCCTTTCCCATTGTCAGAATTATTTATCACCATAAGCATCTGGGATGTGCTTTATCTGAAAATTCTGCACAACATCCTCATAATAATAATAAAAAAAATTCCACTCTATTGAGAAAAGAATGCCAAGCTTTGCTTTTTAAATTCATGTTAGATTATATGCTATGATTCCAGTATAAAATATTTTCATCACTCATGATTCCTTTTCCTCTTTTAGGAGAAAGATACATCTACGGCCTATTTCAGTGATGACAATTTGGTGGCCCTTGTTAGTAACCTGTTTGCGGCTGGTACAGAGACCACAGCCTCCACGCTACGCTGGGCACTTCTGCTCATGATGCGATATCCTGAGGTGCAGAGTAAGTCTCTTAAGATTCAGGGCATTGCCTGAAGGAAGGACTCAGAAATCTCTTGCGCTGAAAAAAGCAGAATTCTGTGGCCACCCTGGAGACCTTTAATTTATACCCTTGAGGACAGTGTGCACCTTCAGTTTCCTTTGGACACAGGAAAGTAGATTTTGCTCTCCAAGCTTCCTGAGATAGTCTGCAGGTGTCACAGGTGTCATTCACTCCGTGCAGGTCCCCAGAGGGGCCTCAGGAATAGAGGTCTAGGAGTGCAAGCAGTGCAGAGAGAAAGGAGTCAGAACTCAGAGAACACTTAGGTTTGATTTTCATATGGAAGGAAAACTGAGAAGATTGTTCCAATATCCCTCCCCCCACCTCTAATCAGTGCATTTTATCCAGAAAGGGTCTGTGATGAGATCACCAAAGTTGTGGGGTCAGCCCAGCCTCGAATTGCACATCGAACTCAAATGCCATACACAGATGCTGTCATTCACGAAGTACAGAGATTTGCTAATATCCTGCCCACAAGCTTACCTCATGCAACAACCACGGACGTGATGTTTAAAAATTACTATATTCCCAAGGTAAGGGTTTAAGAAGGGGAAACAAGGGGAGAGGGAAAGGATGTCAGCTGCTCAAAATCACAGAAGCACTGAAATAAACTGTCAAAGGCAATCTCAGAGTGCCTGTCTTCCTGTCCTCCCTCCCTCTCATTCCTTCCCTTCCTTTTTCCTCCCTTTCCCCTTCCCCACCGTCCAATAAAAGGTAACTGTGTCAGACTGTGTGTGCACAGAAGAGGCGGTAATTACTCTGCACAAGGTATTATAAGGTATTATTATTTCTGCATGCTAGTGGAGGAAACTGAGGTTCAGAGAGTTTAAGCGAGGTGGGTGGGTGAGGAGGCCAGATGCCAGATCACTGGAAAGACATGCCATCTTGTCAGAGCTGTGTTTTCACCATGCAGGGCCCCTGACGGGCATCACCTTCAGCCTCACATCCCTCCTCACACAGAAGCATGCCCAGGCTCTCTGCTTCTCAATCCTGGGACCTCTAGAGGCATTCTTGTGCTTCCCCTGGCAAACTGAAGAAGTATGCATAGATCTTTGCTAAAAGAACACTGAAGGCAGAAATTGGCTTAGGATCAGAGCAAGCCCATAGTGCTAATTCTTTTCCTTAAAGCTTCGTCTGGTCACTGCTTCTGGGCCCATCTCTGCATGAATCCGCAGGGGCCACGGGTTACATGGACCCCCTCCCCACACTATCACTTGCTATCCTGTGCCTACCCTACAAACAGGGGCACCATTCATCTTTGGAGTTTCTCTTCTCGGCACGCATTAAACACACTGTTGGATTGAATTAATCAGATTAGTAACTGATGAAAACAAATATAACCAATGTCAAAAAGAAGAAAAAGAGACAGCCCCCCAGTCCTCCGGAGGAAGCTATAATAATGGCAGGATTTGGGTTCTAGTTATCTATCTGGCTGCAAGCTAGGGAGAACTCTGTATCAGAGCTTTGCAGGAAGAGGGGGTCTCATACGCCTACCATACTGCTGGCGGCTAGGGCCCTCGGTTTCACCAAGCTCCAGTGGAAATAATCTAGCACAGTTGCTCTGAGG
>CM052802.1:106458908-106504743 GCA_028533885.1 Nasua narica | reverse complement strand
CCCCCCCCCCCCCCCCCCCCCCCCCCCCCCCCGCTTATGTTCTCTCTCTTGCTGTCTCTATCAAATAAATAAATACAATCTAAAAAAAAGAAAGAAAGAAAAGAAAGAGAGCAACAAAGGAAGTTGTAGAACAAAACACTTTAAAACAGTTGTTTGCTTTTGGTGACTCAAAAGCTATACAGATTCATGCCCTAGAACAGCTAACCGCAATGATAGTACTGCGAAGCTTTCTTAAGCTCTGATTAACTATGTATGGCGAGGTAGTGAACAGGTCCTTAAAGGAGGGGCAGGCTTTTCTTCTCGTTATTTGAGTTTTAGTTTTCAGAATACTCTTTCTTGTATCGCAATTACAATTCCTTTCCTTGATGGTCTCCGTTGTCTCAGAGCACGTGGGGAGCTGTGGAAGGGGGGCAGCTGACTTTTGAGGATCTGCTTTGGTGCCCTTGTTCAGCTACCTTGTTCACCGGCACAGTCCCAGGAGGGAAAAGAGCAAAACCTCACTGAGCCTGCCCCAGGGTCTGTCCTACATATTGCGGTGTCTGAGGCTCACGAGTCACCCCATGAGGGTTATTTAATTCCCTTCGTATAAATGTAGAAACTGGGATATATCAGAAGTTAAATAATGTGCCATTATCTCATAGCAAACACAGGACTAAGTAAAGAATCCGTTTCCGGTTCTGAGTCCAAGGCTTGTGTTTTTTTAGGAGGTGCTGAACAAAAACGTGGTTGAGTAAGTGAATGTTCCACACCAATCTCAAGCCCCTCCACTTCCCCTCCGTCCAGATTCTTCTAGAACACACTGCTTCTGAAAAATTACCAACCGAGACCTTCACACATTTTTAAAGAGTCCCTTTTTTAACATAGAATTTATCTATCTATCTATCTATCTATCTATCTATCTATCTATCTATCTACCTATCTATCTATTTACATAATGTATTATTTGTTTCAGGGGTATAGGTCTGTGAATCATCAGGCTTACACAATTCACAGCACTCACCATAGCTCATACCCTCCCCAGTGTCCATCACCCGGCTACCCCATTCCTACCCCCCACCCCCAGCCACCCTCAGTTTGTTTCCTGAAATTAAGAGTCTCTTATGGTTTGTCTCCCTCCTCAGACCCATCTTGTTTCATTTTTTTCCCCTCCCTACCCCCAGGGAAAGTAATCTCTGTCATCAGTAGCACTTCTGTTTCTAGGGCACCGAGGTCATCACTTTGCTGACCTCTGTACTTCGAGACCAAACACAGTGGGAAAAGCCAGACACATTTAATCCTGAGCATTTCCTGAGTTCCACCGGAAAGTTTGTCAAGAAAGAAGCTTTCATGCCCTTTTCAGTGGGTAAGGTATCCTACTTTGAGAAATCTGGAGAGATTTGGCCTTGTCTGATGACTGTATTTGGGTTTTATAGTTTTTTCCATGTGGCACTAAAGGTCAGAAATATGGGAAAGTGGAAAGGGCCTTTGCTCCCCAGGCTTTAAATTGGCTGTAAGACATTAGGCATTGGAATGGTATTTTCTTAAGGAATCCTTGAAAATTTCTTGCAGCTGAGGCTAGGGTAGAGCCTTGGGAATTTGAGGAGAAAGTTAAGCATGGGGACAATGGGCAACCCACTTTACTGCAACCAGAAAAGCTTTGATTGATTGACTGATTGATCGATTGATTTTTTTTTAAGTAGACTCCATGCCCAGTGTGAAGCCCACTATAGGGCTTGAACTCAGGACCCTGAGAATTGACTGAGCCACCCAGGTACCCCCTGAAAAGCTTTGCTTTAATATGTATAAATGCCACTGTTACTCTTAGAATTTCTTGGGTAGGGAAGGGAGAGAGGCGTCTTAGGGTTAGGGAACAGAGAAGAGCTTTCCACTATAATACATTTTGGAATCCAGGGAAATGAATTTACTCTATAATTTTCTGGATTCTTAAGAACCTGAAATGAATTCTCCATTCCTAGAAAAGAATCAGCAAAACTACACCATAAGCAGTTTGTCACCTTGTGCCTTTCCACTTACACAATCAATAGGTTAGCATTTACTCCATATACATATTCACGGATATTCAGGTCACCCAAAGGATAGACTTTACCTACTGATAACTAAGGGATACAGAGAGATACAAAGTACAATGCATTCTCCGAAATTTTACACACAAACACACATATGAACTCAATTTTTCTTAATGTTTCCTTGCATTATATTTTGAAAAAAGAAAACCATGGAAACATAAACAATGATCTCTGGAGGGCACTTCACTACATCTAATTCCAAACCCTCATTTTACAAGTGAAGAGATGTAGCAATTAGTTTATCATACATAACATTTTTTTTCCCCTAGACTCCTTTATCAGATCTTGGATTTACTGATGTTTAGAGAGAAGAAACAATGTTCCCCTTGACACCCCCTTTTCTCCATGAACAACAATTACTGGTTTTTTTCTGACCAACTAAGTCTCCAAGTCCTTCTTGCACACCTGGGCCTGGAAGCTTCCTTGGACGGTGAGACAAGCAGCAAATAGTCCAGATTTTTGCAGAGTAGCCCATCTTCAAACAAGTTTGGCAAGGCTTACCTCAGGAATTCCAAACATCTCTAGATATACAGTGTGTGTGTGTGTGTGTATGTGTGTGTGTGTGTGTTTCCTGCTTTAGGAAATCTAGGAGTAGTGATACTGTTTTATCATAGACAAACAAATGGGAATATTTTTAATATATAACAACCACAAAACCATCACAATAAGAAAAAATATCGTAAAACCAATGTTGAATGCCAAGTCTTCATGTTTGTCCTTACTTATTGCATTAAGATAGAGGTTTTGCTCCCTGGAGGGCTTACTTGACCTTTGATCACAATCACTCCTAACTAATTTTGCACACAGCATTTCTTTTTAAGATAAACAAGATCATTTGCTATGTTTTCACTTATATATCCTTAAAAATAAACTAAAACCATACATGCTTTGTTTTGTTGGGCAGCTAGACTCTTACCTTCACCGAATGAACCTAAATATAGGGTAGATAATTCACACTCTAAGTTGTATTATTTATCACTCATTAGATGACACCACTCAATCATACATTTTGTTCTGGGCAGGTGGGAAGATCTGATCCCAAAAGCTAGATTAGGTGATCCTTCCATGGGCTCCCTCAACACCCTATCGTAGCTTGTGATACTGTATAATATTTACCTAGTTCCTTGTCAGGCTCACCTACTGGGCAGGGAACCCTTCCCAAGCAATAGTCTCCGAGCCAAGCTAAATTAAATACCTATATCTCATTGACATTGAACATACCATTAGCTTTTATCTAATAAACATTTCAATCAGAGAGAACTAGTATACATTGTCTTTCACCCCTAAAAATCCCGTCTTGGTACTAGGCATCATGAAAAAATGCCCCCCCATTACCCTTTGTGGAGTTCATCTGTTTCCTGGAAGTCCCATATAAACAAAGCGCTACTTTTCTTGAGATGTAAAATAGCTACATTTCAATATTTTTCTAACATTGAAGTCTCTTGTGACTCAGTACACTTGAGAATTATCTTCCAAATTAAATAAGCAAACAACAAAAGAAATCTAACTGGACAGTCTACAACAGCAAAGCACGAAAGCCAAACAACACACTTAGGATTCACAGATGCAGGGAACAGGAATGAAAAGACCTAATTCTGAAGGACTACAAGCAAACACTTTTCATAGTGCTATATCTTAAATATATTATCTTTGTTCTACAGTGTAACCACAAAACCCATTAAATCTGAGCCAGAAAAAAATGCACCATTCTCAACCCAGTATATCTTAAGAAATATATATATATATAACCATTATGTACCCCTTGTTTCAATAAAAACTTACCTAGAAGACTTCCTTCCTCAATTTTATTGCCTCCACTTTTCAGGTATCTTGACATTTTCCCCAGTAAGTCATGTTCCAAAAGTAATATGAACCAAGTCTCTGTTCTTAAAATGCTTCAGCACGACCTCGTATCTTAGCCTTAGCCTTGGCCTCTGGCCTCAGGTCTTAGACTCCATAACTCATGCTCTATGCTCTGGTCAGAGCCAAATTGTTTTAGCTGTGACTCCTTCCACATCCCGCCACATCTTTGTGGGCTGACTTCTCACCCTGGGCACAAGAGCTGAGATATAAAGCTCTCAGACAGAGGAAGAGTCCTCCCTGACCTTCAAATCACACTGGGTACCTTGACTCTCTGTTCTCATGACATACCAGTCCTTACCCTTACATTTTTGACACTAAAATGTTAATGTTTGTTTAGCTGCGTGTTTCCCTCATGGGGGGCAGTTAGCATATGAAATTGATTTTGTTTTTCCACGGCTTCGGCAGAGCCCATGAGGCCCAGAAGAGGCTACACGACTAATCCACACATTGTAAAGTAGGAGAAATCACACATAGACAGCTTTTCTTTGTCCAGATTGTGTTTCTGTTTTTTGCACTCCTACGTCCCATAACCCCCCACCATGTCTATCTCTCCAGGACGTCGGATGTGTGCTGGGGAGTCACTGGCCAAGATGGAGCTTTTCCTGTTCTTCACCAGCCTCATGCAGAAGTTCACCTTCCAGCCACCCCCCGGGGTCTCCCATCTGGACCTGGACCTAACCCCGGACATTGGCTTCACCACTCGGCCAATGCCTCACAAGCTATGTGCCCTGCTCCGGGCCTAGGCTCTGCATTGCAAGCAGCAGCCTCGTTCTTGATGGGGTTCTCCACACCAACTCCCCTTTTCTGCATTTTGCCAGCCGTGATATTTTCCCAAGCACTTCAGCTTCATTTAAGCAGTCAGCCACCTCATTGCCGAGGGTTCTCGTGTTAGGTCAGACTGTGTTCCTGGGCTAATCAACGCAGTCAGAGCCTCCTTACAGTCATTCTCTAAGACGGAAAGTGTGACCACTAGACCCTTTGCTTCCTTCTCAAGGTCTTTCTTCCAAACCAAAACTGTCCTTTTCCTTTAAGGCATAGGAGACATCTAAGTATCACCAATTGGTAGTTTTAATTGGTTTGGGCAGGATGACCATATAATGCTTTGTTCCAATATGCCCATGAACATCTTCAAAACTGCAAATGAAGAAAATTCAGCCTTTAAGTGAGGATCACACGAAACATAAGACCTATAAGACATTGGTTTCATTCTGTGACTCACCAAAAAAGTGTGGTTAACAACAGAGAATTGCTGAGGAGTCCTGCCAGTTTGCTGCGGTGGGCAAGCGAGTGCTCCTGCCCCAGACATAACTGGGATTGGCAGACCCCACCTGCCAGCGTCCCATGCCCCGAAGTCCCAGGGAGGCCATGTGCAAGACACACGGGTTGCAGGATCACAAAGTCATTGTTGGTTCCCCTGAGCCACAAAGCATCTTCAGCCTTTATGAAGTCAAACACATCTCCCCATCATCAACGTTAAGTGTTTCTCTCCCACGCTTATCTGGTCCCTGTCCTAGCAAAACTGGCACTGGATCAAGTTAATCCATCAAGCAAGACTCTGAGGCTATTGTCATAGAGGAAAGATGCCAGAACTTCGTCTGAACTCATATCCGCTGGAACATGGTGGTGGTGGTGGGTTTAACTGTTGTGGTGTGTTAGAAAAGACATTAGTGGGGAGATTGATCAATAGCCCGTGACCCCTACACTGAGTTACTCCTTAAATTGCACATTTTTTTTCCCTCTAGGATTGGGCCGTTAGTGTTTGCTACTTAGCCTCCACTGAAGCGAGGCTCCTACCCTTCCACAGACACTTGGGGACAGGGTAGCTGACTTGCTTGATGACCGCATTTCAAAGGCATGGGTCCCCGTGTCCTTGAGAAAGACATTCTTGGGTTATAAAGCGGATAAGAGATTTTTTTTTTTTAAGATTTACGAGTCAAAGGGGCAGAGAAAGAATTTATAAGTGAAAATTTTCTCGACTAAGTACTCTAGGAAAATGGAAGTCAGGACCTGTCTAAAGTTTAGTCAAACTGAGAGGAATGTTAAGTCCCTCCTGGTCATTCCCAAAGCAGCATTTTCTACAGTCTTTTTTTTTTTTTTTAACATTTCATGAAGATGTTGCTCATTTTTTTTTAATATTTTATTTATTTATTTGACAGAGACACAGTGAGAGAGGGAACACAAGCAGGGGGAGTGGGAGAGGGAAGAAGTAGGCCTTCCACCGAGCAGGAAGCCTGATGTGGGGCTAGATCACAGGACCCTGGAATCATGAGGTGAGGTAAAGGCAGACACTTAAGGACTGAGCCACTCAAGTGCCCCTCCACCCTTTTTAGAATGAGTCAGATGGGGGATACTCAGCTTCCCTGACTTTGTTGACCTAATAGACAAAACCGTCAATGACAAAGAAATGGGACCTGCTAATTTTAATTTATGGTTTGAACACATGCAAATGCAGGTAGCTGCATTTTCCGAGTTGCCCTTAGTACCTAACTGGTGTTCAATAACATATCAGTAAATTCTCAATCCAAAGTCAACATGAATTTGTGGACTGCGTTCTCTCATGAAGGACACAGAAATGGTTGTGATTAAAGAGCAGGAAATCTTGAGTTTTAATTCCAACCTGTATGGTCCCCCATGTTGGAGACTTTATGACCACATGTTGGCAGTGGCATATGTGGTGAATCTGGAACTAAAAGGAAGACAATTTTTAAAACCAGTATGAGATAAGAATGTTCAGGAATAATCATAAAGTAAAACAAATAACTAATCCTCTGGTTAGTCTGATATAATTATTTAAGTAAAAAACTGTCAAGTAACTAATAAGTAAATTTTAATAAAATTGACGTGTCTGCAACAGAAACAACTACTAAATTATACCACCCATGTAATGTTTTATTTTCTTGATTCACTCTTTAGTTTTAAAATAATGAATAAAAAGTCAATTTAACGTTAACTATATTATCCGAATCCAGTTTATGTCTGAACTAAATTTGCACTTGTCAAACAGAAAATAGTCTTCTTATTTGAATTTCTGTTTAAATTTAATTAACGCTAAATTAAATTACCTTTCAATTTAATGTTTCCTTATTTTAAATTTTATACATAATGTCATATACAAAGTCAGAATTGAAGTAACTCAATTTCATTTTCCTCATCACTGTAATTGCTGTATTAATGTTTCTAATGAATCTTGAAATGCAGGAATATATACAGGTTGGAGACACAAAGAGCCCTCTGAGTGAGTTCAGGAGATTGTGAACCCTTAGGAATTTACTCTCAAAATGAACAGATGTAGTTGATTCTGCATGTGTGTGAGAGAGATATTAGAGGGACAACATGGAAGAGATCTTTAAATGATCTTCCCCATAGGGGTGCCTGGGTGGCTCAGCTGGTTTAGCGTTCAACTCTTCATTTGGGCTCAGGTCTTGATCTCAGTGCTGTGAGATTGATCGAGTCCCCTTTCGGACTCCCTTGTCGTAACCACTTGACCTGCAAAGGGGGTGCTCCTTGGACCCGGCACTCCAGAACCACCACCTGACTCTCAGATGCTGCTATGTTTTGCAGTTCCTTTGTAAAAACAGGAGGAAAGTAGGCAAGAGCAGCTCCATCGGGTCAGCAGAGATACACAGCCCTTACCTCAGTAAGGTGGCATTGATCTATTAGATAGCATTTTGGGTCCTAACAGTCAGGACTGAACTATTCCAAAGCATATTTCACCCTCATGAAGAAATTACTTGCAATGGTGCACTCTGAATGTTTCTAAGAAATAAATATAATGTGATTATCTCCAAAAAAGAATTCTGTGACTGACTGGATCTTCCAGAATTCTATGACTAGGTCTTCTGGTTTCTAGAAGAAGAAAGCACTGGGGTAGGTTAGTGGAAAAGTACTAGAGGCCATTGTGGAGGAGGTTGGTCAATTCAATAATCCATCTTGTTGGCTAATTGATACTTATTAACTTAGGCTCTTACCATCTCCCAGAGACTGGAAGTTAGGGACCCTGTCTTTCTTGATTACATTTCCAAGAGCTGGCTGCCAGATCCTTGAGAAAGGCATTTCTCTGATAAGGAACAGACAAGAAGTTGAAAGATTTACATGTCAGAAAAGGCAAAGAATGAATTTACAATTGCACGTTTCTAAAGAAAATGCTCCAAGGGGGAGAAAGAGACTTGTCTAGTTTAGTCAAGCTGAGGGTAATGTTAAAGTCATCTTGGTCTCCGTCAAGCTTTCCCACCGCCTTGCCTGCCTTTGCTTCCCTGCCAAGTGCCAAGTGATGTTGCCTGACTCCCTTCCTATACCAGGCAAGAACCTCTGCCCATCCAAGTTTGTGAAGACTGCAGTCTCCCGGAAGTATTCATTCTTACACTTAGAATCTGAATTTGAATTTAAAGTTAAAAAATCCACGCCTTGAAATTGACCAAGTCTACCGTTTTGACGCTAAATATTGGCAGCATAGGGAATGAGAACTGATTGTGATTTCTTTTTCCAAAGTAAACTGCACTGTTGTCTTTTCTTACCTTCATCTAGCAAGTTTATAAAGATTTGCCCTCCCTAATTAAACAGCGGAAGTACTGACTGGAGTTATAAGCCCCTCAGGGTGTCCAAGAGTCACAGCCTTTGTTTTCTCCTCTGAATCAGTGTATTCACATTCAGGCTTCACCTTTCTCCCCACCCCCTCCCTACTATTAGCAGAGAGGGCTCAAGGCCCGGGAGTCCTGACTCAGCCCGCAGAAGTGTTGCAACAGCACTTTCTTTAACGACTTCCTGCCCTTCTTCCCTCAAGGGGTTTTTAAATAAGTATTGTCTCACATTCTGAGATAATAAAAGAACCACATTTCAGAAACAATTTGAATTCCGATAATGTTTCATTACAAAACTTTAGTAAGACTCTCTAAAAAAAATTATTAGAGATCTCCTTGCCAATTCACAAATCAATTATCTATTTTGCTCTTTTGTAATCTCTAAAGGCTTTCGAGATTCTACAAAGTATTATTTCCATAGCATCGTTAAAGATTGTTATTGAACGAGGAACAGAGAGAAAATGAAAACTTACTAGTTTTTGTAAGTGACAAAGTAGGATATAGAACTAAATACAGCATGTATAATATCAATGCTTCTCAGACTTTAATGTGAACCATCCAGGGATCTTATCAGAATGCAAATTCTGATTCAGTAGTATCTGGACTGGGGTCTGAGATTCTGCATTTCTAAAAAAACATTCTTAGAGATGCTCATGCTCCTGGTTCCCCCTGAATAGTATCAGTATACCTTAGTTTATAATACTCAGATTTTAATATAGCTTATGCCAAGAAAATGTATGTATATAGGTATGTATATACACATAAAGAATAAAATACATATTAAAAATAAATAAAATACATAAAACAAGACTGAAACATACCAAATATTAAGAGATTTGGGGTCGTGGGTGAATTTTTCTTTTACTCCCAATTTTCTTTCTTCCTCACAAAACATTTCCTCAAACTTTTCTGCAGTGAATACAACTTTTTCTTTTAACAGGAAGATTCATCCTTCTCCTTTTTCAGAAGCAAAAAGGCACATTAGGTATTCACAAGAATAAGAACAGCGAGTCAAATGTAATGAATCTAAAAGGTTTAGAAGTTGTGGACCAAGGTCTTCAGGGAGGTCAACACTTGCCTACAGGCGATTGTGTGATATTTGCCTTATGGTCACTTGGGTGGCCACGTGGCTTCTGGAAGTCCTTGCTACCATTCATCCACCTAAGGCAATTTTAGATGGTCACATTTTTCCACAAAGTGGAGGTAAGACCAAAGAGCAAAGACCCAGACATTCTCTGAGATTTCTTCCTATTGGGGACACTCAGATTTCACTTCGGATTCACTCTCAGGACACTGTGAATGGGAAAGAATCCTCAGCCTCCTCACATAACCAGGTTCTGCTTGGATCAGGAAAACCTGTGAAGCAAAGTCAACAAGACTTCAACTTTTACTTCGTATCAGGGAGACATCGGTTTGAAGGGACTCTGTACATGCGTTGTAGGCAGTTACCAAGGAGGGTGGTGAGTGCTTTAGGGACACCTGAGTGGCTTAGTTGGTTAAGTGTCTGCCTTTGGCTCAGGTCATGATCCCAAGGTCCCGAGACTGAGTCTCGCATCCCCACATCCTGCTCCCTGCTCAGTGGGGAGCCTGCTTCTTCCTCTGCCTGTTGCTCCCCCTGCTTGTGCTCGTTCTCTCTGCCAAATAAATAAAACTTTTAATAAATAAAAATAAAAATAATTTTTACTTGAGATAAAATTAACCTAAATATATTTGGACTAAAAGAGTTAAGCTGACTTGAACAAATACATTTTTGGCAGAAAGGAGATAAAATGAAAACTCTGTCTATTCTGTTTTTCTGAGACAACAGGGCATCAGATTTAAAATCCCAGAGGGAGAACAAACCTGACACCTAAAGAAAGCATTTAAAACTCCTACTGCCCATAGGGAACTAAGCAGACTTGAAACCTCCTCAAAGATCCTATCAAGCAATGTATACCTTAGGCCTTTGAATCATAGGATAAATATCACAAGATGTAGAGGTCATTTCTAAGAGATTTAAGGATGTATTTACTGATATATTAAATGCTGGGAAAAGCTAGACAGAAATTTTTTTCTTTCAGGAATTCAGAAAAGAGTAAAAATCACCGGTTTGGGTTGTCCGGGATTCCTTGTGTTGTATGCCCTCAGCTGTTTTTTATTAAATAAAAGACTAATGCCTGCTTGGGATGAAAGTGAACTAAACAATTACAACAACAGAACTAGTAACAGCTAACTTTGAGCATTTATTATATGCGAAGTATTATTTTAAGTATTTTCCAATTAACGTAATCCTAGGAAAAAAAACTTATGAGGTTAATATGATATATTATCCCTACTGGACAAATAGGGACACAAAGGCACACAGAGTTAAGCACTTGCCAAAAGTCACAGTTAGTAAGAAGTGGGACAGTTTTGAACCCAGGAAGCTGAACTTGCAGGTTGGCCTCCAGAGAGAAGGCAACTTTGGGTCTATGTGAGGAAGGCTTTTCTTACTATGTATTCAATGCTCAATCACCTGTGGGCATATAATGACTCACAACCAAATTTATCAAGTCAGGCCTGAAAACTGTCTGCCAAGAAGTTTAACCTCACACAAGGGCCAGACAAAAGTTGTTGGGGGAAAAGATAATCCACTTTATAGGGCCTGTATTAGCTTTTCGACTATGAAGTAGCTTTGAACACAGATAAGTTCAGGTGCTACATTCCTCCCTCAAGGGTGGGTCTCATAGTCCTAAGAACTGCTAGTGGTGATCCTCCAGCCAAAAGGCCTGGCGGGCCTCATGGGCATTAAGGTATGTTTAGCACTTCCCATAAACATGAGTCGGAAAACCTAGGATGATGCCCTGTCATCTTTTGACTCCTTACAAGTTCCACCGAAGGCCATTCTCAATCCTTTAGAAAAGAGATCATATTCTTACCTGCTTAGTAAGCCTATGCAATTACCAGCTGTGCGACTTACCCAAGCCATCTGACTTCTACACCTAGGTTGGCTCATCTGTAACACAGGGATGTATCTTATCTATCTTGTCTGCTAGGAGGCAAGAGGTGGATCAGATTATATTTGAGGGCATTTCAAATTCTAAACTGAAAATAAAGAGCACACAGGGAGGGGTGAGGTAGGGGTCACTGTTCAACAGTTTACTCTTCAGGGGCGCCTGGGTGGCTCAGGTCATGATCTCAGGGGCCTGGGATCTCAGAGGGCCATCAGGCTCTCTGCTCAGCAGGGAGTCGCTTCCCCCCCTCTCTCTCTGCCTGACTTTCTGCCTACTTGTGATCTCTCTCTGTCAAATAAATAAAAAAAATTTTAAGAAAAGGTTACTCTTAAAAAAAAAAAAAGGTTACTCTTCAAAAGTCAGCGTCCCACTTATTTTGTTAATTCTTCCAGTAACCAAATACTCCTTCAGTAGTGCTAAAGTCAAGTAGTTCATCTCTAGAGGGAATGCATGCTACTCAGAGATCTCCAAACCAGACCACAGTACTACAGAGTTAATAAAAACGGTGTTTAATAAAAAAAGAGGAACAAATAAAAAGACTTTCAATAGCCCCAGAAGAGACTTTTTTTTTTCCCCACCAGCATCAAGAGATGTATTTTCAATCCAGTTTTGAATACAAATGTTATTAAGAAGAAACTATGGACAGGAATAAGATACACAATAATTTTATGGCAAACTATACATTATCTACCTTTAGATAAGACCTATCTGCCACATTTAAAATAGTAAAATAAATAAAAACCAGATAAAAAAGCATTTTTACTCAACTAGATACTCTGGGGTAGTAAAGCCCCTTTAAATGGCACTTAACATTCAAAGCTGGGTCTTCTGTTCTCCCCCTCTTCTTTTCTTAGTTTCCCTCCTTCCCCACATTTAATGAAAAAAAGAAAAATGTGCACATCAGAAGAAAGTAAAAAGGAAAGATTTTGTTTACTTGCTCTTTATTTTGGTTTTCCCATTCCTTTTTATTTTCTTTTTCAGCTTTAAAACAAGCCTCTCTCCCCATCTACTCCCACTCCGTTTGCAGAGAGCAGACCTCAAACTGCACTTTTGATTTTGGGTCTTAAAGAGAGAGCGGGGAGGCAGGGAAAGAGATCAATCGAGATGTACTGCAAAGTGGGAATTAACAATAGATTTTTCTTACTTCAAAAGGCCCATATTTTACCAATTTGAAAATACCTTTCCTTCCCCTCTTCCAATGACTTAGGTCCCCAGACCGTCACAGTATTTAAGACACAAAGGAGGTATTACGTTGCTCACAGTTCTTCATTCCGTCTGGGGTGTCATCTGCCTCCCTGAAGCTCTGCCCAGCCTCTTAAAAGGTCCTTGCTGTCGGTTAATTACAGGTCGGCGTTCCCGGAAGAGCGTTTTCTTAAGGATTATTGCTTATCCACCAGCCCGCAACATTCCTCAGGCTCCTCTTTCCTGTTTCATATCTTCCGGCAATCCAGTCCTTGGGGACCGTGAGGTGATCTCCCCGCAGCGTGGACGCGGGGGGCCTCTCCCTCCGCGAGGAGAGCCGGGGGTTCTCCGCAGTCCTGGCGCCCCACAGTCCGGTGCTTCACTCCCTGTTGGTGCGAAAAGTGATCGCGCTCATGGAGTGCTCCTCGGTCCGTGCAGTCATTTGGCCCTTCGTCCATGCGGTCCACAGGACTTCTTCTGTCACCTGATAGTCCACAATCCGCACGAGCACGGACTTGGGTGGGGCTGCGGGGTCCCGCCGCAGGGCTCTGAGGGGAGCGTCTACACGGAGGCCAGAAATTCGCTTTTCTCGTGGAAAGAGAGACGGGCAGTCGGGTTCCCGGTCGTCTCCCGCCGCCTGGAAAAGATCCTCCCCGCCGGCCACTTCTTCCTGTGCAGGGTCCCCTTGAGTCCCCAACCACCTCTCTGGGTGCAGAAGAAAAAGCACTTTCTCTCTGACCCAGGGCTCACAGTCCAGGTTCTCAGCGGCCGTGCGGTCCTCGGGAGCGCCGCCTTGGCTTCCGCGTGCCCTCGCCCCCGCTGTCGCCCCCGCCACCGCGGGATTCCCGGCGCCAGGCGCCAAGGCAGCCCCGCGCCCCGGGCTGCGCGGAAAGGACCCAGCACGCCCCAGGATGCGTGGAGCGTCCGCGAGATTCGCAGCCCCGCGGGGCCCCCAGGCCCCCAGCCCATTGGGAGGCTCATTCATTCGTTGATCCTTTAAGCGGTTCACACTGCAAACTCCCGCTGAGCTCCGAGGGCGCCCAACCCTCGGTTTTTTGGTTTTGGTTTTTTTTTTTTAGGCACGCCCCGCCGTGGCCAGCTGCGTGCTGACCCCGCCTCCTGCCTCTCGGCGCCGCCCAGTCCCGTCCGCCTGGCCTTGCTGGCCTTTTAAGGACAAAAGAGCCTGACATCCCCGCAGTTGCTCCTCATTCTCCTTCTTACCCTCGCCCCTAGCTCTGCTGCTGTTCTATTTCTCATTCCACGCCCTCTTGAATTTTAGCTCTATTTTAGTTTCCACCTTCTGTTCTTCTCTGGGGCAGAGGCGCAAAACACATCCTCGCACAGCGCCCCCTTGAAATGCCCGCCACTTAGGGCCTCTTCTTTTCCCAGGACGCGCCTCCCAGGTGAAGAAACAAGGAAGTTTTCTGGTTTTGTTTTGATTATCTGATTTAATCAAATTTTTGTGAAAAGGGTTTCATGTCCAGTCCAAATCCATCCCCACCGTGCTGCCACTATTATCGAATGTAGATCTAGGGAGCCAACTTTGAGAAAACGGCTCTTGGTTTGTTGTTTTTCCTTTGGGATGCCAAGATCTGTGCGACAGTGGTCGCTCCTGTCTTCATTTGGTTGGAATTAATGCTTACTCCAGGAAGGGGTTTAGTGCTTTGGATCAAACAGAAACAAAAACAAATCGCTGAACGAACGCCTTCAGGATTTAAAATTCTGTTTACATCGTTTTTTAAATGTACCCCTTCACTCCTCCACTCCCTTTCTGTTTAACCCCGGCGGTTAAAAAAGTATGTCTCAAATTCTGGAAGAAAATAAAAAGTGTGCATCTCTGGGTAGATTTTCGGAATCTGTTCAATGGCGAGCACACCGACACACTAATCTTTGGCGGGGGTTAACGGGGGAAACTAGCTAATGGAAAAAAAAAAGGAGCTTCGTTTGGGATTGCGGGTCCATCCTTAGTTAACAGGTGTTTGTTTTACTAGAAAACTCTCACTGTTTTCATATCTGCTTTAGAAAAATGACTGCAATGGTGGAAATTTCTACCCATATATGAAAGACTGAGTAGTGTGGTGAGATATTTTGGAAAGACAGCACCTTCTGATATTTGCCAAGTCATACATATATATACACATATATATGTGTACATATACATACACAAATGTATATACATGTGTATATATAATGGTATATATATAGAGAGAGAGGGAGAGAGTGTATACACACACAAAAAAGTGTTGAAGGAGTGAGAAAATCTAGGTCAGAGCTGGCTGACCTTGGGCTGGTTATTGCTAAATGACAAAAAATTTTTAAGTGTTTTAGACCAGAACTGTTCTAAGCGCTCTATATATTTAAATTCATTTATTCTTCACAACAAACTAAGCAAGTAGTACTATTACTATAGTCTTCTTGAGAACTTTGAGGGACAGGGAGGCTAAGTGTTTGTCAAGGTCAAGCACCAATAAACAATGGAGCCAGGATTCTAGCATGTTTAAACGATCTCCTATTTCCAGTTAGTCCTATTTTAAGCCTATGACTTCATGTTCTTTTCTGTTCATTTACTAAACCAGTAATTACTGAATGTGTGATAAATGTCAACCAATATTCTAGATGTTGGGAACATCTGGGAGAGTGGGACAAATTGCTTGTCCTCTTGAAGTTTTCATTCTTCAAACCCTTGTCCAAAAGTAGGATATAATACCTTTTTAGTGTACATGAATATCACCTGAGGATGAATGCCTTACTCTGCTCTGAAATATTCTGTTCTTATAGAGCTGGGGTAGCACTCAGAGTGCGGATTTTGAGCAAGGCTCCCAGTTATTCTGGTGCTAGTGCTCTATGAACAGCATTAGGAGAAACATTACCAAAAATCTACATAGATAATTCTAAGCCTTTTTTTTTTTTTTTTTTGCTGCTTTCAAGTGACAATAACACTACATTTTCCTTCCTTGAGGGAATATCGATAGAATTTCAATGAAGGTGTTTGTATTTTGAGAGAACTGTAATGTAAACCACAAAATGTATTACTCTTAATTTTCTTTTTTTTCTTTTCTTTTGCCTTTGTAGATTGGGTGAGAGATTAGAGTGGGAATATGGAATGGGGAAAATCTATTTGTTGAGAAATGAAACAGATTCACCCATTATGTAGCTCCTGAATTTTGAGATGTCAAGAAGTTTGTAATAATGCATAAAAGAATTTTCCTAGGAAATGCAGACTAAGTTAAACTTCAAAGAGATAAAGTCTAAAAAGAATATAAAACAGAGAACAGGCAGTGTGTCTCTAAGATAGTGGGGTCTGCTCTGCTTTAATATCTCAAAGTGCCTCAAAGGCTAAAGTGAACCTATTTACTACCTCTCTGAATCGCCTACAACACTTGCAAATATGCAGCCATTGACAGGAAGTAAAACAGTTTCTATACCTAGGATCTAAAAAGTGATGGCAGACTCTATACCCTAGTAAGATCAAAAGAAGCTTGTCATCAATAGCTCAATCTCCCAGGGACCAGCCTCTCCCATGTTGCTGATTAGATTCATAAGTTATTTTAAATCCTAATAATATAGTATCACTCTCAGTTATTCTAGTATCTCGGCCTTTAGAAGGTTTACCCTCCATTGGCCAGCCTAACCCCTAATGTGTCTGTGTCATAGGGTCTTTTGGAAATAATTAGGGTTAAATGAAGTCATAAGGGTGGGGTCTGATAGGACTCCAGTCTTGTAAGAAGAGAGATCTGCCCCCGCTCCCCACATCCCATGTGAGGACACAGCAAGACAGTGGTCATCTGCTAGTCACAAAGAGAACTCTGGCCAGAACCTGACCATTCTGGCACCCCAGTCTTGGACTTTCAGCCTCCAGAACTGTGGGAAAATAAATTTCTATCATTGAGCCACTCAATCTATGGCAACTGACTAGTTTACCAACTTCAAATGATTTAAGGAAAATAGGTTTTATCATAAAGATATTGTTGTTAAGAAGAGCTCACAGATTTCCTAGGAAAGCAGAACGATTGACTTTAAAATGGGTAGGGGTCCAAGCTGTCGCAGAGGGATAGGAAGTTAGTGCTATAAGAACAGATTCCGTTGCTGGATTGAATGAACAACCTCTCACTTGTCCTTGTGGCATGTACTCAGGAGTCAAATTCTCACTTGGAAGTACCCAACTGGCTGAGTTTATGCAACTTACTTACCCTTTGACATATAGGACAGTAAAAGGAAAGATATAGTCAAAAGAGCGTTTGAGGATCCCTTCAGCTTCTACAGTGGAAAAGCAAACAGCTGGTCTTACCACCTAACAAAACTGTACAGTAGGGAGAGCTAATACTCCAATAAACAAGTCAGGTTATTGTTAAGAAGAGGTAAAACAACAACAACAACAAAAAAAAAAACCAAAAAAAAACAACCATACTAATGTCTACCACACTATTATAAGCAGAATTTGGATATGAGAGTGACAAATGGAACATTCTGGATAAGGCAACATTATGAGCAATGGTGCAATGGTATATATGGAGGTACATGTAGAAAATAGTTTTATTATTGACATTTCTCTTCTCACAAGTCTAAAACACTCTGTGATTTCATTCCCATGGGTTCAACTACAACACATGCACTAATGATTCTCAAATTTATCTCTTTTACAGACCATGACGCTTACTTCTGAACTTGTGGTAGATTATATTATTGTCTCAAATTCTTTACTTCATTTTCCTGAAAGAGGATCATATTTCCTGGCTTGTTTACCATAGGACTCGCAATGCTCCCTCTATGGGAGTACACTTCCCTACCCCACTGATGCTGACTTTTGCCGTGTGACTTGCTTCAGCTTATGGGATACAAACTGATGGGACATTGGATGCATCCGTTAAAAACTTGAAGAGTCATTGCAAGGTTGGCTCTGGGCTCCTTTGATGAACGCTGCCATCTCGGCTGTGATCAGACAACGAAGATAACAAATGGAACAGAGCTGCGGTTGATACGTATTCTAAGCAAGAAACAAACTTTTGTTATTAAAAAAAAGAACAAATTTGGGGTTTGTTTCTTACCACAGCCTAACCTAGTGAAATATGTTTCTCTTCAGTTTTCTATTGGACACACTTTCTGAATGTTCCATGGTTCCAAAGTACCTAAAATTGAACTCCTCATTTAGTCTCTTAACTCTGCCCTCTTTTTCTCCTGTTCTTATTTCAAAGATTAGTAAGACTGGTTATTCTATTATCTTCATTTTCCCTTGGAAGCTACCCCGACCCCACACACCTAATATTTAACCACATGTTGCAGTTGCCACTCTTTTTCTGTCTCTTCGTCTCCAAACCCCGAAGCTACAAAAATAAAGCCAGACTCTTAGGCATGGCATAAAAGATCGTCCTCATCTTACCTAGCCTATCACTGTATACAGTTGAGTGAATAAAAAAAGAAGGAACAAACATGCTGCTCAAATGAACAAAAGCACAGGTATGAGAATAATATGATGTTATTCTATATAAATAAAATCCAGCCTGGATCTTGGAAACTATCAGCCTTTTAAAAGAGATTTCAGTCATATGAAGCCAACGTTCTCATGACCTGGAGAACTTAGACTATACAAAGGTCACACTGGACTGAGTCAGCAGACTTTGGCAGGTCATGTTCTCTTGGGTGAGTCTCCCAATGTCTTCAATCCTATGTTCTCATCTGAAGGTATAAATAATGTCTGTCCCACTTGCTTCCCAAGGCTGCTGTGGAGATCAAATGAAAGGATTCTTCTGGCAACATTTTAAAAATTATGAAGCCTGAAAAATATATTAAAAAATTTTGAATTGCAGTACAGTTAACATACAATGTTGTATTACTTTCCAGTATACAATATAATGATTCAATAATTCTATACATTCATCAGTGCCCATCAAGATAATTACACTCTTTAATCCCCCTCACCTATTCACCCATCCCCCATTCACCTCCCCCGGGTAACCATCAGTTTGTTCTCTATAATTAAGAGTCTGTTTCTTGGTTTATCTCTTTTTTCCTTTGTTCTTTTGTTTTGTTTCTTAATTTAAGAAACATGAGTGAAATCATATGGTATTTGTTTTTCTCTGACTTATTTCACTTAGCATCATTATACTCTTTAGCTCCATCCATGTTGTTGCAAATGGCAAGATCTCATTCTTTTTTATGGTTGAGTAATATTTCATCATCTATACAAACCAAATCTTCATCCACTCATCTATGGATGGACACTTGGGTTGCCTCCATCATTTTACTATTGTAAATAATGCTGCAGTAAACATAGGGGGTCCATATATCTTTTCCAATTAGTGTTTTCATATTCTTTGTTTAAATACCCAGTAGTGGAATTACTGAATCATATGGTATTTTTATTTTTAATTTTTTTGAGGAACCTTCAACCTATCTTTCACAGTGGCTGGACCAGTTTGCATTCCCACCAATGGAAAACAATGATTCCTTTTTCAACATTGTTTCTTGTGTTGTTGATTTTAGCTATTCTGACAGGTGTGAGGTGGTATCTCATTGTGGTTTTGATTTGCATTTCCCTGATGATTAGGGATTTTGAGCATCTTTTTGTGTGTCTGTTGGCCATCTGGATGTCTTCTTTGGAGAAATGGCTGTTCATGTCTTCTGCCCATTTTTAATTATTATTTATTTTTTTGACATTGAGTTGTATAACTTCTTTATATTTTTTGGATATAATCTTTTAGCAGATATATCATTTACAAATATCTTCTCCCATTCAATAGATTGTCCTTGAGTTTTGCTGATTGCTGTGCAATCACTGCAAAAGCTCTTTATTTTGATGTAATCAAAATAACAGTTTGTTTTTGATTTTGTTTCCCTTGTCTCAGGTTACATATCTAGAAAATTGTTACTATGGCCAATGTCAGAGAAATTACTGCCTGTGGTCTCTTCTAGGATTTGTATGGCTTCAGATATCAGATCTAAATCTGGAAAGTTTTTTTAATTTAATTTTTTAAAGTTCATTTTTGTTTTTTAGAGTTGGGAATCTAAAGCAAAGTTTTTAATGAGGTCCTCAGGGAAAGATGCAAAAGTCAAAAGCTAGAGTTAGGGAATGAGAACCAGATTCATCATCCTGTACTAGAGGAGCAAATGTTGGTAGTTATAAATGAGGAGAAGGGGGAGTGGGGAAGAGGAAGAGTGAGAATATGGCAGGTCTGTGAATATCAAGCAGCTTAACCCAGGGTTCTGAGATAAAATGGAAACTAAGACAAACTTTTAAAAATGAGATCTTTGTTTTAAATTTTGAGGGACCAGTATTTGTGTTTCTAAAGAAACAAAAGAGAGAGACTTACGTTTACTTAATATGTAGCCCAGAGACTAACTTGTTATATATATATAAATATATATATATTAAATTTTTATATTATATATACTTAAATAAAACATTGTGCATATTATCTTTTTACTCCATTGAGTGGTGGTGACCCCTAAATGATGTTGGCCAGGTACTTTGAAATTTGGAGTTAAAAGATGAAGCATACTAGGCTTGTCAGTTAACTGTAAGGGCTGACTCATGTAGCTCTGAGTTGTAGCTGCTTAAAAGAGATTTTGAAATTGTAATTCAACGTCAGCTGCCTGCATCACCCACAGTTTTAAAGTATATTCATCGTCATTCTCTCCTGTCAAAGATCAAGATATAACACTGAGCCCTCTCATTGAGTTTGACTAAGTTACTTATTAAACAGGAAATTGAATCATTTGTGATTGAGTCAGTGTTTAATGATGATAATGAAGAACCCATGTTCTTTGCCGTATAACCATCTTGAGCATAAACAAAGTTGACCTGTTTGACACAACATATAGTGTTTTGCAGAGATAATTTAATCTTTGACTCAATGTGGGTAAATTAATATTTATGAATTATTTCAAATAAAATAATTAATTGGGTTAGTAAATTAAAGATCATGATCTTAACACCCAATCCTGATTAAGTTATAATAAAAAATTTTAAAGGGGGCAAGGCAATTTTTCTTCCCATTATATTATTATATTAATTAACGTATGTGTGATCTGGGTAAGTGTATGAGAGCTATGGAAATCCTTGATATTTTGCATCCAGAAGGACTTCATTTCCCAAACATATAGCTGTTATAATGTGCTATGTTATATCAACAAAGCTGTGAGTGGGTAGAAAATACCAAGTCTCTTGCTTGGCAAGTCCTCAAACAAGTTGGTCTGGAATGTTCAGTAAATTTGAAGTAACTTTTAGTAATAATGTCTCTTTTTCTGTTACACATACTTCATAATTCACTTCTCAAGGGCAAGGCTTGGGTAAAATGGTAAAGTAGGTTGAGTTGGTCATTAATAATCCTACCTAGCTCTACTCTGCCCTTTTCCTCACCTCTTATATTGAGGACAGTCTTATGTTCTTATATTTAATGCCGTAAATTCATTAAGGGCATGGGATTTAGCCCTCCAGTTTTTTTTTTTTTTATTTAATTTATTTGTTTATTTTTAAGGGTTTATTTATTTTAGAGAGAGAGCAGTGGAACCCAGGGCAGGGTTCAATCTCGGGACCCTATGATCATGACCGGAGCTGAAACCAACATTAACCAACTTTGCGACCTACGGGCCCCAGCCCTTTCAGTTTAATACTCTTGATAACTATCCTTTCCTCTGACCATGCTTTGTATCTCTTCTACCACTTCTCTGCCCTTTCTCCTCCTTTTTGGTTGTGGTTTTTTTGTTTGTTGGTTTTTTGTTTTTATGCAGCTCCTTCCTTACTTTCTAATGTGAGAATTAGAGAAGTGTGAATGGTGGCATTACCTCCTTGGATTTAGTTCTTAACCCTGCCATGTATTAGTTGTGGGACTTTAGCAATATACCTTTCTTTTGCCTTCCTTTATTCACCTGAAAAGCAGAGTAAGAATAGCACCAATCCCCTGGGGTTGTTGGCATTGAATTAGCATATGTAAAGTCCCTGGACCAGGGCCTACCATACAGTAAATACCATTTCCCCTAGAATGAATGTAGGTAGGGATTTTCCTTTATTTTGTTCACTTCAATGTAACTATTACTGCCCTATTCCCAATACCTGGGGAATGGTGCCTGACACCATTGTTGAATTAACTAGTTTTCTATTTCTATCATATTTATCTTTCTTTTTTTTTCCCCCTTTGGAGCCCTGCTTCCTCTTTCTCTCCTCATTGAGGACTCTTTGTTTCTACTTCCACCTTCTTCGCCTCTCAGGTTCCCATCAACTAAGGCTGACCTAAATTGTCACCTATCTCTGGGTTTAAAGTTTTCGAGTAGAGTAAAACATTGCAAATTCAATATTTCTTAATAATTACTAGTCAGGATTTACCAATGAGAAAGTAATGAAGTCCTTAGTCAAGAAAAAATGAGGATAGGGATGCCTGGGTGGCTCAGTGGGTTAAAGCCTCTGCTTTTGACTCAGGTCATGATCTCAGGGTCCTGGGATCCAGCCCTGCATCAGGGAGCCTGCTTCCCCTCCCCTTCTCTGCCTGCCTCTCTGCCTACTTGTGATCTCTTTCTCTTTCTGTCAAATAAATAAATAAATAAAATCTTTAAAAAAAATGAGAATGACATAACATCTTCAATGTAATATTTTACATGAAAAATATTATATTTAATCAATAAAATTTTTTAAAAAGATAAAATATTGTATTTAAATTTGTGGTGACTTTTGTTTGTCATTCATACAGTTTGAGCAGCTTGCAAATCGGCTATTTTTTACCAGTAGTTTAGATTCTAACACAAAAATAGTTGAAAGAATAATATAATAAGCAGCTGCTGTACCCCTCACCTCGATTCACTAATATTTTATCATATTTGATCTCTCAGAGCTAGATTTTGTACATCCCAAGTTCATACACTGTTGACAAAGGAAAAGTATATAAGTGGGATATATTCAGAGAAGTCTTATCCTCACTCCTAAGAGGTCATTTAAAAAATTTTAGGTTCTGGTTTAATTCTCCTGTGTTTCTGTTTGCAAAATGAGCAGAGGTCTGTGTTGATATATACTACTTTTCTCATTCTTTCCTCTTTGTGTGGTATAAATTGTGAATAGTTTCTCCTCATTTGTGTTTGATTATTTATCAAACTTAAAAACTTTTCTTGTATTACTTCTGAATTTGGAGTTTCTGAATTTTGGAAGATTTTTCTCATGGCCAAGTCATAAAGAAACTAAACCATGTTTTCTTCTAGTATTTGTATGATTTTTCTTTTAAAAAGGCCTATTTATTTATTTATTATTTATTTCAGATCAGTTTGAAATTTATTCTGGTCTAAGGTGTGAGGTATGAATCCAATTTTATTTTACTTCTTTTCAAATTGCTATCCAGTTGTCCCTTTAAATAACTTGCCATTTATTTAAGATTCCATCTTTACCTCCGTGATTTGAAATGCCATTTTTGATCTTATTTTAAACTTTCCTAGATACTTGTAATTATTTCTGGACCTTTAAATTTTTTTCTGTCCCATTGTTATGAATAATCACGTACCATTACTATATATAAATTATATAATCTTTTTGTATGTTTTAATATTGGTGGGGTTAATCTCCCCTTTTACCGTATTTTTTCAGGATTGTATTGCTATTCTTAATATATTTATTTTCCACATAAGTCCTAGAATAAACTTGTCTGTCCCAGGGAACCTAGTGAAAGGACATAGAGCAAAATGCAGCAAAAATTCTTTTTTTTTTTTAAAGATTATATATTTTTTGACAGAGAGAGAGAGCACAAGCAGGGCGAGTGGGAGGCAGAGGGAGAAGCAGGCTCCCCATTGAGCAGAGAGCCCAAACCAGGGCTCCATTCCAGGGCCCCAGGATCATGACTTGAGCCCAAGGCATAGAAGCTCAATCAACCGAGCCACCCAGGTGCCCCTGCAGCAAAAATTCTGATGAGACAACTAGAAACAATTCAAGAGCTCACTCTTTGGGAAATCATTGAGAACTAAACTCTGACATCTAGTGTTCGCTGAAATCACTGCATGATACTAACGCAACATCTAATATTCCCTGTTCTAGTGTGAGCAATGCAGTGTTTAAAACAGTGTTTAAAACCCAGAGCATATTTTGCCTTGGAAAGATGTCAAGCTATTAGTAAAAGAGAAAACTGAACATAAACCAGTAAAAGGAATACCCGGATGTTAGCTATTCTTTTTTGTGTGTGATTCCCCCTGCCCCCGGGGGCAGGAATAAAAAATGAAAAAAAATTTTTTTCACTTAAGAGAATAAGAAAAAGTTCACTTGAGAAGTGAACGAAATTGCAACAGGTCTGATGACATACATGGTTCTAGCCCTGCTGGGGGAGGAGGAGGTGAAAAAGAGAGGAGGGTCTGAGAGCTGTCACTTTCCTTCTTTTCTCTCCTTCAGGTATAGTAAGGGCCACGGTGAGATAATAAAGCAAAGGGGAATCAGTAACTGGGTTTTATAGTTGGAGCTAAGGTTTCTATGAGAGATAGAGAAACATGGGCTATTAGAAACTTGGGACAAGGGAACAATGCTGTTAATTCTAGCAGTACTGAGATAGCAAAACCTTTCCATCTGTATTTAATACTTCTACTATCTTCATTTTCCCCACTGAAAGAATTTGAGTGTGAACATGGCAGCCCGGAAGAAAAGAATCATCTCTGTAGTTGGGGCTCTGCTGTTTCATCTTACGTTCCAATTCACTTCTTTTCCCTGTCCCTAGTGTTTACTAAGGGTAGAGGCAATGGATACAAAACTTTAAGTTTTGTCACAGGCAACTTAAGGAAAAACTTGTAATATTAAATGAGATTCTGTTTTAGAGGATGTGTAAATATCCCCCCCATAATTGCACTCTTTTCTTGCTCCCCAAATTTGAGCAGATTGAATTCTCGATTGTCCTTCTATATTTCCCACACTTAGGCAGAGTGAATATTCATTCTTGCAGAAATTCACAGACACTTGCAAAACAAGACAAGTACCTGTCTCGGGAGAGCTGAGCGTGTTACCTACGCTGACTCCTTTCATCATGATGTGTAGTCATGGACACACCATGACATCCTTGCTGCCGTTTACCAAAGACTCTTCTCTTCCTAGTGAAAGCTGCCTTCAGAACTATTTACCATATGCTTACTCTCTTCACAGTTGAATTTTAAATAGATGATACAGACTTCACTGTAGTTGCTTTGCATTGCTTTGCATTCAGTATTATCACATATCATCTTTTCCGCATCAATAAGCAGGCTTCTGGTGTTCTGTAGAGTTTCACTGAATGGTTGCCCTGTATTTAATTAGTGCATTACTTAAAATATTTAGTTTATTTTTTAATCTTTATGAACAATGTGTAATGAAATCCTTTTATAGAAATCTCTATATACTTGCTATTGTACCAGGAAGATGCATTTTTAAAAGTGGAGTTCTTAGGTCAAGGGAATATGTTTTTCTTCCCCCCAGATTCCAGGTCCGTATTCTGTTAATAGATACTTTATATTGCCATGTAACGTCCATACATAAATCATAATCCTGTAGCTTGCTGAGCTTTCCCAAAGTAAACCTACTTACATAACCTACCCAGGGCAAGAATCAGAAACTAGAAGCCGCTTCCTTCCTTTTCTAGTTACTATCCCAAAGGGTAAGTGCTTTCTGATTTCTAAGGCTATGTATCAGTTTTGCCTTATTTTGAACTTTATATAAACAGAATTATACAGCATATATTCTTGTTTCTGGCTTCTTTTTGGTACATGTATTTAAAATATTTGATAGTGCAATGTAAGGTTTTCATTTCTTACATATTCTTGGCCTCTCAGTGTAATTTGACACCACTGACCATCCCTGTTTTGGTATTTTTCTACTTTCTGTTTCATGACATCATCTCTGGCTTTCCTCCTATCTCTTATCTTCCTACAGTCCTCCCCATACTCCTTCATATACTCCTCTTCCTATTCCAGAGCCTTCCCCTTCACTCAGCCTTAAATCGTTGATGTCCTCAAGGAAGTCCTCGGCAACCTCAGCCAAATACATGGCTTCTGTTACCATTATATCCCTGTGACTCCTGAATTAAAACCTCTCTCACAGACAGTTTCCCCAAGACTCAGATATCCAACTTGACCCATCACTTAATTGGTCTCAAAACTTAACATTCCCAAATTGAACAAACAATCCCTTCTTCTCCCAAGTGCTCCACACCTGGTGCTGTTTCAGTATTTCTTGTCTCAGTGGAAAAATACCACAGGTTTCACAACATAGACACCTGGGAGTCATTGTTGACATCTCTCTTTCAGTGTGCCCAGCAGCTGTAAAATCTTGACAACTTTTCCTCCTTAATACCTCTGGTAGTGGTTCCTTCTCATTGACACCATTACCAGCATTCAAATCCAGGCTAAACTTGGATCATCTCTTGCGTTGATTGTTGCAATAGCCTACTGACTCCTTTCCAAACAAATGAATGAACACTCTTCCTCCAGCTCTTCAGTGGTTTGTATTTTATACTGAAGACGATCCTTAAAGCAGCATAAGCACCTAGTCCCTTCCTATTTCTTGAGTCCCTCTTTTCTTTCTTCCTTTTTTTGGGGGGGGGCTTTTATATTCTTTTTTTTTTAATTTTTTTTTTAATTCTTTTTTTATTTGCCTCGGGGTACATGTCTGTGAATCGTCCGGAGTCCCTCTTTTCTCCTTGCCTTGCTCTCCTTTCTCCAAAAATCGCTCCACGTAGTCCTTAAAAGGGCCAGAAAGAGGGTTGAAAATTGAACAATTATATCCAACATAGTTACCTGGAAGATAAAAGTAAAAAATAAAGTTATAGTGAAATGTGATAGGAAAAAAAATCGCTTTCAAAACATGCAGCCCGCTGTGGGGTGGGAGTGGTGGTGGTGAAAAATTCAGAAAGCAATGAGATAAAGGAAAAATCACCCCCAAGGAGTCTCAAGCTGCTTCAGAGGCCTATTTGCATAATGACCAACAGTACCAGCTTCAGAGTCTGACAGAACCTGGTTTTGCCCGCGCGACGTGGCCACTTCAAGCCTGCAGGAGTTTGGTGAGTCATCGCTCCTCCAGGCCAGAATTTCCAAGATAAGATAATCCCTATCTTTCACAAGGATTAAGTTATATATATCTACTCCTTGGGCACAATGATCAGCACATAGTTAAACTATAAAAACACATAGATACACTGTAGGCATGTTATTATTAAGAATAAAGTAAGGTTATAATATTATTGCCATATACCAGGCAGGAATAATCCTGTTTAATCAGTGCCGAAGATAATGAACATCCCTGGGGCAGCAACTAGACCATATTCTCCCAAGAGCTTTATGGACTCCGATTACTTGGTGTTCTTCCCTCTGGAACCAAGGATAAGTTTCCAGGTAACCAGTAGTCAGGATGACCTAAGCATATATTCACTCCCAGGGAGTCTTTGTTTTTTTATTAAAATGATTCTCTCGGTCAGTTTGTTTACTTCTCTCAGAATAAACACCTAAAGTTGGGGCTTCCCTTATCTTTGTAGTTGGGATTTTATAGCCTCTATTGGGATAAGAAAACAATATTTTCCTTATGGCTAAGTCAACTTATACAAACTAGACCAATCGGACCATTGAGTCTGTGCCTGCTTTTATTGTAAATGGAAGAACATAGTTAGCCGGTGATGCATATTTCTTCCTTTGGAATCCTTGAAAGATATATACACAAAAGCAATTGAAACCCAAGTTAAAAAAGGAAAAAAAACCTCAAGACAAAAGACTGATGAAAGTATTTATTTAATTATTTAAACATTTCCATTTCCTTTACAAATAAGATACATGATTTAGTAACCAAAAAAAAATATATATAGATAGATTGAAATCAAAATGACAGCATTCTGGCTCGATGTCTAACACCAATTGTATTACCTTGAAAAAGTCATTTACTTTTCCTGATCCTTAAATTTTTCATACGCAGTGAAAGAATTGAAGTTTATTACCTTATCAGAATTATGAGTTTTACATATGCATATATAAAATATATGCATATGTAAACATATAAAATATGAAAGGAATGCATATATGTATTTGTGTATCTATGAAAGTAGGTTTATGTGCGCATCTGCATAGCTGCATTCACACCTATAGATGGACCTTAGTTTCTTATCAGAAAGCAGATTATAAACAAGGAAGCTGGACTAGGTGATAGGTAAGGTCCAGTCCTATGCTGACATCATCTGTTTCTAGCATTTAAAATGCCTGTATCTTCATTCCTCCATCCAAGACTACTGAGCAGAGGGTACTTTTTAGAAATGCCAGTTTTCAGGCCCTACCCCAGACTTAATTGAATCAGGGGTTGCAGGGAAGAGGCTCCACCATCTGTGTTGCAATCTGCCCTCTAGGTGATTCAGAAGTGCACGAAAATGTGAGAACCACTGCACTGGAACATTCCCAGGGAAGGCGATAGGCTTGAGTTGTAAGCAGAAGTGGAAAACCAGTCATTAAAGGGGAAAAGGCAGGATATTCTACAGAGAACCTGGATCAGAAGCGGTAGGAAGAGTTTAGAGAGACGTCACAGCAGGCACAGGGGAGTGTTATTTATGGTGGTGGGGAGCTGGTGTGGCTGTGAAAACCCAGAGCAGAAGCCCAGGCAGCAATAAGGAAGCCATAGCCACATGCTCACGTGTTAAGTTATTGTTCCCATGCAGTCATTTCTACAACTGGGCTGAGAACTGCTGGCTTTAGAACCTTGTTCCTGCAGTGGATCCCAAAGGAAGATAATTATCCTCTTCTCAGCCGTTGCTATCTCTGACCCCTGGTTATTTACTGTAGAACCCTGACACAGGGAGAGGGAAGGCTTCTCAGGCTGATCCTGCATATCTTCTCCAGGGGCTTTTCAACCCTAGATTCTTCTGATTCCAGTTGGAATATTCCCCTGGTTGCCATTTAAGGAGTGTACGTACGTTCAGGGAAAGACAGAAAATTCCTGGAGTTCCAATGGGCTAGAGGTAAACTTAGCCAGAGAAAGCTGCAGGGGTGAGAATAAGCCTGTGAAACTGACAGGGCAAGAACTCAGCCTGGACGTTCTTCAGGAGGCTTATGGATGCCGTGTTGTTATCCAGGACATTGCCTTGACAGGGGAATCCCTGGCTTCGCAACTTCCTGGCCAGTGTGAGAGCCACCAGTCGGCTGTAACCTTTCCTGCGATGCTCTGGCAGGGTATAGCTATGGCACATGGTGGCAAACTGGTCTGTGAGAGACCAAGAGACCGGGTTTCCCTTGTCGTCCCGGACACAGACACTGGGGAAGCAAGAGATGAGTTTCACGATGTAGCGGAGACACTGTTCATTGCCACCCCGGGACCAAGTCCTGTTGAGTAGATCAGCATCAGCAACACTCAGGTAGGTTAGTCGTGGGGGAGAACTCTTTCTAGAAGGAAACAATATGAGAGGAAAGGTGAACGTGGGGTCATAGGTCTACAAACAGCTACTTCTCTTCTTGCACTGATTCAAACCGAGAAACTATCCCAGAGGTGTACATAGCCAATACCAAAATATTTTCAGTGAATTAGAATCTATCACTTCCCACTTATGAACATCTTTCAGGGTTTCATTACTGATAGGACAAAATCCTCATTATATGAAATTGAAGCTTTTCCTTATGATTTTATGCCCATTTCTTTTTTACCTTCATATAGATTAGGGCAAGTATTTCAGTTTTCTGTAAAACAGTTCTCAGACTTGTTCTTCTTAAGTCCTGAGTCTGTTGACACCCTCTCTGAAGCCTTGAACAAGTCCAGATTCTTGGACCCCTAATCTTTCCCCTTGGTTAAATATGTATATATTAGGATAGAACTCTATCTTGATGCATCCATAGTCAGAAAAGAAATATGGATTGCTTAACGTTCTAGGCATAATATAGATGCTCAAGAAATGCTAGTCCTTCTAGACCTTCCCCTAAAAGGTCTGGGAAAAGGTCTAAAAGACATGGCTAGGGATTGTTGAGATTTCTAAGAACTGAAATGGATCACTTAGTTGAAAGCCTATGGTACTGGTTTTGCTTCATAATTCGCTTTCATTCTTGAAATTTTCAGTGTCATAAGACCATCCCTCATGATTGCTAATGCCATTCTTGCTATGATCTTTATAAAGTACAGTGTTTCCTTTTTATTAGTGGCCCTGAATTAGCTCACATTCTAGGCATACTTTCGGCTCTGGCACTGGGCCACTAATCTAACCACTAACGAGGATAAAAAAAATAAATAAATACAAGCAATAATGGTCTTGATAGAATTTCTAGTTTTTGATAACTTTAAAACAAAGACTGAGAATCCTGAGGCAAAGAAGCCTCAGGCAGAGATGTCACTGCAAATAAAAACATTGCTAAGGCAAATGTTTCAGGACTAGTTATATTAGTGACTATGACCTTATATTTGAAGGGCAGGGTAGCCAAAATAAAGGGTATACAAATTTGGGTAGTGACTTAGGTGTTAAAGACAGTATCTTCCTCTGCAGAAAGGAGCAATTTACAGCAAAATCTGATTTTAAAAGGCCTGACTGGGGATAGAGAAAAATTTTATACAACATCTCAGGGATGTAACAGTAAAAGACTGGGAGACACATGGCCTGGTTTCTTCAACAGGCTAGTTGAAAAACAAAAAGTAATATAAGAAATAAAAAATATGAAAGGGGAACCTATATGTCAAAAGGAACTTAGAGATATTAACCAATTGCGATGTATGGACTTTATTTAGGTACTTATTCAAAACAAACTGCTAAAATATTATGCTAATTTAGGAAATGTAACTACTAACTGGTCTAAGGAAATACTGATAATAAATTTGAAGACACGCTATAGCACAGAATTGATGCAGCAGGCTTGAGGCCTCGCTCCTTAGGAAAGCCTGCTTGCCAAGTTGGATGGTACCTGGCTGTTGGGGTTTCTGCAGGGGCCCTGCCATTCCCTGAACTGATTGGAGTTGGCACTGACTGTGCCTACCTGTTTGTACAGCCTGTGTGGCTTATGCTGAACACCTGCTCTCTCTCCCTCTGGGAATCTAGAAAATTGGTATGTGCTGGGAAGTGTGCCCCAATAAAAAAAAATCCTGTATGTGTTGTCACAACTTATTGCTGGGGAAATTAAGTGTGTCCTGTATGACTCCACTGGGGAGGGCTCTGGGAAGCTTGAGCCTGGTTTTCTCTGGACTTTGCCAATGCACCTTTTTCTTTGCTGATTTTGCTTTGTAGCTTATCTATGTTGAGTTCTGTGGATCCTTCTAGCCAATCAATGAGCCCATGGGTGGTCCTGGGGACCTCTGGACAGAAGTGATATTAGTATAGTGTTTTTTTTTGTTTTTTTTGTTTTTAAGAATCCTTATCTTTTAGAGATATATATTAAGATATTTAAGAATACTAGGATAATGTCTGGGATATTTCCTTCAAAATAGTTAGTAGATAGGGGTATGGATGAAACAAGATTAGCCATATACTGATGGCTTCCTTATTCTAGTCTCTCACTCAGCCTTTGTATGTCCTTGAAAATTTTAATAACTGAAAAAAATAAAACAAAAATAAAGTTCCGTTGCTTTATGTGATTTGAAGTGCCCATTCTTCTTTAGTGTTAGTCTTGTTTTGCTCAAAAATTCCTTCAACATATTCCGTAGAAGAAAAATGAACATTCATTGAGGTAGGTACTTTTCAAATATCATGTTTCATTTGTTTACAAAATACACGTAAGGAAGATATTATAGGTTAATTTTCCAAAAAAAGAAATTGTTCAAGGCTCAGAAAGATTAAGCAGAAAGGAAGGTAACTAGCAAATGTCACAGCAGGGACTCCCCAGGAAGAAGAATGCAGATATATACTAACAAGTCTTTTGAAGATGGGATTCCTGAATCAGAATTAGGAATTATTTCCAGGCTCTACAATTTACTCCTATGTGTTACTTCAACTTTGTTCAAAAAGGTAGTTATACAGTATTTAATGGAGTTGTGGAAAGGGTTCAAGAGGTAATATATTTAAAACATTTAGTGACTGGCAAATGAGAGCTCCCTATAAAGTCAATCATCTACCCACATCCCTGAAACATGAAAAAACAGTAAGTAAGCGCTTTTTGGCTCAAACAGAGCTTATTTCGAATTATTTAGAGGAGGAGCATACCAAGGAGTGATTTTTCTGTGTTATACTGTGAAATATAGGACCCCTGTGTTCATTTATCACTATGCACAAAGACAAGGATTTGACTTTGCAAGAAATTATGAGCAGTCAAGCACGGCAGAAAAAAATAAACACACACACAGACCCACAGACACAGACGTATCTAGATTCTGTGGCTCTACTCCAAGGTACTCAAATATTCCTTAGTAATACTAAGTATTTCAGGTACTGCTATTTGTACTTCTATGTAGTAAGTCCCATCCCACATACAGAAGCTTGGTCTACATACAGAGAACTGGTGTCCGGCAGAGCTGAATGAGGAGAGAATTGAACAGCCTTGAAGGAAGTTAACTTTACACCTAACTGCTTTGAGTTGGCAACAGCTTTGGAAACATCATGTAATTCAGTCTGCAGCCCTGTATATGGAAAGACATAATGTAAAACCTGGGTATTTTATTTGAAAACACGAAAAGGAAATTTGTCGCAGTATTTTTGTACTAAGTATCATCAATACCACCAGTTTGCCACCTTGTATCATCCTAACCACTGTATATTTATATATAAATTATTACAGCTACTCCCGGCCTGGTTTATTACAGCTACTCCTGGCCTGATTCTCAAACATTGTGTGGGATTCTCAGATCCCCATCGTGTTGTTTCTCACAATCATGATCTTCCATGAATATCCCCCTGTTAGGAATATCCCTTAGGAACTTGGAATTGCTTGGGGGATTTTCCTGATTTCTGACTTCTCAGACTAATCTGAAACTCCTTAAGGTAAGAGAAATTTTATAGCTCTAAAAGTCTACAATCTACCATACAACTAGAAGCATAAAAGAACTCACATTTATTTGGCACGGCATTCTGACTTAAAGCGTCTTCCAGCCTCTTGCCTAGATGCCCATTACAGAAATATCAAGGTATAAATTTAGTATTGGTGAGATTTATCCTAAACGTGACTCACTTGGATCCTACTCATTTATCACAGCTATACTACATTATTATGTTATCTATAAATCTTCATTCAGTACTTGTATGTAAAGCACTGTGCTGGGCACTGTATCACCATGAGACCCAAGAATGGTAGGGTCTCTCATGGAGTTCCCTGCATGGCATGTTAGCTTCTGTTTACTTTGAACTGAATCGCTCTGCTTCTCCAAAGTCCTATCGGCTCTACGCTTTCTAGTCTGGGTCCTGATTAATTGAATCCTCTGGAAATTGACTTTCCCACTTCCATCCATATCTAAAAGCTTGTTTCCTCCTTCCAGTAAGTCATTTCCTCTTGAAGAATACATGAATACATGAATAGGAAATCATGTTGAAGAGAGTCTGAAATCTGAGCGTTGACTCCTTTCTCAGGGCATTAAGTCTAAGGAAACATAAGCAGGTCTTCAAGTTAACGCTATTAAAAATTACAGAAGCTGTGGCTAGAATTCCACATTAGAAACCTGAATTACATCGAAGTAATTCAAGAGACTATGAGAAAAAAACAGCTCATACTAATGAAGGGTATGGATGGTAGTTCA
This sequence comes from Nasua narica, assembly GCA_028533885.1. Lineage (NCBI taxonomy): Eukaryota > Metazoa > Chordata > Mammalia > Carnivora > Procyonidae > Nasua > Nasua narica. The sequence goes on along the minus strand of CM052802.1, from coordinate 106,471,499 downwards.
AACAAAATTTATTTTTCTTAAATTAGACTAAACTAATTCTTTCTAAAAGTCAGACTAACATTTCTTTTAAAAAAACTTTTTAAAAAAAGATTTTATTTATTTGAGAGAGAGAGAAAGAAAGAGAGAGGGACAGCACAAGCAGGTAGAGGGGCAGGGAGAGAAGGAGAAGCAGACTCCCCCACTGAGCAGGGCCTCCCCCTTCAGCCCCTCTCCATGTGGAGCTTGATCCCAGGACCTCAAGATCATGATCTGAACTGAAGGCAGACACTTAACTGAAAAAGCCACCCAGGTGCCCCTTAAAAAAAACTTTTTAAATTATAAGATGTAACAAAGAAAATTGCGTAAAACAAATGCATAACTGGGGCAACTGGGTGGCTCAGTCAATTAGGTGTCTACCTTCAGCTCAGGTCATGATGCCAGGGTCATGGGATCAAGCCCCTATCAGGCTCCCCCATCTAGTGGGGAGCCTGCTTCTCCCTGTCCCTCTGTCTGCTGCTCTGCCTACTTGTGTGCTCTCTCTCTGTCAAATAAATAAATAAAATCTAAAAAAAAAACCCAAACCAAATGCATAACTTAATTATTACATATTTTAACTACTACTAAAGCCACAAAATAGAAATTTACTAACCATCTTCTATTTACCGTTCTCCTTATCACAATTCCCTCACTCTCCACTAAAAATAACCACTATCATAATTTTTATGACAATCACATCCTTGTTTTAAGTTTTATTATGCAAAGGTGAGTCCTTAAACACTATAGTTAAGTTAGATTTTGTTCACTTTTTTTCTGGTGAATCTTTTAACCTGCAGGTTTTTTCTTTCCATGTCTTTCCCCTCTTTACACCCTTTAAAAATTCTTTCCATTTATTTGTTAGAGAATCCAGTTTGTGGGTAGAATTTCCATAGTTCAGATTTTGTGGATGGTCTCTCTATGGTTTGTAAACCACGTCCTTCTATCCCTGGCATCTGTTACCATTTTAGCATGATTTTCTCCTTGCTTGCAGAAGGAACCTTCACTAAAATTGTCCCACGTTTGTCCACCTTACCTCCTTAGAAAGGGAGGAGTTGCTAATTGGATAAGACAGAACTCCGACCGTTTATTGGACCACAGTGAACTGAACCACAGTACCAGCAAGCTGGCTTCTGAAACTTTTAGGTCAGCGCTCATGTCAACAAGCGCTCTCACGTCCATGCAGCCAGTAGTGAACAGAAGAGCCCGGCCCATCTGGATAGCTGGACACTTTTTCATTATGTCTTCTCATGGCCAACACAAAGAGTTTGGCTTTTCCTAGTAGGTTAGTGTGTGGACTCTGATTTAATATTGTTTATGGACAGCTCTTAGATTAAAAATGACAGGCATTCCTGTGCAGAGTGCACCATTGCTCTGAACACCCAGCATTGAAGTAGCCCCATTGCCCAGTTTTTAGGCTATCCAGGAGGCCCGACCAGTAGCTCTGTGGTGCAAGATGAGAGACCAGCCATTTCGATGGTAGTAGTTGGCTTTGGGAGTCGTTCATGATTTGGGGATGTTGTGGAAATAGCACTTAGGTGCTCTGGTTAAAAAGAGTAAAGATACTGATGATGTCTTAAAAGCTATTCAATATTCCAAGGAAATTATAGTTCTTACCAGGGAAGCCTACAGGCAAGAGGCCACATCAGAAGACAAAGGTAATGCCTACACCGATTGCATGCTAAATGAGGGGCCTTTACCACTCCAGCTATTTTAGGCACTATTAACTCACATCTGTCTCCACCTAACTTCAGGGAGGATGATTGGGTCAATTTAAATGTGACTAAGACTGACTCATGACTAACAGCTCAGCCTTCTGGGGAAAAAGACACCGGCAATTACAGGGATGTCCTCTTCCTCATGGTGGCTGCAGGTGCTTTGAGGAGAGTGGGCCTCTAGCACCACAGTCTGTCCAATTGTTGCCATGATTTTTCACACTAAGGAAGAGATTTACTATTTTCACACTCCGGCAATAATGGTGAGAAAATTTCTAATTTGCCTACGTGAGTAGTAGCACCATGTCTCACATCTCACCAACCTAACTGGGGTAAATCTATAAAAGTCAGAGACAATTTAGAACTTCCACTATAAAACCTCTGTGAGCATTTCCAAATGGATGTTATAAAAAACCCCGTCTTTAGGTTATGAATATGCATTAGTCTTCGTTTGCAGGTAGACAGGAGGTTTTTCCTTGTGAGAGGGCTTCAGCTGTTTGCTGCTGAAAAAAATTTCCAGACTTTGTATTCTAGCCTGGGGGACCCTGCCTTCCTGTCCAATGATCAAGAAACTCACTTTCAATGCAACAGTTACAAACACGAATTTCACTGACTATATCATCTCCCCAGTCATCACGAAAAGTTGAAAAAGTAACCCGCTGAAGCTGAAATTGTCCAAGCACACTATTAGAAACTCTTAATGGAGGGTAGTCTTGGCCAAAAGGTCTTCCACTACCATCGATACCCATACAGTTATCTCCTTGGATCTCAAATATACTCTTATCAAATCATGTCAGGATATCCGACGCAGATCAGTTAATTATCTCTTTCCGGAATCAGCTGCTTCAGAAAGAAGGAAAGACTTACCTATTGGCTTATACTTAAGTTAGAGTCACTTTAAAATATTGGGACAGGAGATGATTAAGAGGAATAAAGAAAAATATGCTGTGATGCTCACTGATAGTCATATTACAGTAACAGTGGGGGGAAAATGTCACTTGAAAGCAGCCCAATTTAAATGACCTCTACTTATCCCAAAGGCCAAGCCTCATTAGGAGTAAAACAAGTGTTCTTACAAAACTGCAATGCAAAAATTGTAACAATATAAAATGTATGCATATGAATTTGTGCACTTAAGTATATATATTATCATATATGTGAAACAGATATCATATCTATCTGATGTATATGACAAAAATGAGAAAAGAAGACTACCTAGTGTCTTGCACTTGATCTCACCTTGTATTTGAAAAACTTGATCCCAGTTGATAACATCATGTTCTTCCAACAGCTGTTGGTAAGCTCTGACATCCTTGTAGAATACAGCATAGGCATTAGTATAATGGTCCAGGTTATCTGTCTCAGCCTGGGACAGAAGACATGATTGCAAAAACATAAATCCATCCTTCAGGTAACTCAAATCGTAGATAAATTAGATACATTGGCAGCATATGTTTATATCATTCCCGTTGCCAAAATTAGCCGCCTATAAACAATGGCGAGATGGGAATGTGGCTAATATCCTCTGGTGAGAGAAGGAACAGAAATTTTGGAACTTTTGCTTGATTGTTCTTCTGGTATTTGGGAAGTTTTAAGATATTTATTTTACGTTTTTCTGGGATTTTATTTATTTATAAAAATGGAAAGAATATAACTTAATGGAGCCACCTATAAGAATTAAACAGAACTCTCAGAACTTTCCTAATGTGATGAGGGCAACGCATTTGATCACGTGAGCTCTTTGTCCTTGCAAAATGGCCAGACGTCATCTTTTTCAGTCTTCTTGTGTCTTTACCCGTATCGTTGGTCACAAGGAAACATGAAACCAGAGGAAAAACAAGTATGCACAAGCACGTGTGCTTCATGCTTCTAGAGATTGTGAAACACTAAAGAAATATTTTATTGAACACATTTAGGCTAGTAGTTTTCCATGTCTACAACTCCAAAGCCACTCAAATTAGAGGTTAATGGTGAGGGGCACTTGGGTGGCTCAGGGGTAAGCCTCTGCCTTAGGCTCAGGTCAGGATCTCAGGGTCCCTGGAATGGTGCCCTGTGTTGGGCTCCCTGCTCAGCAGGGAGTCTACTTCTTCCTCTGCCCTCACCTTCTTGTGCTCTCTCTCTCAAATAAGTGAAATCTTTTAAAACATCTAGTGATGAAATATGTAGCTTATTAAGCTAATATTTATGGTTATGGTGATTATAATATCCCCTTTACCTAATCTTTTCCTTCTAGTTTATGCCAACTCTTGGGGGTTTTTTGGGGGGGTGCTGTTTGTTTTGTTTCATTTTTCTGTCTTTTCAGATCTGTACCTCTTTCTGTCGCCGGGTGATAACAGCTTTGAAGTCTGGCCATGAATCCACTACCACTTCCTTCTGAAAGGGATTCCCACGATTCATGTTCATCACTGCTCCATAAACCTGAGCCGGAGAACCCAGAGAGACAAGTCTATCACATTACTAACTCTTTCAGTTGCATATTCCTGTTTTCACTTCTTGTACTGTAGAGTTGTGGCCATAAGAGGGGAAATTATATATACTCACATATGGACAACATGCACACATACAAACTTTTGTTATTTCATCACTGGTAAAAAGTCTAGGAAAACCTATGAAAACTCTCCCCAAACTTGGGTTTTTACTGTACAGCAATGAGAGGTACTAAAACAACAGGCTGATGAGATGGCACATGGGTCAATAATAAATATTTACAGAATGAATCAGAATCTGATGTATGGATTTAGGGCTTATATTATCTTCTACAAGTTCCACAGATAATTCTGGTGCTCAGCTGCTTTTGAAGCTTATTATACTCTACAAAAATAACCTGTTTAATGCAACTACTCCTTCAATCCTGATTTACAATTAAACATCACTGAGGGTAACCTCCCTCCCCAAAAATGCCCCTGCCTTTCAGATTTGACAGAGCAAGGCTCTCTAAGTGTTCCCTGAGGGTCATAACTATGTCTTATTCATTATTATGTACATGGAGTCTGATGTAGTAGATCAACTGGCTGTTGACTAAACAATACTGAATATTAGAATTCTGATCTGTGGCCTTTCATATCTTTTTCTCCACTTAGAATCAAAGATGCCTGCCTCATAAAACAACTTTCATATGCTAGGGGTGCTTACAGAGAAGAGAAAGCTGTGGCAGTAACAAGGAGAGCTGAGCTACAGGCTAGTGTTCTTAGCAGCATTTTGATAATAGAAACTGAAAACAATCCAAGTGTCCAACAGCAGTGGGAAAAAATGAATAAATTGTGGTATATTCATACTATGAATTACAAAACGGAAACTAGTGGTGAACAAAAGAAGGTAGATACAAAAAGATATACTATGGGATCCAATTTACATTATATTCAGAAACAGACAAAACCAAATTATGGCTTTAGAAGTCAGGATAGTGGTCACTTTTGGAGAGCTGGAAAAGGTAATGTTTGGAAAAGAGCATTGGGGGGCTGGGGAGAAACTGTGTCTCAAGTAATGTTCTTTCTTGATTGGAGTGCAAGTTATACAAATATCTGCTCTATGAAAATTCATTGAGCTGCATAATTATATTATGTGTACCTTCTAGTATGTGTTATACTTCAATGAAAACCAATTTAAATTACAAGGGCATTAGAACCTACATTTTACCTCTTTTATCACACCTTGATTCAAATCACTCACCTCAATACCTAGAACATTATTCAACTCTCTTCTCTCTTTCCCAGTTTGGAACCTCATTTGAATCTTCTTATAGAATGTATCTTCCCAAATTTAGTCTGGCTAATACTAATGTGTGACATAGATCATACTTAGCAAAAATCTGAAAACTAAATTAACCTGGAAGGGTTATGCTTGCTCTGTTTAATTATTAAATTTTGGGGCTGCTGATCTTATATATACATAGTCATAAGTTTATTAAAGTGTTTTTTCCTATGAAGAAACCATACATCTTTATTTAAAAACGGAGCTTAAATATGATTGGAATGTTGAGAAGGTTAAAAGGAAAAAAATTCTTTCTAATACTCAGATTGTGAAAGAAAAAAGAAAAACCATGACTTGTTTTTAAGAGCTTTGCAACCAACTGAAAAATTTGGCATTGTTTGAAGACAATGAAACAAATTCTTTTAACAGCTATTTATTCAAAGGGTGAGTGTTGAGAGAAGATGGGAAGTAGCTAGGGGAAGTAAGGATGCTGGCTGGAGGAATGAGCAGTTGGAATTTGTGAAGGACATTTGGAGGTATATTTAATCACTGAAATACTAAGATGAGGTCAATGGGAGATGGGTGAATTAGGTGATGGGGATTAAGAAAGAGTTCACTTGTGATGAGCACTGGGTCATGTACGGAAGCACTGAATCATTAAATTGTACACCTGAAACTAATATTATACTATATGTTAACTAACTGGAATTTAAATAAAAACTTAAAAAAATTGGATTATAAAATACATAGCCAATGCCTCCAAAGAAATGGAGGAAGTGTGGAACAACAAAACAATTTTCTCTTTATCCTTTTTATTTTCTAAAGGGCATGGTGTAACTGAAGAGGAATTTTGAAATTTTGGTCAGAGAATCCAAGCCAGACATTATGTAACCATCCAATAACTGAGGAAAGATAAAGAGATTCAAAAATAAAGAGACTTCATGTACAGAAAATGAGAAATTGGGAGTGCCAAGCTAAGCAGCTATTAAAGAGAAGATGATATGAGGAAGGTGTTGATTTGTGCCTACACGGTTCATTTCTTTAACTCTTACTTCGGGTGGTGTTACGAGAAGCAAACCTTTAAAAAACAAATACAAAAAAAACACAGCCATGCAGTTTGGAATCTGATAGCTTGGACTTACATCTGAACTCTAGCACTTAGATATGGGGAAGGGATTTAGTAACATCATCTGTAAAACTGTAACATAATACCTGCCTATTCAGGAGTATTAATATTACAGAGGGATTAAAATGCCTAGGTTTTATAAAGCTCAGGTGAGACAGTGTTAAAGGCATTTTAAAAAATTATATATACTATTCTGATCAACTCAACTAATCTGAACTCAGAGGTCCTTAAAAATAAGATTTGAACAGGTGAGGATTAATAAGTAATTATTTTATAACACTGTCAACAACCAATCAACAACAGTTTATTGAGTAATTATATGGGCAAAGCCCCATGGCAAGCGCTATGGGAGGTGTCAAAAAAAAAAAAAAAAAGAACGAAAAAATCAACATCTACACCTGGGTATCTGGTAGCTAAGTTGCTATAAGAGAAGCAGTAGATATGAACTCAAAGGAACTGAGATTTAACTGATTTTTTACTTGCTTTAGCCTTTTTTTGACTCCAACTAATTCATTTCTAAAATGGGCTAATAAACATCTTACAAAGTTGTTGGAAGGATAAAATAAAATTGAAACTATTTGTATGCTAAAGTACTACCTAAATATAATATTTATAATGTAAGAGCCCATCATTTGTCTTGATGATTATATGATCTTAGATGACCCTGTAAAGGTCACAAAAACCTTTTTAGTTCTCTCGGGCAAAAGAGTGGCCAAACATTTATTCTCCAGAGTGTCCACTTTCAAAATGGGAAATTTCTAGTCAGCCTGTCCATTTGGTACTCTTTTAGCCCTATGATCCCAAATTATCACTCCGATTTTCCTTACCACACATAGTTTCAGCATGATCCATAGGGCAAGATGACTAGATTTAATCAACCCAATCCAGTGCTCTAGATACCTTTTGTTAAAGTTTAGTGTAAATAAGGATTATCTAGGGTATGTGCCAAATATACAGGTCTCTGTCTTTAGAAATTATGATTCATTATATCTCTTTTAGGTAATTAGCAGCCACTAACATTTGCAGTCAAATGCTCTTACCACTGAGCTATACCCGCTGCCACTCACATTTGAAAATCCATGTTGTAGGGCTATCTCCTTGGTCAAGAATCACAGCCCTCACAGACAACTTCTTTGCATTTTGCATTTTTTTTTCTCCAAGTGCTTAAAATATTTTAAATCTCTTATTTATTTGTAATCTGTGACTAATGTCCTCTTCCACAGTAGCTCTGAGTTGTTAGCAGGCCCTCATGGACTTTGAGAAGACTTCGACAGATAGAGGCTTAATGACCAACAAAGCCATTGAAAAACAACTTCAAAAATAAAGATGTTGAAATAGACAGAAAAATTTTATAATGACTCCTGGACCTCAGCTCCGTCGTGAACATAGGTTACATTCTTCTGAACAAGGCTACTTAATCCATACCCTTCTGTCATTAAAAAAACTTTAAAACTTGAGTTTACCTAGAAATAATCTAGTCCAGCACCACCTAAATTTTCCTAGGGTCATCTAGAGTGCTTTTCAAAAAAAAAAAAAATTATTTGGGCCACCCGGGTGGCTCAGTGGGTTAAAGCCTTTGCCTTCAACTCAGGTCATGATCTTGGGGTCCTGGGATCGAGCCCCGCATTGGGCTCTCTGCTCAGTAGGGAGCCTGCTTCCCCCTCTATCTCTGTCTGCCTCTCTGCCTACTTGTGATCTCTGTCAAATAAATAAATAGAATCTTTAAAAAAATTAATTATCACAGTCATATCTACGATGCATGGAATCAGTCTCTAGCAGGAGGTGACTGGGAAGCTATATGTTTAATAAGGTTGGTAAGAAAGTCCTGACATCAGAAAAACTGGGGAAACAGCCACAAGTCTGACATTATTTCACGATAAATAAGATAAAGAAATAAAAGAAAGCTCTTAAATGTAGAATACCTTGAGTGACTCAGGGAAGTGACTCTTCAACATTTTTTCCAGCATCAGTAATTTGGTAGAACAGTTGAGCACCAGCATCCAGAAATCTAGCAATTCCACACCTAATGAGAAACCTGAAGGGATGGGTTTAGGGTTTGCTTGTTAATATTTGAATCTCCTGAGGAGCATCCCTGAAGTCCCGTATTCACTGGGTGTAATTCAGGATGCTGTTGCTCCCTCTGATGAGGGAAGAAGAGGGAAGATGAGGGGCACTGGGGTGGGTAAACCAGAGAGCACATGGAAGTAGAGAATGTTAACGACCTAATCCTGGAAAGAGGAGAGTATCCAAGCTGTTTTAAATCTTCCTATGACACATTCACTGTATGCCAAGCTCTTCCTTTGAGATGCGAAAATAGTTGTAATTTCACATTTGTTTGTGTTTTCGTTAAGTCTGTCTCAGGTCGACTGGGACGTGCAAGAAGGAAAGGGCCCCTGTCTGCTTTGTGCTCTACCATATTCCCAGCACCTACAGGGCCTGGCACAGAGGAAAAGGGCATTGGTTGCTGAATGGATGAGAGGAAGATCAGAGCAAGAGCCTTAGGGTAAGCAGGGAAACTTCTATTTACAATGTGGGGCAAAGACCGAAGATGTGAGTGGGTCAGGCATCAGGTGCTTATGGGGAACAACTTGCAGAGAAACACCTAGGTTGAAGACAAAGATAAAGAATGAAGATAAAGAATCAGATGTGAGCTGAGACTCATTTTAGTTAGATAAAATTGAGGAACGAAAAAGGGACTTAATACGATGCATGCAATTCAGCCATTCAGATGCAGTTACCTAGATTTGAAGGCTTCCTATCCCCTGCTTTTATTGAGTTTCCAGAGTTCAGGTTGAGCAAAGGAAGGAGAGATGTAGCCATCATCTTTTCACGTTTGTATCTGCTTGAGATTTCACTCACTCATGTTATCTCTAAATAAAATGTTAACTTCTTAGTAGAGCCTCATGTTAAATACATTAATTTATTCTAATTTAATGTTTTTGAGAAAATAAGATCAAATTATTTCATAGAGAAACTGATCATGTATCTCTTATTACCTTCGATGCCTAGAGATGTTTTTAGGTCCTGATAACATAGCAAAGTAGTGCAAACAGTAGGAATTCTAAGAGTTTGTTGGTGATTTGATTTATTACCTGGTTTGTTCCCCCAAAGTTCCTAAAACCACTTATGAATGTAGGTAAAATGTATGAAGAAAGATTAAATATAAATTAAAATTCGGGCAAGGGCACAACAGAGGTGCAAATGTAATATGGGGTCAAGAGTGAGGCCAGTAGGCAAAGCATATGCACTATAGTCCTACATACAGAGTTGGTCCTCTTTATTTGTGGATTCCGTATTTGTGAATTCACCTACTTGCTATTTGTGAATTCACCCGGAACCCCCAAATCCATACTGACAGTGCTTTCGCAGTCATTTGTGGACGTATTTGAGTCTCTAAAGCCAACATTGTCAGCTGATGTTGCAGAAGCTGACCTCTCCTTTCAGCTCTTACACTCCAAATAAGCCCTTGATGCAATCTATTTGTGCCACATTCTTTTGCAGTGTTCGCTTTCTGCTGGTAACTCACTGTTTAAAATGGTCCCAAGCATAGTACTTAAGTGCTGTCTAGTGTTCCTATGTGCAAAAAGACTGTGATGAGTCTTACTGAGAAGAAACATGTGTTACATAAACTTCCTTCAGGCATGAGTAATAATGCTCTTGCGTGTGAGTTCAATGATAATAAAAAGTCAACAACAAGTATTAAATAATGTGTATTTAAACAGAAATACACACAAAAAAGGTTATGTGTTGGGGCGCCTAGGTGGCTCCGCGGGTTAAGTAGCTGCCTTTGGCTCAGGTCATGATCCTGAGGGCCTGGAATGGAGCCCCACATGGAGCTCCCTGCTAGGCAGGAAGTCTGCTTCTCCCTCTCTGTCCACCCCTCCCCCTGCTTCTGTGTGTGCTCTCTCTCAAATAAATTAATAAAATCTTTAAAAGTAAATTTAAGAGAAAAAGAGATTTTGTGTTGATCTTCTGATAAAAACATTGTGACCAGAGGCTTCCAGGAACCTAATCTTATGTTTTCCCTACAGACAGTGATCCCTGTTGAATAAAACCACCACCAACAACGAGAAGCAAGGGATTTTCAGTAGGTGAGAGCACATTTTGTACTGTAAGCTTATGGCAGCCAACATAAGAGAAACAAACATGATTAGTTACATGATTTAGTTTGTCCATAAAATTATTCTTACGCTCTTGGGGCGCCCAGGTGGCTTTGAGTGTTGAGTGCCGCTCTTGATTTTGGCTCCCGTCATGACCTCGGGTCCCGGGATCCAGCCCCATGTCAGACTCTGTGCTCCGTGGGGAGTCTGCTTGAAGACTTCTCTCCCTCTCTCTCTGCCTCTGCCCCTGCTTGTGCTTTCTTGCTCACTCTCACTCTCTCTCTAAAATAAATAAATCTTTAAAAAATTATTCTTATGCTCTTTACCATCACATTTGCTTGACTTTTCACTTGTGCTATCTCTAAGTGAAATTCTCTAACTTCTAAATAATCAAAATCCTCCTGGATCTGGCTTCAATATACCTTTCTAGACTAAGAAGCTCTTTCAACTCATAAATTATGCTCGGTGACAAATATTGGTGACATTAAAATCAGAGAGACATTTCTCCCATGGGTTCACGGAGGGAGGGCACTATAGTTAATGAACACCGGTGAACACAATGTTTTTTCAATAAACAAGGATGAATTTCCTGAAGACATTTCACTTATGAAATACAAAGATAGTTTTAAGGGCCACAGAGTAGAAGGAAGAAATTCTCATGGATGCAGAAAATATAGTTTACGGATTTTTGAATTATATTAGAAAGTCATAATGACCGCCTTTAATTCTGAGAGCTATAAGATCAGAGTGTCATAATCTCACCAACTATAAATTCCCCATAATTCCCATGTGTTCTAGAATTGGAAGGTGAAGATTTGTTATTCCTCTGGCTGAACTGTTATCAACAATAGATTCACTAACTGAAATCTTTGTCAAGGAATATAATTAATTATAGTCATTCAAATTCTAGGAGCTCAAGTTTCTTTGGGGCACTGAAATGTTCATCAGCACACAAGAAGCACTTAAAATTTGTTATTAACATTAACCAGACAATGAAAGCATAACACCGTCCTGAGAGGTCTTTCTTATAAATAAATAAAATGTAAGATCTCTGCTTCCATAAGGTAACGTAACACTTACAGTACAACGGGGGATGTTTGTTAGTGAGGCAGGAAATTTTTTTAAAGCTCTTGTGATCAGATGCTAGTAATTATTTTTCAGATGACAGGCTTTCTGTTCAGAGATGCCTCTAGTTGTGCCCCTATCAATGCAAATGATTTTATATTTTGTAATGCTTATTTTCCTCACATCAAAATTTAAAATAGAAAAAGACAAAAAGCAAATATCTTTTCCGATAAACCTAATTATGATTTATCCTTCCTGTATAATGCTGAAATTTGTCTCTCCTATTTCTCCCATTTCTTCTTGCAATTATAATTAATGATTTGAAATTTATCATTTTAATGAATAAATGCTTACCTGCTGTTGAGAGTTCAGTTTGTATCAGGTCAGTGGTTCCTTCTTCAGAAATAGTGAGTTTGTTCTTCAAGCCTACTTCCCTAATCAGTCCTTAGTGGAAAGAGGAGGGAGAGAAAAAAACAAAAAAGTGCCCACACCTGTAAAGAGGGAGGAGTTTAGGGTGTCAGGTGAAAATCGTCACGCAGGCAGCATGAGTATTTTCACTCCATCTCTTCCTTCCTCTCAGATTTAGACTTACGGTGTAAAAAACAGTGAATACTAATCTTGATTTAAAGATGGACATTTTCTAGACCCCAAACCCAGTATCTGTTAAGATCTCGTGAAAGAGAATAAAAAGGAAGAGACCCAGATGAATGGGGTACAATAGAAAATGACAGAGAGGTATTGATCTCTTATATATTTTCATCTTTTTTTCTCCCCAAATATGTTTATTTTAATTTTTCAGTGTTACAAGATTGATTGTTCATGCACCACACCCAGTGCTCCATGCAATACGTGCCCTTCTCAATACCCACCACCAGGCTCGCCC
>CM052802.1:106416982-106458408 GCA_028533885.1 Nasua narica | reverse complement strand
GAAATTTCTGCTCAAAGTGCAGCCTGTTCAAGGTGGCGCCTGACCCCAGTCGCCTTTCTGCGGCTCCGTGAGTGTGGACCAGGGTGGTTAGGCTGCTTGCCCGCGTTCTCTATGCGGCCGGCGGGGATTGCTCAGGCTCTGCGGCGGGCCACAAATGTCACGGTTGTGGGCGCACACAGAGAAAACCTGCGGCTCCTGGACCACCGCAGACTCTCTAAAGGCGCTTGCAGGTGCGCGCCCGGCCCACAGGTTGTTGCAGAGAACGGAAATCTGCAGGTTCAGGAATCATGGACTGGATCCCCCACCAGTTCCACTTTGGGGCGCTCCTTCCTGGGAGGGTGGGTCCAAGCGCCAGTGCCCGCGACCAACCCCCTTCCATTAGTTACTCCTCAGAATTTTTTGCCCTTTTTAAGTGTTTTTAATGGACTCTACGTTAATGCTGGTCCCCCGCCACCAGGCACTTTCCTTTGGGGTATTACTGTCCTTGGTTAGCTTCTGGTGGCTCCCTCCCCCTTTTGCTTATCCTCCGATATCAGGTCGAGTGTTCCCACTTTGCTTTTACCTCTCCACTGCTGTCTTCTGCTCTTGGAGAGATCCCGGAGTGAGAAATCTTTCTCCTCAGGGTGATTTCATGGGTGTTCAGCGTGTTCTGGTAGATTTCCAGCTCACTTTTGGGGACCGGTTGCTGCAGGATCTCTTACTTCTCTGCCATCTTGCCCCCCTCTCCCTCATCTTTTTTTTTTTTTTTTTTTAAGATTTTACTTATTTACTTGAAAGAGAGAGCAAGCACAGGGAAAGAGCATGAGCAGGGGCAGAGGCAGAGGGAAAAGCAGACTCCACACAGAGCAGGGAGCCGGCTGCGGGGCTTGATCCCAAGACCCTGAGATCATCACCTGAGCCAAAGGCAGACACTTAACAGACTGAACCACCCAGGCACCCCTATATTTTCGTCTATTTTGAAGAAAATGATTTTGCTACCCTAAACGTCCAAAGCTGACAAAAGGATAATCTCTAAAGAGTATACTTGTTGAATTGAGAGTATTTTTGATAATTTTAATTCTCTTACCCTATTCTTTTAAATGAAAAGTTTACTTGCTTTCCTCAAATGGCTGCAATTTCAAGAGACATAAACACTTGCATGGGCATCTTGCCCCATAACACAATACCTGAGCTTTCGGATAATAAACAGTATGACTTTTTCAATGGCATGTGAAGAGTGCTTCAATTTGAATGTGGTCACATGGGAAGATGCTACTGTTTATCATCTTTCTGTCTCGTAAAGTCAAGATCAAATGATGGGGAAAGTCAGGGCATTCTTTTTTTTTTAAGATTTAATTTATTTATTTGTCAGAGAGACAGAGAGAGAGAGAGAGAGAACAAGGAGGGGGAGCAGCAGGTGGAGGGAGAAGCAGATTTCCCACTGAGCAAGGAGCCTGATGAAGAACTCAATCCCACAAGCCTGGGAACATGACCTGAGCCAAAGGCAGGCACTTAACCAACTAAGGCACCCAGGTGTCCTTTTTCTTCCTTCCTTTTTTTTTTTTTTTTTTTTAGATTTATTCATTTCTTTTGAGAGAGAGAGAATGGGGGAAAGGGCAGAGGGGAAAGGAGCAGGAGAGAATCTCAAGCAGACTCCCTGCTGAATAGAGAGCCCCAAGCTGGGCTTGAACTCATGACCCTGAGATTATGACCTGAGTTGAAATCAAGAGTCGGATGCTTAACCGAGTCACCCAGGTGTCCCTGGAGCATTCTGTACTTGAAGATGCTTGTTAAGTAACACAGTGGGTAGCTGGTAGCTTAAAGTGACTGGAGAAATTGTATTAGATGACAATTACTGGATGTGAAAAGCAGACTGTCTTTTTTGATCTGGGTATATTGATAACTTTTAAAAAAATTATTTGTTTAGAGAAAGAGAGAGGGAGAGGGTGAATGAGGGGAGGGGAAGTGGGAAAGAGAATCTCAAAGCAGATTCCCCGCTAGGTGCCGAGCCCTAGGTGGGGTTTAGTAGCAAAGAAATTCAGTGGCAGCAACTCTTAAGAAAAGCTAGTTGGAATACGAAAAAAATGGCTTAGTTACTTTATATATGATAAAGTTCAAATGGGAAATATGAATTTTTCTATGCTCTTGCTTTCCTTTTTTCCTTTCCCCTCCTCAAAGCTGAGTATTTGTTGACAATGAATGAAACATGAGAGGATTTAGAAGACTTGTGTTGGGAAACTAAGCCAACCTGAATGACTTACATTCTAAGTTTGACAGGTGCACCTGCATTTAGTTTTGGTTGAGAACGCCAGGAAATGCTATCCAAGCAAATAAAGGAAAGTAAAGCCCTTAATTTTAGATTGCAGTTCAGGTGTCTAATATTTAAGCAAAACCTGTTTGTTAAACATTTGCCCAACTGAAAGTTGGGGAAAATGGAAGGGTTCCTAAAGAATGAGAATTTTATTTTATTTTATTTTTTAAAGATTTTATTTATTTATTTGACACAGAGAGAGATATTACAGGTAGGCAGAGAGGCAGGCAGAGAGAGAGGGGGAAGTGGGGTCCCTGATGAGCAGAGAGCCTGATGCGGGGCTCAATCCCAGGACCCTGAGCCACAGGCAGAAGCTTAACCCACTGAGCCACCCAGGAACCTAAAAATGAGAATTTTAAATGACTAACAGTGCACCAAGTTCTGATACATATCTGAACAGGATACCCATTTGTCTCCCAAATCACAATTTACCTTCCTCCTCTGACACCGTGTATTTATACTGTATGTCTTCCATTCCAAAATATGTATGTTTTGCACTTGAAAGTTTGTGGCAAGTGGCACTCTCCACGTGTTGTGGAGAGGAGATGTGCTGTCATCACGACTTGTGTGTGTGAGAACATAAGTGAGTGAAGATCCCACGTCAGAGGACCGCCGTCTGAATTATTGGGATTGTGTGCAATTGAGTTTTAATTTTATCTGGGTCTGTAATTAACTCTTAAATTCTTCACAAAGGGCACACCCAAATTCAGCCTCTACATAAAATATCGTGTATGTTTTGGATTTCCTGCTATCTGCCAGAAGATACTGTAGATCCTTCAAAATCAGATCACATACCTTTCAAAGCTGTAAGAGGGTTATTTGACCAGTCCGTGCATGGTGAAGTCTATCGCTAGCAAAAGGTAGGAATCCCGGCTGAACAGCCACTGTTGAGTGGATGTTCCTAGAGAAACACCGACTTTAATCTAACTTATCCCTCCCCACCAGAAGCTGTAATAAACATCATGATTAATGATAAAAATCAGTGAGTTGGGGTTCTATTCATCACTCTAAAAACACAATGTTCTAAGTTTCCAAGTGAGGGGTTTTATGGAGATTTTGTATTATGTTTTAGTGGCTTTGCCTGGCATATAGTGGACGGTCCAAAGGACACAAATATGTTTTCTTCAAATGCTGTACTACAGGTTTACTTCTTGAAGACTTTCTTCTAAAATCTATTAATGTTCTCCTTAACTATTACTGCCTAAGAGGATATTGCCTTTGACCCTTTTACTACGCTCCCCAGGGTTCCACATGAAAATGTGCTCTCCCTCACTGAGATGAGCATTACACTGAATTTGTTTGACTTAGGTTGTGTTCTTGGCGTTTTCTGCCTGGGGGGTATCAACAGAATTATAGTACCTTCTACCATAACTGACAAGATATTCTAGGCTAGAAAGAAAAATAATTAGAAATTGCAGTTATTTTATTTTACAAATAAATAAAAGCAAACCAGACAATGTACTGTAGTGACTAGAAAAGATTTTTAATATACTTAAGTGGTAATTTATTCACACGCATATACTTAACGATTGTTTCTGAATTTCTTTTCCTTTAATGCCACAGTTCTTAGTCATGCCATTGGAAGAATGAAGAGTTAGACCAGAAGAAGAGTGGTAGGCAGCAAAGCAGAGTTTATTGAGTGATAATACAAAACTCCCAAAGAGCGAGGGGACCCATGAGGGTCGCATTGGAGTTTCTAAGTCCAGGGGTGTTTATGAGTTCCTTTGCGGAACTATCTTAACCACCAGGTTGTCCTTAGGTGTGCCAATCAGGACTTTAATCATTAAGTGCTGATGGTCTTTTTGGGCAGATGTGGGGATTTATGCCTTAAGTGCCCCAGCTTGTGATAGTGACCCATGCTTTGTGGTTAATTGTTTCATTTTAGGACCTTTTGCAGAAGTTATTTCTGCAAAATCTGCAAAATAAAATGTTAGTGCAGTCTTGTCTAAGGTGCAAAACAGGATGTTAGAACTGTTTTGTCTTAGCTGTCCTGATCCCATGTTTTCTTGTTGGGGACTCTGGCCCAGACTATGTAACTGTCCGACTAACTCCTAACATTCCCCAATCTGAAGAAGTGATCTAACTGCCGTCAGGGAAAGGGGGTGATGACCCATCTAACCATTTCTTGCTGGTCTGGGGCACTGTTGAAAACCAGCAGTCAGGGTTCTGTCCCCAGAGGTCTGTCTAAGGTAGAAGTTGGTAGGATTTTATTTGCATGATTGGACCCTCCAATAGTGCCTGGTACCACAGGAGGCAGCTGTCTGAGCCAGTGATGGCCATGGTTTGACAGGAGACCTTGAATATTATGGGGATTGTGTATGGTAAGATCCTGTTCCAAAGTTAATTTGGTAGCCTCTGGTGGCTGCCATCATTGCCTAGATTAGGACACCCAAGGCCATTCCCTTTCTGTGCAATACAAATTGTTAGCACTCCCAATAAGAAGACTTAAAGCTGGGGCACTGAGCAAGGCCCCTTTGAGGTTTTTAAAAGCTTTTTCTGACTCTGGATTTCACATTAATAGGTGGGTACCGGCTGTCTGAGTGTCCTTGATCAACTGATGAAGAGGGTGTGCTTTTTCCCCATACCCCGGTATCCACAAGTGACAGTACCCAGTTATGCCCCCAAACCTCTTTACTTGTTTTAGGGGTTTAGGGGTAGGGTAGGAAGTAATAGGTCAACCCCTATCTTCTACCAGTCTCCTTGTCTCCTCTGAGAAGACCGCCAGCACCCACATACTTGGCAAATGTCTCGCATAATTGTGCTTTGCACTGAGAAACCTTATATCCTCTTGCATCCAGGAAATTGAGTTTTTCGGTGCCAGTTTGAATGCTTTGCTCAAAGGAGACACGTAAGACGAGATTGTCTACATATTGTAGTAGGACACAGTTTTCATCTGAAAATTCTGAGAGATCTTGGGACAGGGCTTGTCCAAATAAATGAGGACTATCTTGGAACCCCTGGGGTAAAACCATCTATGTTAATTGGGTGGTCAGATTAGTGGGGTCCTTGAATGCAAACAGAAACTGAGACTCTGAAGGAAGCAGAATGCAAAACAAGACATCTTTTACATCTATAGCTGTTTGTCTGAGGGAATTTGAGCCAGTAGGGCATAAGGGTTTAGAACCACACAGTAAATTGGGACCACAGCCTCATTAATAATGCGGAAGTCTTTTTTTTTTTTAAAGATTTATTTATTTATTTGACAGAGAGAGAGATCACAAGTGGGCAGAGAGGCAGGCAGAGAGAGAGGGGGAAGCAGGCTCCCCACTGAGCAGAGAGCCCGATGCGGGACTCAATCCCAGGACCCTGAGATCATGACCTGAGCTGAAGACAGAGGCTTTAACCCACTAAGCCACTCAGGCTCCCCTATAATGCGGAAGTCTTGTACCATCTCCATTCCCCATTAGGTTTCTTCGTCTTTCTTTACTTCTTTCCTTTCTTCTTTCCTTCCTTCCTTCCTTCCTTCCTTCCTTCCTTCCTTCCTTCCTTCCTTCCATTCTTCTTGTTTAAAGATTTTATTTGAGACAAAGTGCGCACACACAGGAGCCTGAGTGGGGGGAGGGGCAGAGGGAGAAGCAGACTCCACGTTGAGAGTGGGGAGCCAGATGCAGGGCTCTATCCCAGGATTCTGGGATTATGACCTTAATCTAAAGCAGACACTCAACCAACTGAGCCACCCAGGTGCCCCCTTATTAGGTTTCTTTGCTCCCCACCTGGGGTGTTACATGGGCTGTTGAATTGTTTAAGCCCCTACTGCTTTAGGTTATTTATGATTTTTATTAAGCCATCCCTTACTTCTGGTTTTAGAGAATATTATTTCTGACAAGGGAAGGTTGTGGGGTCTTTAAGGTGTATGTGGACAGACACTACAGTTAAGGCCCAACCCACTTCTCCCTGAGTTGCCCAGACCTGGGGATAAATATCAGCCTCTATAAAGGGGAGGCAATTGCTAGTCTGTCCAGCAGGTATCAATATGAGAGTTCCCAGATTGGACATAATATCTCTATAGAGATACTATGTGTGGGGCTCTCAGGCATTAATAAGGAGTGAGGGAAATTTGGATCCTCTCAAGTGCATCCCAATAGGCGAGAAAAAAATTTGATTATAGGCTGTCCATTGACACTCTTAACAACAATGCTGTGGCTAGACAGTTGGCCTGGGGTGGAAAGTAGAACAGGAAAGGTGTCTCCAGTATCAACAAGGAAATTGCCTTTCTTTTTATCTCCAGAATTACCTGAGGCTCTGGGTTCCCACTGGCAAGTTGTTCTTGGGGAGCCACCGTGAAGAGCCACGGGCCCCACCAGTCTCTGTTGGGGGTGCTGGTTGTCTGAGCCCTTGCAGATTGAGATCCCCAAGGGCATTCAGATTCCCAGTGTCCTCCACATGTAGGACAGGGGTTGCAGGGCTTTGATTCTTGCCTTTGAGGGCAGTCTCACTTCCAGTGCCGTGGGAGGCCACAGAAGTGGCATTTGGTAGCAGAGCCTTAAGAGGCTGAATTGGTAAGAGTATATAAGGCTGCAACTAGGGCCTCAAACTTCTTCCTTGTCTCTTTTCTTGCTCCTGACTCTCTTGGGCCTGCTTGTAAAAGATCTGGTTAGCAGCTCGTAAGTGCCCTTCTAGGATCCCCTCTGGTCCAAGAGCCAATTTTTATCGAGTATCTGGGGCTGACTGGTTGAGAGATTTGTCTTTGAGAATGATCTCTGCCTTGGGAGAACTGGGGGAGATAGCTGTATTTAATGAGAGCCTCTCTCAACCTAAGAAGGGTGTTGGGTTTTCCTCTTGAGTTTGGGTGACAGTAGGCAATTTGGCATAATCCAGGGGCCTAATTAACCTTTGACCTTCCTTATCCCTCCAGGATGCAAGCCTGGAAGTGAGCTTGGTACCAATTTCTGAGGGGATCATT
Organism: Nasua narica; assembly: GCA_028533885.1. Classification (NCBI taxonomy): domain Eukaryota; kingdom Metazoa; phylum Chordata; class Mammalia; order Carnivora; family Procyonidae; genus Nasua; species Nasua narica. Next base: position 106,451,215 of record CM052802.1, on the reverse strand, counting down.
AGGTTCCAATTGGGGTATTGGGGAGGGACAGCTTGGCTCCAGTTAGGAACTGGAAGCCACCCAAGAGCTCACACTTGCCCTGGTAATGAAGTTGCTCTTTGTCCTCATATTTTTCTTTTCCTTTCTTTCTTTTTTTTTTTTTTAAAGATTATTTATTTATTTATTTGACAGAGAGAGAGAGGGAGAGATCACAAGTAGGCAGAGAGGCAGGCGGGGGTGGGGTGGGGGTGGGGACGGGTGTTAGCAAGCTCCCTGCTGAGCAGAGAGTTTGAAGTGGGGCTTGATCCCAGGACCATGAGACCATGACCTGAGCCAAAAGCTGAGGCTTTAACCCACTGAGCCACCCAGGAGCCCCTGTCCCCATATTTTTCAGTGGTGGCCAAGACCCCACATTTCTCTGTCTTGGAGAGGGTTTGATTTAACAAGAGCGTTACATCCTTCCATGTTAATTCAAACACGTGAGATTTTGGAAGGCTTCTATATATTTGTCTGGGTTGTTGAAAGATTTTCCAAGGTCCCCCTTTGTCTCAGGTCTTGCAATGAAAAGGGCACCTGTAGCCTAGCCATAGCAGCATCTTCCCTTAGTCCCTCTCTAGGTACATGTTCTTGCAAGGGATAGAGCCCCCGAGCACCAGTATGGGTTCCAGGTAGAGGGAACTGATCTAAGACCCCAACAAGCACCTTGAGCCTGTGGGGAAGGAGAGACTAGGGGTGAATGGTTCTCCGTGAGCTCCATTTGCCTATCTACCTTTGATGTGGGTGTGGTATTCCTTTTTCCTCTCCCCCTGGTGGCCAGCCACGGGAGAGAGCGACCAGGAAGCTGGAATCAATCCTACACTGCTGGCACAGGTCTATATTTTCCTTTAAGGCCCAGAAACATTGTACATAGGGTACTTCTCTCCATTTTCCCTCATGTTTGCAAAACAAGTCTAATTGTAAAATAGTATTATAATTGATACTTCCCTCGGGTGGCCATGTCTCCTCCTCCAATTTGTATTGTGGCCATGCCTTGGAATAAAGGAAAATAAGCTGTCTTTTCTTCAAGGTCAAACTGTTCCCAGTTATTCAGGATGCATCCTAAAGGCGTAGGTCAGAGAACTACAGTTGCCCATCTATAGGAAGAGAGAAAAAGGCATGCCTTACCTCAGTTCCTTATAATTCATCAGGAAGACCTTTCTTGATCTGATGGCTTGGCTGTTTATGTGACTGACAACCAAGGCCCCTGTCAATTCTGTGAGGTGCTGGGAGTATTGTGTTTACCCAGGCCTGGCCCTACCTCCAAAGAGTGACCCTGGTTTCCCTAATCTTTTTTTTTGTCCCCTCGTTTCCTACCCATGGGACTTGAGAGGTACCAATCATGACTTAGTAAGACTCCCTGAGTCGTTGATGGAAATGCTAGACTTCTTTTGGCTTGTTGAAAGTTGGCATGATGGGCATGATAGAATTGTCCCATCTGGCATAGCCAGATTTAGTGAAGTTAGTAAAGGCCAGCTTTTGGAGGGATATGGTGGGGTGCTTGGGGAGACGGAAACTGCCTGGGTAGATATTAGTTTACAGGCCCTGTTTTGCCATTTCTTCCTATAGGTGGCAAAGCCAATGGGGGGGGGTCCACCTTAAGGTGTATATAGGGGAATAACAATTTGCCAGGTGTAGTAAAATGGCACCTGCCCCATGTGTGAGTTCTCCTTCATGCAGGTAATACAGACCTAGGCTTGTGGGGGTTGGATTATATCCATCATTTATGCAGAAACAGCACTCACGTTTCTTCTCTGCCTATACGGAGGAGACGATGCCAGTGATCTCCTAATGTAGATTAAAGTGGTGGGGGTCGGGGGTGCTTCCCAATGCACAGCACAGGCCAGGTCCCTGAGGAGGCCTTGGTGGCCAGCCCTTCTAGCCAATATACTAATATACCCTTCCATCTGACCAGGTAACCGGGGAAAGGGAGTAGGAGTCAGAGGTGCCGCCACAGGGAGGGTGGCAGAGACAGAAGGCTGTTCCTCATCGTGACAGGGAACTGTGAGTGTGATCCCTTGGAGGCTGCCTGAACCATCTGCAAGAGGATGCCCGAGAAAAGAGCAGTAGAGGGATTTCTCTCTGGATGCCTGGACGGGAGCCAGATCCCTCAGAGAGCCAGGTCCCTCAGAGAGCCTTCGGGTGTCCACCAAAGGGTAACCTTGGTCAGGACGCCTCAATTGCTGCTCAGTTCTTTCTAGGTCCCTCACATCCAGTGATGTGGCCTGAAACGAGTTCTGAGTCCTCACCGAACTAATATTCCCAACTTATGTTGGGGGATCAGTCAGAAAGGAGCCCAGAGAGACTGTCACCCAAGACTTGAGAAGGGCAGCCATGCTAATCTGCTCTTTCATGACTGATGGGTGTCCACTGTTTTAACACACAAAATGGAGAGAGAGAGAGAGAGACACTTGCTGCCTGCTACTCACAGTTAGATATCCTTTATAATGGTGGAGATCCTGGACGAGCTCCCAATAAATATTTCAGGATTTCTTTTCCTTTAATGCCCAAGGTTCTTGGTCATGCCACTAAGAATGAAGAGGTAGACCAGAAGAAGAGTGGTGGCCAGCAAAGCAGAGTTTATTGAACGATAGTACAAAACTTCCAAAGAGGGAGGGGACCCATGAGGGTTGCGTTGGAGTATCTAAGTCTAGGGGTTTTTTATGAGCACTTTTGTGGAACTATTTTAAGCAACTATAGTGTTTTAAGGCATGCCATCAGGGCTTTGATCACGCATCTGTCTACCTATTAGGTTAATGTTTACGTGCTGATGGTCTTTTTGGGCTGACATCTGGGGACGTATGTCTTAACTGCCCCAGCTCGTGATAGTGACAAGTGCTTTATTTCATTTTAGGACATTTTGCAGAAGTCATTTCTACAAAGGCTGCAAAACAAAATGATAGTGCAAAATAGGATATTAGTACTGTTTTGTCTTATCTGTCCTGATACCATGTTTTCTTGTTGGGGACCCCAGCCATCACTACCTAACTGTCCAACTAATTCCTAACATTATTACAATGAGAAAAGGTTTATAGAAAGGGTTTTTTTGTTTGATTTTTCTTTTAAGGGAATAAATGTGCTTAGGTTCCTTTTAAATGAAAGTATGCTTTGATGACAGTGGAAAATATTCAACATCCAGTCAATAATCCAACCAAAGAAATAAAATGTTCATGCTACCCCCAAAGGTAAAGATACCTAGCAAATCTTAATTATGTCACAAAAGGTCTAGAGGGCTATGTAAAAGAATAAAAGCATTTGGGGATTTCTCAAGTTCCAGATGACCAGACAGAAAATGCAAGTCTGAACTAAAGAATAATAATGAGTGCAAACAATTATGTTTTTATGTGCTAGGCACTATACACCTTTTACATATATTACATTACAGTATCACAGTTCCTCTGCACTAGCCGATAAATGCGCTCTATTCAGCCATTATAAATCATTAGAGAGCAGCTCAGGCAAACCACTGGAGACACAGCAACAGAAATGTGGGTTCCTAGAATTGAGAACTACTAAAAACAGTTTTTAGGACTACATTAGAGGCTAATCGATCTACAGAGGCTAATTTTAAGTGTATGTTGGAAATAAATCCTGAAGAAGCCTTAGCTCAGCGGTATCATCATAGGCTAACAGTTTTACAAACTCATTAACATTAAATTAATACAGAACAGTCTAAAAAACTCTTAAAGGGCATCCAGTCTCTTATAGGCTTCTTCGATGAAAGTTAACATATTCTTCATCTGGGATGAATTATGGAGAACATCCAAGTCCCTCAGAAGAGCTTTATGGTTTGGAATTAATGTCAAAATTTCTTTCTGTGGGTGTAATAGTAAAATTAGTTTAAAAATTTTAAAAACTGAGATAATTGACATATAACATCATATTAGCTTCAGGTATACAACACAATGATGTGATATTTGTGTATACTGCAAAATGACCACCCTGATAAGTCTAGTTAACATCTAGCATCATACAGAGTTACAAATTCTTCTTGTGATGTGAACTTTTAAGATTTACTCTCTTAACAATTTTGAAATATACAAGACAATGTTATTGACTACAGTCACTGTATTCTACATTACAACCCCATGACTGATTTTATAACTGCAAGTTTATACCTTTTGACCACATTGGCCCATATAAATAGTTTTGAAGTTTTTATTATGAGAAATGTCAAATGTATGTTTAGAGTGAATGGTACACTAAACCTAATATACTCATCACCCAACTTCAGTAATCAACTCATTCCTATTCTTTCAAGTTTGTATTATTCTGTTTTACCTCTGTCTATTCCCTTTGCTTTCACTCTAAATGGATTACAGATAGGACTATTTTAAATTATTTTTGAGAAACTTGAAGACTTTCTACCACTATAAACCTTTACACTCTAATAGCTACTGGGAACCTGTGAAAACAGATACAAGTATACAGTCTGCTACAGATAACATACCATTATTTCACGAAGAGTTATAGGCCATTGTTAGAAGCATAAACAAACCTAACTATTGGAATTTACTTCCAGAAATCTATCCTACAGTTACGACCACACAAATATCTAAAGATACATATACAAAGGTATACTGAGCATTATCTGTAACTCCAAAAATCATTTATTTCTACCACTAATTCACAAATTATAGGATGGTACCTTCCTACAATGGAATGTTATACAGTTATTGACAAGAATGAGAGATCTACATGAAAGATGCTCACAAAATAACATGTTCAAACTATTCTGTCAAGTCAGAAAAATAATGTTGCCTAAAAACATATCATAGATTCATTTGTTTTTAAAAAGGAAAAGGGTATTATGGTTTTATATATGCAATTCATAACATGATATAGTTGATATGGCAAATTGGCATTTACCTGGAGTGTGGGTGCTTTGAGACTCTTCTGAGAAAGTTCTGGAAGAGAGAGTACCCCACTATCTATCTGAAACATCTAAAGTAGAAAAAGAAAGCTATAGATTATTTCAGAAAGCTGATTTCCCTCTTCTTACATTCAAAAGTTGTCTTGCTGAGAGATAATCATTAAAAAACTTATCTAGACTCTAGATATGCATTATTAAACAATTACCTGTTTTACTTTCTCCTCCTCTTCTTCCACCTCACTTGTCAGAACTTGAATTTTGTTCTTTAGGCTCTGAATATTCCCAGTCATTGACTCTATGGTCTCTACTATTTTATCTATTTCTTCCTGAGTAAGAAATCAGAAAGTTAATGTTTTAAATTAAATATATTATTAAATAAAACCCAAATAGCTATTAATATACATATACATATTTCTTAAATATCACATATATTGAAACATTACTAGAAGAAACTGGTAAATTTTTTCTCCTTTCGCAAAACAGACTTTGGACAAACTAATTTACCAACATAATTCATTATAAGGAAATTTAATTTCCATGGAACAAGGAGATACAACCCACATACAAGAATATTTCCTCAAAAACTCAGCAAAACTGCTATAGTCAGAGATCCTGGAAGACCCGTGTGAATGTAGCAGAGTTCAAGGACTGATGGCCTAAAAATCTGCTGTGCTTTGCCTTTCCATCTCTAAACCACTACACATACGTGGCAATCACTCATCTTTTTATTCTCCAGTTCTGCCTTTTCTAACTTATCATATAGTTGCAGTCATACAGTATGAAGCCTTTTCAGTTTGGCTTCTTTTACTTATGATTATATGCTCTTAAGGTTCCTCCCCGTCTCTTTAGGGCCGAATAGCTCATTTCTTTTTAGTGGTGAATAATATTCCATTGTCTGATGTACGACATTTATTTATCCATTCACCTAATGAAGGACATCTTGGTATTCCAACTTTTTCGTGATTATGAATACAGCCACCACAAACATCCATGTGCAATGTTCAAACATCCATGTATAATATACCAACATCCATGTACAATATGCCAAGCAGCATGATTGCTGTATCATGTGGTAAGAGTAGGTTTCATTTTGCAAGACAGACAAACTGTATTCTCAACTGGTTGTACCATTTAGCATTTCCCACCAGCTGTGAGACTTCTTGTTGCTCCATATCCTTGTCTGCATTTGTTGTCCATGTTCTAGATTTTGGCCATTCTAATTCTAGTAAGTGCATATTAAGTCTCCTTTCATCTATAGTTTTCCACTCTAATTTTTTTGGTTCTTTCCAATTGATTTGTACAGAAAACTGTATAGTTTGCTTTGCAGAATTTGCGGGTCAGGTTTAACCTGTTCCTCAGTCCTGAATTTCCTGTGACTTGGTTTTTGGATTTAGAGAGTCTTGTCCAATACAAATGTGTGTTACCACATGGAGCAGTTTACTGTGCCTGCCAAAACCAACAGCCACACATTCGGTGTCTGAAAACAGAAATTGATTCTCACACAGCTCTGGAGGGCAGATGTCCAAAGCAAGGTATTGGCAGGACAGTGCTCTCCCTGAAATCTCTGAGGGAGAATCCTCTCTTGCCTCTTCCAACCTCTTCTAGCGTTCCTTGTGGTTGCTCACTCCAATTTCCGCATTTTTCACTCAGCCCTTTCTTCCATGTCTCCTTCTCTTATTAAGGACATTTTTGTCTCTTTAAGGGCACTAGTCTGTATTTAGGACCCAGCCAAGATAATCCAGAACGATCTCATCTTGAGATCCTTAATTATATCTGGGAAGACACTCTTTCCAAATAAGGGCACATTTGCAGGTTCCAGGGCTAGGACTTGGGCATATCATTTTTGGGGACAAGATTCACCCACTATAGAGGGAATGAATAACAACAATGAATAAAGAAAAGTTAATATAATAAGGACTAAAAATTTCCATTATAGTTAAAAAAAAATATTTGGTCCATGGCTTTGGTTATCTTCTTTGGGTAGTCCTACCATACCTATGCCATATCTTCTATGCTGAGCTTTTACTTTGTCACTTTTTCTCAATGTCCAAAAAAATGTTTCTTTTTGATTCTTAAAATTTTCTCCTTTACTATTTATTTTAAACATTTATTTGTTGCATTTGCTTTAATTCTTCTAATTTACTCTGCATATCTGAAAAGCTTTTTTATTTCTATTTTTTTCCTGAATTCTGTGGCTTCAGTTTTTAGTATTTCTAATACCAATTTATAATTTTTTCCATACCCTCTACTTTTTTCCTGATTTTCTTTCAGTTTGCTTAAGAATTAGGTTAGTGTTCATTTGTTTTGTGAACACATGTTTTTTGGCATGCTTCTGTTATTTGTGGATTGCTATTTTTTGTCCTTATTTTTATATTTTCTTATGCTAACTCTGTTTGTGAAATCCTATGGCTCTGTTCTTATGCAGAGGTCCATAGAGATCAAAAAACTAAGCCCTAGCAGTTCCTATACCATCTTCTCAGTCTCCGAGACTTTGCTCACCGCTGCCTTTTCTGTAGCACCATCACTGAATGAGAGAGCTCAATGAATACAACTTCTGTTAATTATTAGCTGATACAGGTTTTGAAAAGTCACCACCAAGAATAACTCTAGGCTACTGTGGGAAAAGGGAGTGGTTCTAAATAAGGCACGTAACAGAAAACTGATGGATACAGACAAGACCTAAAAACTCCTAGTTCAAAGATTCTATTAGACCAGTGAAGAACTCTTATGTCCAAAATGCAAAAAGCGCTTCCATTGAGTAACTGGCTGTCAAGCAAGCAAACCGTAGACTGTTGTAATGCTCTGATCTAAGAAATATGTATTTGGTTTTCATCCCTGGTTTCTGGCAGAGAGCTTCTAAAATCCTTGTAATATGTTGAGTGACAGTGGCATCTTTTGCTATTCATAATAAGCCTCTTTCAACCTTACCTGACAGTTCATGCTAATGAATGATTCAGAGAGGATGAAGGCTGGTTGCCAGAGCAAGCAACCAAGTGATTACAGAGTTGGAACTTTCAGCCCCACTCCTTGATCTCTTGAGGAGGGAGATTTAGTTAATAATCTATTCTGCCTACGTGATGAGACTTTCATAAAAATTCTAAACACTGGATTCAGAGAGCTTCCAGGTTAGTGGAACACCTTGGGGGGCTTGAGGACAACATGCTTGAAGAGACAGAGAAACTCTGTGCCCTTTCCTGTACATCCTGCCCTATGTATCTCTTCCATTTGACTGTTCTTGGATGTATCCTTCATAAAAAACTGGTAATAGTAAGTAACGTGCCTTCCGGAATTCTGTGAGTTGTTCTAGCAAATCACTGAACATAAGGAAGGGGTAATGGCAACACCTAATTTATACGTGGAAAGCACACACATTTGGTGTCAGAAGTGTTGAGGCTAGAAAAAGTTTTTTTAAATTTAACTATATTTATGCTTTTTGCTAAAAAACAAATGCCCCTAGTATTATAGAAAATCACACTATCAGTTACTATCTTTGACCACTTTCAAGTGATTTACTCAACTATTAAATATTAAGATAACTGCCATTATCACACTTAAAACCTTCAAAATCACCTTAAAAAAAATGTCAAATTCACAAAAAAAGAGTAAGAAAGTGGTTACCGGGGGTGGGGAAGGGAGAAAATAGGGAGAGGGTAGTAAAAGGTACAAATTTTCAGCTTTAAGAGTAATAAGGTGTGATGATCTCATGTGAAAAACAAAGTGATTATAACTGGTAACTGTACTGTATACTTAAAATTTGCTAAGAGAGAACTTAAATGTTCTTAACACACACAAAATAAAAAATAAATAATGTGAGGTGATGGATATGTTAATTTACCAGATGAAGGAATCCTTCACAATGTGTACATATATCAAATCACTAAAATGTACACTTCAAATGTCTTATAATTATAGCCCAATAAAGCTAAAATTAAAAAAAACCTATGTCAATGACATGCAACTATTCATTACATAGTGAAACTAGTGTCAGTGCTGAAAATATACTCTTGAAAAGTAGTAATGGGGATAAAAATTCAATATAAGCTCACACTAGGAAGAAACTGAGTTTCTATTTATAATATATGTAATTTATTAATTTATAATATACTATATTTAATATAAATATATTTATATTATATTTATTATATATAAATAATATATATAAATATAACATATAATATAATATAAATTATAATATATGTAATCAATTTATAATATATGTAATTAATTTATATTATATGTAAATTTGTTGCTCAGAGTCTAATCCATCCAATGTTACTCTCAATCGCATGGAAGAAGTGGAATAAATTGTGGTTTTTGAATTATTAGAAATCCTTGGGGATGTATTTCTTGCATAAACTACTACCAATCCTGTATTTTCTAAATTGCTAACAAAGACCTAAGGGCCATTATCTACAAACTACTTTGAAATGGCTAACGGATATATGGTCTAATCAACTTTAGTTTCAATAACTACTTATTAAGTCCTACAAGTTTGTTTCTCTTAACTGTTTGAGTATCCACTAAATAAAAGCCTGAAGTTAATCATAATACCTAATGTTATCTCCCATTATCTTCTACAAGATAATGATCGAGAATCAGAATCTGCAGTTGGACTAAAGTCTGCATCATAACTTTAAGTAGTTTGTCTAAGGTTCAGCTAAAAATAGGTCTCTTTTTCACATGATCCTATAGCACACGCCTCTTTAAGTTGTTTTGAGCATTAAGGGATATAGCTACAAGTGCCTAAAGCAGTGCCTAGAACACAGAAAACCCTCATTACATGTTAGCCACACGATAATAACAATAATAATGATCATAAAAGAAGAATTTAATGAAAACCCTGTTCTAAGATCTAGTATTTATTATTCAGAGAATATCATATAATCAAAAAATTCTCTTCCTCTTTCTCCTAACTCTCTAACTATGGACTCCCTGCTCAAATTTCATACCTGCAATAATGCCAGACCTTCTTCATTAGCTCTGCGCTGTGCCCTTTCCATTTTCAGTAGACTTGACACGTTAGTTAAATCTTTCAGCTTTTTGGGAGGGACTTTAAGGGTTTCACACAGTTGTAGCAATCTTAGGAACAACAAAAAAATGTAATTATGTTTACTTTTTTAGAACCATTTTTGTTTTGTTTTGTTGTGTTTGAAATAGTGCTGCCATCTATTTTCTGTCCTCAAGGACTATTATTTTCTTTTATTAACAGTAGCTAACATTAGCAGTGACTCACTTATAAAAAGCTATGATATATTATCTTTTAGGCTTTTCACTTATTAAGATTTACCTCGAATCGTGGGGAACTTAAGTTGTTTCATGAAAGGAAAAATTTCTATTTTACACACTAATCAATTTTATTATATATATTTATATAATTTCATTTTTATACAATTTCATTCACATATATTTTAAAATAAAACATTCCTTTTATCTTCTGAATGTGTTTTCTAGACTACTATAACACATAATTTTATCGTTTATTGTGAATAGCTGGGTAAGAGATGAAACACTACTCTGTAAGTCCTAATTATGACCCAGGACTCTATATTTTAGTTGTCTTAGATAATGTGACCAATGAAAGAATCTCTGTATTATTTACTCTAACAATGGTTTTAAAGATAAGTGAGTCTCATAGAGTTAAAGGCAAATAAAATGTTAAGATTAAAGTGCTTTGGGGGCGTCTGGGTGGCTCAGTCATTAGGCATTTGCCTTCGGCTCGGGTCATGATCCCAGAGGCCTGGGATCGAGCCCCACATCTGGCTCCCTGCTCAGCGGGAAGCCAGTTTCTCCCCCTCCCACTCCCCCTGCTTGTGTTCTCTCTCTCTCCCTCCCTCCCTCTATTAAATAGATAAATAAAATCTTTAAAAAAAAAAAAAAGATTAAAGTGCTTTGTTTAAAAGTATAATCAACATGTCTACGACTCAGCAATTGAACTACTGGGTATTTACCCCAAAGATACAAATGTAGTGATCTGAAGGGGCACCTGCACCTCAATGTTTATAGCAGCAATGGGCACAATAGCCAAACAATGGAAAGAGCCCAGATGCCCACTGACAGATGAATGGATAAAGAAGATGTGGTATGTATATATGTACATACATAAACACACATACACATAATGAAATATTATGCAGCCATCAAAAAATGAAATCTTTTTCATTTGCAAAGATATGGATGGAATTAGAGGGTATTATCCTAAGCCAGTAAGTTAATGAGAGAAAGACAATTATCATATGATCTCAATGACACGTGAACTTTAAGAAACAAGCCAGAGGATCACTGGGGAAGAGAGGAAGAAATGAAACAAGATGAAACCAGAGAGAGAGACAAACCATAAGAGACTCTTAATCTTACGAAACAAACAGAGGGTTGCTGGAGGGGAGGAGGGATGGGAGAGACGGGGAGCCTGGGTGATGGACATTGGGGAGGGTATGTGTTGTGGTGAGCGCTGTGTGTTGTGTAAAACTGATGAATCACAGACCTGCACTCCTGAAACAAATAATACGTTATATGTTAATTAAAAAAAAAAAGAAAAAAGAAAACTGCATATTAGGCAAACAATCAACATGAATACTGTGCAATATTAAAGTTAAGGAGTCCTCTCTAAATATGTAAAAAAAGGGAAGAATAGAAGAAAAAACCAACAAGAAAAAAAAACAAATTAAAAACAGAAAAGTTAACAAATATAACAAGATTATGAAATCTTCTTTCAAATTGGGTTGATTAGATTGCTAATGAAAACTAACCTATTACTACCCTCACTGGTAGCAGGAGCAATACAGCTTTCTTAAAAGCTTGGATTCTTGGATTCCAGAAGGAAGAGATCAAGGAAGAAAATCTAAATCTGGTTGCTTCTTCTTAATAGCAACATTTTGGGGTTCTCAAAAACCCTACTACTTAAGATCTGCAGCCATAAATAGTGGAAAACAAAACTCATCTTCCTAGGATTTTACTCAAAGCATTACTTTTTGTAAAGAAAAAAGTAGGTAATATAAAGCTGCACCAATTATAATTTTATCAAACTGCCGGGATAAACTTCAGTTATCCAATCATTAGGAAGGACATCACATTTAAGAATAAAAACGTGTGGGGCACTTCGATGGCTCAGTTGGTTAAGCGGTTCAGGTCATGATCAGGGTCCTGGGATCAAGCCCCTACGTATGGCTCTGCACTCAGCATGAAGTCTGCTTGGGTTTCTCTCCCTCTGCCCCTACCCCCACTCGCTCTTGACTTCTTTCTTCTCTAAAATAAATACTTAAAAAAATAAAAATAAAAACGTGTGTGTATAAGCATTCCTAAGAGGGATAAGTTCTTAATTTCTTAATTAAAATAAATATCCATTTATGAACAATTTCTTCTAAAAGTTTATTAAGTTAATTCTGTGAAAGGGTCACTCACTATTCTACATGATGTAAATAGAGGTTAGATTTGCAGCAGTCTTAAAAAATCTTATTAAAATAAAAGTGTAACATGAATACATCCTACTATGTCAACAACACCTAATCATCATTCATAACATTTTTCTATTGGGCAGACGCACAAGCAGACAAACAAAACAGGGTTGCTAGTCAAACAAAATGGGTTAGACACTACAGTCTTTAGAGGAACAAACTTCGGGAAAGTCTGCCCTATAGAAAAATGTTATGAATGATGATTAGGTGGTGTTGACATAGTAGGGTATATTCATGTTACACTTTGACTTTAATAGGATTTTTAAGAATCTTGCAAATCTAACTGTACTTTCTCATTTACACACCAAATATGACTTATTTGTTCTTTATTAAAAGGCGATAAATAGCTACACTTTTATTATGTATTAGCTTATATACTGGCTTTTTAGTACACTCCTTCCCTTTTAATATTAGACTGTCATTCACGTAAGCAGGTCGCAGGCCTGCTTCAAGCAGTCCTCCTTCAACCTCTTCAACCTCTCTACAAACTCCCCTCCCCATCCACCCTTTCTCTTTTGCTACTGTTGAAATTATAAAGTAAGCAGAATTTTTGCTCAGACTTCCCAACAAGTCTACTACTATAGTCTACTAGATTAGAAATTAGTCTAGACTAGACTAGAAACTAGTAAACTAGACTAGAATAGAAACTAATCTACTAGTTTCAGGCAAATCTGAAACTAAGATGTAGAACATTCTTCTATGAAAAGAAAAAGTTGGGTGCCTGGGTGGCTCAGTCGACTGGTTAAGAGGCTTTGCCTTTGGCTCAGGTCATGATCTCAGGGTCCTGGGATCCACTCAGTGGGGAGTCTGCTTATCCCTCTCCCGCTGCCTCTTCCCCTGCTCATGCTCTCTCTCTTTCTCCAGTAAATAAATAAAATCTTTAAAAAAAAAAAAAAGAAAAGAAAAAGTTGTGCAAATAGTAGTGACTGAAAATCTTTGGCAGCAGTGTGACTTTAAGAGCACTTGAAAAGAAACTTCCATTTGTGAATTGCCACAAGATGAAGATCAATAATACCCTGGAAAATTACACTTGCTGCTTATGAAAATAATATAATATCTGAAGTGAAAACATAGTAATGGAATAAATCTCAGATAAGAATGGTAAACCATTAACTTCAAATTGCTCAAAATGAAGATGGAGTTAAAGTTGACAAAATATTTTTTCAAATACCAAAACAAAACAAATGAGCTGTAGTAGTAGGCATTTTGTGATTTTTAGACTTTTTTTTATAAATTCTCTTAACTTACTTCACAACTGCATGCAGCAGTTTAGAACATTATTTCCAAGTTATTCAAATTCTTAAAACAATAACAAAAACAACAAAAAAACCCCAATATGAGAGAAAAACTTTTATATCCCACAAATGTCTGTTCTGATAACACAGGAACAGATCAGACTTTCACTAATTTTATTTTAAAAATATACTTTTATATTTTATTTATAGTTTATAAAAAAATTCTATTGCATAACTATATTACCTTTTCTTCAGATAGTTAAGATGATACTGAACTTGTTCATTTTCTCTAATATTGTTACTCAAAACTGCTCTGGAAAAGAAAAAAAGATTGAATGAATACTAGCTTGAAACACAATAAATTTAATGTGTTTACTTTTTCTCCCTGCTTTCTTTCAAGTGCCCCTCCTCAATAGCCAGGCAGAATTAATCACTTTTTATTTTATAGCAAAAACACTTTTTTCCCCCATGTTTTATTCCTGATTTTACTGGGAAAGCCTCTAGGATTCTGTCATTATATAGAATACTTGCTGGAGGTTCCAGGTAGACATTCTTTGTCATGTTAAGGAAGCATCCTTACATTTCTATTCTTTAAAGAGTTTTTTTGTTTTGTTTTGTTCTTAAACAAGGAATTGTTATTGAATTCAGCAAATAGTTTAGAACCGATATTAAAATATCATATTATGTTTTCCTAATTTAATCTGTTACGTTGTTTTGGCAGCTTTCCTAAAGTAATCTTTAGGTTCCTAAATAAACTCTATCCGTTTAGTGTTAATTATTCTTTAGATATACATTTGGATTCTATTTCGAGCTTAGTAATTCTACATCTATATTATAAGTGAAAGAGATTTAACAGTTTTCAGGGTGTGTGTTTGTACATACATTCTACTTTTTTTAGGTTTTGATATCAGGATTATAATTTTATAGAATGAAAATAGTTTGCCACTATTTTATTTATTTTTGTTTCATACATTTATTTGTTGAAATATGATTTTAAGCAAAGGTACAAAGTTCTTATTACATTCTATAATTGTAATTAATTTAGATGAGTTCAGCTTCTTGATGGCAGAATCCTGTCTTATTTTCTTTGTATCCCCACGATAGCTTACATATAGTGTCAATTAGAACTCAACTTCTTAAAGTATCCCTAGTGATAGAACAAGTTTAAAGTTTACAAATAGCAGGTCATGCCACATAGACTTTATTTTTCTTTTACTGATGGAATCCTAAGCTTCTGAAATTGACAACTTCTGCTTAAGGCTAATGACATCAAAAGACATATGTATATACTTCTGAAAAACACCTTATCACCATAAAATAAATAATGACATTTAATAAGAAATGTTTCTAAGGAAATAGGTTTCTATGGGAAACATATAAGTGGAAATCAAGGGCGAAATGGAAAATTTTCATACTTACATTATTACTGAGTCCATCATAGTTTGCAAATGCTCTCTACTACTCTCTGAAAGGGGCTGCCAGGTTTTTCTCTTGTCGGATGTTATCCTAACCTGTTTTAGATTAGTACGCTCTGTTTGTCCTGTTATGGTGAAAGAAGAGACTATGGTCAATCTTGAAGTTTTATGTTTTTACTTAAAAAGTGATTCAAGTATAAATTTATTTTAAAAAGCTAATAGAAGTATGAGAACCAAAATATTAAAAAACCACATAAACTGTTTAATTTCCTTTTTATTGCACAGACATAATATGCCAGGTGTTGAGTATGGTTATGCTAATATTATGTTAACTAAAATACTATTAGCTGATACTGCAGATACAAACCCAAGACAATTCTAAATGAAGAAGTAGGCTACAATTTTCAGGATTCAATATAAAAGTCTGACTCCTAGAAATGACCTAAATTAAAGAGCTTCACTAAGACTAGAAAGCTATTTCTACTAAATGTTGAATGGTAACTGGAACAAAATATTCAGGGTCTACTTGGTTATTGGTATTGTTCCACTTATAAGGGATAAACAAAGGAGATACACTATTGGCTCATAGTAAGTTTAGTTTTGGAGAGAAGGGAGACTAAATAATTATCATTACAGGTATGCAAAGCATTACAAAAGAAAAAGTACACTGTGAACTATGGAAGTATGAAACCTAGCTTGGTGTTGGTGAGGGGAGAGAGGGAATTCCTAAAAGAAGTGATGCCTAAGGAAAGATGACCACTCCAAATTAATTTACCACAAACAAGGTAGACAGTAGCCCCAAACTAATCTATGCAATGGTGATAGGACAGAAGTATATCTGTTTTAAAGAGAAATCAGTAGCTGTGTCTATATATCATATTTCAGTAATAATTCAGATTGTGGGACACTTTGATTTTCTCCAGTTCCTATCAATTTAGAACTTTACACAATATTTTGCTAGAGGCGGTAAGTAAAATTTCAGTTGACCAAACTTATTGACTAACCAGTATTACTTATCCTTGCAAAAATGAGAATATAGCTGTTTACTACTATCTTTTGCTTTTTTTTAAAAAAAGATTTCTTTATTTATTTGAGAGAGAGAACACACGTGGGGTGGAGAGGGAGGGGGAAAGGGAGAGAGTCCCAAGCACAATCACACATTCCTCACCGAGTGCGGAGTCGACATGGGGCTCTGATCTCATGACCCTGAGATTACATCCTAGGTCAAACCAAAGAGTCAGACACTCAACTGACTATGCCACCCAGGAGCCCCTACTATCTTTTCCTTTTGTACAACTCATAAACAAGATGCTGAGAATTTTTTCATGAATACAGACAGCTTGAGACTTATTTAATTTGAGTCTTAAATTAAATAAGATATAGAAATTAAATACCTTCAGAAAGCAGATGCTTTGGATTTTTATTTTTTGCTGTGTTTCTAACCTAAAGAAAAGAACATATGCACTCATAATTAAACATCAGATAAAAACACACTGCTTTTGCAATATATTTGTCATGTACATTGAAGAGTATTCATATATCTTCCGGCTAGATAGAAAAAGTATATTGCCACTTCTACAGAGAAAGAGTGTGTATTTATCACGGGCAGCAGATATACTAAAGCAATTTCTGGACAATGGTACTAATGTACAATATCATTCCAATAATTTTTTTTTAAGATTTATTTTTATTTATTTTAGAGAGAGTAAGAGAGCAAGCTTACAAGTAGGAGTAGGGGCAGAGAGAGAGAATCTTTCTAGCAGGCTCCCTGCTGAGTGCAGAGCTCTACTCAGGTCTTGAGACCACCACCCAGGAAACCATGACCTGAGCCAAAACCAAGAATGGAATAACTAACTGACTGAGCCACACAGGTGGCCTGTGTCAAAGAATATGTTAAAGAAATCTTTAATCATTTTGCCTATGAAATAGTGTTATATACTTTACCTGCAAAAAACACAAACATTGCCTAATACAGGATAAATCACAACAAAATTTTTTAGATTTTAAATATTCTTTTGCAAGAGGGGCGCAAAATTATGGTAGAAAGAAGCTAATTTCTCCCAAGGTAATTTTTCTGTTAATAAAAATCTCTTCCATCAATTGACAGATTTTAAGTGTATATACTTTACTCCTAGTCTTCACATTCAAACGCCTTAGCGATGCCCCATAACCCCCTCCTCAACAAAGAATTCTCTGATCAGTATCTTTAGAAATTGAAATAAACAGTTTTTTATTTTGATGAAATATGATGATGAAATATTTATATGATGAAAAAATCAGAGAATTTTTACAAATTATGTTGCAACAGCTCCCACATAATGATATGAATTATAATTTGTACTCAAACTGACCTTTAGTCTTCACATACTCCTTCATGTAGAAGAAATGACATTTTTTTTTTAAGAAATGACATTTTTAATCAAAAAGTTTCGAAAGATAAACTTGATATTTTCATTACCTTTTTTCCTGGTAACTCCACTTCCTCATCATCAATTTTTCTTTTTGGGTTTCTTTTTAACTGTTGAGACCTTTTCTTGGAAGAACTTGCTTTGCTAGACATCTTGACTAAACAGAACAATTATAACAGTGCTTCAAAAAATCTGTGAAGATAAAATTGACACAAAAATAAGCTTAAGCTTGCAGAATATTTTGTTAAAAAGAACTACCTCTAGGGATGCCTGGGTGGCTCAGCCAGTTAAGCGGCTGCCTTTCAGCTCAGGTCATGATCCTAGGGTCCTGGGATTGAGTGTGACATCTGGCTCTCCTTGCTTGGTGGGGAGCCTGCTTCTCCCTCTGCCTGCCATTCCCCCTGCTTGTGCTCACTCTCTCTCTCTGATAAAACAAAAAAACAAAACAAAGAAGACACAAAAAACAAAAAACCCTACCTATAAATGTTCCAAATTTGTTTTAAAAAAATCATAATGAAAGTTTTAGGGAAGTATTGTTTTTAGAACATTTAAAAAGATTTTAAAACATGTATCGTTGATTATTATTAAAGAAAATGTATCTAATTCAGTTTCATTTCTAGAAATTTCTTCTATTTTTATGGCTTTAAAAAATCATGTGAAAGTGCTTTTGCATCTCTTTGTACTCCACCATAAAATAACATTATCTCCATGTTTAGATCCAAAAAAATGGAAATATAAAATATTGTTTTACTCTGGTCACAGATAATATTAATTTGAAGATTAATACTCAGGTCTCCTTATTTTAAGCCTAATAGATTTCTCATTCGACTTATGCCAAAGATGAAAGGATATCTCCTTTCTTTAGGATCCATACTATGAATCTATACTGTGGAAATTCAAATGGAAAAGTCACTCATAAGAATTTAAGCTACAGCTCTGTCTTTGTATTTTAAAAAAGCACAGAAGTATACTGATTATTCTGTCCTTCCACAAATTACAAAATAGGCACAGGAGTATGGATGGTGTCAATGACAAAATTTAAAATGACTCCTTTTCCATGTCTAATAGTCCTTTATCACCAAGCCCATTAACGTTAAAAGAAACAGAGGAATAGGATGTTTATTCTTGCATTAGACCATAAGGAATAGATAGCTTAGAAATTAGGTACAGTATACATGGAGGGGTGTGTGTGTGTGTGTGTGTGTGTGTGTGTACGTATAGGCATACCTCGGAGATACTGCAGGTTGTTCCAGACGACAGCAGTAAAGCAAATATTGCAATAAAGTGAGTCAAATGAAATTTTTGGTTTCATTTGTATGTAAAAGTTATGTTTACATTATACGGTAGTCTATTAAGTGTGCAGTAGTATTATGTCTGGAAAAAAAAACAATGTACATACCTTAATTAAAACAGCTTTATGGCTGAAAAATGCTATCATCTGAGCTTTCAGCAAGTCAATCATTGATCAAAGATCACCATAACAAATATAATAATGGAAGAGTCTGAAATCTTGCAAGAATTCCCGAAATGTAACAGACAGAAAGTGAGCAAATGCTGTTGGAAACATGGAGCCAGGACTTGCTGATGCAGGATTGCCACAAACCTTCAATTTATGAGAAACACAGTATCTGTGAAGTGTGATAAAATGAGGTAAGCCTGTATACACACACATAGATATACGTAGTATATACATTATATATAAATATGTGTGTGTGCGTGTCCATGTGTGTGTTTTCTAGGCATATACAGCTAGATACATACCAGTCACCATTTCTTTTCTAAAAATTCAGAGTTAACTAGATTAATAGTTTATACATGCAGATTGAGAGACAATAAAGGAGATAACTTTGGATAAATCTATTTCTTCAAATTTTAAAAGATAAAGTTTCAAGCTTTTTTTTCCAGTAAGATTAATAAAAATAGTGGTAAATAATTAACTGAAAGATCACCAACTATATTTGGGGAGTACATGAAAGATCAGTTACAAAAAGCCCTGGTAAATTACACTTTACTCTGCTCTTGAACAATGTGGTACTTTACACCCAGTCTGTGTTATATTCCCGAGATGCCTAATTCTTTCAATGTGACATCCCTGCCCTTATTCTTTCCCTACTTAAAAACCAATCTACATGACAGTTTCACTTGCGGGCCTCTCCTGGAAGGGCTACCATATATATAGCTGTACAGGTTGTTCAACAAAAAAGGTGAGGGAGCAAGTGAGGGCTGAAATTTAGTCCTCACTCCATTTGTAGATTAAAAATGGTGCAAATTCCTTCTTACTCCTGTTATTAAGAGATGGAGTCTATGTCCCTTTATCTTAAATCTTGGCAGACTCTGTAGCTGTCTGAGCAGTAGAATGTGGTGGAAATGATTCTGTACCAGTTTACCGGCCTACACATGAAGAGACCGGCAGCTGCAACATCCTCACATTTGGAATATTTGCTCTTGGACCCCAGCTACCATGCTATGAGGAAGGAACTGGAGAGGAACTGAAAGCCCGAGCAAAAGCCCCAGCTGAACTCCCAATCAATAGCCAGTACCAACTTGCCAGCCTGGTACATATACCTGAGCCAATATCCTACAGCTGACCCTGCATGGAAAAGACATGAGTCAGCCCTACCAAGTTGTTGCTGATCCCAAATTCTGGAACAAAATAAATGATTTTTTTTAATTAAAAAAAATTAAAAATCCTTCCCCAATACCTACCCTACAACAATATTTACCATGCCATTTACAGTTCTTAACAACCTAGCCCTGCCTAGCATTCCATACTTCTCTCCCACTACTCCCTACAAGAGTCTCTCTCTAGCTACATTTGAGGATTTCCCGAACACATGAGTAAAGCATACACTATACCCTCTACCTGAGCTGCTCTCCTCTCCTGTCTCTGCCCACCCTCTCATACATAGCATGAGTTGCCTGCTCTCCATGCCACTTAACCACTCCGCTCCACTCTAAAAGTCTGTGGGTGCTTCTGGTGTCTAACTCTCAGCTGGCACTTATTTATAATTTGGTGCTATTAAACAGTTTTTCTTGATATTCTTTATTCAATAACCTGTAATTTAGTGCTACTCCAAACTTGACTCACAAACTATTACAGTCCTTTTAAATATAGAAACTGACAGTATTCATTTAGAAACTTTTACCGTAATTTGGCAACAATTTTATGTATGTTGAATCTGACTATAAAATAATTGGCTTTGTTTTTTCTTTTTAAATGTCATTTTCCCAGTAATTTGTTAAAAAAAAACCTCACCATTTTCTTTAGAAATGTTTTAAGTTAACATCAAAATTAAGCAGCAAGTATATAGAGTTTTCTTATACCGTCTGTACCCCATCATTATCCTAGCTTTCTCCACTACCAACATCCCACACCGCAGTGGTACATTTGCTATAATTCATGAACTTCCACTGACATCCTACCACCAAAAGTCTATAGTTTAAAGTAGGGTTCATTCTTGGTGTTATATACTCTATGGGTTTGACTAGCAATTAATTTTTGGTTGAATTGTACAAAAGAATCAGTTGTGGCTGATTAAAAATTAAAAAAAAAAAGTTGGTCCTTTACTACTGGTAATACGAGATGCACCATTTTCATTCATACCTACTTGAGGCAATGAACCATAGCACAAAAAGTTTCTAAATCTCAGTACTATCAACATTTTGGATGGAATAACTCTTTGTTGTGGGGGCTGTCTCATGAACTGTATGGTGTTTTGCAGCAGTTCTGGTCTCTAGTTGCCAGTACCCTCCCTTCCCCAAGGTGTGACAACCCAAACTGTCCCCAGACATTATTAAATGTCTCCTGGTGTAAAGGCACCTCAGATTGAGAACCACTGCCAAGAGCAAGTCAGGGATAAGGATAAATGCCTTGGTTCCAAATTCTGGCTCTGCCATTTAACTAGCTGTACAACCTTGGGCAGGTAAATTTGTTCAATTTCCCCCCTGGTAAAATGTGCTAAAGTTAAAAGCACCAACATTAAAGGCTTTTGTGAAGCTAAAATTTTGTATAGAATACATAGAGTGCCTAGAACACTTGGGACACAGTAAGAATTCAATAAATAGAAGTCATAATTTTCTATCACTACTGGGCCACTTGTAAAGGAACTAAAACGGAAATTTTAATGTAAATGTAAAAGGAATAGAAATTTTGCCCTGCTTTAAATCCACAGGAAACCACAGCCTGGTGACAGTGGGTAGAGACAGATATGAAAATAATTACTATATAAAATTATATATCATGTGACAAAAGATGTAAAAGACAAATGAGCGAACGACTATGTCAAATTGATGTGTATGCATGTGTGTGTGTGGGGGGGTAATGATATACAGTACTCAGAAAAAAAGAAAAACACGGGAATTACATTTTGAAATATTTAGCCAGAAGGACCAGGAATGAAGTATTTAAGAGAAAGCAGCAAAAGCCCGATGGCAGAACAGTTGAAAAGAAACTGTTCTGTTCGGGCACAGGGAAAATTCAAGGAGACTTGAACGTGTATGGGAGTAATGGACAGAAACAAGACTGGAATGGTAGTTTGAGGCCAAATTATATATTATAGCAAAGAATTTACTCCTTACTCTGGAATAAACAGTGAGGCAAATAACGCAATGTTTACCTCCTGACAAATGTCTGGGGATAGTGACTCTGCCGACTGCAGTTACGTTAATGCCCAAAGGACACTAATCTCTAAGGTTGAACTTTGCCTCACTACGGGTTGGGGGAGATTAAGGAAAAACAACGAGGATGAGGATGATCTGGGGAAAGGAGGGAAGACCGCAGGAACCAGGTGCGGGGCTTCACCACCTCCTCGCGAATCAAATACTCCATCCAGTCCTTGGTCCCGAAGGGCAGATATGGAAAATCCCTGCAAAATCACTTCACCCTCCTGAGACAGAAGCCGCGGAGTCTGCCACAATCGCGTTCACAAAATCTATGCCGCAGGCTGGACCCACCATCGGTTTAAAGATTTCACTACTTACCGAACACCCCTCTTCAATCCTCCAGGGAGCCACTTTCAAAGCAATTCCCGCCCAAACCTTTGAAAGCAGAGGAGGCCCGGAAGTGGGAGAGCAGAAACCGGAAGCGCCCTTGCGGAGAGGCGGGCGTCTTGATACAGCCCTAGCGTCATCAGAAGTGCGCCTACGGGAGCGCGATGAGATTGGCTGCAGGGAGGGCGTTGGCGGCCTACGCCCACCGACTCCTCCAGCTGGCTTTTGCGCAAGCTCAGGGGGGACCTCGGCTGTGGGGACCTCTCTTGCGCAGGGTTTGGGTCTCCGAAGTCCCGCCGCCCTCTCCCAAAGCCGAGGACCAAGACAGACAGGTCCGCCAGTGAGTAAGACTGTACACCTCGGATAAGTCAGCCTTTCAATTCCCTCCATTCTTCTGGCTCCTCTTTCCCCACTTACCCTGTCCTCTGCGCCTGTCCTTTTTCTCTTCCCAACTTCCTTATTTACCTTCCCACTATGACAGCACCCTGCTCTCCTCTGCCTTCTTCTTCCGTTTAGTCCGTTTAGATTCTCGACAGACCTCTCACTTTCAGCGTGGTGTGTGGGAATTAGAAGGTACTGCTGAAAGAAGGTTCGCCTCAGAGGCCATGTCGCCATCTTCCCTGGCCACCCCAACACTCCCAGGTTCCGCTAGGCAGAGGGCGCTTGCAAGATTACACAGGGTGCTCTGACTCCACAGCTGCCTCCCCTCTAGGCTGCGGCTCTTGTTACTGTGAGGTTTTTTTGTTTTGTTTTTTGTTTTTGTAAGAGGTGGCAGGTCTGAAGGTGACTTTATGTAGACGGAGGTGAAATAGGAAAGAGGTGGGAGGTGAAATAGGAAAGACAGGTCTAAATTGACATAAAACTGTAAATTACTAACTTGTTCTGTTTTTTCTTGAAAGAGCTCAAGATGTTGTCTTCTCCAACCCAGATTGGCTGAACATTGGAGGTGGCTGGGCTTTCCTGCAGTATTAATGTGAAACCACATTATTTGAAAAGCTATTTGATTCAGAACTGTAGGTATTTTACCCATATTTTGGGGGACTGTGGGCATGGGCTTCATTATTATTCTTTAACACATTCTAATCGTCAGTAACATATTTGTTTTACATTTTGCTTCTTTGGATGCTTGAAGAATCTCATGGATCTTCTGAGAAAATTCAGAAGTCCTGTTGCCATCAGCAGTATTTGTGTTATCTAAAAAAGCTGTCTATTTTCAGCCTTTACCAATTTGCCATTTAATTTTCTGGACGTCACCTAAAAGAGGGTTCTTTCCTAGCATTTGTCCAGGTTTGGGGAACCAGTATTTTATGTAAATGAGTGTAATATGTGCTGTCTACAAATCTAGCTGCAGACAGTTTTCAAGTTACCTTTTATATCATTACTACTGTAATGGTTCAGTCATAAATTATATTTCTCATCTCCTTTTTAAGCTAGTACATGTAGTTTATGCTTGCAAGAAGATGGATGACAAGGACTCCATGGATATGATAGAATAAAAATCATAGTAGCTTTAAAAGAGTAATGGAAATTGTTTTGTTGTATTTCTATTTAGAGTTTGTTCTATGTACTTTTTACCCAATATGTTCAATGCAAAATGAACATATTGCATTTACAATGTTTTATCCTGATTCTTTTACTGAATACTTTTTTGAGCCTATCTCCTTTTTAAAGAAACTATGCATAACATATTTTAAATTTGACTTATGTATATTTACAGATAAGTGCACATATCATAATTGTGCATTTTGATGAATTTTCACAAACTTATTTCATCTTTATAATTAACATTTGGATCAAGACTGTCACCCTAAAGCTCCCCTCACTCCCTTTCTGTACTAGCCACCATAAGTAACCACTATTCTGACTTCTGACATTAATGATTAGTTTTGTCTATTTCCTAAATACATTTTAATAGCTACATGAAAATTCTATCACTTGTATATACTTTTTACTTATTCCTACATTGTTAGACATTGAAGATGTTTCTAAATTTTCTTTATTACAAGTAAAACTATAGGAAACATGTATTTTTACGTAGTAACTTTCTCAGGAGTGTTGTTCCTCAGTGGAATGGCATAATCCATTCTGACACTTTTGTATATACTACCAATTTGCCTTCCAAAGTAATAAAAGCAGTTAATATTCCCACCAATGTTTTATGTCTTTTGTTTCACAATCCCCTAACAAATGTTGGGTATTCTTATTTTCCTTTAAGCTTCATTAAATTGATAGGTAGGAGATGGTATGGAAAATACAATTTTAAACTCACTTTACTTTATATGGCATTATCAATAAATTGATAAAATTTGCATCTCAAAATCTTTTAAAATACTAGGCTCTGTATATTGAGGCTCTATGACTCTGACATGTATTTAGTAATTCAGATGAAGAGTGGAATTTTGTTTAAGCTTCTTTATTTCTTTATTTCTCTGGATCTTAATTTCTACATCTGTGAAATGATGAAATTAGACTTAGCCATTTAATGTAACACTGTGCTAGTTATCAGGCATATACACCTCTAATGGTAGATCAGCTTATAAACTAGCAGAAAAACATATACATATATATTTATATAAAATTTTATACATGTATATTTGTATGCATATAAAATGCATCTTAAATATATTTCATATAAACAGCAGCGTTCTCATATATTGTAGTGTGGGAGATGACAGATCTGTAAACAGAAAAACAGTCCTGTGTTACTGAAGAGCCCATTTAGCTCAGCTTGTGAGTTCAGGGAGAGGCTGTGAGTATATTATTTAAATTCGAGGACTCTCCAAACTAGTGTTGCCTATGGTTTAAATGCTGGCTCTTCTGTGCCTTAGTTTCTCATCTGTAAGATGGGGATAATATTAGTACCTGTCTTGGTGGTGTGAAGATTAAAATTGCCACTCTGTGTACAGTCCTTACAGCAGTGCCTGGCACATAGAAAGCCCTGTGTATTGGAGATGATGCTTTAGCCACATTAGCCAAAGAAGAACATTCTCGGTAGATGAAAGAGCAAGTCACAGAACTTTGATATATGCAGGGAGCTGTAGGTTATCCCGTATTTCTAGAACAAAATGTGTAGATGACAAAAGCAGTGATAAGTCTGAGACGTCTGCAGAGATCAGGTCATAGAGGCCTTGAATGCCTATTTGTCTTGTTCACCATTTTTTTCTTCAGCACCCAACACAATGCCTTTCATAAAATAGGTATAAAAATACTTTCGATGAAAAAATTAGAAGGCTGTATTTTATCCTGTACATAATGCAGAACCTTTGAAATGTGAAGTGTGAAGTGTGACATGATCATATTTGCTTTGGTGTCAGTGTGTAGAATGGATTAGAGGGCCGAAGACTGTCCAGTAAAACCAGCCAAGAAAGTATTGAAGAAGACTAGAACAATGATAATGGTTGTGGGGAAGAGGGGCCAAAGTTATAAAATACCAGATATGGAAACCAGAAAAGGAGAAAGGATGAAATAATACTCAAATACTTCCTTCGTTCTCTTCTCACCAGTAGTTTCCATTTTGCATTTTGTAAATACATATATACTCTGCTTCTTTTTCTAGGCCAGTTCTTGTTCCTTTTGAGTGTTATTCATGCTCCATCATGCTGAGAGCTAAGACTCAGCTTCTTTTGCTTTCACCGCACCACCTGAAGCAGTTCAAAGAGTTACCAGGATCCAGGCTTATGTGGCGGCGACTTCTGCATCAGCGACAACCCCTTCATCCAGAATGGGCTGCCCTGGCTAAAAAGCAGTTGAAAGGCAAAAACCCAGAAGACTTAATATGGCACACCCCAGAAGGGATCTCCATAAAGCCTTTATATTCTAGCAGGGATACAAAGGACTTTCCTGAAGAACTTCCAGGAGTGAAGCCATTCACACGTGGACCATATCCCACCATGTACACCTTTAGGCCCTGGACCATCCGCCAGTATGCTGGTTTTAGTACTGTGGAAGAAAGCAATAAGTTCTATAAAGACAATATTAAGGGTGAGATTTTAATGCAACATGTAATATTTATAATCAAACATATATTGCCTGTTCTTGGCTTCTTTTGAAGGGAGGCTATTTAATTTCTGTTAAGATGATAGTCACTTTATAATTTTGTAGTCAAGACGATTCTCTGAAAAAGGATGAATGTTTTTCAACTTTCATGGTCAAAAGGATGGATGAGTTAGATTAAGGTGCTAAATTCTTAAATACCAACAATTAACATGCAGGTTATGGGAGCATCTGAGTGGCACAGTCAGTTGAGCATCTGACTCTTGGTTTCGTCTCAGTTCATGATCTCAGGGTCTTGAGATCAAACCCTGCAGGTTCTGCACTCAATGCAGAGTCTACTTAAAAAAGACCTCCCCTCTTCTTCTGTGCCTCCCCCCCTCAAGTAACTAAATAAATCTTTAAAAAATGCATATTATGTAAATGGAATTAGGTGAAGTTGTATTAAAAACAGACCTTGGTTTTTCTTTGAGAAGCTTTTAATTAACATTGTTAAGATAGGAATTTCAGGGGAAGATGGTTTAAAAGATGCCCAAATAAAATAATAAACCAATGATAATGTATAAATATATTTAGACAGTTTAGCATTCTTGTCTCTGAAAATTATATTAATTACTATTTCTTCTGTCTGGTCTGTATTAAAATCATGTTGTTTGAATGCTAAATTTGAGGATTTGTAAATTTATAATGCACATGGAGTGTTGATCTTATAGTCTAGACTATTTTAGTGTTTTGCATGGTGTTCATAATTCTGCTTCCCAGAATATTTGAAGAGCCAAGACATCTTGTTATGACCATGTTTTTTTTTGTTATGACCATGTTAAATACAAAAACAAAAATAAGTAAGCATACTAAATTATGTTAAGTGTTTGTTTAAGATTTTATTTATTTATTCGACACAGAGAGAGATCACAAGTAGGCAGAGAGGCAGGCAGAGAGAGGGAGAAGCAGGCTCCCTACTGAACAGAGAGCCCGATGCGGGGGCTCGATCCCAGGACCCTGAGATCGTGACATGAGCCCAAGGCAGAGGCTTTAACCCACTGAGCCACCCAGGCGCCCATAAATTATGTTAAGTATTTGTAAACAGCCAAATCTTTTCGAGAGTCTTAAAAAATATTTCTACCTGAAATTGTTAAGATAAGTGCAAAATAGGTGAAGGGGATTAAGAGGTAAAACTTTCAGTCATTTAAAAAAAATGCTAAGATTAAAAAAAATCTTCAAACATGAGAAAAGTGAGATGGTTTATTTTTTCTGTTCTTCAAATTAATTTGTGCATTTTACTGCATGGGAAACAGCTTAGGAAATGAAGTATATTTAATTTGTTTCAACATGTATGAGTATAAAAATGTCTTATAAAAGTATATAATAAGATGAATCAACACTTTAGTAGTGTTAATGTAAATCAGTTTGCTTTGATGTCAGACTCCTTAATTCTAATTGTTTTTCTTTATGTATTTAGCTGGTCAGCAGGGATTATCAGTTGCCTTTGATCTGGCAACACATCGTGGATATGATTCAGACAACCCTCGAGTTCGTGGTGATGTTGGAATGGCTGGAGTTGCTATTGACACCGTGGAAGACACCAAAATTCTTTTTGATGGAATTCCTTTAGAAAAAATGTCAGTTTCCATGACTATGAATGGAGCAGTTATTCCAATTCTTGCAACTTTTATAGTAACTGGAGAAGAACAAGGTGTACCTAAAGAGAAACTTACTGGTACAATCCAGAATGATATACTGAAAGAGTTTATGGTCAGAAATACTTACATTTTCCCTCCAGAACCATCCATGAGAATTATTGCTGACATCTTCCAATATACAGCACAGGTATTTTCTGCTTCTTATGGGTTTTGCTGTACTTCTTTGGATGTAGGAATTTTTTTATAAAATATCATAACCTAATTTGAATTTGATAAGTGAGTCTGAATAATAGATTTAGTACAAACTTTAGTATAAAGGTTTTATGTGAATGTATGTTGTCAGTTTGTATTTTTTTGCTTTTAATGTTCTCATTTTATACTCTGTTGTTATCTATAGGAATCTGTGCTTTAGACATTTACTGTATTTTCTTTATTAAAAATAATTTTTTTATTTTATCTTTATCTTTTATTTTATATTTATCTTTATTTTATCTTTATCTTTATCTTTATCTTTTTTATTTTATCTTTATTTTATCTTCTGATAATTGTTAGAATCAAAGAGGGCTCATAATTTACCCTTTTTTATTTCTTTCCAGAATTCATACTCAGTTTTGAAGTATGCACTGGTGTCAGACAGTTGGGGATCAAAATATCAACTTAATAAGATATCACTTGTATCTGCATCTATAATGAGGTCCTTGGTATTTCACCCCTGAATTAGGTTCATCTTCCCCATCAGAGTAGTGGGAAAAGAAGGATCTTATAGTGTTCCTATGTTCGTGGCAATCCCTCCATGGGGAAACAAAGGTTCATTTTCTTCTAAGTAATTACTGTGTATTTTCACCCATCACTTACACTTTGCTTCTTGCTGGCAATGCTCTCCTTCTCTTAACGTACCTTAACGTTAGACTATATTATTTCATGGCAAAGGCCCAATCTCTCCTTCACCATGAAACCTTTTTTTTTTTTTTAAATCTCTTTTACTTCTTATATATAATATAATTATATTATATAGCAATATAATTGCTGTTGTCTCAGAACTCTTACAAGCATTGCCTACTCTCCTTGTTGATATTCAGCCTTTATGCTTGGCAGTTTTATTGCTTTCATAGATCTCATTTGCCTATGTGAACTGTATTGTGTAGAATTGCATATTTTTATCCCCCTTTTCAATTTCAAGAACATATGCACGAGATTACATTTTGCAGCATATGAAAAATGCACATATGCAAATAATAGTAGCTTAAACTAAATAGGAATTGATTCTCTTTCATCTGAAAGAAGTTGGAAAGTAGGCTCTCGAGAGCTTGGTTGTATGGTAGCTGCATAGTCATTAGGGTTCCAGGCTCCTTTAATCTTGCTTGTCCTCTATTGTTAGTATGCCAGCTTATGGTTGAGGAAGTGGGTAGGCTGGATGTCTTAGTTTGAGTGGGGAAGGACCCAGCTCCTCTGATTTAAGGTAAATTTCCAGAAGGAAGAAACCCTAATCCCGCTTGTATCTCAGTGGACACCCATAGTAGTGAGAGAAGATTGGAAGTATCGTCCTTGTACAGGGGCACTCTGCATTTAGGGTTCAGGTATCACAGGAGGAGAGTGGAGAATTGAGTGACTAGTAGCAGTTTATACAGTTTGTGCTGTTCGGTACTTTGGCATTTCACCTTTTGAAAGTTCCTAATATCTCTAAGCTCAAAATTGCCTTATATAATCCTTCGTATAAGTGATAAAAGTTCTGGTTTCATGAACTGATTTAATAACGTTATACTGAAATACTTTGTAAACTGTCAACTCCTGTATTTAAAAAAAATTAATTGTATCAAAATACACATAACATAAAGTCTACCATATTCACTGTTTTGAAGTGTACAGGTCAGTGGCATTAAGTACATTCATACTGTTGTGCAACCATCACCAGCAAACAGGTGCTTCTCTACAAAAAGGAGTTCAGCAGATTTTCTTTAAAAATCATAGAAATACTGGAATGTTGGAATAATTCAGCCTTAAAAAGGAGGTTAATTCTGATACATGCTAAAACATGGATGAACCTTGAGGACACTATGCTAAGTGATTTAAGCCTGTCACAAAAATACTGTACAAATACTGTATGATTCCACTTTATATACAGTAGCTAGAGTAGTCAAATTCACAGAGATAGGAAGTGGAAAGATGGTTTCCAGGAGTTGGAGGGAAAGGAGGTTGGGGAGTTATTATTTAACAGGTACAGAGTTTCAGTTCTGCAAGACACAGAAAGAGTTCTGGAGATGAAAAAATCTTTTATTTTATTTTTTTAAGTAATCCCTGCACTCAAGGTGGAGCTCAAACTGACAATCCCAAGATCAAGAGTCACATGCTCTATCCACTGAGCCAGCCAGGTGCTCCCAGAAATGCTATTCACTTAGTGATTTGGTAACTTAGTGATTAAAAGTAATGCTAAGCGAAATAAGTCAGTCAGAGAAAGACAATTGTATGATCTCGCTGATATGTAGAATTTAAGAAACAAAGCAGAGGATCATAGGGGAAGAGAGGTAAAAATAAAATGATGAACTCAGAGAGGGAGAGAAACCATAAGAGACTCTTTAGCATAGGAAACAAACTGAGGGTTTCTGGAGGGGAGAGGATTAGGAGGATGGTGTAACTGGGGGATGGACATTAAGGAGGGCAGGTGATGTAATGAGCACAGGGTATTTTATAAGACTGATGAATCACTGACCTCTACCTCTGAAACCAATAATACATTATATGTTAATTGAATTTAAATAAAAATAAATTTTTTAAAATGTCACAGTAAATCAAATTGAAACCTTTGATTTTTAAGCCATGTATTTTATCCCATTTTGTTTCAATATATAGAACTAAGGATTGAATCATTTTCTCTTCTCCTCCCCCTACCATGTACTTATTCATCTTGAATAACTTCATTCAAGTAAGGAAATTGATAACTAGTAAAATTTATATATCTTCAGCAGATTAGCCCAAAGTTAGGAGACCTTAGGACCTTAGTGAGGTCATAGTCATTGGTTTGGAATTAAAGATGTCTTACTGAATTCTCAGACTAAAGGTTGCATTCCTAACCTCAACTAACTAATTTCAGAGTTTAAACTTTGACTCTAAAGAATGATTATTGCAGATTCTTTTTCACTAGAAAAAGTAAAACAGGTGCAAGTTTTACGATGGTTCATTGAATCATCACTTAAATTGAGGAGTGAATTAAATGTAACAAAGTAAACATTAAATATTTTCAGTTAATATTAAAGACTACTTAGTATATCTGAGTTGAACATCATTTAAAAATAAATGGATTTAATAGAAGCTTTTGAAATTTTTGCTCATTGTTATTTTTTTATTATTTTATGTAGCACATGCCAAAATTTAATTCAATTTCAATTAGTGGATACCATATGCAGGAAGCAGGGGCTGATGCCATTCTGGAACTGGCCTATACTATAGCAGATGGGTTGGAATACTGTAGAACTGGACTCCAAGCTGGTCTGACAATTGATGAATTTGCACCAAGGTGAGTAAATTGA
This sequence comes from Nasua narica, assembly GCA_028533885.1. NCBI lineage: Eukaryota > Metazoa > Chordata > Mammalia > Carnivora > Procyonidae > Nasua > Nasua narica. Next base: position 106,419,675 of record CM052802.1, on the reverse strand, counting down.
CCTCAGAGGTTGTCTCAATACTAAGAAAATTTTTAGGACCAATTTATGAGTGTACAGATCTATTGATAAAATCTTATATATAATTGTCATACCTCGATCCTCTTATGTTTTGTTGGAGTAATAATGAGAGAATAAGCCAATACTGTGTATAATTAAAAATCAGAATTAAATTTGACTACTTCTTGGTAAGTTAGAGGAATCTTGTTTCCAGCTATTCAGAAAACACAGTTACCTGACATATTTTGGCAAGTAAAATGTAAACATATTTCAGGCATATTAGCTTTTATTCTTCTTATTTTCCATTTTAAAAAGTAAGTCATTTATTTCATTTTTTTTTTCTGTTGCACTTACATAACAAATGTTTTGGAATGCACAGTGCTACTTAAAACATTTCTGTTTCAAAATAGCTTCTTAATAAAGTTGTATGAAAAATACAGAAAAGCTTGGGGTGCCTGGGTGGTGCAGTCGGTTGAGCATCTAACTCTCGGTTTCAGCTCGAGTCATGATCTTGGGGTCCTGAGATCCAACCCTGTGTCAGTCTCTGTGCTCACTATGGAGTCAGCTTGAGATTCTCCCTTTCCCTCTGCCCCTCCCGCTTGTGCTCTCTTTCTCTCTCTCTCTCCAATAAATAAATAAATCTTAAAAAAATATATATGGAAAAGCTTAACTGAAGTTTATGAAGTGCTTAAATTTGGTGATCAAAAGTTGGTCAGCTAAACAATTAATTGCGAAATTTTGCTCTGAGCTGAGTACCAGCTTATGTTCTGGGGGGAAAAAAACAAAAAACTTGTGAAAAATGTGACTTCTGTCCTCAGATTGTTTATAGGCCAGTGCATGCTTCTTTATACCAGAGGCTGTTGTATACATATTATGACAGTACTTCTCAAAGTGTGGTCCAAGGACTCTTCAGGGTCACTGCCCTTCCTGGGATCTTTCAGGTTAAATTGTTGTCATGATTGTATTAAGACTTTATCTGCCTTTTTCACCTCCATTCTTTCAAAAGTCTACAGTGTCGCTTCCCAGAAGCTATATGATATGTGATGTTGCAATAGATTGAATGTAGAAGCAGGAAAAGATTCCAACTGTCTTCCCTGAAGCCACACATTAGATTTGCAAAAATGTAAAACTGACCGTTTTACTACAATTTTTTATTTTAGCAAAGTATAATTATTTTTCATAAAAATGTTACTTATGTTAACATGTTATGTTTGTTGTTTCTAAATGAATTAATATGTAAAATATTGAAAGATCATATCCAAATAAAGATTACCTGGGGTCTAGTAATTTTTCTTTTTTTTTTTTTAAGATTTTATTTATTTATTTGACAGAGAGAGAGAGAGAAATCACAAGCAGGCGGAGAGGCAGGCAGAGAGAGAGGGGGAAGCAGGCTCCCCACCGACCAGAGAGTCCGACATAGGGCTCGATCCCAGGACCCTGAGATCACGACCTGAGCCAAAGGCAGAGGCCTTAACCCACTAAGCCACCCAGGTGCCCCTCTAGTAATTTTTAAGAATGAAAAGGAATTCGGAAACAAATATTTGAGAATGGCAGTGTTAAGGACTTCTAAGGGTATATCAAGAACTTTTATTAGTCTTTAGTTTCTTTACTTAAGGCTCACCTTCCTTGTCTTATATAAAGAAATACAGCTTTTGTGCCTTTAGGCACAGGCAAGTGAACTTAAATGTGTAACTCAGCTGCAGGGTATCAAATAAAAAGGAGTAGTGGGTTTGGGGGCAATTGAGGAAATATATGCCTTCACCAAATAGATAATTATTCTTTAAAAACAAAGCAACGCAAAAACAGGAACTTTCTTGCTATCCAAAGAAAACAAGTTGGTGGTTTTATTCCCTTCATAGGTGACTCCTGACTTATGTACTGGGTATTCTTAAAGTATTTTATTTTTGGATAGTGATTCATTCTTTATTTGAGGGCACAAGAGGAACTTCTTTTCTAAAAACAAAACAAAACAAAAACCAATTGTAAAGTGAATAATTCCCACGTGAAGCAAATAACCACACCTCTTTCTTCTGTGTGCCTAAAGCTGTACTTTTATCTGTTAGATTTAAAGTTCCTTAAGTTTATATGCTTTGATTATAGTTCAAATTAGTTTAAAATTAAAATCTAGTGTGTGATATAATTGGTTTTATTTTCCATTTTATATTGTTAAGTATAATCAAATAATGGACTTAACATTACTATTTTAGGTTGTCTTTCTTCTGGGGAATTGGGATGAACTTTTATATGGAAATAGCAAAAATGAGAGCTGGGAGAAGACTCTGGGCTCACTTAATAGAGAAAATGTTTCAGCCTAAAAATTCTAAATCTCTTCTTCTGAGGGCACATTGTCAGACATCAGGATGGTCACTTACTGAGCAGGTATATGTAAATATATATGTATATATAATTTAAAGTGTAGAGGTTTAGTAAATTCATATATTGTCTTATAAGCAACATAGCACAGTCAGGAAGTAGATTTAAGAACCCATCTGTTAATATTTGAAAATTATAATTATTCTGAAGCATACTGCACATTTATTATAATATGTATTATAATATAATAACAATAATAATATATATTATAATATTATTAACATGTCTTATAATAAATAAAACTGGCTCCCTCTAGTGGTTAGCTATATGAAATCATATAAATCAGCTTACCTATAGTGCTGTTTTACCTTTTTAAAAGTAAA
>CM052802.1:106400065-106416482 GCA_028533885.1 Nasua narica | reverse complement strand
GTCCTGAGACCCAGACTTTAGATCTGAGGAGGTTCTTGGTCTTCAGGCCTATGGAGGTGAAGTCCATGTACGAGGGCAGCTCTGGGCCTCCTCTGCCTCTCATGATGGTGTGGCCCCAGGGACATGAGGTGGCTGTCCCTTGGAGGTGTCACGGCCTCCCTCCTGGAGCCTGATCCTAACCAGCCAGGGTACCTGAGAAAGCTGTCCAGACGCTGGCAGACAGAGCTCCCCAGCTGAAAGTAGGGGAAGAGGTTCCCTGAGGCCATGGCACTCACACAGCCTGAATGGCCCAATTAGATTCTGCAAAAATAAATAAGTACCGATTTGGGGCACTTATGACTTGTCGGACTGAGGCGTAATTTTAAAATATGTTGTACAATAACATGCCCACAGGACTCGTCTCGATTCTGATAATGATTTGATCCAAGCACTGCATTTTTCTCTTCTTTTTCAGAATTCACTGGCAAAGAGAAACTGGATCAGATAATGAAATTATTTTGAACATATGTCAACTTTCTGTGAGCGATAAAAGATAATTCTCTTGCTCTATATTCACTAGAATATTCAGTTGTATAAAAAATAAAGTAGCATGGACACTATTTTCATTTCTTATTGGGAAGTCTTGCTGGAGGGATTAGATGTATTTTTAAAATAATAAGATATATATATGTATCTTATTATATATATATATTGATTAAATGTGCTGTGTTTGCCATTGTTTTAGCATGTCCCAGATATCCTGTTGTTATTGAGAATTGAGATTCCAGGCTAGGGAGAGACTGGCTGGCTTCATGTTCTGATTCTTTCACCTTTTAGCTGGGGGGACTGTGGGCTGGTCACTTCCCATCCCTGTGCCTCATTCTCCTCCACGGTAAAATAGAGTTGATGATAATAGTACCTTCACATGATTTTTGTGATGACGGAGGAGACCATCTATGAAAGGGCTTAGCAGGGTCACGTACATAGTGAGTGCTCGATAAGCGTTGGCTCTAATGACACTTCAGAGATGATTTTCATGACGCAAATAGTTCCACAGCGACTTGCTTTAATGACAGCTCCTTCTAGCTCAGTGACCAGGGACTTGAGGTTACAACACCAAGTTAACATATAACAATTCCAGACTCCTCAGGAAACAGGGCAGCTTGGGCCGCCTGGCACATCCCAGGGCCTAGGAGCACAGGCCGCCTTGCTCAACCTTGCACTTCCGTAACAGTGTGAGCACAGCACTGCCATGGCGTCCCACGTTCCAACACAAGTCTGCAGGAATAATCTCAACCTTTTCAAGTGACCAAGGATGGCTGTTTCTACCCCAGCCCCAGGCCCAGAATCCTCTTCATTCAATCAGTCACCATTGATTCCACCCCAGTGGAGGATCGTGCACTTGTCACAGGCCTGCCACAGGCCAGCCTGGAAGACGATGGTTATGGGAGCGAGGGGTGGGTAAAGAGGGCTACCGCTTCTAAGGAACTTGAGCTAAAAATTCTTCCTTGGCCAAGCCATCTCTGATGATAGGAAACGGAGACAGTCTCTGCAATCTCAGACATTGTCTCATTCCTTTCCCCCACCGTAGTTACCAGGGACACCCCACCAGTGCCAATAAATCCAGAGAGGAAACCAGACTGTGACTTAAGCTTCAGCTTCCGCACTGTGACAACTGGTTCTCCCTGTGTACAGGGCTGGACTATTTTAGCTTGGTGTCCTATGAAAAGGAACCTTGTGATATCACTCTATCCAGGTGTCCCATCATATAAGACTGAGTCCCAGGCCCAATGTTGGTCTCTAGAGGGAGAATGCCTGCCATCTTATCCCTGAAGGTCACTTCACAGGGAGAGGCCATGCCTCAGCCCGTTGCCCAGACCCCTGAGAGCCTCAGGAAGACCAGGGGTCTGAGGCTAGCCAGAACAGAATTTGAAAGGAACTCTTGGAAACTTGGAGTGGGCAGATGCCTTAATGATCATTCAGGCCCACCTTCTCGTGGGCTACTGATGAAAGCAGCCCGGAGAGGCCAAGTGACTTATTCATAGCTACAAGGCTACTGTCAAGCACATCCAGAACAAAGTTCACATTTTTCAATTAAAGCCTAATTGCTGGGGCACCTGGGTGGCTCAGTTGGTTAGGCATCCTCCTTTGGCTCAGGTCAGGATCCCAGAGTCCTGGGATCAAGCCCTGCATCAGGCTCCCTGCTCAGCAGGGACTCTGCTTCTCCTTCTGCCCTTCCCCCTGCTTGTGCTCTCTCTCTCCCAGATAAATAAATAGAATATATGAAAAAAATAAAACCTAATTGCTTTCTTCACTCTGACTTTACTATCCCATATGAGTTTTCTATGACCCGTATAACAAATTTTCTCAAGATTATTGACTTCAAGCAATACAAATGTATTCCCTTATAGTTCTGGAGGCTAAAAGTCCAACGTAAGAGGATCATTAGGGCCGTGCTCCCTCTGAAGACCTTAGCGGAGAATCCTTTCTCACCTTTTGTAGCCTCTGGTGGCTCCAGATGTTCCTCTTGGTTGTGCAGCTTCACTCAGATCTCTACCTCTTCCTTGTGTGCCCTGTCCTCTTTGTCTTCTCCCTTTCTCTTAGATACTCTTTAAACAATGATAATGACACATAATTTGTTACTCTTTTTTTTCCAATCACATTTATATTAGTTCTTTTAACTGTAATCTATAGACTTCCCATATTGTTTTGTGAGTCTGTTGTGTATTTTGGATATTTTCTTTTGATCTAGCTTCCAGTTCACTTAATCTCTGTTCAGCCGTGTCTCTTATGTTATTAAAGCCACCAGCTGAGTTCTTAATTTTGGTTATATTTTTCAGTTCTAGAACTTCTACTTGCTAATTTCATTATTTTCTAACTTTCATGTTTCACAAATGAGCAAAACCATGATAATTGTCTTTGTTTGACTTACTCCACTTAGCATAATCTCCAGTTCCATCCATGTTGATGCAAAAATTGGATATTCATCCTTTCTGATGGCTAAGTAATATTCCCTTGTATATATGGATCACATCTTCTTTATCCGTTCATCTGTTGAAGGGCATCTTGATTCTTTCCACAGTTTGGCTATTGTGGACATTGCTGCTATGGATATTGGGGTGCATGTGGCCCTTCTTTTCACTACATCTTTATAGTTCTTTGGGACCCTGATGAAATTGCTGAAAATTTTTCATGGGCTCCTCCATTGCATGGCCTAGACTCCAATTTTTGTCCCCTGGTCCTTACAGGATGATGACAAACATTGCTGCCCAGTTTTTCAGTCTCACAGCTGCCTTCCTAAAGCCTTCAGATATTCATATAAGAAATATACTAGCCCCAAGTTTTATTTTACCTTTCTGGGTTTACATCTTAATCAGCTCTTGGCCCTATAAGTCTTAACTGCCACGTTATCCTTCCTGATACCTATATAACAGAGAAAGTCTTCAAAGTCCACAAGAACAGAGATATAATGTTCACATGGTTTCTTAGAGCAAAAGAGTTGGAAAGAACCCAGATGTCCATTAACAAGAGAAGAAAGAAATATAATACTCATATAAATGACATTTATATAGCAACAAAGATCAATGAACCACTTGTGTAAAGTTAGGAAAGTCTTAATATCATGATGTTGGGTGAAACAAGTGAGATGCTTTTTATAGCAAGATAACATTTATCTAAGTTGAATACTGTGGTGAGAACAAATAACAAATTTAGGAGACCAGTGATTCCTTAGGGTAGGAAGACTGACACAAACCAGGAGAGCCACAGTGGGGCTTCAACTGTATTGGTAACCTTTATGTTGGGTATTAATTGTGTAAAAGGTAATCATTTATAAATGAATTTATGTGGCAGGACAGAGAAGGAAGACATTGTTTGTGTCCGGGAAAAAAGGAGAGAGGTAGTTCTTGAATTGGTTCTTGAAGTATCTGTAGGATTTCTCTAGACGGCAGTGGAAAAGAGCATCCCCGACAGAAAGAATAACAGACATAGGTGGGAAAGCGCATGTTCAAGGGACTGCAAGTAGCAGGATGGTATCTACCTGCTTTCCCACCCCAGCAACCCCCTACATGTTCCACCTTTCTGTTAGGCTAGATCTCACTTGTTGAAACTGGGGTGAGGTGAGATTTCAAGCAACTGGGAGATCAGCTATGGCTCGTGTTGAGGAGCTATAACAAGCCATAGTTAAGTTATATGGGCAGTGTGCATGGCCTGGCAGCCAGACTGCCTGGCTTCTAATTCTACCTGTGACTCTTACTGTTTGTGTAACCCTGGCTCATTACCTCACCATTCTGTGCCTCAGTTTCCTTACCATTCATGTGAGCAAAAAATAGAACCTATCCTGTATGGTTGTTCTGAATATTAACTGAGTAAATACTTGTAAAGAATTTAGAACACTGCCTGATATCTCATAGGTATTCTGTTGGCATTTGTTATTTACCTTCATTGTTGTTATTACAGCACAAGCAAAGGAGACTGTCTGAGGCCTGTTGCCAGGGAGGTCATCCTGACTGGGCCCTAAAATCTCTCTCTCTCTCCCACATCAAATTAGTGATTAGGCTTTGTGTACCCTATGGATTTCTCCTTTCTGAGTTTAAAAGAATAAAATAACTGAAACTGGGCTAAAGGCTCAGCTCTGTCATTGGCTACTCCCTGTATATAATATCTTCTTATAATCTTGGATAGTTTATTTAACTTCTCAGAGCCTTAGCTTATTCATCTGTAAAATGGGACAAATGATAGAATCTACTATATAATAGTGCTGTTATGATTAAACATAGGAATGAATGTAAGGTCTCAGTAAGCGTGGCGCATGCACAATTTGCAGACACGTATCTATATGCTAATGTTATATCATAGATACTGTGCAGTGAAGTGCGTTTCCATTTCTGGAGACCTGAAATAGTTATACTTCTTGAGTATGCACTCTTTTGGGCATGATGGTGGGTATTTTATGTTAATCTTCATAGTCCTGCAAAGAAGTATATTAGAGAAATGCTAGTTACTGGCACAAAAAAGTCTTATACTCTTGTTGGCTTAATCCAGTAGAATTTCATTTCCAACTCTTAGATAATCCAGTGCAAGTGTTCCTTATTACTGGACTCTTCCAGGCTTATCTTCCATTATAGGCTCTGTCTATGATGAGCTCAAGGCCTCCCGGTCTATTCTGTGGGTAGATGTGGAAAGTTAAGAGATTCTCAGGAGGGAGGATTTTTAGGGGCCAGACCACTCCTTTTAGTAGTTCTCGGTCATGTGACCGAGCCTGACTGGAAAGGAGTAGTCTGGAAATGTAACCTAGCTTAGTGGCCTGGAAGAAGGAGAGACAGATTTGGGAAACTGATGCTCAGTTTCTGTTGCAGTAAAAGCATTATCTCTAGGGCATGAGAAAACTGATAGTCACAGATATCAAATACTTGCCCAAGGCCTTTGACTAAATGGCAGAGTAAGAATTCAAACCCAGGTGTAACTGGCTCCAGTATCTAGAGCTCATGACCCACTATTGCTCTGTCTCTCAGGGACACAGTATTAGATCTTGGCTGGGCGCAGGAGTAGGGTGGGTTTAGGGGAGAAGGTTTAGTTGTACATGAAGTTAGAAAGCTATAATCACTGCTACCTCAGCCCTTGACTTGCTAGGTAGAGGTGAGGTGCCTTGTGCAAGAATGGAGTGAAGTAAGAGTTCACTGCAGCCAAGTAATTCCAGGGCCCTGTCTAATTAGGGGCCGAGGGAGGGATCTGGATTAACTGGGGGAGGTCAAGCAGGGACCTCCACCTTGACTTGGGCTCTCAAATTCTTTCCCAGTTCAAGATGTTTAGAGACTCTGGCTTTATTAGTTTTTATAAAGTTATTTTTCTTGTGTATCTGAATCCCTGAAAGAAACAGATGTGCCTGGCCCAAACAAACCCCTTAAGAGAGTTGAAAAATTCCGCTTCTGGACAATTTTATTTTTTTTGTTCAATTCTCTGATCTCTTTGCTGACTCTTGGCATTTCAGTTTAATATTAAAACCATCAATTTGCCTCAAGAGATTAAGTCACAATCAATAGAAACCCTGAAGGAGAAGGTAATAGGACTTAAAATATTTATATGCTTAGTCTTTGTCTTCCCAGACATTGGCGAAATGGAACTGAGGAAATTGCTATAATAAAGCAGAGCCCAGGAGAAGAGGGCTGCCCTGCAAAGCAGCTAAAGGGGCGCTGGAGCACCAGGCAGTGGGCAGCAGATGATGTGGCTGCAGACTCAGAAAGAGAAGTGGCCAGGAGAAAACTTACCACTCGTCACCATATCCCAGGGAAAACTCGTCATGACCTCAGGCAGTGGAAGAAGTGCGAGGAACATTTGTGGCAAGGAGACTCACAGGAGAGGAGATTTAATGCTTGCTTGATGCTTCAATGATGGATAGCCCTGCAAAAATTTACCTTTTTATCAGAGGATTGGGACCCCTCCCACTGACCTAGAAAACAGGGACCTCTGGGTAAGGAGACTTGTCTTGCTTAGAGTGAGAGACCCAACAATATTGTGACTTGAAGAACAAGATTTTCTCTCTAGCTTACCGTCTCAAAGTGGACAACCCAGACTTGCGGAGCAGCTCTGTTCTGTGAGCCATTCAGAGATACAGGGCCCTGAAAATCACTGCCCCACTATCCTGTGCCTTGTCATAGCTGGGTTGCCACCAGTCTGCGCTCCAGCTTGGTGAGGTGCGTCACAGTGTGTTAAGGGAATGACAAACACCGCTTCGCTCCCTTGGAGAGAAATCAGCAACAGGGCCACACTCAGGGGATGTAATCCGTACCTGGGTGGCCGTGGCCTACTCCAACCCTGCTGCCTTAGATTTAGAAGAGAAGAAAGGCACCTGGTGGGCAAGCAGCTGACTAACACAGGACCCAACATTGAGGAAAGGGAAGTGATTCATGCTGCGATATGTGAGGGGAAAGAGGATGTCGATAGTGCAAAAGCCTGTCACGGGTTGGTAGGTGCTATACCAGCAGGATCCAACGTGCCCTCTCCTCCACCTCATCTGAGATGAATTTGCTGAACTTAATGGCTGTCTACTGAAATTGGAGATCAAGGAGAAGAGGTGGGATTCTGCAGACCAGACCACTCAGAAGAGGGAAGAGAGAGGATATAAAGGGGAGGGGTCAATGACCCAGTGGCTACAAGAAGGGATGGATATGTGGAGCTGTTCCAGAAGTGAAATGAAAGGCATGTCTGTTGAAGAGCTACCTGGTGAGAGAAGGTAAGTTGAATGGTAAGAAGATTCTATTCCCAAACATTTCTGTGAATATTCTCTCAAAGAATGAGAAAGCATGACTGGAACCTGAAGTGAAAAACTAAAATCCTTCTGGATCCTCAGTGACTTGCTTAGGGATGAACTGTTCCACTCTCTTCTACTGTGGTGGGGGTGGGAGGAGCATAGAGCAGGGCTAGGCTTTTCTAGCTTAGAAATTTCTTTACAGGGACTCTGCCCACACAAGGCATATTTTCTTTGACATTCTCCTCTAGTAAGCTGTGCTTCACCCTTGAACCACTCATAATTCCCTATTTAATGTGTCTTCTCATCCAGATATAAAACACCATGAGGGCACGAGGACCTGAGGGCATGGACCCCAACTGTCTAGGTTCATGCTATACATACAGTTCCAAATACATGCTCAACACATAGTAGGTGCTCAATTAATAACCGAACTGAATTTCTTCTGGGCCCTATGGCTTGTTGGGGAACAACAACATAGGGAACTACAGTTTAATGGAGAGACTATAGTTTAATGCGGTTGAGATCCCTCCCAGGGATTCAGAGCCACCTCTGGCAACTGCTTACATCAACCTCAGGACATTAGACAGGGTACTTGATCTACTGAGGCCTTGAACACCCACCTAGCCCAGCCATTGCTAACTGCTCATGACTGCTCAGCCCAGTGTCAGGCATTAGGATCTCTCAGAGCAGCCCAACCCAATGGACCCCTTCACGCCCCACATACATGGTCTCTGCACATGTTGCCAGCAGCTCTAGCCTTCAAAGAAGAGGAGACAAGCTTCACACCATCTTGGAATTTTCTCTCAGGCATCTTCCCATTGCCTCCCTGTCCCCCAGGGCCATTGCTCCCTCTGGGCTTTTTGGACATTGGTACCAGGATAAAAAGCCCTCTTCATCCACAATCTCTTCTGCAAATTCTGTACTTCCACTTCCTTTCTCTTCCCTGACGACTTCCTGGGCAGGGGTTGGTGTGGGAGAGGCTGCTCAGGGTCCAGCACCAGGTTTTCCAGGATGCCTCCAGGGGAGGTCCTCCTCACTACCTTAAGAATTCCATACCAGTGGGCGCCTGGGTAGCTCAGTTGGTTGAGCGACTGCCTTTAGCTCAGGTCATGGTCCCAGAGTCCTGGGATCGAGTCCCATATCGGACTCCCGGCTCTGCGGGAAGTCTGCTTCTCCCTCTGACCGTCTTCCCTCTCATTCTCAGTCTTTCTCTCTCCAATAAATAAATGAAATCTTAAAAAAAAAAAAAAAAAAAAGAATTCCATACCAGTCATCCTCCATCCTCCCCTAAAACTCAGCACTTCCTGGCAGCTCATTTCTTCCAGCTGAGCCATCCCACCCCTCCTCAGTTTTGTCATCTACAAACATCCTGGCTGCACTTTTCTCTTCCCTTGAGGGATACAGGAATTTGTTCATGGTCTCCCTCACCACCTCTTGTCCTGTGTCATCCTCAAAGCCCCTGGGAACATATGACACTCAGGACTTGGGTTTCTTGACCTCCTCATCCACAGAGCTAATAATATTTGATCTTTGTGTGGGACTGTTGTAAGAAAATACTAATGATAAGGAGAGGCAGAGGTGGGGTCTAATCTGAAGTGTGATGAGAAGTCATCATAAACAATTTCTGTCCTCTGGCTTCCTTTCTGGGACCCGGGATCTAAAATTGGGAATGAAGTCAAATCAAACAAACAAACAAACATCACCACCACCTCCTCCCCCAAATAGAGGACCAAGGGGCCATTTTCCTTCTATTAAAGCTTCAGCAGGCAAAGACCTCCAGGGACAAGCCAACAAAATCGGATTTATCGAGCTGATCCAGTGAGGGAGGCTATTCAAAGGAGCTGTGAAATCTGCTCAGTAGGAAGGACGAGGTTTGTAAGGTTAAGGCTCCTGCTGGAGGATATGAGGAGAGGGTAAAGGAAGCGGGGAACATGTCTGTGCTAGTTGTAGTCTCTGGGGCAGAGTTAGGAGAAAGAATTAAGCGGGGAGTTGGGTACCATGGTGAGTAAGAATGGCTTGGCGTCTGCATATCCCTAGTAAAAGACAGATGTGATAAAGCAGGTCTGGGGGCATCGCTGATAAGAAAGCTGTGGCCATTCAAAGCAGGGTTTTTATGGCATGTTACAGACAGCCACAGCCAGACTTCGGAAGAAATGTGGTTTTCTGTGAAGTTTGCATTTGGCTTTATCTGGGTCTATTCTGCCAGCCTGGAGAACAGCAGAGCTGCTCGCATCCTTTTTCAGTCTGAGCTTATCTTCATGGTTTTAGTCCTGGATACATTTTAACTCCTTCCGTTAATTGGATTTTGCCCATTGAAATATTCTCTTTTAAACCATGCTAAAGTCAGATATCCACATTTCCCTCTGCCACAATGACCACCAGCCACACACAGGATCAAAGGCCTCGCAAAGCCTGATGCGGCCACGGGCAGGGCAACTGCAGGATGGTTCATTAAAAACAGTTGGAGTTAAATAAAACTCAGGCTCAAATCAGAGGTGACTTATGCCCAGCAAAAAACTGAGCAGGCTGTCTGCTTGCTGTAGCATGACCAACTTCCTGTGACTGGTGTCAGGGAACGGTTATCTCTAATAAGGCCCTAAAGCATTCGCTGAAAGTGCTTATGAGCTCATTATCTCTCACTTCTTAAAAAAGGGGTGGGGAAGGGGGGGAAGCCATTTAGAATCTGGACACAAGATGAGCCCATCTATTGTGGCTGATGAAAAACAACTCATACTCTCGTGGTCCTTAGACTTTAATGTGCTTCAAAATCACCTGTGGGCTTGCTGAAACCCAAGTTGCAGAGTTTCTGATTCAAAAGGGCCCAAGAAGTCACAGTGTTAACAGGCTCCCGGGTGATCCTGACGGTGCTGGTACAGGAACCACATTTGAAAGCCACTTCTCTCCCCCAGAGCTTCCTTAGTATTTCCACCTTCCACACTTTTGCACTTTCTGTTCTTCCTGCTTGAAATGCCTTTCCTACTCTGCACCCAACTAATTACTTGTCTTGATTTGTTATAACTCCCTCTTGGACGTTGTTATTAGTTATCTATTGTTGCCTGACAAATAACCCCAGTGAGGACCTCTGGAATGGTAGTATGAGGTGCTCAGGGCAACCGTTCCCCAACAGAGACCCTTATTAAGCTGGTCAAAATTAATACAGGTGGGGCACCTGGGTGGCTCAGTGGGTTAAAGCCTCTGCCTTCGGCTCAGGTCATGATCTCAGGGTCCTGGGATCGAGCCCCACATCGGGCTCTCTGCTCGGCGGGGAACCTGCTTCTCCCTCTCTCTCTCTGCCTGCCTCTATGCCTAGTTGTGATCGCTTTCTCTCTGTTAAATAAATAAAATCTTTAAAAAAAATTAATACAGGCAATTGTTCAAAATCTCTGGAATTGGAGGGCTTTACAACAAATGGAGAAACACTAATTTGGCAAAATCTGTGGAAACTTAGCAGTAATGGTAGAAATCCATGGTATTCAAGCCCATCTTCCCACAGCTCTGCCTTCTGGAAGAACTGTTTCAGTGAGCTCAGCAATCACATGGCAATTCACCTCCCTCCCAGCTCTATGGGTTGGAACAGATATTCCCAGTGTTTGGGGCAGATAATGAACATGGGCAGATTCCATTTCTATATTTCTATGCTGTAGAAGGTCTATAGCAAGTGAGTGTTGGCAGTAAGGTGGCATTCATTTCCTTACAACTTCCACTATGTAGAGAAGATTCTGGAAGGAAAACTACTGAAGAGTAAAACCTGCCTTTCCAACACAGCTCTATGTTGCAGAGGAGAGGCTTTGCTGGACTCAGCAGATGAATGATAGCTCCCATCTTCCCTAGCTTCCCAGGGCAGAAGACCTATTCTGGGTAGATTTGGCAACCAGTAAATCTTAAATCTCATCCTCTTTGGACATGTGTTGCAGAAGATCTATACTGGGGACAAATTTGGGAGTGGCAGCAGCCTGGCATGGGACCACTTTCTAGCACTTACTCCCCACCACACAGCTCCTGCTCCATAAGGTGGACCCAGGTAGAGCAATCAGTCAAGAGTGAGCTCCCCGATAGCAGGACCTGAAACACCTTTTTTTTTTTTCTGAAACACCTTTTTAAATTGCGCATAGAACATTCACCAAGATTGACCATATCCTGGATCATAAAAACAAACCTTAACAAATTTTAAAAATCTGAAATTATCCAGAGTATATTCTGTCCATAGTGGAATCAAACTAAAAATAAATAATAAAAAGGCACTTGAAAATCTCCAAACACTTGGAAAATGAACAGCACAAGTTCACCGAACTCAAACTTGTCTGTGCCCCTGATGTAAGTGAGACAATGTCTGAGATACCGGTTTTGAAGCAAAGAGAGATTTACTCTCAGAAGAGCAGCCCAATGAGAAGGCAGGGAATTCTTCCCAAAGCTGCCTTGCCCTGTTGAGCCTGTGTACAGCTTCTATACATGAAAGAAAAGTAAGGGATTTCTTGAAACTGGGGATGAGGGGAGCAGTTTGAATCAGTCTGGAGGTAAGCATTCTTTTGGACCATAGGATACTATTTAGGACCGGGTACAAACAGATATGTGAAGACGAATGATACCATCCTGTTCCCACTAGGTTTCTACGACCACTGGGTAAATGAGTAGGGATAATGCTTTATCAAGCCTCAGGTTAAGAGGTGCATAGAACATAAGCAGGGAACAAAACAGAACATGGAGCTAAGTTAATAATGCAACAAATAACAACCATAGTCCTGCTTATGATTTCAAAACAGGTCCGGGAACCAAGGGTCTGACAATACTTCTTAATCATCAGTGGGGGGGTGTCAGGTTGGCTCAGTTGGTGCAGCATGAAACACTTGATTTTAGGGCCATGAGTTTAGGCCCCACGTTGGGCATGTAGCCTACTTTATAAAAATTGGGGCGCCTGGGTGGCTCAGTCAGTTAAGCATCTGCCTTCAGCTCAGGTCATGATCCCAGGGTCCTGGGATGGAGCCCTGCGTCAGGCTCCCTGCCCAGCAGGAGTCTGCTTCTCCCTTTCTCCCTCTGCTCTCACCACTCCTGCTTTCTTGCTCTCTCTCTTTTTCAAAGAAACAAATAAAATCTTTTAAAAAATTAAAAAAAATCAGTGCGTCAAAGAAGTCTCAAAAGAAATAAAAAAGTAAGTAGAACCAAATGACAATGAAAACAACACATCACAATTTCTTAAGATGCATTAAAGCAAAGCTAACAGGAAAATTTAAAGCACTAAATTAGAAGAGAGAAAGGCCTTAAATCAGTAATTTAAGTTTCAACTTTAAGAAACTAGGAAAATAGTGAAAGAAGAGAAAAATAAGCCCAAATTGAGCAGAAAGAAGAAAATGATAAAGGATAGGTATCATGGAACTGAGAACAGAAAGAGAGAGAAAATTAATGAAACGAAAAGCTGGTTCTTAAAAAATCATTGCCATTGATAAACTAGAATTATTGAAAAAAATCTAGCCTGGGAATTGGAATTTTTAAAAATTTTTCAGGGAAGTCAATGTACACTTAGGGTTGAAAACCACAGGTGAAGGAATTTAGGTTAGCTTCTGTTGGCTCTTGGGGCTGATTAAAGAGGAGATCAGGGTGCAGAGAAAACACTCTACATAACCAACACCTCCATCCTTACTAAAATACGGAGTCTTCTCCATGACCATGACACCAGTTAAATCTGAGATATGCTTTTTTCTTGCTGTATAATGGAGATAATCATCGTTATCTTGAAAGACTATTGTGAGCTTAAATTATATGATGTGTACAAAGTATCCAGTCCAGTGCTTGACAGATAAAACATTTTTGGCTGTCAAGTAGCAGAAAACCCAAAACAAGGACATTTATTGTCTCACAGTAGAGCAATCTAAAGGTTAACCTCAAGGACCCAGGATCTTTGGGTTCTTCTCTGCTTAGTGTGTTGAGACTTATCTTTTGGGTTTATAAGATGGTATCAAAAGCAGATAGGACAATGCTGACAGGAGGAACCGTCTTTCCTCCCCTGTGTTGTCAACATCAAATCCTACCAAGAACCACCCAGCTTTTTGTATCCCGTGGGCTAGAATGGAATCCTACTTTGTGTCCAAATCAATGCCTGGGAAGGGAGATGACATCACTATAAACAGCTTAGAAGAGGAGGAGATTTAAAAACAGAAACAAAAAAAGGATATGCGGGTCCTACTCCCAGAGGTTGAGTAAATTGTTTGGGGATAAGCCTGAACACGTGTGGATTTTCAATGCTCTGAGGTGACTTCAATGTGCAGTCATTCCTGAGAACCACTGGCTTTGACTCCCCTGTGAATAATGCCATCACTCATTTGATGAGAGCCTGTAGTGAATAGCCCACATTGGTTGCCATAGTCACTTTGTGTGATATCCTTCTCTCCTGAAGGAATGGAGATTGGCTCTGCAATCAGAGTCTGCAATTTAACAGGATCCCTAAGTGAGTCTCCTGACCATTTAAGTGTGAGAAGCGCTGGTGTAAAAGAAAATTCTGCATGATCTCCCTGTCTGAAACCTGCAGCTACGTCTACAACTCTTTCTAGTCTTCCCTCCAGCTCCTCCCGGGGTGTATGGAAGCATGACATCCAATGTCTCGCTCCCTGGGGACAGACACTCCTATCTTGCTTTGCCAGATAGACTAAGTCTTTAGAGCATCTGCAGTGAGACTCCAACAGGTGATAGACTGCAGGTGAGTGAGGATAATGTTATTGTATTGATAAACATGTGACATTTCCTCCCACAGGTCAAGGCCCTTCCGGGGTGCTTTGAGGAGTCAGAACTGAATAATGCATGGCCTTTCTCATTAAGCTTGCAAAGTAGAAGGGCCAAATAACAAAAGCACAACAACAAATGCATTTACAGAACTTTAAACCCACAAGTTGGCTTTACATCTATACGTTTCTTGCGAAAACAGGCTTAAAGAAGGTACCTGGTTGTTCAAGTCCAGACATCTAGGTGAGTGGTAAGTTTGGCTCTGAGAACCAGGACTTTTGACTCCAAGCCAGGATTGCCAGGTAAAATACAGGACACCCAGTTAAATTTTAATTTCAATGAGTAATTTTTAGGATAAGTATATCACATGCAATATTGGAGACATACTTATTCCAAAAAAAATCTTTATCTGAAATTCAAATTTAAGTAAGCATCCTATATTTTTATCTGGAAACCTTATTTCACAACCCTCTTTCCTCTATATAGCAGAATGTTATGGGTGCTAGTCACTTCCATCTACCAAATTCCTTTCCTTCCTCCATGATCCGAATACTCAGGAAAGCCATTATAGTACATTATAAAAGTGGCTGAGGCATGAGGTAGCTGCCATTACCAGCCTGAAGTTGTGAAATGGAAGGTCTTTAGAGCCTTTCAATGCGACACCCCTCCTCTCTGTCCTTCGGGCATCATCATGAGGAAGGTCCCCAAGACTGGGGACCACACTGGGCTTTCACTGATGCTCCAGACCCAAGCCTACAAAACAATCAAGAGCATGATGCTTCCTGTTGAGGCAGCATAGGTCAACATATATATTTCTCTATTTCCCTCATAAGTTCTGAACCAATTGAGAGAAAGGCAGACACAGAAATTAAGAAGATGGAGGTCAAAATAATTATCTTGAACACACACTTAGCATTTGCCATTCTGTGTTCAGATGGGGGATGCTAAAGGTGTGAATCCAAGGGACTGATTTCTGAAACAACCCAAAGTGGACCTGACATTTGAACTTTGTAACCAAACCCTTTAGAAGTTATTTTGTGCCTCAGCCATCTCTTAGGATCATGCTCATTAGTTCATTAGTGGTTGTTTTACTCTATTTTAACCTGTAGTCCGAATTCCCTGATCTGCCTAAAGCCTTGTTACAGTAATACCACTTCCCTCCTCAAAAACCTTCAATGGATCCCTGTTTTCAATTTTTCACATCTCAATTCTTCTTGCCCCTTCAAAGCTCCCCATCATCTGTCCTAATCCCATGTCTGACTCCCGCTCCTTTCCATGCCCCTCTGCCCTGTATTCTCACTCACTGAACTCACCCCCACTTTAAACCACTCCACTTACACTTCTCCTCCCTTGGACAGCCTCTTTTCTTGAACTTCCGCATCTTCCCTGTCTCTAAAAACTCAGCTCCAGTCCATTGATTTCCTTCTGCTTTAAGCCCAAATGGCAAGTTTTCACTCTGAGAAACATAACAGCCTTTTTGTGCCATCATTTATCACTCACTGTTCCTTTTCTCCCTCAGTAAATCTCCCAGAGTAGGGACCACATCTACTGAAACTTTTATATCACCCATTGCACAAGCCCATAGTGGAGAGCTTCTAGAGACCCCTAACTTGCTTGTTGATTATCCAAAAACTTGTCTCTCCAAGATCAGGACGAAGATTTGATGTGGATTTGATGAACACACCTAGATTCTCCCTATTCCTTTCTTCCTGATATATAAACATTTGTCTTAATATCATATAGTTTTAATGAAAGCTGCTATAATTTATTTGTGCCAACTATGTATTAGAACCATGCTGGGCACTCTTAATTTATTGACTCCTGAGGACACACTGCCATTTAGCAGCAGAAACTGATCTGAACCCAGATACCCCTGCCCCAAAGTCCATGATTTTGACCATGAGGTATATTTGTAGTCATTATTACAGTGTAAAGAGACTAGTCTCTGTGATGCATCATATCTCAAAGTATAACTTTTGTGAAAGCAAGATTCCATGGCTAAATCAATTTGGCAAGTACTGCATAGAATAAGAGAGGTTTCTTTTTTTAAAAATTTTGTATTAACATATAATGTATTATTTGCCCCAGGGTACATGTCTGTGAATAATCAGGCTTACACATTTCACAGCATTTGCCATAGCACATACCCTCCCCAATGTCCATATCCCTACCCCCCCACCTCCCAGCAACCCTTACTTTGTTTCGTGAGTTTAGGAGTCTCTTATGGTTTGTCTCCTTCCCCATCCCATTTGTTTCATTTCTCTTCCCCACCCCCCCATAACCCCCTGCCCTGCCTCTCAAATTCTTCATATCAGAGCGATCATGTAATAATTGTCTTTCTCTGACTGACTCATTTCGCTTAGCATAATACCCTCTAGTTCCATCCACGTCGTTGCAAATGGCAAGATTTCGTTTCTCTTAATGGCTGTGTAGTATTCCATTGTATATATATACACCACATCTTCTTTATCCATTCAT
>CM052802.1:106336974-106399965 GCA_028533885.1 Nasua narica | reverse complement strand
TCTTTCTCTGACTGACTTGATTTCGCTTAGCATAATACCCTCTAGTTCCATCCACGTCATTACAAATGGCAAGATTTCGTTTCTTTTAATGGCTGCATAGTATTCCATTGTATATATATACCACTTCTTCTTTATCCATTCATCTGTTGATGGTTCTTTCCATAGTTTGGGTATTGTGGACATTGCTGCTAGAAACATTTGGGTGCATGTGACCCTTCGGATCACTACATGTGTATCTTGAGGGTAAATACCCAGTAGTGCGATTGCTGGATCGGAGGGTAGCTCTATTTTCAACATTTGGAGGAACCTCCATACAGTTTTCCAGAGTGGTTGTACCAGCTTGCATTCCCACCAACAGTGTAGGAGGGTTCCCCTTTCTCCACATCCTCGCCAACATCTGTCGTTCCCTGACTTGCTAATTTTAGCCAGAATTCAGTATTATTTTAGGAAGTCCTTAAATGTTTACTGAATGAATGAATGAATAAATTGAATGAATATCAGATCTAGGATGCATATTATTCTCTCCTTTTTTTTCCTTTTGTTTTTGACTTTAGGATTATGGAACAATTTCTGTGTGATGTATTATCAGTGTCTGATTTCCTGATCTCTGTTTTATTCTCTATTCACATAAATTATCTTTTTTCTTGACATTTTTCTTAAGGTCAAATCCAGCAGGAATCAAGATTTGGCTGAACGGTGTCTTGCTGCACTGACTGAATGTGCTGCCAGTGGAGATGGGAATATTCTGGCTCTTGCAGTGGATGCAACTCGTGCAAGGTGAGGGTATTTAAGTTTGGAGATTTCCAAATACCAGAAGTTGACCAGTTTAGCTTCTCAAAATGTACTTAAAGAAAAGGTTGATCATATAAACCATGTGAGGCTAAACGAAAATATTGGAAACTCAAATTAAGTTAGTTTTTATTTTTCTTAAATATCAGTGCACTTACAACATTCATGTTTATTTAAAACATATAAACATTAAGAGGCTTTACTTTCCTTAAATAAAATTTAAAAATGAAACATTAACATTTAAATATATTAAGCATGAAGTCGTCAGGTTTTGAGAAAATCCATCTTACGAGGGAAAATACCTTCAGGTCATTAGTAACTACCTAATATAGATCTAAACATTTCTACAAATAGATGAACAAAATGGCAAAAGTGATTGCTTTTTGTCGAAATCAGTTACTGGCAAAATAAGGTAGTGAGAACTGTTCAGGTACATATGCTCATTTCCCATCTCCAGAGAAAAGCTGGAGGTTGGTCATTTTAGCAGCTAGATGGTAATGAATTATAAATGAACTCACATATATTCTTCACCAAGGGCATCATGAAACCTTTATGAACAGGCAACGTGCTTAAGCTCTCCCCTTTCATTCACTAGATGAAAGGTGGCATGCTGAGCGCCCTAAGAACCCATGCGCCACAGTGTGGTGCGGGACAGTGCAGCCAGGTGGCCAGCTGGCCGAACAGTGGGGTTCCTGGAGACGTTTTATTCACGTAGAGTACTTGGATATCACCAGGGTTTGAGCAGATAGAGTGCTATTTATGACACTCTAGGGTCCACTGTTCTGTAAGCATGTGGAGCTAGTAAAGGTGTATTAAAAATCATTGAACAGATCCTGTATTAGAGTTCATCAACACATCTGTGCAGCTGGCTAAATTTTCTGTTTACACTGGTTATTAAAGCTTTTTAACAAGGTTTGGGAAAGGGTCAGAAGAATTATAGATGAGAAAAGATTTGCAACAAGTGATTACAGAAAATCTCACTGAAGCCTTTCAGAGGAAAAACTCACTAAGCCTCCTTCACTGCCCCCACCAGGGGACATTTCCCCATGGCTTGGAACATTTGAAGCGATTGTAATGAATCCATGTCACTCATTTGTAGGTTGAGAAGTTTAATGTACTTTCGAGTATAGAGAGACATTTTTATTTTTGACAGTAAAAAACCTACTCTTTGTTCAAAGGTAGACAAGACTTCTCTGTCTTCCAAAGCTATTCACTGTATAGTTAACTTTGGATAAATAGTCCAAAATAAAGGTCAATCGGTGCCTTGTCTTGTAGGACATGCCGAAAAGCAAGTAAACCACAGAAAATGTTCTCCCAATACATGATATCACTAAGTGACTTATTTTTGCTTTTGTTATTTGTTTGCTTAATATAATGAACTTTTCTTTTTAACATGTTGTTTTAAGTGCTTAAGGGGTAGAGTAAATAGGATGTGGGTCGGATTTTTTTTTTTCCCCAGTTTTAATTTCTTAAAAGAAATAAAAAAACTTCTCTGCTTATAATCCTCTAATGGTTTCCCATGCCTTTTAAATTAAAACCTAATCTTACCATGTCCTCCAAGATTGTATAAGATATGAATCTGACATATTTCTCTGTCCTCACCTTATTCTACTTCCTTCATTAGGCTATGTCCCTAGTATCCTTCTTTCTAGTTTTAGAACAAAGAGCATGTTTTTATACCTCTCAGAACTTTTGCATTTAGTACTTTCTTTTTCAAGCAGTTTTCCACCTTATGCTCCCTTGAGTTTCTCCTTCTCATCGTTTAGGTCTTAGTTCGAAGGTTATATATTCATGTCTTTAATATCTTTGGCTTTCCCAGAGATCCCATTTCACCTGTTCCAGTGTGTTTATAGTGCTTATTATCATAGGAAATTCTTATTCATTCACTTGTGTGCATGTGTATTGTCTGTATCCCCTGACTAAATGATAAGCTCTATAAGAGCAGGTACCTCCCTCTCCTTATTTATCACCATATGTCTAGCCCTTACCATGCTTGGCCCATATTAGGCACTCAGTAATTGTTGAATGAATTAGTAAACAAATGGATGGAATATGCTGAGACTTACTTTTTATCAAAATGTATCAGCTGGAGGGGCCCCTGGGCATTAAGCATCTGACTTTTGATTTCAGTTCAGGTCATGACCTCAGGGTTGTGAGATCAGGCCCTGTGTTGGGCTCCACACTGGACATGGAGCCTGCTTGAGATTCTCTCTCTCCCTCTGCCCCACTCCCTGTTCTCTCTCTGTCTCTCTCAAAAAAAAAGAAAAATATCAGGGAATCTGCTCCCTTTGCCTATTTTTATTGTTAAGTAGTGAATTATTCATGCTTATCTATGTATGGTTTTTTTAAGTCATTCAGTTATTTTTTAGTTAACAAATGTTAAAAAGAGATTACTATGTATAAAAGCATCCAGAATCATTTTCATTAGTATTCTGAGGAAAGATACTTTCGTCAATGCAGTAAAAAAATAAGAGAAATAAGTCAGAGAAAGATGAATACCATAAAATTTTTGGCAGCATATTTTTTATTTAGGTAATAAAGTATGCCTAATTATATTGAATATTAAAGTAAGTAAATATTTTTATCTCAAATAATGTTAATAGAATATTTTAATATTTTAGATGTACAGTTGGAGAAATCACAGATGCTATGAAAAAAGTGTTTGGTGAACATAAAGCTAATGATCGTATGGTGAGTGGAGCCTATCGCCAGGAATTTGGAGAAAGTAAAGAGATATCATATGCTATCAAGAGGTAATATGTGAGATTTCTTTCACCAGAATGTCTTTTCTGCTCACATAATCTTCATGAATCAAATGCGGGCTTAATTTTCTCACATACCATTTAGAAAATATTTGAATTAACTTTCCTATTATTCTGTATTTTTACTAATATTTTAAATTTTCTCCATAGTTCTCTTTAGGAGTGTCTCGTTTAAATCAAATATTTTTTAACTAACATTGATATTGCTTCATATCCCCTGGGTGGTTATATTTCAGTCTCCTTACTATAGTATACTTTCATATTTTCCTAAGTTTACTCAAATTGTTTAATTGTTTAAATAATTATAAAATAATTTCCTTTTTGAAAATAAATATTTGGTTGCCATCTATGCATAAATTAAAATCAAGCTCTCCAAACTGACAGTAAATAGCACTGTCAAACATGATTAGGAAATATAAATTAATATAAATTGATCATATACCTTCCGAGGTATAAATGTAGCTTGCTGATGATTTGTTTTCTCAACCTTTGTAATAAATTTCCCTCTTTTTATGTCACTAGTTATATATAAAATAATTATCAAAACATCCAAAGTGAAAATCATCAAACTTTTTTCTTTTAATAAAAACAAATGTAATACTTTATCATATGGGGTGTAAATTTATTGGTTTAAGCTGACAGATATTTTGGTTATATGTCATTAGAGGTACCACATTACAGTCAGCTTATAGGAGTTCACACTTGTGATGAGTAAGTGAGATACAGACATTTCAAAGCAACTAGTGAGTCACATTTGTATAAAAAACTCTGAAAGTCACCTTTTAGGTTGTATTTAAATATTTATGCATATTATACTCTGGAGACTGGCTTATGAAGGTGAAAAGTTGTCATTTCCTCATCTTACGGAAATGCGATGTTCTCAAGTGTTATGGGCTTATTGGTTGTGCCATCTTTCAGACTTTCCTCTAAGGGAAATGTGTTAAGCATATCCAGGCTTTAATGGAATTCTCAATTTAAAATAGAGATATTCACAAAATATGAGTAAACAGATGTAAAAAGATGTTTTTAAATAAACTTGAAAGATCTGCTGTGAATAAATTATAGTTTTTATATCTTACCTTTGGACAAGTAGTATATAAATTTTATTATTATTACTTTTAAATAACTGCTGTGTTTTGAAATGTTCTTAGGGTTAATAAATTCAAGGAACGTGAAGGTCGCAGGCCTCGTCTTCTTGTGGCAAAAATGGGACAAGATGGACATGACAGAGGAGCAAAAGTTATTGCTACAGGATTTGCTGATCTTGGTTTTGATGTGGACATAGGTCCTCTTTTTCAGGTACTGAAAATTGCTGGGGGAATTTCAAAAGAATGTCATAAATCACTTATATTTAGAAAAAATAATGATAAGGTGATAAACCGTGATGATGTTTTTTCAAGTTGTAAAAGAAGATGAGTTCAGCAGATCCCCAAATTTATTTTTGAATGCATATAATCCAATTAATTATGACAAATAGGAAAGTAATGTAATTTATGTTAATGTACTTGTTTCTCAGACTTTGTAAAAATCAGTAACTAAAATTGTTGTTAAGTGTCTGAAGCTGAAGGTTACTTTCAAAGATCTTATTGTATCATTTATTGAGATTTGACTAATAATTTGTGGGAAAGATAGCCCACATTGGATTGGTGGGAAGTGTTTTGAAAGGGAAATCAAGCATCAGAGTGAGAGGCTCAATTCATAATTAGATTTTCCCTTCTTGTTACTCTCCAGTAGTATTTTATTTAATCACAGAATATTTGATCCAGCAGGCTAATAATTTGTTGAAAGTAAATGAAACTGAAATTCTCTATGAAGTGATACAACAATCATTCTCTACAAAATATCTTTGGTTGAGTATATTGTAATAACTTTCATATTAAAAGGTTTATCCACTATATACTTCTTGATCATCTACCAAATGCTAGATTCTGAGTTGAGTAAGATATGACTTTTGTCTTCAGGAAGCTTATAGACTAACAGAAAGAGATTTACTTACCAGTAATCACAGCAGAATAATAATTAATGTAATTAAAAGTTGAACAAGGAACTTGTCCTAATATTCTAGGAACTTATGGTTGAACTGTGCCTTTTGGAAGCCTGGAGAGCAAGGCAGGGAAGGGCATGGTAAGAAAGATTGACTTGGGAAGAGGTGCAGAGGTACAGAGTCATGAAGGCTTGATGCCTTCAGGTGACTATAAGAAGTTCAGTACAATTAGAATACAGAGCGTGGGATGGTATGTAGATTATGGTGAATAGCCTTATATGTGCCATTCTAAGAAGTTTGAACAGTATCCCAAAGGTGTTTAGGCAGAGTGACAACCAAATGTACACTTTAGAAAGATCATTTTCTAGGAAAATCACTTTCTGAAGTGGATTGAGAGGAGCCATGACTAGATGCAAGGAGTCCAGTTAAGATGTTCAGTAATCTGAGTGAAAAGCAAGGCAGGCCTTAACCAAGCAGTATCAGAGTCTTAGCAGAAGTCCGCTAGGATTGTGAAGAAAATTTAGAGAAGGGACTATTTACAGAGAAGGAGGCAGGCTTAAGAGAACCAGCTTATGGAACATTCAGATAAAGATGACTATATAAGTTGGATATAAATGTCTGGAACATAGAAGAGAGGCCTCCATTATAAATCAGATTTTGAGAGTTACAGTGTGTAAATGGTACTTAAAACCATGAAAATCAGTTTAACTTCCCATTAAGAATGTATATCATGAGATGAGAACTAGAGCATTAAAAGAACAAAGAGGAGGAGGTAGCAAAGGAGGGAAAGGGAGTAGGGTGAGGAATGAGATAAAAACTGAGGAAGAAGCAAAGTTTCAGGGAGAAGAAAGTACTGTTATTCCACACTGTGGATGGGTCAACTAAGACAAAGACTTAAGAGTATTCATTGCATTTTTACCAGCAAAGAAGTAAACCTTCCTGAAGAGGCCCATACTCTGTAGAATCTGTAAGAGTTTTCCCTTTTTGAATTCATCTATCTATCTATCTATCTATCTATCTATCTATCTATCTATGTTCACTTAACTAATATATAATACATCATTAGTTTTTGATATAGTATTCAATGATGAATTTTTAAATGTTACTGTAGAAAGTCTAGAAGAAGTTTTTACTATGAAGAGCTAGCCTGAACTTCTGGAGATAACATCTTTGAACTGTGTTGGTAGGTAAATTCATAGATACATTTAAGTTAGGTTTTATTAAGAACCTCAAATATATTTTAGATTAAATAAATATATATATTTAGATTGCTTTCATTCTTCCTTTGAGTTGAATGCTTTCCCATTCTAATTCTTTACTTATATTCTACTACGCTTTTACTTTAGCTTTTTGTTTGTTTGTTTTAGAGAGGGGGAGTGAGAGAAAGGGAGGGACAGCTGGAGAGGGAGACAAGCAGATGCCCCACTAAGCAGGGAGCCTGATGCGGGGCTTGATCCCAGGATCCTGATATCATGACCTGACCTGAAATCAAGAGTCTAACGCTTAACTGACTGAACTACCCAGGTCCCCCTTTGTTTGTTTTAAATAATGACGAAGTATAATACATTCCCGATATTTAGTAATTAGCTTTCGGGAGATATTTTTTTATGACATGAAAGTAATTAAAAACAATCATTTTCATTCATTGGCGCTTAAAAGAATTTTCCAATGAGCTGCAAGTTCATTTCCCCTTTACATGCCATCTCTAAAAATATAATTTACCTTTTAATACCACCAACTTTGTTAACATAATACCTTGTCATTAAATAAAAAAGAAAAACTTATCTGTAGATGAAGGTACTTTCCTGCAGTTTTGTGTCTTGATTTAAGTAAAATTAGATTTGAAGTTCTAGAATGTTCAGTATTTGATAACGTAAAATACAGTTTCTTGTGTATAAGCATAAAGCATAGAACTGAATTGTTTAAATGGAATTTTAATCTAATGAATTTTGGTAACATGGATGATATGAATGACCAATCATGCATAAGTCAATTAAATTTGTTAATGCATCAATACCAAGAATATGTCCATTTTCTTAAATGTTTTAATTTCATAGGTTATATTTTTCACAGACTGAAGGTTTTACCAGTATGCTGTGTGATTTACTTAGAGATCTTCTTGAATGTGGCTTCATTACCAAGATGTGTAGGATATTTTGTTTTCACACTGAAATTATGAGCCTTAAAATATTGCCAAACTAAGGAAATTTTCAGATTTTAAAAATTTTTTTGAGTTTATAATTGTTCAGTGGTTTCTGAGATAACTTTATCCTCCCCAAATTTCTTAATTTGCATTATGTTTACAATGAGAAACTTGTAGGTATCTTTTATATGAAGTTATTTAAATACATGAAAATTATCAAAGCAAATGTCCCTCATTGCAGAAACTCAATTCATAATTGCATACTTGAAAATGTCCTTTATGATTCTATATAGCATACTGGTTAAATCTAGCTAATAACGAAGAACAGCCTTCTCTTGTTTATGTATTTGCCAGGGTGTTATAGCTAGTCCCTTAGCTGGTTTCAGAGTTCTCATGTTTGCTTTGATTCATATGTTGCTGTCAGTTCAATGTCTTCATGGGAGACCGAGGTCCTGAGCCTTCTAGTGTGCCATCTTGCTAACATCACTCTTTCCCATTCTATTTTAAAACCTAAGATTCACCTTTCACATTGAATTTTATATTTAGTCTTTTACTTCTTCATAGATACTATGTTGTCTTGTACTGCTCAACCACTCAGTAAATGTCGGTAAGACAACAGATGTATTTTACAAAAATTGTAATGTGAAGAGATAATATATTTTGCCTATATTCCTTATCCTAAAAGTTATTTGGGGGAACTATATTTTGGTATAACTTAGATCTAATTAATAAATTCTAGGGCTAGACGCAAAGACAGTAGTGGTGTTTATTTTATCAATTGGATGAGTTGGGATTTATGATTTGAGAATGATGAAATACGAAGTTATATTCACTTCAAGATTTTTAATGAGAAATTAAAAATTGGAATGCCAATGAAAGAGATAACAGTTTTAAAATACTCTGGAATAAATGATGATTTGTTTCTTCACTTTCTGATTGCTTAGACTCCCCGGGAAGTGGCCCAGCAGGCCGTGGATGCAGATGTGCACGCTGTGGGTGTGAGCACACTTGCTGCTGGTCATAAAACCCTAGTTCCTGAGCTCATCAAGGAGCTCAACTCCCTGGGACGACCAGATATTCTTGTCATGTGTGGAGGGGTGATACCACCACAGGTATTGTTCATCTCCTGTATTTTTTTAGTACTAGGATGGGAATCCTGAGTAATATTAATTTATATGCAGTTCCCATTTACTGTATACGTCTACTAAAGATAAATTCGCTGTAGATTTTGATCTAAATTATTTCCTGGTGATTTTACTAAGTAAATTTTACTTAAAAAGTGGGCAATGTTATTTTCTATTCAAGTTATATTGTAATTCATTTTGTATATTTAACAATTTACAAAGCTTTTACAAGGGAATTACCTCCTTGCAAACTAGTAACCTAGATAGACATCTACTTTCTTCATATTCAGTAAAGAATGATGGAAAAAGAACAGGATAAAAGTAATAAAATCTCACAGCTAGACTAGAGAAGAATGGTAAACACATTGCATCTATCAACCCCTAGACACAGACAGTGACCACTATTTGTCGTGGTAGTGAAGTAAGTCCTTTGATTAACCAGTCAGCAGCACTTGTTTTTGTTGTTTTAGAGTAGCTACCTTGTTCAATTCTTCTATGTTTCCTTCCATGGATGTTGTCCTAACTCAGAGCTGTATCAGTTACATGATCTTATAAAACCTCTTTTTCATTAAAGCTAATTTTATTGGGGTGTAGTTTCCTTAGAGCCAAAAATATCCTAATTCAGAGATAAAGGGAATCAAGTTGTCCTGAAAATTCAGTAATTTGAATTTCCCTCAATTGAGGAAGAGTTGGATTCTTGAACAAAAATGTGGATCATCTTAGAAAAGGAGAAATAAATGCTAGGTAACAATCAGTGATGTCAATTTATGGAGTGGGAGGATACCTTCCACATATTATCTTACTTGTCAGTTAAAATAATTAGTTAAAAAATAATTTTGGTCTGCTTCCAATCCAGTTTTTAATTATACCAAGTTTTCTTTTTTTTTTTTTGAGAATGGAAAAAATAGAAGTGTATATGAGATTGCTCTAAGTAAATAATTGATAGATGCTATAAAGACCCTCCACTAGAACAAGAGTCTCTCAGTGAAGTGTGATCTTATGTCTAGGTCTACAATTTTTTTCCTCCATACCACTCGGAATATAAAATAGTGACTTAATATATTACTTATGAGATCAGATAATATATATATGAAATTGTGAGGTTGATAATCATAATCCTGCAGGTCTAGCAAGCAAACTATATATTATGTATTCTCTCTAACAACACAGTACTTAAGGTGTTATAGTTAACACAAAACTGTTTTTGTTAACATACTTGCCTATTATTATAGCAAATATAGTTTACTATATGGGAATATAAAGGGTGTTTATTCTTTATTATCTATCTTGGAAACTTATCTCTATTGCAGTTCTAGAGTCTATAATATCTAAGCTCTTAGATGTGATGTTAAATTTAAGAACCAGAATAATTAGGCTGCACAAAGTATTGGAATTGAAATATGAGTTGAGAAAAAAACACAGGCCTGTTATCTAAGTAAGCTCACATTTTTAAGAAATGTATTTCACAGAAGTTGTATTAACCGTCTGGATATTTGAGTTAATCAGAACATGTGTAGATGTTTTCCATACCTTTTTCCCTGTGAGTTTAAAGACTAAAGATTATTTTATGTAATGACACACATGTGTGTTAATATGAGTATACTCACATGTACTCATATGAGTAATATGTGTTAATATTATATCCTTTATAATATAATTATAGCAGTCAACACTTAAGCCTTAGGCAACACATAGCATAATATATAAACTTGAATCACTGTGTTGTACACCTGAAACCATGTAACATTGTGTGTCAACTATATTCAAATAAAAAATTTAGCAAATCAAACCCCCCCCCCCAGAAGTATCACCACTCACTAACTGCAGACAAAATATCTTAAAGGAAATAAATAGCCTAGTAAACTCAAACCTATATTGTGATACTAAATTTAACACAAATAGTGACAAGTAGTGAAAATCTAGACAAGAGAAAATTATAGGGGCGCCTAGGTGGCTCAGTGGGTTAAAGCTTCTGCCTTTGGCTCAGGTCACGATCTCAGGGTCCTAGGATCTAGCCTGCATAGGGCTCTCTGCTCAGCAGGGAGCCTGCTTCCCCCTTTCTCTCTGCCTGCCTTTCTGCCTACTTGTAATCTCTCTCTCTGTCAAATAAATAAATAAAATCTTAAAGAGAGAGAAAATTACATTGTTTTGGGCTTAGAAGTTCTTGATCAGTGGATCATACTGCTTCTTACTTACACTATCAGTGTGCTTATATTACACACTGGGGTATTTGGAAAATGGGTGATAGTGGTTATTATTAGCAATCCTGGGGAAGCAAGAATATTTCAGCTCCAAATGCAAACGGTGTACCAGTTGAGAAAGCTGGGGGCATTGGTGACAAAGAATAAAGGACAGTGTTCGTTGTCATACTTTCATTTTCGTGAAATTAGAAATATTGTCTCTTCTATTAATTAAACAAATTCTTTCAACAGGATTATGAATTTCTCTTTGAAGTTGGAGTTTCCAATGTATTTGGTCCTGGGACTCGAATTCCAAAGGCTGCGGTTCAAGTGCTTGATGATATTGAGAAGTGTTTGGAAAAGAAGCAGCAATATATGTAACATCCTGTTTTTGTGTTAGGTTTTTACTAAAAGAGTCTTTCAATGATCATCAGAGAGTAAAACCACGTCTTCTAATTTAATTCAACACTTGATTTGTGCTTTCTTGAAAACTTTACATTAAAGTGCCTGACTTATAAAAACTTTGTGATACTCTAATTGTATATGTACAGTTTCACTTTAAAAATTTAAAAACTGTAAATACCCTTAAAAACTCTACATGTTTAATACATCAGAATCTCTAGACAA
The DNA here is from genome assembly GCA_028533885.1 of Nasua narica. Lineage (NCBI taxonomy): Eukaryota > Metazoa > Chordata > Mammalia > Carnivora > Procyonidae > Nasua > Nasua narica. The sequence continues at coordinate 106,388,356 of CM052802.1, read as the reverse complement.
AGGTATTAGTTTAAAAAGTCATGATACTTATTTGAAGTATCTCATAAAACTATTTCTTTCTATTTTAAAAATTAAACTTTACCTGAAAAAAATCCAACTAGTCCCATTTTCGATTTAGTATTACATTGACTTGAGCACCAAAAAACAAAATCCATATATGAACAAAATAATTACACCTATCTTGGAAAAAATAAGGAAGAGTATACATTTATTTATTTGTTTTTTAAAGATTTTATTTATTTATTTGACAGAGAGATCACAAGTAGGCAGAGAGGCAGGCAGAGAGAGAGGGGGAAGCAGGCTCCCTACTAAGCAGAAAGCCCGATGTGGGGCTCCATCCCAGGACCCTGAGATGATGACCTGAGCCAAAGGCAGAGGCTTTAACCTACTGAGCCACCCAGGCACCCCAAGGAAGAGTATTTATGTAGAGAAATATATTATGGATATAGAGAAATATATTATGGTTGTAATCTTCAACCAGATTCTACTGGGATCACTTCAATAAGAATATTAAGTCAGATGAGGATGAAATGGCAAAATATTTCTTTAAATCTGACTTTACTTTCTTTCTGGGCATGAACATATGACCTTGTTATTCCTGGGCTTGGCTCAATACCCAGGAGACTAGATGTTTATGAGTAGTACTTAAAATGAAAGTGCATAGGTTGTTAATATGGCTTTCTCCAGAATGATGATGTAAGCTGGGAGTATAGAAGGGCTATGATGTCTGGAAAAGCTAGTGGTATAACTCAGTCCAAGTCTGAAGGTCTGAGAATCAAGAGAGCTCTTAGTGTAAATCATAGCCTAAGGGCTGGAGAAGAGGATATGACATGTCCCAGATCAACTAGTGAGGCAGGGAATAAAAGGAGTGGATTCCTCTTTCCTCTGCCTTTTGTTCCACCGAGACCCTCAACAGATAGGGTGATGTTCACAGACACTGCAGCGGCAATCTACTTTACTAAATCCATTGATTCGAATGCTAATCTCATCCAGAAATACCAGAACACACACACACCGAAATAATACGTAATCAGGACACCCCATGGCCAGTTAAGTTGATTACCTATTATAGGTACCTATTACTTAAAATTATCACAGAACCCTTATACATTGCTGGTAGGAATGTACAGTGCTGCTGCCATTGGGGAAAGTGATTCCTCATAATCGAACAGTTACCAAATGGCCCAGTAATTCCACTCCTAGGTATATATCCAAAAGCGCTGAAAGTGGGATCTCACACAGATATTTGTGCACCCGTGTTCATAGCAGCTTTATTCACAATAGCCAAGAGGTAAAAGCAACCCAAGTGTCCTTTGGTAGATGAATGGATAAATAAAATGTGGTATATACTTAGAATATTATTCAGCTTTAAAAAAGAAGGAAATTCTGATAACGTGTAACAACACAGGTGAAAGTTGAAGACCATATGCTAAGTGAAATCAGCCAGTCACAAAAGGACAGGTATTTCATTTATATGAGATTCCTAGCATCGTCAACTTCATAGAGACAGAAAGTACAATGGTGGTTGCCATGGGCTGAGGAGAGGGAATGGGAAATTAAGGACTTGAATGGTTATAGAGTTTCAGTTGGGGAAGATGAAAAGTTCCAGAGATGGATGTTGGGGATGGTTGTACAGCAGTATGAATGAATTTAGAGCCGCAGAACCGCACACTTGAAATGGTAAATAAGGTAAATTTTATGTTACATGTATTTCCCCACAATAAAAGTATTTAGGACAGTCTTGACATGTATTTATTTTATAAATCCTATTAATACTATTGTATTATTGTTGAGGAAGAATGAATGGGAAGGCAGGAAACTGGGAAGTAGGCAGGAGCCAGATTATGTATAGAGACAAGTTAAGGGATTTGGACTTCATCCTGAAGATAAAGACAGAATCATAAAGGGTTTTCACTATGGAAATAATCTGACAAGATTTGTGTTTAGCACAACACCATGTGGAAGATGCCTTTTGATGGGGCAAGACTGGCCAGGAGAGATAATGTATTAGAGAAATTCTCAGTATCTAAACTTACCTGCTCAGGCACTGTTCAGAGATGACAACCATGGAGAGGTAAGATCTTATTTTGCGAGACTGAAATGTCAGAATCTAAAAAAAAAAAAAAAATAGCTTTGATCCTTGGATATTCACTGCATGGAATCTGCTATATCCCCTCACCTATTTTGGTTATTCTTTTGTGGGCCATTTTTGATGTGCAGTGATTTTGAGACTGGTTATACTGGCTTAATGTCAAAATTGAGAAAAGGTAAAATCATGGGATTTGTCTTCCAGTGATCCTTCTGTTAATACTAGAGTTTTTCTGGCTTGGAAGCACACTAGTATGATGTCTTCAAGGTACTATGAAGACATCAAAATCCTTTTCCTACAACTTAATGGAAATGTCAGTGTTATATAAATATGATCATAGTATAGGAAGTTAGGAGAGCTTTGAAGAGGCACCCTTTCTGAACAAAGCTGCTCAGAAGGAGAAGAGTTGAAGCAACAAAACCAAAGAAACAGGATGATTTCTTCCTCTGATTTCCATTTCAGGGAGTGGGGTTTCATACAATGGGAGGGGGGAGAGCTGAGGGGGTTGTTAAACAGCTCTAGGTCTACTCACAGACAAGGTTATACCATGGGTCCCCGCCACCCTCCATTAGCATCTTCAAATTCCTACCCACTTCATACTACTCAAAAACTTTGCCTTTACAAAAAAAAAAAAAAAAAAGGATCTAATAAAACCATTTATGTTAAGGCACTGCTAATGTAGAAGATGTACAGGTTTATTTTTATTTTAAATGAGGGGGGAAAAACTTACCAAAGTGCTGAATATGTAAATATGCTTATTACTAGCTGGTAGACACAGTAAAAATGATGCTGATGATGGTAACAGCTAATTTACCAATAGGCAAATCCTGACTCCATTTCCAAAGAATTATGAACCCATCCTTTAGGTCATTAGACAAAAATCTGTGCCTAACATTATGAAAAATTCTGTCAGCATTCAGAAATATTTTTAGAGAAAAATCGTTTTGGTTTTCCTGATTAAATGTAATACTATTCTTTTGTTTCTCTGATCTTCCTTTTATTTTTTTCTGCTGTGCCTGTAGGTGTCTCCCTAAGTTCAGGATTATTCTATTTGAAAAACTATTGGAAATGATGCCTGTCTTAGAGACCCATAGGCTTTGTAAACACAGTTAGGAACAGCACATCTCTTTAATAATCTGCCCAGATGTACCTACTGTCATCCTTTGTGATTGTAATTTGTGGTCAATACAACTACATGTTGATAATTGTGCCTGAACTGTGCTGCATTTGTGCTAAAATGATTCGTTCATTAGCAGTGAAGGTAGAATATGACCTTGGATATGAGATTATTATTGAATTCTATTTAGTGATTTGTCTCTTTGATTCACATTAACTCATTTTAAGTTACTAATTCTTCATGGCCTATTTCCTCCCTCTGCATTCAAACCTCTGGTGATACTGACCTCCTCTTACCACTTAACGTGACAATAGGGCATGATATTAAGAGTATTTCACGCACAACACAAAACAGAAATTTCCCTGAATCCCCTTAAAAAAGAGCAATGCAGAATTTAATAACTTCTTTCATGATTATTCTTTTAATATCCTTTTGGTTCTGAGGTCATGGGGAAAATATCATTAAGATAAATGCCATGAATTTATGTAATTATGTACTTTCATTGGTTGGTTACCATTTGTTAAATTCTAACATGATATTTCATTGTGTTTTAGCAGCGCTGTGTAGGGACAGTCAGCATTACATATGTCTATAGCAAAAAGACATTTTTGCTGTTCAATTCTTTCTGTGAATGAATAGCTTAGCCTAGAGCTTGCTTGGGGTAGGTGGGGGGTAGAAGAATAGAGTAACAGTGATGACATTCTCAGGTTTTCTGGACTGTTTTTACTTGGCTTCAAACAGTCTGTCCTCCTGTCTCCTTTACTTTTGTCATTTTATTAGGCCATATGGTCATCGGAGCAATTTAGTGACAATTTTCTGTCAGAATAAATGGTTATCTAGACAGTAAGTTTAAAAGGACACTAGACCTCTTTGCCTCTAACATGTTCTTCAGTTTAAAGCATCCAAGACCTCTAAGAATATTTTCTTAATTACAGATTCATCTGGTAAAAAAGCCTAATGTTAAATTAAATGCTTAGATTTGATTCTAAAAACTTTGAAAGACCATTGCTAATTGTGCACAGCTTGTGTGCACTGCCAAACTCCAGGGGGAGCCATTTACTTTGTAGTCTCGCGCCTTCAGTCCTGCAAGGATTCTGCTGTGATTTTCTGTCTTCAAAGGACAGCGAAAGAGCCCACGTGTAATGTTTGTTTTAAGGATTAAATGAGATAATGCATGAAACCTGCTTAGAACTCTGCGGCAGACAAAGACCAATAAATGTTTTCTCTAGTAATTATTATTGTTACACTTTATGTTAGCCTCACTTCTAGCCTTTGGAAATAAAACTAATATATGCATGTGACATGCTTCTTATTCTCAAGGGGCTGGTAGCCAGTTTGCAGATGAGCTCCTAAGGAGATTGTGACTGTGTGTTGTAAAGGAGGACTCCACATAGTGCTGTGAGAACACAAAAGGAGTTGCCAATTTTCTCCCGTAGGGGAAATGAAAGCTTCAAAGAGAAGACAACACCTGCAGCCCAAAACATTGAGAGAGGTTAAATGGGCAGAAGTGTGAGTATGTAAAAGAGGTAGGTGGAAACAGAGCTTATTCAGGGAAATGGGGATAGTCAATGTAGTTGAAGCATGCAGTTCATGATAAGGTTGAAAATAGGATATGGATTTTATCATTTATTAACATCTTACCATGAAATCTTTATAAAAAATTGATTTCCTCCAGGTAACTCACTGATTCCAGTAGAAGATAAATTTGTATATTACCGAAGCAGCCACACAATTTTATATTCTTTTTTATTCTTTTTATCTGAGCTATTTGAATTTTTTTCTCTCACATCCTTTTTTATAACCAAGGCCTTTGTGATAGATAATAGCTTTTTCAAATGCCAATGAGATAGGAAGCGAGGAGACATTTTGCATTTCCCTTTTTGCCTAGGATTGGCCAAAGTGGCGGGGATTAGGGAGATATTTCTTGTTTTGGAATCCTTAATGATTTCTCACTAAAAATGCAGTTTAGCTCACCATAGACCCCTTAGTTTCAATCCATTCTGTAAACCTCACACTCAAATCCAGGGTCATTGTAAATATGTGTCACAAAGGAGTCTGGCATCACCATCACTGGCTAATCATTCCATAGCTTGGGAGAGAAAGCAAAACTGTCAGATATCTGCTGTTATATATAAGTATGTTGGCAGCATCATTTAAATAAAATGGCTCAGAGAGATGGCGTCTGAAACAGGCCAAAAAACGAAGACAAGCTGTATTCCGTGCCTTTTTAGGTGAGAGGAGTTAATCACTTCTTATTTTGGCTTGCCCAAACTGAAACAGTTCTTCCCACTACCCCAACCCCCACCCCCCAAAAGAAAACCCAAGCTTTTGACTAGAATATTTATTTTGTTATGAGGCAAAGAACCAGGAATAGAAAAGCATTTTCCCCCCTCAGGATTCCAAGTATCCTTTCTGCCCTCTAAAATGCTTATTATAGAAGACATTTGAGATAATTCTAGACTTACATTTGCTAAGAACTCAGCTAAGCATTCTTTAAAGTGATCTTTAGCGAATTTGAGAGTATGAATCACTCCTCGCTTGAGTAACAATTTTTCAGTGAGGTATTTTTCCTGAGGTTGTGCCTAATTTGGATTACCATGATTTACTTGACAAAAGATGACATTTTACACATTCAAAATTTCTGACTGTGTTCAAAGTTGCTATCCATTTGGACAATACATTTGTAGAGCAAGAGAAAAAATAACTACTGTGATTCCAAAGGCGGTGCCTCAAAATATACTTTCCTGCATGCCTGTACTAGAAATTCCTTTAACCGTAGACTGCATCTTTAACTCCAGTTAGGAATGAGAGTAAACTGCAAATAACTCTAGGTATTGACAATCCATATGAAATCTTTTTACACACACACATTTTGATCTGGAAGAGAATATAAAGGAGCTAAAGGAGCAAAAGGGTATTTGTGTGAATAATAGAAGGGGAGAGGGGCAGAGAAAAAGGGCAGATTGAGGCGTATTCTTGCAGTGGATTTTCCGCAGAACGGGAAATTGGCAGCAAGGTATACTTTTAGTCACCTGTGCATAGATTATGCTCTCATCTATCCTGCCACCCACCCTTATTTCCAATGAAAATATGGCTTTGTGGACACCAAGTTTAGTTGAAGAACCGGGAGAATCCAACACGTATATGATAGAACACTTTCTGAAGAGATGTTAACAGGAGCTCTGCACTCCATAGGGAACCAAGAGTGGAAAGAAAATAGTGTGCTAAGGAATGCTGAATGTACTCTTTCTCTATATGGATACATTTTCTCTGTCAAGTTCTTTATTGTCATTAAATAATTTGAGTATTTTTAACAGGTGCATACGTGTGTGTTTGTGTGTGCGTATGTGTGCACAGGGCTAAAAGAAAACATTTTCACTTCTTGTGTCTGCAGAAGGTCCATTAGATGGTGGTGAGGGTGTGCAGGTATTGTGGAACTAATTGTGGGTATTGATGGGTATAATGCTTTCTAAGATTCTGATTCCAATATGCATATACATTTTCCTGTTTTGCTTTCTGTCCCATCAATCAAGCTTCTTCTGTAGGCTTTTATGGTTGTGTTGGCAGGGTGTAGTAGTTCAGCCTAATCTCAGCGAGTTTTATGGAGATATGGAACAAGCACAGACTTGGGCATTGGACTGACCTAGGTTCTAGTTCAGCCTCCTCCACTCGTTGGATTCTGGGCAAGTTATCTACTTACCCTAATAAGCCTCAGTTTTCTTTATACTTTAATACTCTTCTTGAGTGTTTTTTTTTATATGAATGTATGTCTCAGACAGAGTAAACACTGAAGAATGTTAGTTTTATTTTCCTTAGAAAGAGAGAAAACAAATGTGTGGATTATCCAATAAGGCAATGGACAAAATTTTCACTCAGGACTGGAAGGAAAAAAAAATCAGTTTATTTATTTTACCTTAACTACTACAGATATCAGAGGACACCAGTACATAAGGTATGATATTTAATCTGTTTCCAAGGTACGGATTTGTGATATATAGAGATCTACAGAAGCACATCCAAAGAAAGTTCTGTAAATGGATTTGATTCGAGTCACCTTGTCAGTTTAGAAACAATATCATAAATATAAATGACAAAGTCCCGAGGAAAGGCAACAGACATGCCACTTTGCTAGCTTTCACAAAACCTAATTTTCCATGCAATCTCTAGTGCATTAAAAAAATGAAATGTAACATCAGTGTTGAAGGCTATCTCCAGATGGTCTTTTATTAGCTACTGAGGAGGCTGCTTCTATTCTCCATCAACTGTGCACATTGCAGCAACAATTTTCACCTTTATGTTCAATAAGCTATCATTGTTGCATGAAACACTAAATGACACATGTAGGACTGGTCCCTAAAACTTATTTTGAAATGCCATGTGCATGGCATAGTTCATATGACCACAAATCTGGATTTGCTTCATTTACTTGAATGTCAGATAGTGTTGGTTTGTAATCTCAGGAGCTTCCTGGATGAAATATGAAATTGGCCCCTAAACTTTGAGGGCAGGGAGAGACTGAAGAAGAGGCGGACCACCTCAGAGTGGTAGGTGGTAATTTTAACAAGCAAGGGAACTTACTTATGAGGCTTGTCTTGGGTGACTGCGAGATGAGTTGATCTCCACACCTGCCTGCCAGAATCTTACAGTTTTTATAGAGGTCTTAACTGGGTTCAGTCATGAATTTAGTCCAGATGGACTAAACTAAAGCAACATCTTAATCTCAAGGCTATATCTTTGAATGACTCCAGCTATGGGAAAGGCAGGCAAATGTCTATTCTGAGAACAGGGGAGGAGGGAGGAGCCTCAGATTGCCCAGGTTCAGCTCTCAATTCAATTGGGAGTCATGTCCACTCCATGACCTCACCCAACAGACAATGTCAGTGCATGCCTTCTTATTGTGTGTGTGGTTTTTTAAAAAAAAATTATTTTTCTTTTGACCTCTCTTATGAGAGTTCCGTTGAATGGGATGTATCTCATAAGAATTTTGAATTGGAAAAAAGAAATTATTGAGACTTTATTTAAGCACATTCCAAATGTTTAAAACTAGAAGTTCCTTTGTAACAGCAGATCAAGTTAATTTTATTAAGAATACCGAGGGTAAGGGAAACTTGTAGTTTTATTTTACATTAGCTTACAGAAAATCTTTCTGTACGTTCCATGAACTTCTCTGCCATTTTCCAGTGCCTTTCTATGTTTCTAGTTCCAAGACTTCTATAAGGATCTGGTTAGAGCAAATTCATCCAGAGTTTCCCTAGTGGTACAGATTTAAGGAAAAGAAAAAAAAAACTAGCAAGATAAAGAAGAGTTAGGGCTTAATGCATGTATTTTAGGTAAGTTTTTGGATAGAAATGAAGTCCTGACGGTGTTGATTTACATGGTTATTAAGGATGTGAACGCCGGGTATGGTAAGCCCTTGATCTAAACAGGAGAAATTAAAGATCATCAAGAACAATGTACCTAATGAAATGGGCATAGGAGTCTTCTGACTAGCTCATTCAGTCCTCCAAGGGGCCTACATGAGACCCCTTGGCTTTCTCAACTCATACTCTTTGATAATTAAGAATATGACATAGTGACCGATATCTATGCTGATTGGTTGGTGTTCACATCAAATGATCTGGTAACCAAAAACAGTTCTGTTGTAAGAGAATAAACTCTCACTAACAACGAACATCTCGCGTGGAGGGAGAAGACAGCTGAATAAAAGGCTGTGGTGTCCTATAAAGATGAAGCCCTCAATCAGAAGGAGGAGCTGTGGAGGAGAGCGCGAGGAAGAACTGGAGCAGGAGTGGAAAAAATGGCACTTCTCCGGCTGGCCACTTTACATTCAGTGATCACAAGCACTCTGAGAAGGATGTTATAACCCTCAATTACAGATGAGAAATGGGGCCCAGGGTGCTTAAATGGCTTTTCAGTCGAGTGGTAGAATCAAGCATTGAAACCAGCGGCAACATGAAAGTCCTCCCCATTTCTGCAGACTGTCGCTCTATTCTCCAGGTCACTCCCATCCTCCTCCTCCCGGCAGAACCCTTCAGGACTCAGCCAGGCCAGTTCAGCTGAAGCCAGAGACACTTGCCTCTTAGCTATTTTTGCTGTATTGATTCAATTGAGATTTGCCTCTTATTTGCCCCAAGTGTACAGAGACTGTCCTCCCTCACCTACTGTGTTTTGTTCCCTGATCTAGATGACCCTTGTACCAAAAGCCTCTCATACAAAACTAAAAATTATTGTCCATTTGGATGCCAAAAAAAAAAAAAAAGCATTTGTCACTGATTCAATTGTCAAAATGGAATTGATTCCTCTTGTCCGTCAGGAATTAGAGGAAGGTGGGTGTTTGTTAGCAACTTTGGGAGTTCCTGAGTTTATCATGGTGTATCCCAGGCTTATCTTATCCCAAGCAAGACTAGTAGATTTCTGTCTGCCCTCAAAATCTTAAAAGTTTATATAGAATTTTTAATGGGATTCAATCACATATGCTGTCCAGATGGTCTCAATAACACATGACTTTCTCAAGGCTTCATCCTTGAAGTGATTCCTTGTATGGGATAGTGGGTGAAATGTACATTCCAAGGATAAGAGATTGGGGAGGATCTTCTGATTGCCTGGGCCCATTTTATGAATCAACTAGTGGTCATATCTTCTCAATGACCTCCTCCAACAGGAGTATAGATCAGAAGATATAAGGAAATGACTAAAACACAGTGAAGAAGGCCCATGATACTCTGAATATCCTTAGAAGAAAAGAAAGTCTATCGTTTATTCAGGGAGCTGTGGATTGGGTACTACAACATCAGATGGAGAAACAGAGCTGTAATTAATAAGCACAGCTCCCTTGAATTCAACTTCACCAAGGTATGTGACATTTACTTATAGTTGATCCTTTCCCCTTTCCTAACAAATGAGAAAACTGACACGTAGAAAGGTAAAGTAACTTCCTGAAAGTTTCACATCCCAGTTGTGGTGAAATAATGATTAGCCCGTCAGCTATCTGAGACCCTCAGCTGGCAATGAGCATAGGAGAAATTGTTTCCAGTCTTTGCTTGGCAGTGGGACAAGAATTCATTCACCTCCATGCCTTCTGTTCATCCTAGGAAATTCTCCTTTGTTCCCCTTCCATCCTTTCCCTAATCTTCCAGTTCAGGCTCTCCCACCTGAGTTTAGACAAGCCAGACTCTGGGATGTGGCCCTTCTGGGTTAGTCTTGCTATGCCACCACTTATGTACAGACACAGAACCTTTCTCAAGTCACACAGGAGAAAGATGATCATACACTATAAAATGCAAACGATATGGAAATGTGTAGAGAAAATGTGAAAATCCTCCTTCGTTCCAGTCTCTGGATGTGCTCTCTATCAAATGTTATATATGTATCACTTAAATATCTTTTTACATTTTATGTGGGACAATCCTATTTACGGTTTTATGAATTGCTTTTTATAAAAATGTGATATGTCTTATGTCAGTGCGTATGGATCTACTCCATTCTTGTTCATTGTCCACGGCATTTCAGAACCATAGTTGTGGAACAACTCTTCAGTAGATGAGCATTTGGGTTGTTTCAGTATGAGCACCAATCTTAACGTTTATTTGAAATTGAGTTCTGGGATTGGAATTGTTGGTTCAGTGCTTTTTCAGCATTAATATTCATTCTTCTACTAAATAATAGAAGCCTCTTCTCAGTGCTTTAAATTTGAAAGGAAAAGCTGTAATAGCTGTAATGCATGGTCATTCATCTTGGTCATAGGAGAGGGGGTGAAGATGGTCTTGCCTCAGCTGAGATGGCTTTTTCTGTGCCCACCTCTCCTGAGATAGGTAGGGTCTTTACTGCCCAGACTTTGGAAGTACAAGACACTTTACTTACGGAGCCCTGAAAAACCAGAAAACCAGTGCAAGCCAAATATGATTATTTGTTAATACTACCTAGAGATGGAAGCAAAAATGAATTGTTTTGGAAACACACTTTGGTCCCATATTTGTCTTTTGGAGTTCTGCAAATTTTATTCTCAGCCCTATGGAAAGAATCAGTAAAACAGCAAGACTGGCAAAAACAAGGGAGTCTAGCATTCTTGACATTTGGTTCAGAGTTTCCCCAAAACATCAAGATGATTTACTCATGATATTTTGAGCTTGTGCTAGAGATTTTATTTCATAAGGGAGACGCAAACTCTAAAGGCAGAGGTATTATTCAGAGAGTAAATGCAAGGGGAGAGACTCATTGTCTAAGTGGATTGGCAGAATCCTAGAGAACAGAATTGACTGTTTTCCAGTAGAGTCTAATTCATGAACATCAGCTCCCAGGGACCTCACTGCTAGGTATAGTTAAATGCCCCACTACTGTTTGGCTATCTCTTTTGTATATTTTGTTCCATGTAAATGCTTCCCTCAACCAGAGGACTTGACTGTACGTCTGGGTCACTTAATTTCAAGAACATTAACTGATGTTTATGGTGGAATACACAAGATGCCATTCCCCAACCTCTCTCACTCATCAGTTTCTACCTATCTAGTCTAGTATTCTCTTAGGCTCCTTTCTCTATTCTTCCAATGCTCCAGTTCCCATTGTCATTTCTGTGCTAAGAAGTGTTGCCTCTACCTATGATACATGTTCTCCTGATCTCTACTATTTCTTCAATGTTACACAAAGATGCTGCTTCCTCTCTAAAACATGCCTATATTCTTCCATCTTTCCCCATTACTCATGGAATGTTGAGCTGGAATATTGAGCTTCACATGCTATTGGAGTATTTACTAAGTGGTATTGTGGCAGATTCTGCTCTTACAGTGTAGGGACTAAGACTAATTCATGCTAATTTTCTCTATAGTCTAAAATTTGCACAGAGAGTAGATGCCCAGTAAGTACTACAGAATTAGACTTCTTGGCTCATCTGGCATTTGTGGTCCCTGTCTCAGAATTTACCCATTTATTGGGTGCTAATTTTCCTTGTTTATTAATTTCCTCTTCTCTCAGACCATGAGCTAATCTTTGGTAGTGATATGACTATGTAGCACCTGGTTTCCCCTGGCCCAGTCTCTAGTTTAAACATCTCCATTCCAGTTCTAGTTGATGTCCATGATTTCTAAGTTAGTATACTACTACATTTACAAAGTCGAAGGAGACTTAATTTGCATTACATGACTAGTCTTTTTCTATACTGAGATTCACTTTCTTCATTAAAAATATGGAAAGAGTAATTTAATTTACTTTGCTAGGTAATGTGAAGATAAGTGAGTTAATTTATTTGAAAGTGCTTTGTGAATGGTCAATCGGCTTACAAAATGATGTTACTAGTAGCAGTCAATTGTGAGCTCTTTGAGAGTAAAATGATCTTATATGGCTATATGGTGGATAGTGTTGACTGCTCATCCAGCAGTTTTCTCTACCCTACAAGCTCCTTTGTGTTTCCTTGCCAGCAGAATCCTCATCGTGCTGTAGAGGTTGAAAATGCTTAAATACTCTGTCTGCTACATCTCTGGCATCTAAGACTTGGGCAGTGGACACAATTTCAGCCAATGAGGTCTGAATGGAAATCAGCTCTGTGATTTCTGGGAAATATTTAACTCCCTGATTAAAAGAAAAGAAAAGAAAATCCCATTTTCTGCTTTGCCTTGCTGTGGTTGCTGGGAGCTATGATGGCCATCTTGCCATGGCAAGGAGAAAAGCCAAAAATGAGAGCCAGTAATCTAAGGGTGGCAGAGTGGAAAGGGGCCAGGAATATGGGTCTGTGATTTTATTGTGAGCAACTACACAGACCTTACGTCCTATATTGCCTTACCTCCAGGACTTCTGCTATGGGGTAGAATAATTTTTATTCTTATCAGTTAAACCAGTTTTAGCTGCATATTCTCTTCCTTACTCCCAATGCATTCTAACTAATATATACTTCCGTTGTATCCTTCACACTGTCAAGACCAAGTTCAGGTTCTTAAATACTCCCTGTTTGATTATAATTATATTTATCTTCATTGCATGTTTTTGTGAAATAAAGCTGTTCTAATAAACTGAAGTTCTTAGACTCCTTGCAAAGGCAAAGAAATTGCACCCCAGGAAAACAAAGACAGATTGTTCAGATTATCTGACCACGTTATTAGCAGGACTCCACAAAGCCTAAGGCCTGAAATAAATGAGACTTAAATTGAAAGCAGACATGCTGTAGGCAAGATACAAAGATTTACTGAAAATGAAAACTATGATCAAGGACGGTGCCACCAACTGTGGCTCTGCGGACCAGCAATGCAAAGCTTCGGAGCCTTTTGCTCAAAGAACCCCCACTCTTGCTTCATTGTGGTAATTGCTCGGTTCTTCTTTACTTCTCTCTTCCCCTCTTTCTCATTCCTGGGGTCAGAGTATCATATTTATATAATTTCATGAGCTACATTATAATTTAACTGAAGAAAGACTGACCACAAATATGCTCAGAAACAAAGTTGTGTATATTCTTTCTAAGGAAACTGCACTTAGAAAAATCCAAGGCTATTGTCGAAATTCTGTGTCACCTAAAATAATCCATCTAAAATTGTTTATCAGGCTACAACCATAATAAAAATGGCATCAAATGCATTTTAGCAGTTGGATAACCTTCATTGTTAAAGTTTTGCTTTCTGATTCTGTCCTAGCCAGCGATTTACTCTCAGCATGAAGAGGAAATATTGCTTGAATGACTGACAAATGCCCTTATCAAGTTATTTTACTGGTCTGGCAGAAGAGCCGGCTGGTCATTAGTGGCTACAACAGTTTTATGACCCGTGAAATTGCTTAGTAGTGGAGTGATGGTCCATAAGAACTGACCAAAGCAAAGGTTCTGTTTTTAACCATAGCTGGAGACCTCTGGAGCCTCTTTTTAGATATTAGGACAGAGCCCCTTGTGCTGAAAGTTCCCTGAAATGATTGATGCAATTTCAGTGCCCCAGGAGCCCAGACTTCTTTCTCTCATAATTGGTATTGCTGCCAAAGTCAGTTGTTTTATTGTCTAACATGGAGACAATTATCAAATTGAGTCGTATTGTTCATTTAGGCGGAGGGAGGACACAGGTATAAGCAGAAAGGTATGAAACCAGGGAACACAGATGAGAGTGAGAAAAGACTCAGTGACTTTAGTTTAAAAGTGTCCACAACAGGGCAATCTTCAGTGCCCAGGGCTGGCAGGTGAGATAACTCTTGAGAGAACTTGAGAGAACTCCTACTGTTGTGAACTTGGATTTGGATATGGAAATACTGACATCAAAGGGATTTGGAATTATTGGCAGTGTGTCCCCAATAGTGGTAATGTGTCAGGCACCTCTGGTCATTTCAGCTCATCTGTGACTGTGAAGAGAGCCAGTTGACTATCGCTTTGATGTTGTGTGTGTCAAGGTTGCTGTAGCGGAAGTGGCCAGGAGAGGTCAGCATTCAGGAAGACATGGGAGGACTCAGCCCATGACAGCCCCAAGCAATTGAGAAGTGGTAGGTATCTTTGGCACAGGAAGAAAAGGTATAGCTTTCTCTCACGGATCTGAGCATAATTTTTTTATAGGTACAGCATGGTAGGATTGCTATAGGCCTAGTCTTTTCCTTCATGATCCAAGACTAGTTAACCTTTTCTTTATAATCAACTATTTCCTGCTACCTCTATTTCTCCTCGAAATTTATATTCTTTTCCTTTCTTATCTTTATGTTTCTAATGGCTAGCCCTTTACATAGTATTTATGTATATCTTCTGGCACACGTATACCCACACATATAAGACATATATACACAGAGCACGTACCTGTTTGTACATAGCACAATTGGATTTGTTTCTGACAGTACTTATTCTAAAATTTCCAATTAATATCACGTTACTTTGTCATGTCATTAAATACTTTTGGAAAACATAACTGTTAACGACTGCTCCCTATTCTATTAACAGGATATAAGTAATTCATGTAACTACTCCGTCATTGAGCTTTTCTATTGTTTAGTGTGGGGTCTGCCTGACCTCAGTGGCATCCTCCTTAGGGAGAGGCAAGCTAACATGCTCTCAGTGTTTTGAGGAGACAAGATCAAGGAAGAAACCTAGTCTAGTAGAAACTGCTTGGGATCTATGCTGAACAGATTTGGATTTCCATCCATGCTCCATCTTCTCTTAAACGAGCATATAATCTATTTTACCTAGTTTTCTCACATGTAAAAACAGGACTACTACTACTACTAATATGGTTATTTTTATTAATTTGTAGTATTATAAACTTATTATAGAAATGAACTAAACCTTGGGAAAGCAATGGCACTTAGAAAGTGATAAAAAAAATATGTTCTAAGAATTACAAGCACTGTTCCTTTCTTAAGCAAAATCATTAGCAGAGGACAAAAACCAAGCAGCAATAATACCCACACCAGTCAGGGTTCTGGCCACAAAAATAAATAGAAACTAGCTCTAGCTAAATGGAATTTATTGAGAGGACAGTACATAAATCTCTGATTTTAGGGGTGAGCTGATGAAATAGACTCAGAAAATGCACCTACATTTGGCGCCATGTCACAACCTACATTTTATTCTGCAAATAGGAGCAATCCCTCGCTCTCCTGCCACTAGACACTGGTCTTCAGGACATCAGTCCCTACTGTCACCAATATCCTCAGCCTTAGACCCTCGGCTCTTACTTGATTCTCAACTTCACCTCACCTGCTCTGAGTGAACACGAATTCTTTCTTTAATTGCTTTTAAAAATGTTTTTGTAGTTTTTAGAGTGTATGTTTTGTACTTCTCCTGTTAAATGTGCTCTGAAGTATTTTATTTTTATGATGCTATCTTAAATGAATTGTTTCCTTAATTTAATTTTCAGATTGTTTATTGCTAGTATACAGAAACTCACTTGGTTTTTGTATATTGATCTTGTTTGTAACTTGCAAAATTGCTGAATGCATTTATTAGTTCATTTGTATTTTTAGTCAATTTCTTGCGAGTTTCTGTATGCAAGATGATGTTATCTGGAAATGAAGATAGTTTTGTTTGTTGCTTTCCAAACTGATCCCCTCCCCCCCACCACCACTTTTTCTTTCCTAGATATCCTGTTTAGAAACCCAATAGAAGTGGCAAAAGTGGACGTATCTTGTTCCTGTTCTTAGCGGAAAATCATTAAGTCTTTCACCATTAAGTATGATAATAGCTTAGTTTTTCCATAGATACCATTTGTCATTTTGAGAGAGTTTCTTGCTGTTCCTAGTTTCTTTCTTTCCTTCTTTTTTTAATCACAAAAAGGTACTGGATTTTGTGAAATGTTTAGCTTGTTTTTGTTTGTTTTGTTTTTTCTTCCTCCATCTGTTGAGATAATCATGTGGCTTTTGTCCTTTATTAATTCTGGTGTATCACATCGATTGATTTTCATGTGTCAAAACTACTTGGTTATGGTGTACAATTCCTTTTGTATGTTGTGGATTCTATTGGCTAGGATTTTATTCAGGTCCCAATTTTCTCTGAAATATTTTGTATTACTCTTTCAAGGTTCAGAGGCTCAAATTCTCATTTGGAATGTCTGTGGCTGATGCGCTGTCTGAAGCTCAGGCCACAGCTGCCAGAGAGCTGGGAAAGATAAGGGTTTTTGTTTGTTTGTTTGTTTTTTAGGGAATAAGAACTCCACCTCTTTGAGATTCCCCTCAAATAGGAAAAACTTTGTCCATACTAGCCATCCAAAAAAATGACAAATATTCATTATAACATTCCCTCTAAACACTCACATGTTGGAAGTTATTATTTTGTGTTATGAATTAATATTTATATTTATAAGCATACAATATAAAATACCATGAAAGGGGCAGGTTTTTGGTTTGAGAAGGTGAATTGTTTTGCATTTGCACTTTGATGAGCGGTCTTTTCAGTGTCTCTGGGCTATCACATGTAGCACAGGGAGAGGTTTACTAGCTTCATTACGGAAGCCAAGGATAGCCTGGGGGGTTGTTTTTGGTGGGATAAATATACTGCAAGTGCTGAAGAGCCTCTCTTTCTACTTTTCTTCCTAAAGCTATTGCTTGCTGCTGAGTGAGGATGCTAACAATCTATCTAAGGAAAGTCAGAGGTCCCCTTTTGTCCCCACTCAGTCCTGTGCTCCTATATCACTCTTCCTCTGTACACCAACCTTCCACTCTCAGCACACATACCTGAGGGTACTGGCAGAGCAGGCGTGAGACCCTCACCAGCCCCTACATGGGACTTGGAAGAGGAGTCAGAGAGCATAAGTGCCAAACCCAGGCCCCTCTAGCATGGTGAGAAATCACCAATCAAGGTGTTCAGTGCATGCGTATGAACTGATTATCTACAGTCCATGATTTAACACAGGACTGCCTTCCCATAGCACTAAAGAGAGAGCAAGACATTGCATACTGTGTTGAGCAGAACTCACTTTTGAGTTTTGGTTGCAGAAAAACCAGATCTCAAAAACAAACAAACAAAAAACAACAAAAAAATAACTAATGGATCTCTGAGAAGAGATCCATTAACCTTCAGTTTTCGTCTACTGAGGGCAAGGCATCGCTAATAATTGAACACATGTATCTCTTGACAATAGGCTGATGTTACTTACCAGCTAGACTGTCTCCCAGTGTGCTATTCAGAGTAAATGAGTCCTTCTTAAAAAATTATAGAGGAAGGCAAGCTAAACGTGCTCTTACATTTTAAATTAAATCCTGCATTTTTTTCTTGAAAATTAATTTCAAACAATCAGATACATGTTTCTTTGATAGAGGAAATGCTTCTAAATCTTGCTGGAGGGACAACAGATGAGGATTTCATCATCAAGATGGAACAGGGGACAGGGTCATGACTCAACCAGGAAGTTGCTAATGACAGCTGAGAGGTGATCAGGACACTTACCCTCTGGGGACAGATAGTGGGATGTATCGGTATTATCACCTTCTGAAGTGAAGAATATGGAAGTGGGAGGTTGTGAAAAACCTTTTTATGGTCATTTTCAGTTTTTGCAAACAAAGCCAAGTTCATGTTCAGGCCAATAGGAGGAGCCTGTCCATGGTTTGGGATTTGAACAAAGAGAAAAAATGGCCTTTGAACTCTGTAAAACCCTATTACCTCTTTATTAATGACTCTAGTACCATCATTAACAGCCATTTTTGTGGGTTACAGGCATAGTTCTTCAGTAATGAAGAGTAATTTTAACTCTTTTAAAGTTAAAGAGGAAAAAAACCATGTGAAACCATAGTCAGCTTTTCTCCACTCAACTTAAAACATTTTTTTCCCCTCATTTATTTAAGTTATAATTATTTGGTACCTACCACATAGTGTTTTCTTGGTGTGTGTGTTTGTGAGATAGAGGATACATAGACAAGTTTTAGAACCTTTCCTCTTTAGAGCTAAAACTCTGGTTAAGAAAATAACCCATGTGCATAAATCACTTTAATATAAGGCACACAGTGATGTATATATCTTGAACAAAATGAAGGTAGATTTCAAAAAGGAGAAAATTTACTTTAGTCTTTGGGGTTTTTTTTTTAAGATTTTGTTTATTTATTTGACACAGAGAGCGAGAGATCACAAGTAGGCAGAGAGGCAGGCAGAGAGAGAAGGGGAAGCAGGCTCCCCGTTGAGCAGAGAGCCCAATGCAGGGCTTGATCCCAGGACCCTGAGATCATGACCTGAGCCAAAGGCAGAGGCTTAACCCACTGAGCCACCCAGGCGCCCCACTTTAGTCTTATAACCATTTATTAATTTAAAAACTTTATTCAATAAATATTTATTGAGCCATACTATGTGCTAGGCACATATGGAAAAAAAATGGGCATAGTCCCTCTCTTCATGGAGTTTGCAGTCCACATGGGGGACAGAGA
This sequence comes from Nasua narica, assembly GCA_028533885.1. Taxonomy (NCBI): domain Eukaryota; kingdom Metazoa; phylum Chordata; class Mammalia; order Carnivora; family Procyonidae; genus Nasua; species Nasua narica. The sequence goes on along the minus strand of CM052802.1, from coordinate 106,369,358 downwards.
TTAAATATATAAGTTCATCAATGCATACATAGCTACACTTTGTGTGTTAGCTCCAGATAAAGAAAATAGTCTGCTCTACATAGGAGTAATAAGGTGGCCTCAGTTAGCCTGGGATATTGGGAAAGGCCTCTGTGTCAAAGGGACATGTAAGTAAAGATCCAATATTGAGGAGGAGTTAGCTGGACAATGACCAGTAGAAGAGCAGAGAGAACAACAATAACAAAAAAAAAAATAAATAGGGGAACAGAAATTCCCTTGATACATTCTCTGAGTATAGTATAGAAGTTGGAGAGATTACGGCAAGTTAATACAGGAGATGACCAAGCTTAGGGAAGCAAGTACTGATGGAATGAGCAGTATACCTGGAATATTCTGGAAAGTGACTTAAAAAAAAAAGGAGGAACTTTTCCCTCATGACAGTGAGGTAAAATCACTGAGTAAGAATGAGTCTAAAAATGGAAATTTTGTTCTTATGAGGATATCATGAGGGCTTAATTAATGAATGAGGGTAAAATGCCTACTAAGTGTCTTGGTAGTGTCTTTCTTTCTTTCTACTAAGTGTCCTTCTTTCTTTCTCCTTTACCTCATTTTCTTGCTGTCATTTTTCTTTCTGGATAAAAGAGGAGGCATAGCTGGATGGCTTAGTGGGCATCAGGTGTTATTGGGCATCTAAGGTCAGAGAGGTATACAAACATGGGAGTGGGAGTCTTTGAATGCAAGATGATCATCCCACTATGACCTTGGGAGGCAGTATGTGCAGGGGTTAAGAATGTGGTCTTTGAAGTGTGGAGCTTCCCTCCAGTCTTGTGAGCCATGGGATTGTGATGGACTAAGACTCTTATGCAAACTTAGATGAGTATCTACATCAATATGGTTGCTACGAGTATATAACAAGGTCATGTTTGTCAGGTATCTAGTACCCTACCCAGCACTGGTGTAGTCACTATTTAGAGCTTTGCTGGGAATCGATCCTCCCTAATCGATGCCCTGCTTCTTGTATGTGAACTGTGCTTGCCATTTCTTCATGAATCCGTCTCCATGGGCTTCAGGAAACTCACATATTACTCTTACTGTTTCTCAGGTGCAACAGCCCCAGGAATTAAATTTAGGGAAAGAAAGAGAAAGGAGAAGGTATAAATAGATATGGAAAGAAGGTGGCTTCAGAAGAATTGCTTAACATCCCTGTTTCAAAATTGCAGATGCTTTATTTAAATACATCTTTTGTATAAATTTTCTATTTTATTTTTTTAAAGATTTTATTTATTTATTTGACAGAGAGAGAGAGAGAGAGATCACAAGTAGGCAGAGAGTCAGGCAGAGAGAGAGGAGGGGAAGCAGTCTCCCCGCTGAGCAGAGAGCCCGATGCAGGGCTCTATCCCAGGACCCTGAGACCATGACCTGAGCTGAAAGCAGAGACTTTAACCCACTGAGCTACCCAGATGCCCCTAAATTTTTTGTTTTAAAACAGTTATGGATTTTTAGAAAAATTGAGATGATAGTACGGAGGTTTCCCATATTTTCTTTATTATCAACACCTTACATTTTAATGATCCATTCATTACAATGCATTAACTATTATTGATAATTATTAGCTAAAATCCATATTTTATTCATATTTCCTTGCTTTTACTAAATGCTTTTTTACAAAAAAATTACAAAATTTTCTGGGATCTCATCCACAATACCAGATTACATTCTTGGTCATGTCTCCTTAGGTTCCTCTAGACTGTGTTTTTGATGAGCTTGATAATTTTGAGGGCTACTGTTTGGACATTTTGAAGAATATCTCTCAATGTCTGATATTTTTATCATGATTAAACTGGGGTTATATGTTTTTGGGAGGAATACTGGAGAAACAGAGTATCATTTTCATTACATTACATCAAGGGTACCTACTATCAATATGATTTACCACTGTTGTTGAGTACTCATTTGAGGGGACTACAAGGGAACAAACTTTCATTGAGTGACTAGCTGGGTCTGTTTTATTTATTACTTATTTCCTTTATTACCTATTTAATGTTCACAATCGCTTTAAGAATTTTGTTTTAATCATCATTATTTTGTAGTTGGGGAAACTGATATTGAGAGAAGTTGAAACACTTTCCCACACCAGCATTTAAATATAGACTTAATATTCAGAGGACTCAGGTGTCTGATGCTAAAGGCTACTTTCTTTCTGCTATACCAGTTTGTCTTCCTTGTAATTGGGCACAACCTCCCACAGAGGTTGGGCTTGAGATTTATCTGAAGAGAGTTAAAGGAGTTGTGTGATATGCCAATTAATAAATTGAATAGGAAACATGTGGCTTTTCTGATATTGACTTCAGATGCGTATTTTACCTGGAGGCATTTGTTGATAATTTAAAGGTACATTTCATACTAATTTAGTCTCAAGTGAGATCTCCTTTATGAATGGATGCTGGTGAGTTCTAATGAAATGTGAAAAGGCAGAGGTGAATAGATATGTTTAGATATCATGTGCTGTCCCCATAAATAGATGAACTTCCTTAGATGTGATCTAGAATTTTGATGAGCAGTTGATGAAATATTCAGAGGAAAATAACCCTGTAATTTGCTCATGCCAATTCGTTCCTTTGGGTGAGGGATTTTTACAGTGCCAGGAGACAGAGTGAGAGGATTAACTGTGAGTCACTATTTAAATGTTCTCAGTGCAGTGACCTGTCTCCCTGCTGGTATTTGTTTAATCAGTGAGACAGTCATGTCCAGGGAACACATGTTAAATGAGTTTCTGAACCTTATTTCTTTCTAGGCCAGATACACATGCCTGTAACAAATTTTAAAGTGTTGGTTACAAAATGGAAAGCTATCTCATCACTACTAGTTACAAACTTTACATAAGCATTTAATAGAGATAGTCTAGAATAGTGTTGATATCAGGGATATAGGAATTTAACTCACTTCAGAATGAATCAGGAACAACAAGTGAGACAAGATGCACATCTAAATTTTTGAATTAGAATTATAGAGAAGAATGATAGCTGGGCTAAAGCTAGGGTTCTACTAGATGATGTGCCGAGGGGGTTGATGTGTATAATTATGTCTAAGGACACTTGGAATTCTGTGGCAGACACTGTGTGGTTTACCAGTTATTTTCCCCTTAACTTCTCGGTAATAATAACTCAGATTTCTTTTGGAGAACAACTTCTGCCCAGAATGCTGGTCTTCAAACTTGTGTTTTCAAGAATAGATCATGATTGATCTGAACAAATCAAGATAGCCCTCTCCATAGTCATACTAACTGGTTATGGCTAAGCAAGTGATTTTAAAGGATCCAATTAGAAAGATAAAAGAATCCAATTACAGTAAATCTCGGGAATTTTATTTGAAATGATGAGAATAAGGTTCTTCTGGGATTGAGAGAACCTTAGAAGTACTCCAGCCCCAAGGAAAAGAGCCTGGAGTTGTTGGGGGCCGTGAGGTAGAATCCTAGAAAGGAGCCAAGTCTGAGGAAGAGAACATGTGGTAGATTCTGGAGATGTCTTTTGAATCCTCGATCAAGCTAGCGGTACCTGAAGTCAGATGTCAGACATGAGCAAATTAATCTTTTTTGTTAGCTTAAGGGTGTCACACACACTATTTGTTTATTTGTTTGTTATTTATACCCGAAAGATTTATAAGTCTCCCTTTGAAATGGCACTGGCCTCCAATTCAACCCTAACTCAAGAGTGAATTGTGGGGAAAATGAGAAAAAAAAAAAAACCACCATGAAAGTCACCATGAGGAACTGGCCTGGCCGGTGTGTCCATGCCGCTGTCATGGTTGGAGAGACTGTACTAGAACACTTTAACCCCTGTGTGTGCTTCGTGCACCATCCCCCCACCCATGGGGGAAGAAAAGTGGAGCAGCGAAACCTGTTCCTTGCATTCTGCTGTGATGTTTCCTCTGGTGGGGACACAGAGACTGAGAGAGACTGAGGTAGAGAAAAGAGACCAGGGAGGTGGACAGGGAGGGTCAATAGTCAGAGGTTGTTGCTATGGAGGTAGCTGGGTCCTGAGAAGAAACACAAGCAGTCTGTGTAGCAGGAGCAGAGGGACTACAGCTCTGGTTCTGTGAGGAAAGAAACATGAGGGAATGTTGGAGGGGAGTTACTATTAGCTACAGTCAAAGCTGCTGGAGCATACATGTCTTCCAGGCTGTATGTGGAAGCATCCCGGAGGTGATTAAAACTATTTTGGAAGTGAAGACCCCAAAAAGGGAGAGAATAAATGTATTTGTCAGCAGGGTGGGTGTGGGTATGTATCAGTGACAGAGCCTGGGATAGTGCATTTGGGGGGATAATCACTCAGGTTTACCAGACACGCTCTGTGGTTGATCATTTTCCTACTTGAGAGCGTTCCGTCTCCAGAGAAGGAAGACAGTACATTCTCAGTATTGAAAATGTCAGTTTCAATCACTGACAGGAATGCTCTTTGGAGACTTTCAATTTGTAAGTCTATCAAGGGGTTAGATATTTATTTGAGCTCGCTGTGTGGCACTAGTCTGCAAGTCAGGAACTTGGGTTTTATATTTGGCTCTGCCTTTAATTGGCTGGTCCTTCAGCCTTCTTGGGCCCTTCTTTGCCACTAACTAGTTACAGATAGTTGGATAAATTTTTAAAGCTCCTTGATTTCTTTTTTTGCAAAATGTGACAAAAATATTGCAGAGGTGCTGTGAGGATTGAATGTAGTAGTACATGTAAATTCTTTAGGACAGTGCCTAGAACATAGAAAAAAGATCTCCAAATGAGTCTATTATCTTCCCAAAGTTGTGATTTGGTGGGGGGGGGGGGAAGATATGTGCAATTACTTATTATTAAACTTCTTAGGAATAAGGAATCCAAAGTCTAATAATCTTCACTCTCCCTAAAAAATGACCTTCCACGGATGATCCCAATGCCATTCAAAGTGAAGATGAGTTGGATGTCTTCCTAAGAAGAATGTAATAGTTAGTATTCACAGCAATGGGCTCCAGACAGAACAATGAGAATGTGGGACATCTGCAAAAAGAATGTCTGAAAATAAAAATGGCCTATCTCATCATGTAGGATTTAGATCCATTTATCTTCTGTGCATCTTTTGTGGTAAATTTGGTGCTATCCATATCTTTAACACAATGAAGGTGTGAAGTATCTAGAAGGGTAAGTATGATACTAGGGATGGGATCTTTTTTTTTTTTTTCTTTAAAGCTAGGGGATGAGATCAACATGATGTATTGATCTACTGGTTTGAGAAACTTCAAGTTTTAATAATACTGCTACACTCTCAACCATATTATTAATTGCATGTCACTCATCAAAGTTTTCTGCAACGAGAAAAATATTCAGATCTAAACAGAAAGTCAATGAGATACAGACAAGTAGCAAATCTTCAATTAACAAAAGATATTAGAAAGAGTGCTCCTTGTACAAGACTCACCAAATGAAGTGCTTTTTCATCTCATGCAATTAAAAAAATATTACAACTTGAGAGTAACAGTCAGTTTCAAGAAAATCAATGCCAATTAAATAGAACAGGCTGTGCTTTTGAGGATATTACCCTTGAGGAGGGAAAACATGACCTTACCTTTTGTCACAGACTTACTGACAGCATGTCAAGACATCATATGGGATATGACTGAACAGGTTTTTTGAGCCAGTGTAAAGAGCCAGTGATAATGAGCACATACTTGTATAGAATTTGGTAAGTATATTTCCCATGAGAAAGTACATATTCAGACCCTTCGCATGAACGAACGGTTGTGTTATTGGTAAGGGAATGATCTGGATGCTCTTTAAAACTGTTAATAGAATTTTCTTGAGGCAGTCTAATGTTTTGTTCTGTAAAGACTAAACGATACAAACTAAAGTAGTCTTGATATCAGGTTAATCTCTTTACTTATATCACCTCTTTATCAAGAAATTGAGGCTTAAATTCTTGTTTCCCCAATGACGATATAAACATGTGGCTCCTTTGCCCCGTTCCTGCGGATTTGCTCCTTCAACTCTTCTACCTTTTAAGACCACGTCTTCTCACATCTCCCCTGGGGCATTACCTTCTTAGACACCTCTGTTCTAGATCTTCAGTTTTTTCCTTAACTTGGACACCAGGCACACTCTTCTTACAGAGACTTCTCTAAATCTTCTTCTGTCTCTGAAACCAGGTCTTCCTGACCCCTCATCTGCTTCATAACCCATGGCACTCTGCTTCTGCCCTTTTTGCTCAAAGGAACTGCTCTCCTTAAAGGCATCACTGATTTTCTGATTAGAATTCTATTGGACATTTCTGATAATTGTCTTTCTTGGGTAGCCCTGTTTCATTGGCTATTGTTAATCTCTTTTGACTTTTCAAAATGCTATTCTACTTTTTTAACAGTCATAAGACCACAGTCAGTAGTTTCTCTCAGTACTTCTCTGACTTTTTCTTCTTGCCTTTTTTGCACTAAAAAATTTATTTTCTGTTTCCCAAAGTGTCTCATTCAACCCACAGCTCTTAGTCTACACATACATCGTCTATGTGACCACCAAAGGAATCCATTTAAAATTTGGGTTTGGGCATACCACCTGGTCACTTTAAATCCTTCAGTAGCTCCCCAAGGATAAACTCCTTCATTTACAAATTATTCTTATCTGTGGTTTGTCTGTCCCCTGCCTAACTCCATAGCTCTGTATTATCGTCTGCTTTATAATTTACAACCTGTTTTTGAGCTACCCATATTTCCCCACTGTATTTTCTCACTGTTTTGCTTTTGTTCATATCCTCCCTTTTGCCTGGCTTGTCCTTCTCTCCTGTACTCGCTTCCATCCCACCCATTTGCCTGGTTAGCACCTACACAGCTTGGTCTGAGCTCAAGTATATATTCAGGAAGCCCTCCCATTAACCCAATGGCCAGGTTAGGAGTCCCTCCCTAGTGCATATTTAACATGTATGCATGTCTCCATCAGTATACCCACCTCAAAAATTTTAAAATTGTCCATTTATGGGTCAGTAATCACAGATGTTGGTACGTTCTTTGTGAGCAGAAGCTATTTATTCATCTTTGTCTACCCTGAACCCAGCAGAGTGCCTGAAACATCAGTTTAGTTAATCCCAATACTCTCTTCCAAAAAGACTTCTCAGGAGAAAATCACCTTTCTTTGTTTCATTCTGGCACAACTTTTCAAATTTGGTAACTTAAATTCTGCCAGACTTATTTGTTTTGTGCTACTTGTAGGTATTAAAGGCTTTGAGGATGTAGATAAGAAAAAAGAAATTAGGTAAAAAAATAAAATAGATGAGAAGATATACTATTTTCTATGGATTCATATTATGGGACTACAAGGTATTTGTTTTACTCTGGAATACCAAAACTTACTAACAGGACATAATGACATTTCTATTTATTAAATGCTATAGGTAGTACTTCTAATATTTGTGCCCTGAAGCTTCATGATGTAGGAAAGAAGATCATGTTTTATTCCTTGGATGAAATAATTTTCTTTAGCCATGAGCTTGATAAACATTCAAAGAATGAACAACCTGGCTTCTCTCATTTTTCACCCCAAATCTCATACCTTAGACTTTAGGACTTATTTCAAAGTCAGGGCAAACTTAGGCCTGTGTACTTAGATAATATGTAGCTCTAAATTATAATATCTGTTAGGGTTCTCTAATCGATACCCACATTCTTGAGTTACTGGTAAATGGTTTCAGCAAACTTATTCTGCATATAAGTTCCAGAGAGGAAATCAACTACTTCACCTACAGTTTTAGATAACCTGAGCTTGTCCTACTTTCTTAGAATACCCAGCATTCACCTCTGGGTATATCTTCTTTAATTAAAGATATCATAAAAGTTAAGCATAAGGCCCCAGAAAAATACTGACGGTATAATTTTTAACTATTAAAAAAAGCTCCATGAAACCTGTGGGACTGAATTGACATCCATAATTTTTGGTTAACATACTGCAACAAAAGGCCTCTTGTGATTCATTAGATCTTTCACTGCTGCTGAATTTCCTCTGATACTGTTTCATTCATGTAACACTAGAATGCATTGCTGCCAAATGAAAGAGGATGTCAAAGGAAAGAAACAATCTGTCCCTAAAAATCACCTGGGGCCATCACTAAAAAAATCAAGAGACTGGCCCTAATAAGATTATTCTAGGAGAACCAAGTTGGAAAGACCGTGATGTCACCTAAAAGCATCTCACCTCATGACAGCAGTCTCTACTATACCTGTGTCAAGTGCTAGGAATTTAGCTCCCACGTGCATATATGTGAGGGAGACCATTCTTGTTCATGATGTGTAGATTTTCTATGCAAAATTTTAAGGATTGCTTCTTATGAATTTTATTTTATGTTCTATTCATTTGCTTTACATTATAATTTTAAACTTTTCCTAGGTCTTCATGCTTGTTCTTCTTCCTTCCTGTCTTCCATTTATTGGGCATCAAATTGTAACCCTAACATTAGTTTGGGGTCAGACAGATGTGCACCTGAATCTTGGCCCTAGTACATCTTAACTGAAGGACATTCGCTGTGTTACTTAATATTTCTAAGCTTTAATTTTCTCGTCTATGAAATTGGAGAACAAAATGATTACAGAGTTGTTATAATAATTAAGTTTGATAAGTACCTATGTGTTAATTATACCTCTTTCCTTTTTTTTCGACCCTGTCCCTGACCTCAAGTTTCTCAGTTTACTGAAGGAGAGAGACAAGTGTTGATTAGTATGTTTGTTACTAGAGCTATACACAGTAAAGCCCTGATGAACATGTGATGGTTCAACAGACTATCCATAATCATTTAAACAAAACTTTAAAAAATTTTAAAAATTCTAATGATTGTTATATATCATACATTTTAGAAATTAATCAAAAAGAGAGGAAAGAAAATCGTATTCTACTCTTAGCACTGTTAACATCTTGTGGTATTTTCAGATATTTTTCTTCTGTGTGTTATATTTATATAGATATATCTATATCCATTTACCACACTTCTGTAAATAAGGGGCACACATTAAATACTGCATCTTGTGACCTTATTTTGTCTTTGAATAATGGACTATGATTTGCTTCCCAGAGCCACAGTTTTCAAACACCCTTTTCTTTTAGCCAAAATGCTACATGTGTGGATATTTCATGCCCTAGTTTATAAGTGTTTCTGTTTTCTTTTTCAAAGCATCCCAGGGGGAATTCAATGTTCTCTTTATAGAGGTAATTCTTGCCAGGATTTGGTGGCTGCATATTGTGGTAGCAGCATCAAGTTTTGTTCCCAGAACTCCAAATGTCACTTTTAACATCTGCTTTGTTGGTGGACCCTTGCCAGAAAAAGAAATATATAGGACAAGGTTGTCCTTCATTCCCCAAGGCCCCACCATTTTAAGTACTGTAGCACTTAAAACAGAGCATGATGAGAAAAAAAAAAAAAAGTAACCTCCTTAGTCTGCAGGGTTTTTAAAAAAAATTTGCTTATTGATTTATTTTAGGTTGGGGAGGGGCAGAGAGAGAGAGGGACAGAGCGTCTTAAGCAGACACCATGCTGAGCATGTAGCCCAAGTCAGGGCTGGATCTCATGATCTTGAGATCATAGTCTTGAGATCACACACTGAGCTGAAACCGAGTCAGGTACTCAGCTGACTGTGCCAGCCGGGTGCCCCACTTTAATCTACAGTTCTAAAAAAAAATCTTATTAACTGACCCCATTTAACTTACGTTCTAAACGAATTCAGACAGAAACAGGGCAGAGATGTTCTTTTTCAGAGTCTATTCAAAAACGATTTTAAAGAGAAAATTAATAGCATTAATAACATGCCCAGAAAAGGATAGTTGAGATTCTTGAAAAGAAAATTATTTTCATATTTTTTGAAACATTATTTAGATGCAAACATAATTTACATAGTACATGTGTTTTGGACACTTCAATTTCCCACGTGATGTATCTACTTTCAGTGAATTCCCATTTCCTGATTCCAGTTTAGAGTGGGCTGGAGAAAGTGGTGTGGAATTCTTTGCAAAAGTCTTCGGTGAAGCTGTATGTTCACCATGCAGCTCTCCTAGATGCTTCAGGAAGTGCTTCTCTTCCAGGTCCAGCACAGAGCTGAGGGAGTCAGTGGGGACAAAGGGTTAGGGTTCTCTTTTTGGTTCTTGCTGTTCACTTTAGGTTCTGCCCAACGTGAGAGTAGGAAACATGCTGGCAAGATCCGAAACTTAGATGTATTTATAAGAGCCAGGCTGTTGTTCAATGTATATAAAGTTTCAGTTCTGCAAGATGAGTAAATTCTAGAGATCTACAATACAATGTGGTGCCTGCAGTTAAGAATATTGTATTTGTTAAGTTTGTAGATCTCACGTTATGTGGTCTTACCACAATTAGAAAGAGAAGGAAGGAAAGAGAGAAACAGGAAGGAGGGAGAGAAGGAAAGAGGGAAAGAAAGAAGGTAGAAAGGAAGGAAGGAAGGAAGGAAGGAAGGAAGGAAGGAAGGAAGGAAGGAAGGAAGGAAAGAGAATACTTGGAGGAAAGCGGATTTAAGGATAAGGGAAGATGATCTCCTTTTCACACTTTGATTAATAGAGGTATTTCAAACACTAAATTTGGATAGTTTAGTTTCTAAATTTTTACTTTCCCAATTGTTCTACAGAGCTGTCCAAATAATTGACAAGCTGTTGTTTCAAATTATCCTTCCCTCAAGTGACCTTATCATTACAACACTTTTCCTTTTATTGTCAAATGCAACTATTCTTTCTCTTTCTCTAGTGGTGGGAAATGGAAGAGGATCTTCCTGTCTATTTCCATAACTTCTCCTTTGGTGTTCTTTTTGACTTGCCATTATCTTATTGATGAAAGATTTTTCTAGGCCTATCTGTGTTTAGATCAGGAGCTCTGTTGAAAGCCAGGATCTGATCTTTTGATTACTTTTCCTTTCTCTGACTGTTTTACATAGAAGAGGTTCAATATATTTTGGTTGATAATACTGACTGACAGACCAAAGTTTTCAATGTCAAAGAGAATATTCTATTGTATAGTACATAATTCAAAAGGCCTTTGAAGACCAAAAATAGCAAACAAGCAAAGTCACAGAAGCCTCTTCGATTCCCACACAGAAGTCAGAGCCACATTAGATATTCCCAACTGTCAGGGAAACATCTGGGATTCTGTGCAATGCTTTTTTTTCTTACCACTAACCGTACAACAAATTTGGACTATTTCTGTCAGAAATGAAGATAACAAATAGACAAGATCAAATACGCAAGGTCTCTCCATCCTCTCTCCCTTGAAGTCCAGTTATTTTATTTACAGGCAAAGGCATATTACTGTCTGTCAAGAGAAGAATGCAAAGAAAAAACAAAAGATTAAGGATGTTGACTCATAAATAAACTTCAGAATCTTTTTCCAGTTTGGGCTACATGTTCAGAATCCCCAATAAATTATGTGTGTTGAGATTTATTCCAAAAAGCAAATCATGGATCTTCAGTATTTCCCTACCTTTACCTCTTTGGCTTAAGCTATTTCCTAAAAATCAGAAAAAGAGTGTCAAAAGCCCCAGATTTCATTCATCAGTGCAAAGCAAATGTTTTAGCATGTGTGTTAGTTTGATGGGGATGCTGTAACAAAGTATCACAGACTGGGTGGCTTGAAATTAAGTTTCTTACAGTTATGGAGACTAGAAGTCCAAGATCAAGGTGACAGCAAAATTGGTTTCTTCAGAGGCCTCTCTCTTTGCATTGTAGATGGCTGTCCTCTCCGTGTGTTCACACGTCTTCCCTCTGTATATGTTCTAATCTTTTTTTATAAATCATATGGGTTACAGCTTACACTAATAACCTTATTTCAACTTAATTACCTCTTTAAAGACCCAATCTCCAAATACAATCACGTTCGAGGTACTAGGGATTAGGAGTTCAACATACTAATTTTTGGAGTACCCAATTTAGTCCATAATATCATATTTGATGATACATACACATAATAGCAAAAGGTCTCTGGACTTTGGTCAGAATCATTATTATTTATAGGATTTATTTCAAAAAGTAAATAATCTTATTCCTCATAAAAGTATCTTTGGATAAAGCAAATATAAAATCCTGAATGAATTTTGAATAATCAGAAGTCGTGTTTCTCATCTATTAAGGCAAAGTTAGTATTTTTGTTTTTTGTTGTTAATATGATGAGTTACATGGGTTGATTTTCAAATGTTGAAACAATATTTTCTGGGGGTAAATACTTTTTGATCATTATTTAAGTATTGCTAGAATTTGCTGTTAATATTTTTGTTATGAGGGATGTTGTTCATTTTCTTTTCTTGTAATATTCATTTCAGATTTTGGGATCAGGATTATTCTGGCTTTACAAAATACATTTGAAAGTATTTTTCTTTTCCCTTTCTGTTAAGCACTTGTTTAGAATAAAATAATTTTTTCTTCCCTAAATGTTTGATAGAATTCACTGGTGAAGTATCTGGACTGGAAGTATTTTGTATTTTTACATATTCAATTTCTTTACTGATATAGGACTGTTGGCATTTTTCTGTTTTCTTCCTATATAAATTTAGTTAATTTAGGTCTTTCAATGTATAAACATCACTGGTTGGTGGTTAATTTTAGCTTATTGTTTTTAATAATAATTCTGCATTACTTTTTAACTGCTATTGTCTAAATATAATAGTGTTTCCTCTTTCATTTGTAACATTGATAGACTGTGCTTTCTGTCTTTTTTTCTTACATATTAAGCCAGAGGGATTATAAATTTTATCTTTTCAAAAACCAAATTTAGTTCCATTAATTTTTTCTCTATTATTTGTCTGTTTTCTTTCATTCATTTATATTTTAATTATTATTTTCTTTCTTCAACTTAGTTTGTGTTTATCTTGCTCTTTTTTTCCTACTCATAAAGTAAAAGGTTATATAGCTGTTTTCAATTTATATTTCTTTTCTAATACTAGTTTTCTTGTGTAAATTTCCCTCTCAGATCCATTTTAGCTGTATCCCACAAATATGTTGTGCTTTCACTATCATTTATTTTGAATTATTTTTAAAATTTCTATTGTGATTTTTTGAATCATTTATGGTGATTTAGGATTGTATTACCTAATATTTTTATTGTTAATATCAAATTTACATTTAGGTTAGAAAATTTTGTGTAATGAATTTAATTCTTTTAAATTTACTAATTTTTTTCTAAAAGGCCTAATTTGTAGTCATTCTGGTGAATGTTTCATTAGCTTGTGAGAAGATTGTGCACTTTGTACTTATTAGATGTAGAGTTCTATGACTGTCAAGTAGAATAATTTGGTCAATTTGCCTTTTAATATTCCATATTTCATATTTACTTGTTCTATAAATTATTAAGGCTAGAATATTAAAATTACTAACTGCAATTGTGTATTTTTTATTTTTCTCTTTAGTTTTATAATTATTACTTAATGTTTTTAAACCCGTGCTATTAGGTGCATACCTAATTTAGGTATGTCATGTATTGCTGGTGAATTGATCTTTTAGTACTATGAAATATATTTGATAATATTCTTTCTCTTCAAGTGTACATAGTCTGATATTATAGCCACTACATTTTTATGTTTAATATTTATATGATATAATTTTTTCTCTATTTTTAAAATATTTACTTCTTTTGCATTTTATCTCTGTTCTCACGCTTAAAGTACATATCTTTTAAACAGAATTTGGGGGCTCAGTTGAGCATCTGCCTTCAGCTCAGATCATGATCCCAGGGTCCTGGATTCCAGCCCCACATCAGGGTCTCTGCTCAGCAGAGAGCCTACTTTTCCCTCTGTCTTTCTCCCTCTGCCTGCTGCTCCCCCTGCTTGTGCTCTCTCTCTCTTTCTGTCAAATAAGTAAACAAAATTTTTTTAAGTAAAAAAAAAAACAGAATTTTTTTTGGTTTTGCTTTTTTATCCAGTCGTATGGCATCTTCCTTTTAATTAAAATATTTAGATCTTATAAATTTAATTAAATTACTTATACGATTAGTTTTTAAATTTAGCATTTTGCTATTTGTTTTCATTTTGTCACATTTATTCTTTCTTCTCCTTTTCCTTTTTTACTCTCTTATTCTGGATTATTGTTAAATTTGTATTCCTTACTTTTTTCTATAATGGCTTTTTAACTATAATTCCTTATTTGTTTCCTGTTTTATGACCATGCTAGGGATTGAAATATGTATATTAGTTTATTATAGTTTATGTTACATTCCCACCAGCAATGAATGAGAATTCCTGTTGTTCCACAGAGGAAGCAATTACATTAATCTTCTGATAATGTTGTGGCTAGCACTGATTAATTTTCTTTTTAGTATGTTTTCGATATTGTACTATGGTGTATTTCACTTTTCTATCAGATAAACTTTCACCTTTCCATAACTTCAAATTCATTTTTCCTTCATTGTCATTGTTAGATACTTTTTTTTTTAGATTTTATTTATTTATTTGAGAGAGAGAGCACAAGGAAGGGAGAGAGAGAGAGGGAGGGAGAGAGCACAGAAACAAGCACAAGCTAGCTGGGAGGGGGGAGAGGCAGAGAGAGAGAGAGGGAGAAGCAGGCTCCCCGCTGAGCAGGGAACAAGATGCAGGGCTCCATCCCAGGACCCTACGATAAGGACATGAGCCAAGGACAGATCCTTAATGGACTGAGTCACCCAGGCGCCCCTTAGATACTTATATTTGGGTTTTTATTTACCACACACCTCATAAACTGTCTAATCCAGTACCTTGGTAGGTTATGATCTAATACAAGGAATAGTGTTTGCTTCTTTTATGTACTAAAGATTGTTAGAAAGTTAAACAGGAAAATCCCAATTTAATTTTAAATTCCAGTATATTTCTTAATTGATCAAAATAATTTCCAAGTAAGTATGTCTGAATTACAAACCCATCTGATTGACTTTATTTATTTTTTAAGATTTTACTTATTTATTTGACAGAGAGAGATCATAAGTAGGCAGAGAGGCAGGCAGAGAGAAAGGGGGGAAGCAGGCTCCCTGCTAAGCAGAGAGCCTGATGCGGGGCTCCATCCCAGGATCTCCATCCTGAGATCATGACCTGAGCCAAAGGCAGAGGCTTAACCCACTGAGCCACCCAGGCACCCCATTCTGATTGGCTTTAAATTATTTAAGAGTGTCAATTCTATAACTGTAGCAGCCCAGCACAATCCTGGGCACCATGGAATGGAACAATAAAAGTGTTGGTAATGGAAGAATTATGACCAGGAAAAATATTACAAGCATTGCAGTCTTGTACTATATCATCACACACATTAATAATGAGAAAGTTGTATTTGAGATATTAAAGTTAGATATTAAGAATTGATATTATGGTATTAGCTAGGGAGTATGTTCAAGCAGAAGGAGAATACTGGTCAAGAATTAAGTATAGCAATCACAAATATAATTCAAGAAGAGAATTGGGGCTACAGCCAAAGGCAGGGCAGTCAGATTCACATTTCTCTAGCCTTTAGCATTAGTTCCAGCCAAATACAAATCTATCCTTGATCATCTTTGGCACTGAATATCAATATAAATTCTGCTTCATTGCACTAAGTTGTGGTATCCTTCAACAACATTGTCTCCTTATTCCAAATGCATCAGTTACCAAGTTTCTTAGGATTTGGAAGTGAAGAGATAGTATCTCATTCTTGCTAGCCTCTCAAGACTTAGTATAATGCGTAAACATAGGAGTCCCTCATCACATGCTTATTTTATGTGATTGAATTACCAAACTAGAATTAGAGGGGAAAAGTTATGACAAAATTCATATGTCAAAAAATTTCACAAATTATGAAGAGCTTTGCAAGTATGAGATATCATCATTATTGGTTCAGCAACCCATAAAAGAAAAGATTACTATTAGCAAATAATTTACCTGCAAAGTAATAGAAAATAAATATTTGTTACTTACTGTGTTTTCAACAAATTGCATGGAACAGCAAAACTTAAGAGTACTGGGGAAAACTAATTTTGTGAAAACAAGTCTTTTGGGGCACATTTTCTTTAACAAGGAAAATTATTCAACATTCCAGATGCATGGGTGAGTTCTACTTGGGGTGGGTCTGACCAAGAGGAGGAATTCTGCCTCAAAAGAATCAAGTGACCTTACCTGAAATTCATGCATTGACCTACCCTGAGTGGCATAAGATGTCGTTATTATAAAATGGCACCAGACTTTCTGAAATTAGACAGAAATGTTGCTGAGAATTTAACTATTATCTAATGACAGCCATTTTAAAACCTCAAATACACCCAGGGCCAGGAAAACAGCAATAAAAAGCCAATTTGAAAATAGATAAATAAAATCTTGAAATAAACAGCAGTAAAAAGGATGAAACTGGGAAAATAAAATTGGAGATGTGCTGAGTAAAACACCTTTTGGATTGAGTAGAGACATTAGTGGAAAAACCCAATAAGAAATAATGTGAATGAGGCTCATAAGAGCTGGAATGCATGGTTTTAAAAGCTGAGGAAAAGAGAGGCCTTTATTTTCTTCTTAGGTATTATTTTCTTCTTAGCTGATTATGGACTAAAGAAGAAATACTGCATTGAATCCACAATTGTCTGAATAATTTTCTCTGAAAGAACTCAAAGCTTAACAAATGAGTATTAATAAATAAATTGAATGATTGAATTAAGGTCAAGTCCTTATACACAGAAAAATTCTGAATAACTGCAAGGATTAGTTTCTCAAGACTGGTGAAGTTGCAGACTTGTTGAAATTGTTAAGCTATTAAGCTATTTTTATTTTTTTTCCCCCAAAATCTGATTTTCCTCTCATTCATTTTATATGATTTTTAAAAAATCAGACTTTTAAAAAAATCTAAGATTTCAGATAATAGCAGCTAAATAGTCAATTTACTCATGATTTTTTCATTTGACAAATATTTTTTGAGTCTCTTTCAAATGCCTGACATTGTTCCTAGTTTTAGATATATATAATTGTGGGCAAAATTGATATGGCCCCAGACCTCATGGAGCTCACAGGTTAGTTGAAGAGACAAATAGAAAACACATCATTTCCCAAATGAACGAACAATTATAAACATGATAAGAACGGGAGAGGAATATGATTTCTTTGCAAGTACATGACTGGGTTTGATAGAGAGTCTTTTATGAGAGGATGGTATGTAAGTGAGATCTGAAGAATTAGTAGATAATAACTTGAGGGGAGGAAGGGATTGGTAGTAATTCTGTAAATGGTTGAGGTAGAGGGAACAAATAATACGAACTGAGAAGACATTAAGATATTATAGTGTATTCTTCAAGGATTTTCTTTGTGTGAACAGAGAATCCCTCTCTCTCATGGGCTTTATTATTATGTTAATAGAAGTGGTCTATGAAATTTTTATAATTATCAGTGATTCATACTACCTAGAATTATATATGTTTATATTTGCTTAAATCACTCTCTCATCTTCCCAATGATAATTATTAAATTTTTATGAATTTATACATAAATTTTAAACATGTGCATACATGCTTTTACTTTTATTTTTTTGTACAATGGGCTTTTACTATATAAATTCAACTGCAACTTGCTTTTTTTACTTAACAGTATGCCTTGAGAGCTCTCCTTGCCAGTACATCTAGTACACATAGCATTTATTGAATATATGCATAAAACTCATGTGACATATATGATATATAGATATAAATATATAATGACTATATCATAATCTCTATATTCTCCTATAAACGCGTATCTAGATTGTTTCCAAATTTCGCTACTTTGAATAATGCAGCCAAACACATTTTTGTACATAAAACTTATACCTTTTTGAATGTTTCTTCAGAAAAATATTTCTTAGGGACGCCTGGGTGGCTCAGTTGGTTGAGCAGCTGCCTTCGGCTCGGGTCGTGATCCTAGCGTCCTGGGATCGAGTCCCGCATCGAGCTCCTTGCTCGGCAGGGAGCCTGCCCCTCTCTCTGTCTCTGCCTGCCTCTCTGCCTGCTTGTGTTCTCTCTCTGTTAAATAAATAAATAAAATCTTTAAAAAAAAAAAAGAAAAATATTCCTTAGATTTAGAATTATAAAGTCAAAGGTAGACATTTTTAAAATTTGAGAGCTATTATAACCAAACTGCATTGCTCTCCAAAAGACTTTCTTTTAGCTAAAATGTAAAAAAGGTAGCTGTTTTTCTGCATATTTGCCAAAACTAGATCTTATTACTCTTTAAAATTTTGGCAGGGAATTCTTGAAATCTGAAGTATCATCTTCTACACAAAGTCTATTGCTTTTAGAGTGAAGTAGGGAGTATCGCTATTCACATCTGGATGTAAGCCAGTGCCACGTAGTAGGTATTGTGTCAAAGTGGAGAGGGCCTGGCTAGCATGAAAGCGTTCAAATTCGGGCGCCTGGGTGGCTCAGTTGGTTGAGCAACTGCCTTTGGCACAGGTCATGATCCCGGAGTCCCGGGATTGAGTCCCATATCGGACTCCCGGCTCTGCGGGAAGTCTGCTTCTCCCTCTGACTTTCTCCCCTCTCATTCTCAGTCTCTCGCTCTCTAATAAATAAATAAAAATCTTAAAAAAAAAAAAAGAAAGCATTCAAATTCAAATCAAAGTACTGTGACAGCCAGATAAAATTCAGGGTTGAGGTGGAATCCACTAGCTTGAATTTGCTAATGTAAAGGATCTCCAGTGGAAAGATATTTGGCCCCAATGTTCTTGTCTTCCAAATCATTCTAAATGGTTATCTATTCAACACCACATATACAAAAAGTGGGCTTGGTCTCTGAATAGGCTTTTAGACCCACACATATGAAGCCTCCTCATTTAGGATTGCGATGGTGGAATTTCACTCTCTGACACATTAAGATATGGTGAATTTTTTCATACTCTTTAGGACCAGCCAGTCCTTATGTATCATGGTCAGTCAATATAATAGAAGAAACACAGAACATATTTAAAGGAATTTCTTGTGATTTTATTAAGCTTTGTGCATAAAAATGAAGGAAATATTTCAATAACCCTATGTGCTCTGTACAGATCCAGTATGTTAGCTAAAAGCAGGAATTAATTACCCTTATAGTAAAAGTCTATGAAACTGGTAAGTTTTAAAAAAGAATTCTAATCCTTTTTGTTTCACAGAAATATAATTTAATAAAGACAGTGTTTTTCGTTATGAACTGATTGAAGTCATAACATTGAAAAGTAGAACAGGTTTTGTAGATTAATCAGAAAGAAATGTTTTGAATACACAAATGTTTTCTCAGCTTGGAAGATTTTTTCTCTTTTCCCAAACCTAATCTAAACTATATAGTTGACATATGTTGACATATCTGAAGGCCATGAATATGAAGAAGAACAGCTGGGCAAGTTACTAATCTCAGCGAACATTTTTCTGGCTTGTACCCTAGTGCTTTTCATGTCAATGAGCCTTGAAATTTTCCCTAGCTAGAGGAATCAAGGATAAAATTTAATTTTCTTCAACTCAGCATATATCTACTTTAATGAGCTCTCCAGGCCTCTCTTAGACTTAAGACATTCCAAGTTTGCCTAGATAACTGCGTGATAACAAGAATTCTTAAATATCTTTTATGATTGAAATGCATTTCAGCCCCAGGTGAAGTCAAGTCAGCAAAATTGAATGGAAAAGTGACATGGTAGGGGCGGCATGAACTTAACAGTTGGTAGGTGTGTGTTTCAAATTCATGGCAGTCATTTATTTGTGACTGCTGGCAATAAATTAAAACTGGTTTGTTGTGTGCAAGTGTGTAGGGCACCTAATAGTGGGCCAGCACATAAGTCTCAATAAATGTTATGTGTTCTGTGGAAATCCGCTGTTGAGTGAGTCCTTTGTCTCGCAGCTGCCCCTCCCTCCTTCTGTGTTTCCTGTGTAGCTTTTCAAAAGTATGGTCTTAGAGAGAAATGGTCTTCTGTCAAAGATCCACGAAGACTGTGTTCAAAGTAACCTCATCCCCATACTTGCCATCCAACATTGCCTCATTTGACTAATCTCCTTTCACTCTTCATCTTGTTTGATACCAATCATCCTTACCATTATCTCCTGCAAGTGTGGAGTAACTCCAACCTTTCTCTTTCTCCTTCCTATTTCCTTCAGCCAATTAAAAAGCAGCTCTTGGATTGGTACATAGTCCAGTCATTATGTCTGTATTGAACTGGAAATTATCTGTTTGACAGACCCAACATGCCCAGCAGTATTCCACTATAAAATGGGAATGACGTAATGAGACTGGATCTGAGCAAATCCAGAAGGTAGAGAAGTAAAAACCAGTGATTCAGACTCACATTGTACTATTTCCTACTGCTCCCTTGCTTCTTGCTCTGCCTTCAGCTGTGGAAAAGTAAGGTCTAGCTTTCATACTTTCTGCATTGATCGGTTAGCAGGATTGGCCCTGAAAGCAGGCAAAGAAATCCTTCAAATGGGTAGCACTTTGGGTTGTGCCTTCAGTCATTTACTCCAAGTAGGAAGACAGCTTGAGGTCCAAATCTATACTGATTCAAGGGTAGAGACGTATAGGTTGGTCAAATGGTTAGGACATGAAAAAAACAAGGTTGGAAAATTGACAGTGGAGATGCTTGGGTGAGGGGCATATAATACAGGCACAGAATGTGATGAGCTTATATTTCATATGAATGTTTTTCAAAAGTCTTCTACTGATAAGAAGGGTTTTGGAGGTATGTCCAGACCCTCCCTCAGGTCAAGACACTCATTCCTCCAAATACTCGGAGTGGTGGCTGCAGGTGGAGCACAGCTGCTTCCTTCTCTCAGACTTACCTGCGTTGATGGGAGTGGACTGATGCAAGAAGAGTTACCCTCTCCAGCACAGACAACATCCGATTACTAGTAGATGTAGTAGTAAAGACTGATTCTTCCCCTCCATTTAGGAAAACTTTGAAGATTCCCCAATATACGGCTCCCTGTGGAATTTGGTGAGGACTCCATTTAAACTGTAGTTTTTTTCTTCAGAATTATCCGAGTAAATGTCCCACAGATAAAATGATTTAAATATTTTTTTCCCAAGAGATTTATTATTTTGTTTGCATTAATTATTTCACGTCAAGTTAGCAAATACCACATATATTTGACCATTTGACTGACGATGGATACATGGGTCTTGTAATTTGGGTAAGGCTGATCAGATGGTTCCAAAGAGATGTGTCTACTTGTAAAGGATTAGCTTTTCGTTTCTGAGCTGCAATATAGTTTGTACGCATCAGTTTTGCAAAGTTGGCAAAATAAATGAGGGACGTTTTAAATAAGCTTGAAGGAGGTTGTTGCAAATGCAGTAAGAATTGTTGATTTCAACTGGTTGAGAAATAGGGATCGTAACAGATCCATCTGACTATTTGGAAAGTAGAGCTACTTGCCCTTTCACTGTCACTGCCTATGATCAACATTCCCAGGACTTCTGAGAAGCACCTACATTATTCCAGTTAGCATAGACTCTAAGAGCTGCTGAGATCCAGATGGTTGTCATGTATGGACAGAAAGAGAATAATGTAATTAGCTGAAGAAGCATTTTATGAAAAAGGCTGGAAGAAATATAAGTCATGACCACTTAAGATGCTTCATTATGGTGTCTCTTCATTTCTTCAGCGCTATAGCAAATTGACCTTGAGCATCTGCTAGGAGGCATTTTCAGTTTACATTTACTTATCCTAATTTATTTATTGCATAATGGATTCTATAACATCCTCTACAAAAATCAGAGGAATACCAATGTAGAAGCTCATGGTTTTCTTATGAATGGCATTTTGTTCCACCAATATGACTTGAAATCAAGGATAAATGCCCACATGAATAGCTGTCCTCATTCAAGGTGTTTGTTATAATTTTTTTAGTAGTTACACTAAAGGTGGTTCTCAGTTAGGGATTGAATTTGGCATGATGTAACAGAAATCTGCCTACAGTACATTAGCCAAAAAAGAATTTATTTTTTATATAATATAAAAATTTTTGAGGCAAGTGGTCCAGGCCACCCATGCCTCAGTCTTCCTATAATCTTATGCCCCATCATTCTTGCTGTGTGGCTCTCATACTTAGGCTTTCATGATCGCTGCTTCAGATGCAGAATATATGCCGGGCATAAAGATGGAAGGAACAAGAAAGAGTAGGGGAATTGTTTACCTCAGTAATACAAAGCATTTCCAGAAACCCCTAGCGGAATATGGCTTATCTCTCATTTACCAGAAATTAGTCACATAGCTATCATTGCTGCAAGAGAGGCTGAAAAATGTCGATTTTAGTTAGCAAGTTGCCAGTACTTACATAATCGCTAAGAATGAAGGGGAAAATGGATATTAGATAGGCAAATGGTAATTCTAACAAAATGGGTTTCCATTGTTATTTTACCTTTCTTCCCCAAACTGTGCCCACCATTGTTAGATTTTTTTTGACCTGCATCATTGCCTACTTAAACACTAAAGAGTTAGTGATATATTTCTCTAGAGTAATTCTTTGCATATAAAATAGAATTAGAGTATGCATAAAAATCTCTCTGGGTACTCATTTTTATGAGAGGAGCTATTTTCAATGAAGAGGTTGCCAAATTATCTCCCTAATAGTACTGCCAAATATATAATAATGTTTCACTACTAAGGAAATTACTGTATTAAGCATGATCCCCGATAACTAACTTTGAAAGGTCACCTTTTGATCAATGCCATATAAATGGTTTTTTTCTTGGACCAGAGAAATCATTGTTATCATACATGATTTTATATGCCAATTTTTAAAAATAAATGTATTTTTTTCTTGTATCTGATAATACTCAGGTTTGTTTTGGCAATTTTAACTCCCCTGTATTTCAATTACAAAAATGATATCTTTAGTTTCATTAACAATCGAATGACTGACTTTTTTTTATGGCTAATTCCTTGCTGAATTTCCTAAAGAGGAAAGCTATAAATGACAAACTTCCCAGATAGCTAAATTTCATTAAAAAGAGTCATCTGGGAAAGAGACAACTTGAAAAGAAGTTCAATATTTATTTACTGTCATCATCTACTTCTATTGTCAGATGGAAACGTAAAAAAAAAAAATCAAATGGCTGTTCATGACATTTTCAAATCCAAAGATGAAACTGTCATTGATTTCTTATTTACCAAAGAAAGAAAATTCTAGGGGCAAAATACTGTAGCAACTGAAATAATGTAATTTTAAAATTAGTTTATTATTATTAACCAGGTAGAATATTTTTGGATGTGTCCCGATGGACATTTTAGCAGAAGGTTATAATGTTGATTTTTTTTTTAAAGAAAATCATTGGAATTGTTATTTTGCCATTGTTGTTAAATAAAATGATATTTAAAAGTACAGAGGAATAGTAGATGTAAGAAAATGCAGCAGGAGGTAAAGGGAAAAAAGATAAAGGGAAAAAAGACATCTTAGGTTAAATTTGATATACTTTGTGCTTAATAAGCAATTTAAATTCACACGGCTTTTTATTTTTTCACAGTCATTTCTTGACATTGACTAGCAGTATATTTAACTGAGGAGAAAGACCGATATTTGGATGCAGACACTGGAAACATTTTTAGAAAGGAATAACTTAGAAAATCCTCGGACACTTAGAATTAACACAGTGAGTTAAATAAAATGAACCACTTAGTTACTCTCTCCGTGAACAGCTATTTAATGCATAAAGTGGTCCAATAGACCTTAGCTGAGAGCATCAAAATAACTTGTCAATTAAGACTTTTTGCTAAAGTTAAGGTCTTCATTGTCAAAAGAAAGTAAGTAATTGAAATAGCTCTTGAGATAACAGAGACACACACACACACACACACACACACACACACACAGTAGCAGATGTTGGACAAATTCCTGGCCTCCTAGGCTAAGCACCTGTGACTGAGTAGGAGATGTTAGGAGTCCAGTGATAAATCCCTCAGTCTCCTTGGGTGTGATTAATCAGTTTACACTTTCGTCCAGAGTTTCTCTAAGACAATCAAGGCCAAGCTGCCAAGAGTAGTAACTGGTTTCTTAGTACGCATTTGATTGACTCCCTTCCCTTCCTGGTTTCACTTTCCCTTTCCTCTGCTGGTGCTTGTGAAGATCACATGACAAACTACTTCCCCTCAAATACTTGTTGCAGGGTCTACTTGGGAGAGAACTCCTCTTAATACCTATTATACCATTTAATCTCAATTACTTTACTTTTATAGAAAAAAATACTGTTTTTAAACTTCTTTCTGACCGTCATGATTTTATTTTTACTGAAATTATTCAATTAAATTAATTCTTCATTTTGGTTTTAGAGTCCCAACTTTTATGTGCAGTATTTGTTTATATATGTTCATTTTCTATTCAGTGAAAAAAAATTGAGAGCTTGGGTAAATGCCTACGAAGAATAAAATAAAATGAACAATATTCACTATTTTTTGTTTTATTTCTCTTTACCGTTATGTCTAACCTAATAATTTTACAGCGATATCTATGAAAAAAAGTCACTATGAAATAAATTGTTGTGATTATATTCATTTAGGAGGTATAAGCATTCCCACTTAATGGTTTATCGCCCATTTTTCTGCCATGTAAACCAGGTAATCAGAATAAGAACTTTCCTCCACAAAATTAGACATTGTATAATGTTTGTGTTCATTGCTTTTCTCATGCTTTTATTTACTAAATGAATACCCACAAATTCCTTTTTGGGGTTCCTATCATACTGTAGTTTCATATCTTCTGCTTGCTAGCTGCCCAGTGATCCCCACAGAAGAGTCTCTTCCTAGAAGATGCTTCATAAATATTCATTGAATAAATGATTGTAGGAGTGGCTTCCTGATCTTTCATCACAGCAGGATTGTGGAATCTTGAAGCAGACATTGAGATGGAGGCAGTCTAATTGTGGCGGAGGAGAAGTCTACTCATTAGCTGGTTCTGCATTATTTTCCTTTAAGTCATTTCTAAAAGTGTACCACAGACAACTCTTCCAATCCTCACAATCATTTTGTAATCACCCAATTCCCTATATTATACTCCATGCTGTTTAAAATACCCAAAGTGCTTTCTGTTACAGTGAGCCGATACAGTGTCTGGTAGTAGAGGACATTATAAGTGACAGATCTCAGGTGTCTGAGTGGCACAGTTGGATGGGCAGCCGACTCTTGGTTTCAGCTCAGGTTGTGGTCTCAATGTCATGAGATCGAGCCCTACATCAGGCTCCATGTTCCCACTCCTGCCCTCTCTCTCACTCTTAAATAAATAAACAAATAATCAATCAATCAATCCTTTAAAAAATTAGCAGCAGACCTCAAGTAATAGAAGTAGAAATTTGGTTGACTCAGTTGGATTTGAAGGCGGGCATATGACATATTAATTCATGACATCAATCATTAACATATTAAAGACAAAGTAGTGACTGCTACAGTATATTATAAGCATAAAAATATACAAAGACTATGAAGTAAGATAATTCCTGCAAACTCTGCTACATAAAAAAGCAGAATTAGGGATTTCAATTCACTTAAGGCAGTATCAAAGAACAGGAGATTTTTCCATGACAACACTGAAAGATCTCTTTCATCATAGCCACGGTGTTTAGGTAGGTAATTCTCAGGCACAGAATCTGATTTTGCCATTTCCTAAATTTAAACATATGTTAATCTTACAGTCTCAATGTATCTTTTGTGGAACTAAAAATGTATTGGGAAGGTGGGGCAATGAGATAAGAAAAGAGGTATTTTTTTTTTAATCTTTATTTATTTATTCATTTATTTGACAGAGAGAGATCACAAGAAGGCAGAGAGGCAGGCAGAGAGAGAGGGGGAAGCAGGCTCCCTGCTGAGCAGAGAGCCCGATTCCGGGCTTGATCACAGAACTCTGAGATCATGACCTGAGCCAAAGGCAGAGGCTTTAACCCACTGAGCCACCCAGGCACCCCTGAAAAGAGGTATTTTGGAGGATCCAGATACATCTGTACATCTGAGTACTTCAAACTCCAAAATTTCACAGAACTTTCCATGTCAGTAGAACCTATTCTTCATCTGTTTGAGCACCTGGTCTACATTGCTTGAAGACCTTCTATTAAACTCACCTGAGCTTGTTATCCAGCTTGTTATTTTCGTCAATACCTTACTGCCTTCTCCTGTAACAGGAGTCAGGTTGCCTGTTTTTGCAAACTGGCCCCCATACCGAGGGCAAGGAGAGACTGAAGAAAGAGGCAGGCCACTCCAGATTGGTAGATGGCAGATTTAACAAACAAGGAACTTAATGTACAAAGCTGTCTTAGAAGCTGCAAGATAAGTAAATATCCACACCTGTCCACCAGATTCTTAAAATTTACAGAGGTCTGAATAGGGCTGAGTCATGTATAACATTCAGATGATCTCAATACCACATTGCTTTCTCAAGGGTGGTCCTTGAAAATGGCTCCAGCTGTGGGAACATTGGGCGGAGCTTATATTCCAAAAACAGGGAGGGATTGAGAAGCCTCCAGTTTCCTGGATTCAGTTTGAGGTTCAGTGAGCGGTCATATCTCATATCGTCTTGATGCCCTCCAATAATCCCTATTGTGAACAAGGTCAACTGTAAATTCAAACCCCAGAAGAAAAATTTACACAAGAAAAGATTTGTAAAACTTTTAAAACCCTGAGGGTTAGTGTTGCGATAGATGCTGAGAGTGCGAGGCCAGGGAGAGGGAAACATGATTTTAAATAAGGATGGATTTATTAATCTGTGGGTCTTAAAAGAGACTCAGCCCTAGTTTGAGCAGTTGAGAGAAGCTTGATTTGTTTAAAACTAGATTAAAGGGAAGCCTAGATCTAATGAAGTCTGGGATGCCAGAAATTACTAACATAATGTAGAGGAAGGAATCCAAATGTTAAGGAAAAGGAGGCTCAGAAGATTTTTTTCTTTATGAAAACATCAAGAACTACATTGATTACGAGGACACCACCCTCCCTGAAGAATTCTGTACTGGTCGTCTTGGACCTGGAAAGAGGGAAAAAGGTAAGAGATGCTGCCAGTAAAATAAGTTACCTGATTTAAAAAACCCTTAATTTATACTGATTAGGTGGACATTGTTATACGGATAGGGCATAATCTGAGGAATCAGAATGACTTGAATTTTACTGACTTCTGGAGATAGTAATAGATCATGTAGTACAGAGGACTGAAAAAGAGGGACAATCCGCAAAGTTCCTATCTTGATCTGTTTAAAGTACTCTAAGCTGACTTGAGTTACCAAAATTGAATTATGTCCTTTCCTCAAGCTAAAATGGGAGTCAGTTCACAGACCCTCATCTATCTAATAGGAGAATGGCTGGGTACACATGAGGAGAGCCCGTTACATACACATATTTCAAATCTTCCTTTTGTCTTCTCACAAACCTGCATCCGTTTACTGAAGTAATATTGGACTGGATTCAGTGATATACCCAGACCTTTAAAGATTTCTAACAACAATTTTTTTGCCAAAGTAATAGATTCAGAATTCTACTGAGTACTGTTGGTCAGAGTGGGGGAAATTAAGGTATTCAGGTAAATAGAGTTTTGGCCCAAATCCATGTCTCAGTGGTTCTAGTGTCTGAGAAAATTTTCTGTGGTTATTTTTATCAGTTTATGAGTTAATATTAGGAATGGATATATTCAGCAACTGACAGCCTCTTCATTGAGTAACTAGTGTCTTAAAATTTTTTTTTAATTTAAATTCAATTTAGTTAACATATAATGTTATTACTAGTTTCAGGGATAGAATTTAGTGATTCATCAGTTACATATAACAGTGCTCATTATATCAAGTGCTCTCCTTAATGCACATCACCCAATTACCCCATCCCCTCTCCAGCAACCCTCACTTTGTTTCCTATAGTTAAGAGTCTCTTATGGTTTGCCTCTGTCTCTGTTTTCTTCTTATTTTATTTTTCCTTCCCTTCCTCTTTGTTCCTGTTTTGCTTCTTAAATTCCACATATGAGTGAAATCATATAATAATTGTCTTTCTCTGACTGGCTTATTTCACTTAACATAATACCCTCTAGTTCCATCCACGTCGTTGCAAATGACAAGATTTCATTCTTTTTGATGGCCGAGTAATATTACATTGTGTGTATATACCACATTTCTTTATTCATTAATTTTTGATGGACATCTAGGCTCTTTCCATATTTGGGCTATTGTGGACATTGCTATTATAAATAAGGTATGTATGCCCCCTTTAAATCAGTATATTTGTATTCTTTAGGTAAATACCTAGAAGTGTACTTGCTAGGTCATAGGTAGTTCTATTTTTAACTTTTTGAGGACCTCCATACTGTTTTCCAGAGTAGCTGCACCAGTTTGCATTCCCACCAACAGTGGGAATGGGTTTCCCTTTCTCCACATCCTTGCCAACATTTGTTGTATCCTGAGCTGTTAATTTTAACCATTCTGACTGGTGTGAGGCAATATCTCATTGTGGTTTTGATTTGTATTTCCTTGATGCTGAGTGATGTTGAGCATTTTTTTTTTCATGTGTCTAATTACCATTTATATGTCTTCTTTGGAGAAATGTCTGTTCATGTCTTCTGTCCATTTCTTGACTGGATTTTCTGGTTTTTGGGCATTGAGTTTGATAAGTTTTTTTTATAGATTTTGGATACTAACCCTTTATCTGATAAGATATTTGCAAATATCTTCTTCCATTCTGTAGGTTGCCTTTTAGTTCTGCTGTTTCCTTTGCTATGAAAAAACTTTTTTTTTTTGAACAGAAGGAAACTTTTATTATTTTCAGAGTTCTAAGGTATTATAAACATGAAATAAAAACAGGATGCTGTAAAAAATAAACATTTAGAAAACCAAAGAGAAGTTATACAAATATCCTATATTTTCTTATAAAATCTTTATAGTTTACTTTTTGCATTTGTATCTCAAATTCTATGGAGCTTTTCTGTATGGTTCAAGTTGGATATCTGAATATATTTCCTTAAAAATTGGTAGATGGAAAAAAAAATTGGCAGATGGCTGCCCCAATATCAATTTATTGAATAACCCTTACACATAGACTTTTGTTCACACTGATTTTTCTTTTCCTTTTCCTTTTCCTGTCTTTTCTTTGGGGGAGCAGTGCACAATAACATGGTCTATCAATACAGAGTTAAGGAACTGGGTGAAATCTCATATAGTAAGGGAGGCCATCTGGGAGCTCTAGAAATTTCCCACTATTACCTAAATAATAAAACAAAATCAACATCTGATCCCTATGGAAATTAGGTTAGTGACACCAACAAAGTCTTAAAAGATATATACAAGGGTGACGATCTTTTTATACACCTATTTAATTTGACAATTTGGTCTTTACAGAAGACAGATACTGTAGGAGAGTGGATTATAATAATCTTAATCAAGAGATGAATGAACTTGCATATGCTAGCCCAGATATTGTATATTTAGTGAGGCAAATAAATATTGCCAGTGGTAACTATGTGACTTGATCTGGTGGAAACTTTTTAAATTTTTTTATTGAAGTTAATAAGTACTTTGTATTCATCTTATTGGTATAGAAGTATGCCTTCATCTTGTCTTAAAGTTAGAGCAACTTTCCAATTCTCTGCTATATTTTTAATTATGTTGATGGTATTATGTTGATAGTTCCCTGATGAGGAAGATATAACAAGATGAATTGATTAAATAAATATGTAAAAGGGGATATGAGTAAAGTCCTCTTAGGCTGTGTTGGGTATGGTTAATTTTATAATTTGGACTAGGAGTTGGCAATTTTTTCTATCAAGTACCAGATAGCAAAACGCTTTAGGCATTGCAGACCAAGAGACAAAATCAAGAGTATTAGGTAGGTTCTTATACAATAAGAAAATAAATTTTCTTAATATCTCAGTTGATGGAATGGCATTTATTTTATAACTGGAAGTTCGTATCTCTTAATCCCCCTTACCTATTTTGCACATCCCTACACACTTCTTCCTTCTGGCAGTCACCAGTTGGTTCTCTGTATTAATGAGTCTGTTTCTGTTTTTGTTTATTTGTTTGTTTTATTTTTTAGAACCACATATAAGTGAAATCATACAGCATTTGTATTTCTCTGACTTAATTCACTTAGCATAATAATTCTAAGTCTATCCAAGTTGTTGCAAAAATCAAGATCTCATTCTTTTTTTATGACTGAGCAGTATTCCTTTGTCTATGTATATGATATCTTGTTTATCCATTCGTCTATGGACACAGTTTGCTTCCATATCTTGGCTATTGTAAATGATGCTGCATAAACACAGGGGCGTATATATCTTTTTGAATTTGTGTTTTAGTTTTCTTTGGGTAAATAGTAGTGGAATAACTGGATCATATAGTATTTCTATTTTTACATTTTTGAGCAATCTCCATACTGTTTTCCACAGTGGTCAAACCAATTTCCATTCCCACCCACAGTGCACGAGGGTGCCCTTTTTTCACATCCTTGCTAACACTTGTGATTTCTTCTCTTTTTGATTCCAGCCATTCTGGCAGGTTTGCTCAACTGTACTGTGACTTCATAAAATGTGTCAACTGCGAAACTTTGTGTGGACATGGATATCTCACTTTTTGTTTTAAATTTTGACTGCTTGGGAAGTATATAAAGCAGCTTGACATTATATGTGATTCCAAAAACCTTATCTGTCATTATAATGATTTTATCATATCATAAGTTTTGCATATAAATATTGTTTGCCTTGTAATTTTAGGAAGAATTCATGAAGAAAAAGATCAAATCTACAGCAAAAGTTAATTTCCAAATCCATTCAGTGTTCAGTAATAATGGCTGAGGCTAGTTCTCATTAAGAAAAAGTTTCATCTTGACCTGAATTTAAAAAAAAAATTACAATAAAACCTTAGGCCATCAAATTCTGTAGGACATTCAGCTTTTATTTCTGACAAAAATTTATAAAACTGATGACTGTTAAGTTGACAAGGTGAATAAAGTTTACTATTGACTTATTGGTTCAGTACCAAGACTAATCCAAATGTGTTCTGCAAAGTACTTGCTGATGAATAATACCATGAATAACCATAGATTTTAAACACTTTACATTTTTACAAGCTTTGTAAGTTTGTTCAACTAAACCCTTTTTTGGCTCTAGATATATTTTTACTACCACCAGTTGCAACAACTCTTAGCAGATTGCATTTCAGTTTGTCCCAAATTAGTGTTTTCTCAACTTCTTTTAAAATATTCTCATTGGCAGTCTTCCCACTCAGTTTATTCGCCGAAGCTAATTTTTTCAGCCACTTTAAACTCAGTATGGACATCTTAAACAACTGAGTAGTATTGGCCAAATGCCTCCTTTTTAAGAAATTGACTATTTGATGCTTCTTCTGATGTCTTCCACTCTTTGAACAAGTATCCTTACAGAAAGGCCAAGAGTCACAAAGAAGTTTATTTTCTCTTGACACATTTCTGCTGCTGCTGCAGTCACTAATGTATAAGTACTTAGTTTGATAATGTCAATATATATTGTAATCTTGTAGCACAGTTACAGTGTCATTGCATAATAAATACAGTTCTTGGTGACCGAAAACACTGCGCCCTTGACCTGTGCCTTAGAAGCACAAAGACTACTTTTCTTTTTTTTGTTTTTGCATGATAAATATGCAAGGGTAATAAGAACAAATAAAGTCCCAGCATGGTGGTATGTATGGTCTATAAAGAGCTGTCAAGTCATAACTATGTTTTGTGATATTTTGCACTAAGGACAGTGAAAAGTAGCGCAAATATCACATACGGTCCCTGTTGTGTGCACTTCGCTCCACTGTTAGAGTACAAAGGCAGCCATAGATAATGCATAAGTAATGAACACAGGAGTGTTTCAATAAAACTTTGTTTGTGGGCACTAAAGTTAGAATTTTGAATAATTTTTATTTTGTGATTTTTGGCAAGGATACAAAACTGTACCCTAAATCATTGGTGGTATTCAGATTAAGTAATGAAACCTAGAGCATGATCATCAGTTGGTTTAAAAGAATCATAGTATGTGCCTCTATATCTTAAAGAATATTGACTCTAACTCAGTTCATTTATTAAAACTAAATTGAGGCTCCAAAAAGTTAAGTTACTCATGCCGTTAATGATGGTAAAAGCTAGAAACCTTGATTTCAAATTTCCTATGTAAATCATTTCCCTAGGTGCAGCATGAACTTTATAAATACAGTTAACAAATACACATTTTTATTTGCTTTAAAGTTTTTTTTTACTTTTTTAGCTAAAATACACCATAAGTATAAAAGTTCAAAATACAATATACACATTGGTAGTAATAATAATAATAATAATGCAAACACCAACATACTTCTTAAGTTTAAAAACGAAGGATGATATCCACAGGCCTAACTTTTTAAACTTAAATGTAATGCTTTAATATTTTTATAATTTTCCGTGATATTCCCTGTAACTACTTTTTCTTTTTAAACATAGATTCCTTTTCTCAGGTTAAGGAAGTTCCCTTATTTCTTAGTTTCCTAAAAGATTCTTTGGTACTTCTCTTTTCAGCCTT
>CM052802.1:106237821-106336474 GCA_028533885.1 Nasua narica | reverse complement strand
TTGGCAGGGGTCCCTAATCTGGCACGTGGGATAAATAGGTCCCACTGACTCATCATTTAAATGTATTAAAACCATGAAAAGGACTTCAATCCACTTGGCCGAGGTGGTTTTACCTGTTCATAAATTAATCTGCTGTTTTCATATTCCATTTTTTCCTTTCTACCAACCCTGCTCCTTGCAGGTTATAGATGAGATGGAACCTCCATTCAATGTCATGTTCTTTTGCCCAGTCTTGCAGACCATGGCCTTTGAAATGTGACCTCTGCTCACTGTCTAGTTGATGAAGGTACATGGCACTCAGCTTCTTTAATTCCATAATGTTGGCAGCCTGATTTGCACAGTGACAGAATAAAGCTTGGGTTAGGCCAAACATGGTGTCCATCTGAAGCAAGGCATTTAGATCCCCCTCTTGGAGGCAGAAGGCCAATATACTCAATTTGATGATCCCTAACTGGTTGGAAACTCCAGTGGATGGTCCCAGACTCCTTTGGCAGTTGCTTTGGGCATTGTTTAGAACACACAAGACCTGTTGTTACTACATTAACCAAGTCACTGTATTTCTTTTTTTTAATTTTTTTTTTAATTTTTTTTTATTTATTTATTAGAGAGACTGAGAATGAGAGGAGAGAAGGTCAGAGGGAGAAGCAGACCTCCCGCAGAGCCGGGAGTCCGATATGGGACTCGATCCCGGTACTCCGGGATCATGACCCGAGCCGAAGGCAGTCGCTCAACCAACTGAGCCACCCAGGCGCCCAAGTCACTGTATTTCAAGGGCAATCAAGCATCCTTGGCAATTTTCCATACTACCTGGGCTAAACAGTGGTTGTTTTTTCTATACACCTACTCTATTGTATTTATTGAAGTGTCAGTTGCTAGATCTTGTACCCAAGAAAGGGCATCAGCTTCCTAACTGCCAGGGTGTGTCAGTGCTTTATGAATTCAAGATGTGGAAAATAATGGAATGCTTCAGGTTCTTAGAGGCAGACCCAAAAATCTTTGACCCCACATATCCTGACCACAAAGGCTCATTCATGTTCATCTACCCCTCGCCCTCCCATTGTCTAAACCATAGGGTAAAACTCTTTAGAATGGCCCAATTGTCAGTGTAAAAGTAACTCCTCGTGAGTGATTACCAGCCAAAGCGTTCTGAGTTCATCTCACTGGCTGCTGTGGTTATTCCTTCCTCAGAAGCTCTACCCGGAGGAGTGCTGTGCATACTACTAAGAGCTGTTGCTTTACAGGGGAATATTGGGACATTCTACCCCCTTCTAGAGCTGGGACTAAAATCCTTGTGGTACTCTCTTTGTTGTCTTTGTCCTAGTGCCTGTCCTATACCTTCCAGAGTTAGAGACACATCTAACTCAAATGGTAGCCCTGCTTGGAAGATGCTCAGAATTTTAATCTTTAATCTTTAATCTTCTTCAGAATTCTAATCTTCAAGAGTATTTTTGCCTTTCCAACATGACTCCCTGCTCTGATCCCCAGTCGCACACATGCTCTTTCTTTATTAGGAGACATAAGGGACAGCTGCACAATGCCAAGCAGGGAATAAAAGTCCTCCCAACTCCCATATCTCTACAAGGCTTGCACCTCTTTTACATTCTTAGATATTGGACAAGCTTATCTCATCAATCACAGCTTCTGGGACAATATGTGTCTTATTCAACCAAAGGACTCCCAAAACCTTTTGGTGGTGCCTGGGCCTTGAATTTTCTGTGAGTTCAGCAACTACCCTCTTCCCGCGCAGATGTTCCAGCAAAACCTGCAGAATTTCCTGCAGCAGACAAGTCACATGTTAACAGTATATTATCAATGTAATGAGTCTGTTTTACTGATGTGGAGAACAGAGACAGAGCTTGGGCTACCATTCCACAAGATGGTGGGGCTGTGTGGGTAACCTTGGGGAAGCAATTGGAATTTACACTGTTGACCCTTACATGTGCAAGAAAATTGCTCTTGTGACTCAGTAGTTAAGATTATAATGAAAAAAGCATTTTCTAAGTCCAGGACAGCATGGTACAATCCTAGGATTGTGGCTAAGGTGTCTAAGATGGTGGCAGAGTTGGGCACTGCTGCATGAATAAGGGTACTATCTTGTTCAATTTTTGGCAGTCTATCATTATTTGCCATGAGCCATCTGGCTTTTTTTCCCCCCTCTTCATACTAGGCTACCAAAGACACTATGAGCAGGAAGTACAACACCCACTTGGTGCAGTTCTTAGATAGTTTTTTCCATCTCTTCACATACCCCAGGCAATTTATGTTTAACAGTTACTGCTTTTCGAAGGGTGGTAGGCTTACCAATTCCCAGTTGGTGTTTCCCCTCAACACTACTACTACTCTACTACTCTAAACCAGAGATGGAATTCACTGATAGAGGTTTGCTGAGTTGGACCTTGTAGGATATCAGTGTCTCAATATGTTCTCTGGTGTTGGAGAAATAAAAACTTCATATTCTTGGAAGCAGGATGCCCAATTTGCAATGTTAAAAGGACCTTCCTGACCATAACTGCTTGCCCACCATTATCATCAATGATGCTGAGGGGGCCAGGAAACCTCTGAGGATTATCATTTTTAGAGTATATTCAGGTCTAATATCCTCCAGAGCTCCAGTGAATAGTGATGTTGACATGAGGCCTCTGATCACCTCCAATGGCCTTTACCTGGAGGCAATATTGGACTGTTTTCTGTACCTGGGGTGTGGGAGATACCCACCACAAATAGGACTGTCTCCCTGAGGCCTCTATGGAAGAAGGTGGAGCAGGTCTAAACTGTTGTTTAGGTTTTAAGGCTTTCCACAGGTTGACCAAAACAGCTTTGGGTTGTCAATTTTTTTGTTTATGTGGGGTCCCCATAGCAATGAGATCAAATTACATTTGCTTTCAGGTTACATTTATTGGATACGTTATAGCCTATTAGGATAGCGTTTTTGCTCTCTGAGTTCCTCCCTCTTAGGTCTTTCCCATAGCATGTCCCTGTTCCTGGGACTTGTCAGTTACTCCCATATAATTAATGGTTTATCCAACACTACTATAAATGTCTTGTCTCCCCATTGGGTTCAGCATGGATCTCAGCATCCCATACCAAGAGTGAGGGCACAATGGAGTATCTTGGCTTTCATTTCTGCAGTGAATGTGGCCTGATCAGGAAATTTAAAGATAGGGGCATAGATTCCCTGTCTCATTTCTAATTCCCTAAGAATTTGTTGTACCTCTTGTATAGATTTTTAGGGTTCCATAGGTTCAGAAAGTTCTCCCTCATTGGGCCAAGCCTCCGTGAAGGCTAGAATATTCCAATATATAAGGGAATGAATACTTGAACCAATTCCTCTATCCCTGAGCACCATGTAGTTACTGTTCTGCCTCTTGCTCAGTCAGAGAAATGGCATCATCCCCTTTATCCCCTAGCTGCATTAATCATGCCTGGTTCCTTTGTTGGCCTTTCCTTTGAATGTGGCAACTATATCAATAAATTCAGTGGGAGTATATTCTCTAATCATGAACATTTTCTGAACTGGGGTGGCCTTCTTGGGTGGGGTTGCTCTTGTGCTTTGATTTTTGCTTTTGTTTTGTTTTGTTTTAATTTGAGTATAGTTTGTATACAATGTTACCTGTTCAGGTATACAACTTAGTGGTTTGACAAGTTTATGCACTATTTTATAGTGAACATAATCATCTGTCAACACAAGTGAACATAATCATCTGTCCCCTTACATCACCATTACAATATCATTGACTATATTCCTTATACTGTGACTTTTATTTCTGTCACTTATTTATTCCATAACTGGAAACCTGTATATTCCTCTTGTCTTCACCCATTTTGCCCAACTCACCACCCCCCTCCCATCTGGCAATCAGTTTGTTCTCTGTGTTATAGGTCTGATTCTACTTTTTGTTTGTTTAATCTTTTTTTTTTTTTAGATTCTTGTTATGAGTAGAATCACATAATGCTTGTTTTTCTCAGCCTGACTTGTTTCACTTAGCATAATACCTTTTACATCTATCTATGTTGTCTCAAATGGCACCATCTTATTCTTTTCTATGGTTGCATAATATTGCATTATATATATATTTTTTCTTTATCTATTTGTCTACTGATGGACACTGAGATTACTTTCATGTCTTGGTTATCGTAAATAATGCTACAATAAACCACATAGGGATGCATATATATTTTTGAATTAGTGTTTTTGTTTTCTTTCGGTAAATAGTAGCGAAATTATTGGATCATATAGTATTAATATTTTTAATTTTTTGAGGAGCTTCCATACTGTTTCTACAGTGGCTGTACCAATTTACATTCCCACCAACAGTGAACAAGCATTTCTTTTTCTCCACATCCTCCCCAAAGCTTGTTCTTTCTTGTGTTTTTGTTTTAAGATAGTCTAACTGCTATAAGGTCATATCTCATTGTGGCTTTGATTTGTATTTCTCTGATGATGAGTGATTTTTAGCATCTTTTCATGTGTCTGTGGCCATCCATATGTTTTCTTTGGAGAAATTTCTGTTGATGTCTTCAGTCCATTTTTAATCGGATTATTCGTGGGGTTTTTGGTTTAGTTTAGTTTTGGCTTTGGTGCTGAGTTATATAAGCTCTTTATATATTTTGGATACTAGCCCTTTTATATCATTTGCAAATATATTCTCCCATTAGTAGGTTGTCTTTTTGTTTTGTTGATGGTTTCCTTTGCTGTACAAAGCTTTTTATTTTGATGTAGTTCCAATAGTTTATTAGTTTTTTATTCTGTTTTCACTTTCACTTGTCTTCATGTATTTATTTCCTCTTTGTTTACTTTGTTGACCCATTGGTTGTTTAGTACCATATTATTTAGTCTCCATGTGTTTGTGTTTTATCCTTTTTTTTCCCTTGTGCTTTATTTCTAGTTTCATACTGTTATGATTAAAAAACATGCATGAAATGAATTCAATCTTCTTAATTTTCTTTAGCTTATTTATGGCCTACTGTGTGATCTATTCTGGAGAATGTTCCATATGCACTTGAAAAGAATGTGTATCCTGTTGCTTTTGAATGGAATGTTCTGTTGATATATACATAACAGATGTATATATCTGTTATGTCCTTCTGGTCTAAGGTGTAAAAAACATGTTTCCTTATAGATTTTCTGTCTGGGTGATCTATCCATTGATGTAAGTGGTGTATTAAAGTCCCCTACTATTATTTTATTACCATCAGTTTCTCTCTTTAACAGATGTCTGTTACTATTTACTTTATGTATTTAGGTGCTCCGGTGTTGGGTGCATAGATATTTATAATTTTTATATCCTCTTATTGGATTGATCCCTTCATTATGTGATGTCCTTTGTCTCTTGCTACAGTCTTTGTTTTAAAGTCTATTTTGTCTGATATAAATATTGTTACTTCAACATTTTTCTCCTTCTATTTGCATGGTGTTTTCCATACCTTCATTTTGCATCTGTATGTGTCTTTAGGTCTGAGTTGAGTCTCCTGTAAGCAGCATATATATGGGTCTTGTTTTTCTATCCTTTCTGCCACCCTATGTGTTTTAATTGGAGCATTTAAGCCATTTAGATTTAAAGTAATTATTGATAAGTAGATACTGCCACTTTAAAATTTGTTTTCTTGTTTTTGTAGTTTGTCTTTCTTTCTTCTTCTCTTTCTCCCTTTCTTTGTGGTTGATGAGCTTCTAGTGTCATGTTTGACTTTCTCTTTTTTGTGCATATACTCTAAGTTTTTGGGCATGTGGTTACCAAGACATTTATGTATAACATTC
The DNA here is from genome assembly GCA_028533885.1 of Nasua narica. Classification (NCBI taxonomy): domain Eukaryota; kingdom Metazoa; phylum Chordata; class Mammalia; order Carnivora; family Procyonidae; genus Nasua; species Nasua narica. Next base: position 106,330,719 of record CM052802.1, on the reverse strand, counting down.
TAAAGTTAATATCAGTCCATATTAATTTGATGGTCATTTAAATTCAAACACATTCTAGAAAAAAAGAAAAAAAAAGAAATGAAAATAAAAAAGTTTCTATCCTCTTCCCCTTTTACTCTCTTCTCCACATTTTATGATTATGTTGTCATATTTTACATCTTTTTATTTAAAATTTTCTTGGTTTTAATTATGGCCATGCTTTTACCCTTAAAGAAATCTCTTTAACATTTGTCACATGGCTGATTTAGTGGTGATAAACTCCTTTATCTTTTGTTTGCTTTGGAAACCATTTATCTCTCTTTCCAATCTGAATGATGATCTTGCTAAGTAGTGTGTTCTTGGTTATAGGTTTTTAGTTTTAGTTTTTGTTTTTATCCTTTTCCTTTTAGCACCTTGAATATATCATGCCACTCTCTTCTGGCTGGTAAGGTTTGTGCTGAAAAATGAGCTGATAACCTTATAGGTTTTCCTTTGCAGGTAACTTTTTGTTTCTCTCTTACCGCTTTTAAGATTTTCTTTTTATCTTTAACCATTGACATTGTAATTATTGTGTGCCATGATGTGGACCTCTTTGGGTTCATTGTGTTTGGAACTCTGTTTCTTGGATCGGGTGTCCTTTCCTCTCCTATGTTAAGGAAGTTTTCATTTATTATTTCTTCAAAGAAGTTTTCTATACCTTTCTCTCTCTTCTTCTGGGACCCTTATAATGTGAATGCTTGTTTGCTTGATGTTTCAAATAGATTTCTTAATCTAGCCTCATTTTTTTCTTTTTTCCAAGTTCTTATTTAAATTCCAGCTAGTTAACATACAGTGCAATACTATTTTTAGGTGTAGAATTCAGTGATTCATCGCTTACATACAATACCCAATGCTCATTACCTATTTAACTCATCTCTCCACCTACTTCTCCTCCCAGTAACCATCGGTTTGTTCTCTATAGTTAAGAGTCTGTTTCTTGGTTTCCCACTCTTCCCTCCCACAGCACTCATTTGTTTCCTAAATTCCATATATGAGTGAAATCATATGGTATTTGTCTTTCTCTGACTGTTTGCTTAGCATATTTTGCTTAGCATAATACTCCCTAGCTCCATCTACCTCATTGCAAATGGCAATATTTCATTCCTTTTTTATGGTTAAGTAATATTCTATTGTGTATGTATACCACATCTTCTTTATCCATTTATTGGCTGATAAGCATTTGGACTCTTCCCATAATTTAGCTATTGTAGATAATATTGCTATAAACGTTGGGGTATATGTATCCCTTTGAATCAGCATTTTTTTACCCTTTGGGTACATACCTAGTAGTGCAATTGCTGGGTCATAGGGTAGTTCTATTTTTAACTTTTTGAGGAACTACTATACTGTTTTCCAGAGTGGCTACACCAGTTTGCATTCCCACCAACAGTGTAAGAGCTTGCCTACCCTTTCTTCCACATCCTCACCAATATCTATTTTTTCCTTTGTTGTTAATTTTAGCCATTCTGACATGTGTGAGGTGATATCTCATGGTAATTTTGATTTGTATTTCCCTGATAATTAATGATGTTGATTATCTTTTCATGTGTCCATTGGCCATTTCTATGTCTTCTTTGGAAGAAATATATATTCATGTGTTCTGCCCATTTGTTAATTACATTATTTAATTTTTGGGTATTGAGGTTTTTTTTTTTTTTTAAAGATTTTATTTATTTATTTGAGAGAGAGAGAGACCAAAAGAAGGTCAGAGGGAGAAGCTGGGGAGCCTGATGAGGGGCTAGAATCTGGGATTCCAGGATCATGACATATACTGAAGGCAGACACTTAACTGACTGAGCCACCCAGGTGTCTCCAAGGTGTTGAGTTTTATATACTCATTTTTAAAAAATATTTTCTCTTTCCATTGTTTAGCTTTATGCTTTCCATTACCATGTCTTCCAGATCACTGATACATTATTCCATATCCTCTAATCTACTATTGATTCCCTCTACTGTTTTTATTTCAGTTATTGTATTCTTCAACTCTGATTAGTTTTTCTTAATATATTCTATCTCTTTATTGAAGGTCTCACTGAGATCTTCCATTCATTTCTCTAGTCCAGTGAGTATCTTTGCAATCATTACTTTAAATTCTTTATTTTATGAGTTTTCTTCTTGTTCTTTATTTTGAAGTATATTACTCTGTTTCCTCATTTTTCTTGGCTCTCTGTGTTTGTGTTTATTGATTAGGCAGAATGGCTACTTCTCCTTAACTTGAAAGAGTGGTCTTGTGTATGGTGTCTCCAATGCAGACTGTATGTGCTTGGTGACTTTTGGTGACTAGTTAGAACCATGGCGCGCTCTCTCTCTCTCTCTCTCTCTCTATATATATATATATATGCTGGTAACTCTTTTAAACTATGCTCTTTTCAGAAAGAAGATAATAATAATAATAAATAAAATTTAAAGAAGAAATAAAGAAAAGAAGAAAACAGGGAAAAAGAAGGTAGAAGAACAAAATAGAAAAATTAAAATAATGCAAGACATATTAGAAAAATTTTATACATATATCTATAAATAAACAAATAAATAACAAAACAAAAAAACATAAACAAACTGGCTTATTTTCTGTGTCCCAGCACCATAGAGGCACGGGTGGGCTTGAGGACACTGGGCCTGCTAAAGTTACAAGTTCACTGTAAGCCAGACTCTGTTCCAATTTGACCTTTTGAGGTAAAAAAGAAGTGAGCATCCTTGCAGCTCTTCAGTCCTTTTAAACCCTGGCTTTTTTCCTATCCCAGTGTGGCCAAGGCTGATGTGGGCTCACAGACCCTGGGCTTGCTGAGGTTGCAAATTCCCAGTTACGGCATCTAGACCTGTCTGTTATGGTGTCCAGACCCTACTCCAGGCTAGGCTTTTAAGATAGAATGGACTATAAACTGTCATTCTTCAATCCCTGTTACCTGGACAGTATTCCTGAAGATCTTCTGCAACTTGGCAGAGTTCTAGTGTCTCTTTTATATGCTAGTTGTTCCTTTAAACTGGCTTTTTTTTCTGTACCCAAGAACAGGGGAATTTGTTCTTGGTCCTTCAGTAGTATCCCCACCCATTGCCATTTGCAGTACAGGAGTTTAGGTTTCCTTTTGTTACTGTGTTTTCAGCTCTCCTGTTCTCTTGCTATCCTTTCTGTTTTTTGGTTGTTCAACAGTTTTTCAGTCAGCCCTCAGTTCTTCCTCAAGAGGAACTGTTTTTATTGATAGGTGTAAGTTGGTTTGTTTCATAGAGGAGGTGATTTCAGGGTCTTCTTAGGTCGCCATCTTGGACCAGAACTCACTGTGCTGTGTTTCTTCTTTCCATTGTATTAGGGTTTGGATATCTGAATGTTTTGTCCATTTCACTGTCAAACACCACAACATCCTCCTCTTCACTCTCCTCACTTTTCCAGGGATTCTTTTTGCCACAGTGAAGTATGCACAGTTTCTCAAAGAAGTACATAACTGCAGCCATCATTTCTAAGGTGTCCCCTTACTCATGGAGTAGTCCACAAATGCATAAAATATGGGTCACCCCTCCCCACATAGAGGTTACTGGCCAACTCTGGGTTTTTGCCAAAGATGTCTGAAACCCTAAGATCCATTTCTTTTATTCTCTAGGCTGGCTCACCAACTCTTAGTTTACAATTTTCTTGGGAGCTCCCTGGGTGTAATCTGGAACCAGCCCTCATGAAGAAAGCTGGTACATACTGAAGAAAGAACATCACTCAGACTGGTAGGTAGCAGGTTTAATAAGTAAGGGAATTTACATGCAAGCCTTATCTTGGGTAGCCATAAGATGAGTAGATCTTGATATCTGCCCACCAGAATCTTAACAGTTTTACAGAGGCCTTAACTGGGTTTAGCTATGTATACTATCCACATGGTCTTAACACATCATTATTTCAGGTCTATGTCCTTGGGGCAGCTTCTGGGAACCGGGAAGGCAAATAGAATGCACATTCCAATGACAGGGGAGGAGATCAGAGGCTTCAGATTACCATATTCCAGCTCACGGGTCAACCAATCATAGCGTCCTCTTGATGACTAGCCCCCAACAATTCTGCATAGCTCACTGGATTCAGTTTTTCCTTACTGTTTCTCACCTGAGGATATTCCTTTTTTTTTTTTTTAAGATTTTATTTGTTCGAGAGAGAGAGAGAGAGAGAGAGAGAGAGCATGAGAGGGGGAGGGTCAGAGGGAGAAGCAGACTCCCCATTGAGCAGGGAGGCTGATGAGAGACTGCATCCTGGGAATCCAGGATCATGACCTGAACTGATGGCAGTTGCTTAACCAACTGAGCCACACAAGTGCCCAGATATTCCTTATTTTAAAGTAAACTCAGCCATCCATTGAGAAAAGGTAGGTCATTTTTAATATGTTATATATAGCATTATAAATGTTCTCTGTGTGGAGAATTTTTCTTTTCAGTACTGACAGCTCATCAGTTATAGTTGTTATAGAAGTTTTGATTAATTTTAAAAATAAAATTGGTGAGTTTTGAGATGATGTGGATACTATTCTAAGGAACTGCTCTGAAATGCTGATCTCCGTGATAATACCTTAATACTCATCAGCTTTATCTCTATATCTAATATTTCTCTTTTTATTTATGTCTCAGGTATATTTTTCTGGGACATTTTATAAACATTTAAGACAAAGCAAAGTCAAACTGACTTGATTTCAGGTATTCATTTGTTACATGGATGTACCCCCACTAGATTATAATTCATCCCCAATGTTTGGATAATGCCTTTCTGATTCTAAGAACTTAATTAATATATTTAATAAATGTAAATATCAATGATTATAACAATATAAACTTCTTGGGATTTGTCATCATCCCTAGATATATTTAAGAAGTAACAACTTTGATATAAATAGCTTTCTTATCCTGTACCTTATATCCTCATGTTCTCTCCTTGTATTGACTTTCAGAATCTTCTCTCTGCTCCTATAAAACAAAACCAAAAATAAATAAATAAACGAACTATTAGAACAAAGTGTTTGTTCTCCTAGGGATATTTGCATTTTACTATGATTAAAGCCTCAAGTTATAAACCTGTGATAATCAAATTTCAAGAATTAGAGAGGATTTGGAGAAAAAAAATCACTCTAAAAATAAGGCTATGTTTGTGGTATAATACAAAAAGAATGGCCTTCAGAGTTTTAAATTTGGGGTTGATTTGTTGAAGGATTTTAGGTGGGAAAGGTGGTTATTTTCTCTTATGCCTGGAGGTTAACAGTACATTTCAGTTCCCTAATAAAAGCCAGTGATGCTCAGTGAGATTTATAGCAAGAGTATTTCAGGAATGGTGAAATACATAAAGACAGCATATTTTAGGACAACTCCATCATAGCAGTATGTCTCCCTATGGCAAAATTTCTTTCAAAGTCTTATGAGCCTGATAATTCTTCAGTAAGAGGATTCTACCAGACAGGGGATTAGGTATATCTGGAAGGTCCAAAGGGGCAAGTGCAGAATAAGATGTAATTTTAGGGTTTTAAATAGGTTTAACAAAGCCTATCGGGTAATTGAGTCCAGTATTCTCTGAACACTGCAAACTTAATGTTTGCGGCTTTAAAATATCTGTGTAGAGACTAGACTCTCTTCAGTGTAGAAGTCATTACAACAGTAAATACATGGCTAGAGAGAGAAATTGAACTTCATGGTAGGTAGTTTAGAGTTACTGCAGTAACTCCTCTAGCTTATGTACTCCATGAAGAAGACTTGGAATCTCCAGTACTTTTGACTTCCTAAGTAACATGGCTGATCCTGATGAATGCCAACTCTCCTTATACATGCAGAGTGAACTCATCTGAGTTGTTGAAAGTGAAAGTCAACAGCATCTCTGCCGTGTGAATTGGAGATATTTATCAAAGCAAGCATTTATCCATATGCATATGGAACAAAGTAGGTGTCCTTAGGTCTAAAATAATGATCAAGCTGGACATATCACACAGCCATTGACCCAATTTTGTTTGATCTGGGGATGCAGTCAGCCTTAGGCTTAGATGAAATTTTGCTATGCATTTTAGAGTGAGGTCTATGGGTTGCCATGAAACAAAGATTACAGATCGTGACTATAGTGGCTCATTGGTTTGTTTGGCTTCCCTTAAGCTGTAGTAATAACCATGCAGTGAGCCAGTGAACATTGAAAAATCCCCTCTAGGGTTCCTTATTAGTCAAACCAGAAATTCAAACATTGTACAAAACATATGAGTTTCATATGACTCAATTGTCCATTACACGCATTTTTTTTCCCCCAGATTAAGCAACCTTTACAAATTTCTCTCCCACAGGCCTCTACTAAAACAAGTCATCTCGAGAATGGCTACCCACTTGTTATCTCTTCTAGTAGAAGTAGGGCATTCAGACTGTTTTCTACCGTTACTGTTTCTGCACTCCACATAGCGTTGTGTCTGGCTGCATTCTAACTTTTGTATCCAAATGATGCTCAGTTCATATACTGCCACAGGTGCATGACCAGAACTTCATAAAATGGTGTCTGGTGTTTCCTTACTGACCAAGTCTCATGTTTAAGAATTAAAACACAGTTATCACTTGGCATCTGCCCTTACCAAAAATTCCTATTTTCTTCCATCAGACCTTCTATCAAGCTAGAGTTTCACAAAGAAGGGGTTATGGACCCAAATTTTACAGTAATCTTTGATGGAAGCTATGCATTCAAAATTTGATACCTAAAATGCTTTGCTTTTCTTTCTTTTATACCTGATCTTTAACTAGAGTTTCACAGGCAAGGTTTATGTACCCCCAAATTATCCTTAATTGCTCTTCTTCCTAGATTTAATATAAAGAGGAAAGTTGAAGGGGGACACACGTAAAGCGAAGAGAGGTGTGTCTGATAGACACCCTTGCCTTCTGGTATGCATGCCCTTTTATAATCTGTAGGGCAGGAAGTGTGACTTGTGGCTAATCAATAAAATATGGTAAAAGTGGTAGGATGTTACCCACTTGATTAAATTATGTTGCTTGACAATGGTGAAAAGATTTTGCATATGTTATTAAGGTCCCAAATCAGTGACTTTGAAATAATCAAGAGGGAGATTATCAGGTGAAATTGGGGAAACCCCTTGAAAATGAGACTGGGACTTCCCTGAGCAACAAACTCTTCTACTGGTCTTGAAGAAGCGTGTAGCTAAGATGTGAACTACTATGGAGAGTGCCACATGGCAGGGAACTGATGGTTGCCTCCAGAAGCCAAGAGCCTCTGTACTATGATCATAAGGAATTGAATTCTGCAAACAACTTTATGTGCTTGCATAAGGACCCCTAGCCTCAAATGAGCATGATACCTTGATTGCAGCCGGTGAGGCCCTCAGCAGAAGGCACACAGTTAAGCCATTCCCAAACTCCTGGCTCACAGAAGCTCTAAGATAATAAGTCTATGTCCTAATCTGCTTATTTTGTGGTAGTTTATTATATATCCTTGCAAACAAACAAGCAAGCAAACACACAAAAAACCTGATACAGAAGTAATATAGGAGGTTTAGAATTTTATTTGATTATAGATCTATACCCAAATGAGAGGTGAGCACAGACATACTGCTCACATAAAACCTGTGAAGGACTCCTTTCTTTTCTTTTTTTTTAATTTTTAAAAATTTTAATTAATTAATTTTTAGGACTCTTTTATTTAAGATTTTTTTATTTATTTGACAGAGCGAGAGAGAGATCACAAGTAGGCAGAGAGGCAAGTGGAGAGAGGGGGAAAGCAGGCTCCTTGCCTCGCAGAGAGCCCGATGCAGGGCTTGATCCCAGGAACCTGAGATCATGACCTGAGCTGAAGGCAGAGGCTTAACCCACCAAGCCACCCAGGTGCCCCTTAGGACTCCTTTCTTAATGTTTGTACCTGTGATGGGGCATTTGTGGCCAGGTAGGCTCAAATGATAAATCTGCCATTTACTAGCCAAATGTTTTCTGGGCAAGTTCTTTAACTTTTTAAAATTTGTCCCTGTAATGGAAAATGGGGATAATAATAGTAATAATGATTTTGTGGTATTGTTTTGGGGTAAAGTAATATATGTAAAGTGCCTACCCCATAGTTGATGTACAAAAAACTGCTATCCACCAAATAGTTCCTTGAAGTTATATATTTAAATCTCACATATATTTAAATCTCACAAATACTTTTAGACTCTGCTTGCATTATTTTGTGGTTACATTTTGCCAGTCCATGGACTAGGCTGGAAGCTCCTGGAATATTGGAAGCTGTTCTTGTATTCCTGGCATTTAACATAATCCTTGGCCTCAAACAGATGCTCCTATAACACTGCAGCTTAGATGGCTCTCCCCTTTCTAAACTCAAATGTGTTTGTTTCTGTACCACTTACTTAGCAATTAAGAACTACCTTTACTATGTTCCTAATGTCATTTCTACTCTTGATATTTGATTTTTCACATGCAAGTCTAGCTCACATATTGTAAACTCCCTTGGGGTGAAAATCAAGCATATTGTTTCTTTATATGCCATACATTGCCTATAACAACAGAACGGTAGGTAGGATGTTCTAAACTTCATTGTTTAACTTCATCAGAAACTGCCAAACTGTTTTTCAAAGTGGATATTCCATTTTGTATTCCCATCGATAATGTCTGAGAGTTCCAGTTTCCCTTCATTCTCACCAGAACTTGTTACTGTAATTTTTTAAAATTTTAGGCATTCTAATATATGCATGGTGGTATCTCATTTTGATGTTAATTTTCATTTCCCTCATAACTAATGATGTTGAACATCTTTTTGTGTGCTTATTAACACCAATATATCTTCCCTTCTGAAGTGGCATTTGGTATTGCTCATTTAAAAAATGGATTATTTGCTTTCTTGAGTTTTGAAAGTTCTCTGTATTCTGGATACAAGAGCTTTGTCAGATAAGTGATTTGCACATATTTTTCTATGAATCTTGTCTTTTCTTTGCTCTTAACAAGGTGTTTTACTGAACAAAGGTTTTATTTTTTATTAAGTTCACCTTACCAATTTTTTCTTTTATGGATTGTGATTTGTTGTATTTAAGGATACCTTGCTTAACCCAAGGTCATAAGGATTTTTTAATATTTTTTTTCTAAAAGTTTTGCATTTCTATGTTTTATATTTAAGCCTATGATTCAAGTTAATTTTCACACAAGTTTTTAGGTATAAGTTTAGGTCATTTTTCTTCTTAAGCTTAAGGGTGTACATTGCACACCATTTGTTAAAAAGATTATTCTTTCTCCAGTGAATTGCTTTTGTAACTTTGTCAGAAGTAATTTGACCATGTTCATGTGGTCTAGACTCTCCATTTGGTTCCATTCATCTATGTCTGTCTTTCCATGATACCACACTGTCTCGATTGCTGAAGCTCTATAGTATGTATTCGAATCAGGTAGTGTTAGTCTTCCAACTGCATTCTTTTCCTAATGAATTATTTCAGTATTGAAGTTCTTTTTCTTGTCCAAACATTTTAGAATCAGCTTGTAGATATCCACAAAGAATTCTAGTAGGATATTGATTGAGATTATATCAAATCCATTGATCAATGTGGCAAAGTTTGACATTGTAATAATATTGAGATTTCCATTCAATGAATATTATATGTCTTTATTTATTTAGATCTACTTTGATTTCTTTCTCCAGTGTTCTGTAATTTTCAGCATAGAGAATCTTCAAATGTTGTTAGATTTTTACATATTTAAGATTTGAGTGTTTATAAATACCTCTTAGAGGATCATCTTTTAAGATCCCTTTTAGTTCTTCACAACATGGGCTTCTCCACACGGCTCCTCATGATGTCACATCCTGCTTCCTCCAAAGCAAATGATCTAGGATGTAGAAGAACCTAGATGGAAGCCATGATATTTTTTGTAGCCTAATATCAGAAGGGATATATCATTAATTCTTCCATGTCCTATTGATCACACAGAACAACAATGGTACAACATGGACAAGGATTATACAAGGATATGACTATGAAGAGGAAGGCATTATTTGGGTCCATCTTGTAGGAGATTATCACATAGGTGTTGGATTAAGATTACTAGTTTTAAATTTTCATTTATTAGTTATACATATGTTTTTATGTATATATATGCCCTTAAAGAGGTCAATTTTACCTCTTTGCATCTCAGCTATGATTTCTAGCTATGTACTTTCTAAAATATTTGCCTACGGATCTGTCCTTTCTTTGGCCCTTTTGTCCTTAGCCTAATAGCAATCACATTATGGCAGCAGTGGCAGCCTGTGAGTATGGGAACAGGCCAACCAAATGCTTAGAAACACAACCATTTGAAACCTAGAATGAGTTATGAGAGAAGATTGCATACATTTCCAAAAACTAGTCATGAATTTTCAGTAAGGCCCTTGTCCTATAGCTGACTTTCAGGCTTGGATATTTCTCTTGTACATTTCCCAGTTTTATAAATTTTGTCCATTAACTCAAATGTTATTTATTGCACATGTTTTGCTGAATTCAGATTTCTTTTGAAAATAGCCCTCATATTTATCAAAGGACAGAACATACTATTTATAAGTGGCAATTAATAGTAAAGTTAAAAACCATCATATTTTAAACTTTTACTGTATTTTATTATCTTCTGTGCATAATTGAGTGCATTTTCTGGAAATTTTTTATATAAAAATCTGTTCAGCCTGTTATTTTTCCCAAGAAAGCAGTTCTCAAAGCATATCTCCTTCAACAAGGCCCATGAGATTTTGTTGAATGGACAAATGGAGGAGCCATTGAGCTCCTAATTATAATCACTTAGTTTCATGCAAATTTAGGGTAATAAACTTTGAGGGTTTTTTTAATGGATAATAATAATAAATGGACAGAAATTATAGGATACTCCATGCCTTGTTGGTATGCTCTTGTTAATAGCATTTATCACTCTGAAGTCTTATTGCTACAACATATGTATGAACTAAATTCACTCAATTAATTTGTACATCTTTTAGGAATGGCGTTTATTACCCAAAACAATGCCAAGACTCTCTGGTAGAGTTGAATTGGGTGTGCTTAGGAGACAACAGCATTTCTTTAATTATAATTATTTCTGAAGTTTTGAAGTGATGTATATATGGGAAACCCTTCCTCCTTTTTGGTAATATCTTTATGGGAATGAAGATTAACTAGTCTGGTTAAGAAGTAAAGTAGTGAAAGTGCCACTTGGTTTTTATTTATTGTCATTTTATGTTAATTTTTGATGCTGAAATAACTGAGGAAATTTAAAATGTAAAATTAAGTTTGGTGCTATGAAGGGTAGTCAATATTGAAATGAAGAAAATAAGAGAATATGTGGAAAATAAACCCTGAGTTCTTGATCTGTCGCCCTTAACAAATTTATAATCCAATAGTAGCATTATTTATGCATATCTCTATTTTCTCCAGTAGATTTTGAACCCTCTGGGCAAGGACTGATCTCTGCTTATATTTTATCTGTTAATATTTATATTATTGAATATTATACATAGACCATATTAAGTGACTTATAAGATAATGATGAATATCGAAACCCTTTATGACCTTGGGTTAAAATAAACAGAAATATTGCCTATATATAGTAAATAATTTTAAAATATGTAATATTATCATTAGAAGGTGGAGCATTGAATCCAACTAAAGATTGTAAAAATGTATTTCAGACCCAGGAATCTTCCACTCAGCCTCAGGAGAGAAAAAAGATGTGGTCACAATTAAAACTATATTTCTGTCTATAGGAGGTAGTTGAGTGTGTTTCTAAGGTGGATGGTACCAAGGCAGTGTCCTGCTAGCTTCTCCTAAGCTCCCAATGGAGTTGTCCTAGTAATATTAAACATGTCTAGCCCTATATATTGAGAAGAAGTCGTCTAGGCACTCCTGGTGTACATGAAGGATTGGTAAAACTAAATATGTTTGGTAAGGTTTAAATACCTTTTCCCAAAATAGCCAAGACACTCTCGACTTTCACAGCCATGCAGGTTGATTGACATTTCATAAGGTAAAACTAAGAATCCATTTCTGCTAACCATACATTTTAAAATCTATATTTGGTATATGGTGCTGAGAATGACAAAGGGATAGTAGGAATTCCATAGAAGATGTGAAATGCAATGTAGTGAGATGAAAATTACACAGATTTTTGATTAAGGTTACTAGCATCAAGTCCTAGCTTTTTAATGTACTGGTTCTATGAACTTAGAAGATATCATTTTTGCCTCTTTGCTCCTTAGTGTCTTCATTTGCATAATGGAGATTTTACTGGTTGCAATGAAGAACTAGGAACAAGGCTTTTGAGTGTTTGAAATGTCAACAAATGGTAAATATAGAAGGAGAAAAGAACCCTTCTGAGGAAGAAAAGAATATGGTCTATGAAGAATCCTTGATTCCTCTAGTAGTAGGAAATAGATGGAAAGAGAGAGATAGAGAGACATAATTGTCACAGAATTAATAAATATAAAAATGTTTTGTGGTAATTTAATGGGCTAAAGTGAAATTGTCTTTAAGTTATCATCTAAGAAAGATTAGTCTAGGCTCATTTCTCTGAGAAGTAAGTGAAGCAGTATCTTGTATAATTATCTGGTGAATATGACTTATTATAAATTAAACATGTAAGTACATTTTCCACTGATATAATTTAACTTTAGATTATTTTTTAAGCTTTAACCTTATTGTACTCTGAGATACCAATTTTGCTTTTTTTTTAATTAACATATAATGTATTATTTGTTTCAGGGGTACGGGTCTGTGATTCATCAGTCTTACACAATTTACAGCACTCACCATAGCACGTATTCTCCCCAGTGTTCATCACCCAACCAACCTATCCCTCCCACCCTCCTCCCCTCCAGCAACCCTCAATTTATTTCCTGAGATTAAGAGGCTCTTATGGTCTGTCTCTCTGGTTTCATCTTGTTTCATTTTTCTCTCCCTTTCCCCATGTTCCTCTATCTTGTTTCTCAAATTTTTCCTATCAGTGAGATCATGTGATAATTGTCTTTCTCTGATTGACTTATTTCGCTTAGCATAATACCCTCTAGTTCTATCCAAGTCATTGGAAATGACAAGATTTCATTTTTGATGGCTGCATAGTATTCCACTGTATATAGATATACAATAGAATATATATATTCCATTGTGTATACACACACACCACATCTTCTTTATCTATTCATCTATTGATGGACATCTAGGGTCTCAAAACCACAGTGAGATACCACCTTATACCAATTTCTCTTTCCATTCATTTTTTCCCATCAATTAACTTGTGTCCAGTGCATTTCCTGTAGGTGTTTTGTCTGAGCCTGTGACCTGGTGTTGCTGGTTATGGGTATGCAATCTCTGTGATAATCATTCTGGGAAGTTTCTACTGACATATCTTTAAGCTCTCTGATTCTTTCCTTTGCTGTGTCTAGTCTACTGATGAGTGCATCAAAGCATTTTTCATTTCATTATGTTGTTGATTTTTAGCATTTCCTTTCTATTCTTTCATAAAATTTCTCTCTGCTTGTATTATCCAGCTGTTTTTGCTGCTGTTTATTTTTTCCATTAGAGACCCAACATATGAACCATAGTGATTATAACATTCCTATCTAGTAATTCCAAAACTTGTGGCATATCTGAGTTTGGTTCTGATGTTGGCTTGTTTTTTGTTTGTTTTGTTTTCAGGCTGTGCCTTTTCTTGCCTTTTCGTATACTTCCACTATATGTAATTCATTCCCTGCTGCCAGGGCATGGCCTCCAGGGGCTCCAATTGATAATCTGTGTGTTTACTAGTGTCCATTTCCTTGGAAGGTCTTTATCTCAGTGCCCTGAGACTGGAAAATTCTAATCTGCTTTTCAGAGTTTTTTCCTGTTTGTTTGAGCTCATTTCCTTAAAACCTTGTTTTGCATAGCTGAGTAATTCATCAAATTTCTTGAGAAGCCTGTCACATGTTAAGATCCTCAACTCTACAGTTACGTCATTCTGGCTTCCCAAGATCACCAAAATTTGTTGGTTTTTATCTTTTAGAGGCAGTCCTATTCCTAAGCAAATTCTGAGTTTTCCAGTGTTAGCCCATTTTCAGAACTGGCAAATGCTGTTTGCCAAGTGGTTGTCCATTTGATAACTTCTCTGAGGCTCCTCTTTTTTGTAATTTTAGCCCCTCTGTTCCTTATTACTTCTGCAGACCCATGGTGCCTTGAAGTTGATGACTTCTTTAAGTTGTATCTGGAGTTTTTAGTTGTCCTTGGCCATAGTGTTGGTTTGCTATCAACTATTTGATCCCACTTTGAAATGGAAATTCTCCAAATCATATTATTTAAACTGACATCTTTATAAAAGTTGTTCTCAATATGATTTGTTCTGCAGCAATAACACTGTGGATGTGGGAAAAAATATATTGTGTAATAAATTTCTTTAGGTTCAATAAAACATATATTCTAATAAACATTTCTCTCTAAATAAAAATTATTTATGAATAAGAAATCATAGAACTTACCTAAATGATCATTACCCATAACTTTCTGATTTTATAAATGAGAATTTTGAGGTCTACAATAATGCATTTTATCATTTACTTATTTTTCTGCTAATAATTAGGACTGATTTTGTGCTGAAAGTAGTATCGGTTGCTGAGATTACAGGTAAAATTTCTGCCTGCCCTTGAATGAAAACTTTAATTGTGGTAGGGATATAAACAGTAAATAAGCAAATCTAGAGCAACATATATACTAATACACACACACACATACATATGTACATGTGTGAACCATATATGAGCATATTAGAAGTAATAATTGATTGGAGAATTTTGAGAGAGATTCACAGAATACTCTACCTGAGTCTTCATGACTAAGAATTTATTTTGAAAAGGTAAGGTTTAAGGGCATTTTAAGTGAAGGATGGCATATGAAGAACCACAAATATGAAACAGCAAATGGTTTATAGTTTAGAGTGTGAGATAGGTTGTTGGTGGTATGTCACAGTGGTATGAAAGTAGGAAGTCAAGGTTTATATTAAGGGCCTTTCACACCTTGTATAGGAATTTGGACTTCAATGTGCTGGAAGGGGACTGCTATTAAAGTGTTTATGCAAGTGAAGCTTGACTAGAATCAGGGTGGCTAAACAGAAGTTAAGTGACTTGTATATCATTCCACAGGGAATAGAGTTAAAATCTTGATTGAAATCCAGTGTTCTAGTTCTTACAATAAGCTGACTGTTTATAAGAATGAGTATAAAATATATAATGATGACAATATTTATTTTACATTTACTGTATATTAGGTTCCGAATGCTTAATTTTTTTCCTAGTTAGTCATCACCATGAAGTTATGGAGTAGAGAAGAGTTCTGCCCCAAGTGACTTGATGATTATATGTAGAAAATGATACTTTTGAAAGAGCTAGTGTGATTTGTTCTTTGACCCAGCTTTTGTAGATTTGGGAAGTAGATTTTCTATTTGGGAGCTGGAAGAGTGTGTAGAAAGAATTGTACCTTTATGCCTTCAAGAACTGAGAGACCATTTTGTGAACTTATAACCAAATCCATTATACTATCAAGACATCTCAGCTAGAATAAAGTACATGGCAAGGAGAGAAAATGGCATATGGCAGAGTAAAGACATTAAAGAAATAACATGAATATCTTCGGTAAGTTATTACATAATCATACCAATGTCATGCCATTACAAAATCATGCCAATGTCAGTCCACATCATGTTGGGGCCATCACAGAGTAACAGGGCTTAGGGTGCAGGGATGCAGGGATGACACAGGATGTCAGCCTGTGTAGCAACAGAGGAAGATTTAATATCCAACTAGGAGACTAGATGAACCATTTTGAGACTCTGCCAAGAGTAGGGGGGAGTTGCAGCATGAAATGAAGAAAACTTTGCTTCTATTAATTTCTGTAGTGGGTCTCCAAAATCTCAAAGTACTATTAATAAGATCAATACAGTTTGGATTGTATTCTCTAAGGTTGCATAGAAATTAGAAAAACAGGACAGTCGAGTTTGGTTAGATGAGAATTTTACAAATTTTACTCAGAAAACAGAAACCAAAGAAGCAGTATGAGCCCATTAGTTAAATGCTATGAATATGCCTTTTAGTTGAGAGTCTCTATTTCATTTATCATTAAAAGTTTCCTTTGAAATCTCAGGATAAGAAATCCCTTAGAAGTAAAAAGCTTTTTCTTTTTCTTTTTTTTTTTTTTTTAACAGAGTCAATGATTAAAGCTGAGGTTATAACAAAACATTTTGTTACAAATAGTCTGGTATGCAAGATGATATCCTCTTCCATTTCTTCCATGGTTTTAACTGACTAATCATTTTAGGAAAGACTTGAACTCTAAAGCACTAGAATTTGTTTTGATCATATACTGCATTACCGTAAAATGCCCAGGTAAATAAGAGCCATCTATTCTGTCTTCCTGGAATATTAAATTGATGGAAGAATTTTTTAAAAGGTTTTATTTATTTATTTATTTATTTATTTGACAGAGAGATAGAGAGAGAGAGAGAGAGAGATCACGAGTCGGCACAGAGGCAGGCAGAGAGATGGGGGGAAGCAGGCTCTTTGCTGAGCAGAGAGCCCGATGCGGGGCTCGATCTCAGGACCCTGGGATCATGACCCAAGCCAAAGGCAGAGGCTTTAACCCACTGAGCCACCCAGGCGCCCCGATGGAAGAATTTTGAGTTTTGGTAGAATGCTCATCCATTTGATGTTACATTCTCAGATGTATGCATTTAAAGGCGAGCCTTGTGCACTCACACTATGGATACTGACCATAGCATATAAAAAGTCTGTCTCTTTAGAGAGAAGAAGGATGACATCTCTAGATGCTCCCAATCTTTCTCCAGGTTTCTCCTTTTTTCTGGGACTAGAGGTCAGGGCACTGGAATAACCCAGTTCTGGTCTTTCAACATTTTCCTCTTGGCAGGTTATAATCAGTCAACCTGCCTGCATTTCACTTCCCAAAGGAACAGAAACAAATCACTTTAAGGTATTAAAGATTGAATACAATGGATTTGTCAGGATTCTATTGATAGGGCTACTATCTAGTGAGCAAGACTTTGAGGTGTGTGAGGCCTTGTTAGAACACTGAATGGCTAAAATAAATCAGCTTGGCAAAATTGTTCCTAACACATAACTTTATGGACATCCTAAATATCTGTCCCATTAGTAATCAAAGGAGATAAGACAAGGGGGAGAGTAAGATTAGAGAAAGAATGAGGGAAGAAGCAGAGGGAGACGGAGAGGAATTTTAAATCAGGTTGATTTATGGGAGGCATGGATTTCAATCCATAGATGATAAGGGTCCCGAAAGCAGACTAGAGATAAATTATTGCTCAAAAAGAAATGGCACTGAGGATTTCCCTCTGAGAAAGAGAAATGAACAACATAAAAAATAAAAAATTGAAGGAGGTGCCTACAAGAAATAAAACCCCACAGAAAATAGCTTTGGTGTTCATGATTGCTATTCAAAGATACACATCTTTTAGAGATAAAATGAGAGTACTGTAAACATCAGGAGACTATTTTACTATTTTATCTTTTAGTTAAACAGACTTCAAATAAAGGAGGTTAAGAAAGACTGTACTACTGAAGCTGGTATGAAAAGTCAAAAGAATATAAATCGCAGTATACGGCTGTGGAATGGATGATAATTTCTGAATTATTTATGCTTCTCTGTGAGTAAAACCCCTGCCTTTCAACATATATTATCTTTGTATTTTTGAAGATTGGCTGTCGGCTTCTGTTTATTACGGGTACATGATTGCTTTTGCATTTGTCTAAGAATTAAGCTTGGAATTTATAGGTGATGGATCATTCAGGTCTCCAACAGAAAGCAGATGGTACACTCAGTTACCTGAAAATAATTTAATACAAAGCTATGTACAAAGGTGTGTTCAGAGTGATAGGACCTAGCAATGGTTCAAAAGGCAGCCAGACACTACCAGTAGTGGGGCTGTTATAGTCTTTAGGAGGAAGCAGCTAGAACTACATCAGGGTCATTGCCAGAATTAAGCTGGGAGCACGATAGGATTTGGGTCAGTAGATACTCCAACCCCTCTCCCTCCTTCCCCCACTTCTGTCTCTTTTCGGACACTCCTGCTGATTAAACCCAATAGGAAGTCAGAGGTAAGAAAAGCTTCATAATGTAGTTGGTAGAGGTTTAAGCCTCTGAAATAGAATATGTAGGAAGATGATTCATTTAGTACATTAGATAATCAAGTTTGGGAAATAATTTACTTGATGCATCTACGGACATCTGGATGGACATTTTTACTTGGAGCTGAGGAAAAAAGTGGTTAAACTTAGGGAAATGGATTTAGAAGCAATCAAGTTTTTGCCCTGACATTCAGGCTCGTACTTGGGGTTCTGACTAAAACTTCCTTTTTTCCCCCTCTCTCTCTATATATTGGGTGAGTCTATTCACTCCCATAGATTGCATTTCCATTATTACACATTGTTACGTGGTCGCTTTATGTGTACTATATTCTATTATATTTGGGTGTGATGCTTATATGCACTATAGTAATATATCCATGGCAATTACTTCAATGTTTTCCAATTTTTGTAGTTCAATTATTTGATATTATTGATGATTTTTAAACTGATTACTGTATCAATTACTGGTAGGTAATTTTAAAAATTCTCCAATGGGTTGTAATTTGCCAATTTATTCTTACTGTTTCTTTTATTTCTATTTTTTTCTTCATATGTTTTGAAGTTATGTTACAGGGGCAGAGACCTTTAGATTTTTGTATCTTCCTGGTGAATTAAACCTTTTTTTCATTGTGGAAAACTTCATTATGCCTAACATTTTTTTTAAACCTTAAAGTTCCCTTTGATGCTCATATAGTTTTCTTTTAATCTGATTCATTTCATCTCATTTTCTATGTTTGCAGTGTCAAAAATTTTTCCTTTATATTTTAGGTATATATATATTTTATTTTAGGTGTATTTCTTATAATCTATATATTATTGGGTTTTTAGAAACTTGCTCTGGTTATCTTTTTTTATTTCTATTGCAGAGTTTGAGTCTGTTTTTTCTTCAGGTTACCGACCTACTTGGATTTCTTACAACTATTATATTTGGGCCCTCCTTTCCTTCCTGCCTGCCTGCCTGTCTTCCTTCTTTCTGTCCTTCCTCCCTTCCTTCTTCTGTTCATTCTAATTTTTCCTTCTCTGTTTTCACTCTTTTAATGGTTTCTATGAATTTAACATACACCCTTAACTTCACAAAGTATAAAAATTAATCAGTGCATTTACCTTTATCCCAAACAATACAAGTGTAGGAAAATGTAATCCCAATTACCCCAGTGCCAACACATATAATGCTCTGCTCTTATCTTTCAGTTCTACCTCTTTAGCATCCTGAGCTGGACATTTTAGCAGACAGACTGTAGTGGCCCCTGATTCATTATCTAATCCTTTGTGTAATCCCTTCTCCTTGAGTGTGGGTGGGACCAGTGGCCTGTTTCTAGTCAATAGAATATAGCAAATATAATGTGACGTCACTTTCATGATTACTTTATGTTCTATAAGACCTGTGTTCACAGCAGACTTGCTCTGGAGATTCTCCTTGCTGTCTTGATAAAATTCTCCTTGCTGGGGAAGGCCAAGGCGGCAAGGAAATGGGGGAAGTCTCTAGGAGCTGCAAGCAAGAAACTTAGGACTTCAGTGAAAGGAAATGAAATTTTCCAGTCACTAGCATAAGCTTGGGAACAGGTCTAGTTGAGCTTCAGATCCAATGGAAGGTCTGATTCATACCTTAATTACATCCTTAAGAGATCCTGCATCTGAGAACCCAGCTAAACTATGCCCAGGCTTCTAACTCCTAGAAACCGTGTGATAATAAACCCCTGTTGTTTTAAGACCATGGTACACAGCAGCAGAAAATGAATACAGACATTGATATTGCTTTAATTTTATTTACCAGTATCTCCTGATGTACCAACAAAGTTGTTCTTCATTTTTCTTACGGTGTTATTTTTCTTTCTAGCGTTTCATTTTGATTCCTTCTTGAAATTTTCATTTCTCTGCTTCCATTAGCCATCTGTTCATGCATGCCGTCCCCTTGGTCTGTTGGGATCCTTATCACATTAACCAGAGTTATTTTATATTAGGGCTTGGTAGTTCCAAAACCTCTACTGTATCAGAGTCAGGTTTTGATGCTCAGTTTTTCTCTTTATACTGTATTTTTGCCTTTTAGCCAACCTTAAAAGTTTTTTGTATAAAGTTGGACAGGGTATGTCAGCTATAAGGAATTGAGGTAAAGAGGCCTTCAGTGTAAGGTTTTATGTTCATCTGGCTAGGAGTTAGGCTGTGCTTACTCTTTGCTCTAGCTGTAGGTCTCAGAGGTGAAAATCTCCTCCAGTGTCTTTCTTTTTATCTCTTCTGCCATCTGAGTTTTCCCAAAGATTCTTTTTATTTTTTTATTTTTAAGGATTTTATTTATTTATTTATTTGAGAGTGAGTGAGAGAGAACACATGAGGGGAGAAGGTCGGAGGGAGAAGCAGATTCCCCATGGGGCTAGGAGCCCAACGTGGGACTCAATCCCAGGGCTCCAGGATCATGACCTGAGCCGAAAGCAGTTGCTTAACCAACTGAGCCACCTAGGCACCCTAGAGATTCTTTTTAAAATGGTTCTGAACCTTGCAGTGTTTTTAGCTGTAATTCTCTGTTGATTATGGAGGAGATTGATGGATACGACGATGGTAGAGTATGAGAGGGGGACATTTATATGATCCCATGATCAGGTCTCAGTCTTGTGGTGGGCCTGGGCTTCTGGGCTATGACCTTCACAACAGCTTCTTAGATTTTTTTTCTCTTGCAGCTGAGAATGGAAGACTAGAGGACCGTGGGGTTGGGTATTTTTCCTCCAGGACAGTTAGTTTGGCTCTTGTAAAATTCAAGTTCAGTAAGGCTCTGGTGAAATAGTCTCATTTGAGAGCAGGCCATTGTTAAGCCATGAAGATGGATTATTCTCTGATCTTCATCCTGAGAATGTGGTGGGGCATCAAGGGGTAAAACTCAGATAAGCGAGGGAGCCCCTAAGGCTGGGAGCTCTGGAGTATTTATCTTTTAAGCTCGTCCATTCTCTCCCTCCAGCATTAGTCAGTGACCTCTTAAGTGTTCCTATGGGTTATTGGCTCTAGTAGCAATTTCTGTTCCTTTCTATCCCTGGTAAACTGGGATCCCCTAACTGCCTGTGTCTCTTCAGGCAGCAGTTTGCCCTGTGACCTTGATTCTCGATAGATCTAAGCAGAGTGGTTGATTTTCAGTCCGTTCAGATTTTTGCTGGTTGTGAGGCAGGAATGACAATTTCTTATCTCTTTACAGATCAGACCAGAAATGGGAGGCTTCAAAAAAATTTCTTTTTCCTCAACATTTATTCTGGAATTTGAGAGTGAAGATTGCATGTGTCACTTTCATCCAGTGCAGAATATCATTGTCTTTGAGTTTGCCAAATTAGTTTTTGTCTCTCCACGAAGTTTTACTTCATCCCAGTTCTTGAAAAATAGTGTTGTTTTTTTTTTAAGATTTTATTTATTCATTTGACAGAGTGAGAGAGAGCACAAGTAGGAGGAACAGCAGGCAGAGGGAGAGGGAGAAACTGGCTTCCTGCTGAGTAGGGGGAGCCTGATATGGGACTCATCCCAGGACCCAGGGATCATGACCTTACCCAAAGGCAGATGCTTGACTGACTGAGCCACCCAGGTGCTCCCTGAAGAATAGTTTTGCTGGATATAGAATTCTCTTTCTGATTTTAAAAATGTATCCTTCTTGAAATTTAACAGCTTCATATATCCGTGCTTTCATCAATTGTCAGAAATTCTCAGCTATTATCTGGTCAGATCCTGCATCTCTGCATTTCTCTAGTATTACCTCTCAGTGCTCCCATTCCACAGATGTTAGAACATTTTGTGCTGCTTCCCAGTTCCATCACCTCTCATATCTGAGAGACCTCTAAATCTCTGTCTCTTACTTTTGATCATCAGATCTAACTTCCTATTCATTAATACTTTTCCATTTTCCTCCCAATTGATGTTTCTCCATTGTGTTTTCAAATCCAGTATTAAATTCTAATAGCTATATTTGTTCCTTTTCAAATATGTTTGGTCAATTTTTAGGTATGTATTTCTCATTTGTTTTTATAGTTCTTCTTTTTGTTTCTGTAAATCTATTGGACCATTAATTTATGGACTTTGAGTACATAAGTACTCAAATCAGATACTCAAAATCAGATACTTTGAGTATCTGAAATGTTGCAGATCTAATTCTGTTGTCTGTTATTTTCAAAAGCTCTTTTTCATGATATTTTCTTATATGTTTTATGATTTTTTAAAATTACGGGTCATTAGAATTTTTAGAATTAGAAGGATAATTTTTTGAAGCTGTTTTTGAAGATGAATTCCTTCAGAGGACATTGATTTTTTTTGATATGTGCATATAGGTAAATCCATTCAACATCCCTTCAAATAAACAAAACTTACAGCTTTTGGGGGGGTTAGGGGTGGAAGGCTTGAAGGAGCAAAGAAGCACTACCATTCTGAACTACTTTATGAAAAATTCTGACTGAGATTCATAGGCTTGCATAAGTATTATGAATAATTTTAGGCCACAAATATGCATAGGGCCTGAGGCTCAAGGGAGAACCTATCTCTTACTTGAAACATAATTTATTTGATGTCCCTGTATATATGTCAGGTTATTTCTAGTGTACTCTTATTTACTCTTTACTGAGGCTACCAATTTTATTTATGGATTTCCAATTAGGTCTCACCATATTGGACACCAGCTTTATATGTGGTTTCCCATGTCATAGGTGCCTATTAAAAGGGAAACCTCAGCTTGCTTGTTTTCTAACTCTCTGGATTACACAGTCATTATTTGCACTTTTAGTTGATTTCATGAGGAAGGTGTTCAAAGTGTCTAAACTTCTGCTCAGAATATAGTTCTCTCAATTTTTTCTCTCAATCTTTTAATAGGGATTTTTGTAAAAGGAGTATCTTCTAAACTCATAGACATTTCTAAAAAGAGAAAAAAAAATTTTTAAAGCAGACTTCTGCTTTCTAAAATTGTCAGGCTGATAGGACTAAAAAGAAATTTTCATTAAGAATATCAATGAGCATTCTTTAAAAGAGATTCTTTCCTCCCTCTCTCTCTCTTTTCCTCAGGGAAAAGACTCAAGAGAAATAAAAACAGAAGAAAACATTAAAATCCTTTCGGAGGCTGCTGTGCCTATTCAGGCAGAGGTGTTAGTGGCATGAGCCAGAGTGGGTTGGGTCGGGGAAACATTGCAAATAGGATATATTTTAAAAATAAAGCCAATGAGATTTTCTGATGTACTCGATGCATTAGGTGTGAAAAAGAAGAGATTCAGGGATGACTTCGAGATTATATGTAAGGAAAAAAAGAACATGTTCGGTATACAACAAAGCCGCAGGTAATCCTATGGCCCTCCTACTAATCTGGCTCTAAATCTTTTTTCCTTTTCTTTTTTTTTTTTTAAACTTTTTAAGTAATCTTTATACCCATCATGGGGCTTAGACTCACAACCCTGAGATCAAGAGTCGCACGTGCCACTGACTGAGCCAACCAGGAACCCCAAAACTGGCTCTAAATCTTTTAACTTGAAAAGCAAATATAGTTTTCTTTGTTTATAACCATAATACTTTTCAGACATTTAGGGCAATTTTCTTCAAAAGTTCTCTAAAACCAGCCGACTAATTCTCTTTAATTTTTCTACCAAAAATACTCGATTATTTGAAATTTGTTAGGGTAAAGGGCTTGCTTTCTGCTTCAAGTTCCCTTTCCCTGAATCTGGGACTAACTAGAAAGTTAAAGTAAATATCATGCTACAGTTTCACATTGTAAAATTTCCACACTCGGGTTTCTTTGTCCTGTGATCTACTTCCCTTAGCTCTTGCCATTTGAAGTGCTGTTTACTTTATTACTGATTTAAAACATATCATTGTAATGCTTTATAGTCTATTTTATAGTGAATCTACCTCCTTATGCAAAATGTATTTTTTCCTCACTTTTGACCAATACATAGAAAGGTTTCTAAATAACAACTACATTTTTTGAAAAAGATTTGCTGAGCAATCATTTGTGCATTGAGCTTGATGAGGTTAAAAAAATAATATCTAAAAAAAGACAATATCTGACTTCAGAATGTGAGACTTGATTTAATATAAAAATATAAATTCAAGAAATACAAAATACAAGAAAAACAAGAATACAAGCAAAAATTGGCACAGGGAAATTAATGAATTGTGATTAATAATAATGGTTGAATTTTATAAAAAGCATTTGCTATGTATTAGCCACTATTGCCACTATTCCAATTTAATCCTCAAGACCCTCTGAATAAATGCATTATTATGTTTATTTAATATATAAAGGAATTTTAACATATGAAGACACAGAAATGTTAAGTTCAAGGTTTTATAGCTGAGAGTTTCTAGAGCCAGATTGTAAACCCAGTGACTTCTTTTCCTGAGTCTCTGTTTTCTACCACATTTCTGCCTCTGAAAGATAAAAAAGTAGGTACTATGACTTTTCAAAAAAAAAAAAAAAAAAGGATGAGTCACAACAGACCCTGGAATATGTAGTCATAACTGTGTGGTGAAGTTGGGGCTTCAGGCATCACTGTGAGATGAATGAATAAATCTAAATGATTGCTTTCCTAAAATCTGATGTCTCAGACACTTTCTGACAAGAAAATGGTTTTAATGATATCTTAAGTTTTTAAATTCTATAATTTTGTGATCTTTCCTTTGAAGTAGGAAGCAATTTTCCCTTTGTCATTCACATGCCAGAGACATAATGTAATCTTCTTTCTTACTGGAATATCTCACGCATCTGCATAACCGTACGATGCTTTGACAATATTAAATATTCCCTTCTACAGCATACAAAATGGAGTGAAGTTTATTCTCCCAATTTTCTAGCCAAACCAAAATAAAGGAGAGCAAGTATAGAGAGTTATACATTCTAGATGGTGATGGATAATTAATGGATTTCCCAGTTTTAATTGTACAATACACATGAAAGACATCAATTGTACATTACAAATGTTTTATCTTAATTATGCCTCAGAGGGCTTTAATAAAAATTGGAATGTATCTTAAAACAATCAGTTTGCTCTCTTAATGCTCTTTGTTGAGGATAATAAATTAATAGCACCTGGTATGCTGGCTTTTCTGCAAACTCAAGAAAATTGTAGCCTTTAATTTTTTCCAACTTATTTTTGTACTGCAGTAATAAAAGGGCTTGGTTAGTGATTGTGCTTATAGGTTTATAATATATTTGATTCCACCCAATGTTAAATGAAGAGCATTTAATCTTTCATCAAAATTATTATAAGTTTCTATTTCCTGAAGATTTCCTGCCAAGATCTCATCATGTGTACACAATATTTTAATCTATAATTTTATATACAGTTGGAAAACAAAACATTTGGATGGGAGTAAAAAATAAAACTAAACTGTCATCAAACTTACAAACTACCTCCATTTGTATTCCTTTCTTATTGGGTGGGAGGAAGAATTCCTCCTTATAACCATGGCTAACTCCTCTTCCTCTGCTCTGAATCCCAAACATTAGCTGATCTTCAATGAATTAAGTTGGATATTTGTATGTTGAATGTATGATTGCATTCTTTATTGCCCTTGAAAAAGGAAGCTAATTTGTGACTGTGCAACTTTGGCCAAGATCCTAAATACCAAGAAATAGATAACAGATATCAAAAATTCCCACATTCAAGGCAAGGTGCGAGACTACTTAAGCTTATTTACCAAAAAAGTGGATTAAGACAAAAGTTAGAAGCTTCTTTGGGAGAATACAAAACAGTGTAGTTAAAGAGATCAGAGCATAGGAACAGCCCCGGAGCCATCTTCAAAAAGCATTGTCCAAGAGGGCTGCCTTTGGAGGCAATGAGGTCCTAATACAGTGTCTGTGCAGAAATGAGCCACCGAGAATCAGAGGCAGAAGTAGGCACTATAAATGTCCACTTGGAGAGTAAACCAACCCTTTCAGATATTTGCAAGTGAAAGAGCACCAGCAACGGGATGGGAGATGATTCTTAAAAGGTCTCACAGACAGACAGGAGGAATTATACAGTGGTCTAAACTCAGCCTTTTTAGTTAACACCCCAATAGCACAGCATTCTAGCAACTATTCTCCATTATCAAATAAATTCTTTATATGTGGGAGATGGTTAACTACTACAGTTGCAGTTGACTTAGTCTTTAAAAGTTGTCTCTCTTTTCCTGATAAAGTGATCCAATTTTTTTTTTTTTTTTTTTTACAAAGACACATTTTTTTTTTCTATAGGGATTCTGTAGGAATTGTATACTATCTTAATATAAATGAAAGTTAGTAGTTCTGTAGATCTGGTCATGAGTTGATCTTTAATATGCATGATATTTAAAAATATTTAATATTAGAGATTAAAAGTATAAGCTTAAATGGCATATTTAAGTCAATAGTAGAAATTATTATTATCATTGGACTTTTCTCACTGAAACACAACATGCACAATGTAGCATCATTTAATTTGCTCCGTTGCTCCTCATTGGTCTGTGATTTAGATCCTTTCCAAATTCATGTTAGAATCCCTACCAAAATTTTTTATCTAAGATTCATCTATACGAAGTTAACTTAATGATATTATACTTGCTTTCCAATTTAATTTAGCTTTTTGAGAAAGTAAGAATCAAGTAGTTATTTCTACAATTACTAGGTCACCACTTATTTCTGTGTCACTCTGACATCAAAATTGACAAAAATTGAGCATTTCGAGTGACTGTATGATAGTCATAATCAAACATAGTGTTTGAAATTCTGCTTTTTAATAATTGTATAAATATCTCAAAATAACATCAGGAGAGGAATGGTGAAATGCCTGCTTTCCCTTCTTTGACATATTGTCAGCTTATAATCCATTATTATTATGCATAGAGTGCATTAAAAATATATTCACTCTTGAATATTCAGACTTTTGTTTTTACAGATGAGGCTGAGTCTCAGAATAGCTCCGTAATTGTTACTGTAAATAAGCCAAAGGATATTATCACTTTTAATCTGACAGAATTTGCCATATAGCATTAATTAAAAACTTGAAGGATTGCAATGTATGACAAAAAAAATAGATAAGAAGAAATCATTGAAATTTTATTTAAAGAGCATGAAGTTTAAAGGACCTATAAGTTGCTCTATTTTATTTTACTATGATGAAGAACTTTCTTATTTCACATTTGAGAATATTTATAGCTTGAGAGTTTGTGACTTTGCTCATGCATTGTCACGTTTAAATCTCCCAGTAATCCACAAGGTAGAAACTATTAACAGTATGAACAAAGGAGGAAGTTGTAGCTCAAAAGAAGTTAGATACCATGTACAATGTTGCACAACTAGAAAGTAGCTAAAATGAAACAAGTTCAGGTTTGTCTTTTACAGAACCCATGTTTTCCTTTACTATATTGAATAGAAAAACAAATACTATATGAAAACCACCGAATAGAGTGCTTGAACCACCAATTTTCAATAAATAAATATAGTTCTTTCCTTCTTAGTGCATGTGCAGGTCCTAAGAATTTTCTAAGTTCATAATATTCAGCAGAAAGTTTTTGATATATTTTCAATGTGACGGTGAACAGGAAACATATATATGAACTGACTCAGATTCTCTATGATTTTCACTCTCATCCATTCTTCTCTGGAATAGGTCTCCCAAATTGACCTCATCTCACACATATAAATGGTAATGAAACATAATTTATCCCTTATCTCCCAGGAAAGTCATCTCTAAGAAAGGCCATTTCTTTTTTTTTTTAAATTTTTATTAACATATAATGTATTATTTGCCCCAGGGTACATGTCTGTGAATCATCAGGCTTACACATTTCACAGCATTTGCCATAGCACATACCCTCCCCAATGTCCATAACCCTACCCGCCTCACCACCTCCCAGCAACCCTTAGTTTGTTTCGTGAGTTTAGGAGTATCTTATGGTTTGTCTCAGGAAGGCCATTTCTAATTCTGTTACAACAGTGGCTCTCAACCAAGCGTGATTTTGCACACAGCCTTCCCTCGGAGGACATTTGGCAGTGTCTAAAGACATTTTCGATTGTTAAAACTGGGAGTGTATATGTGCTATTGATAGGTGAGGGGTAAAGGACAAGAAGGGTGCTAAATCTTCTATGAGGCACAGGATAAGCCCCAACAACAAAGATTTATCCTGCCCAAAATGTCAATAGTGCTTCAGCTGAGAACCCTGTGTTAGAGAGATGAATGGAGGACAAATGGAGAGTAGCAGTCTGGAAACTAGCCACACAATACATTTTCTGTTCACCAAAAAAACCTTGGACATAAATATAATATTGTGTCCATTTCTTAGAATTTATACTCATTTTCAAAAAAAAAATGTTTTAGGATGGCTAATGTCAAAGGTAGGTGTGTGTGTGTGTGTGTGTGTGTGTGTGTTTATTCAGTATCTTTGTTAAAATATAAATAGAAAACCAAAGTCATGAATAATTAGGCCAGGTCTAGGCTCTCTGGAGTCAGGGCAGATAGGGAAACAAATGTTGGCCCTTCCCATGGCAATCTTAACACAAATCTTTATGTGGGCACATCTTATATTTTCTTTTTATTTTCACATTATCCCTCTGAATGTTCAGAGGGAGATGGGAAAATTGAGACACAGGAACACAATTACATTGTGTAAAGCAGTTGTTGTTACACAGGGGCAGAAATATGACTTCCTGACTCCCAGTGTGTTTTCTATGTCCTTACTCGAGATATAGAGTTTGTATGTACATTGTACCTTATAAATCAAAGTTGACAGCTCTATAATTTTGAACATGAAATAAAGAATGAAAAAAAAGCCCCCAGAAAGTAAGCACAATTTAGATCTCAGAAAAACCCAAACCAACAAATTATAACTTTGTGTTGGTTGTATCATTGCTGGCACAACAACGCCCCTCCTCCCATCACCCACCACATAAAACAACCTGAAAACAAAGTAAATACCCATTAAATAGTGAATAGAGTAAAACTAGGAGAAAGAGATAGAGTGTGTGTGTTGATATATTTGGAGAATTTCAGTGAGACTGGCATGCTGTACTCTCTGATGTGACCTCAAACCCTTTCCTTCATTCTATTTCCCAGAACAAGGAGAATGGGCCGGGCCATCTGATCTGCATATGTCATTTAAAGTTTTATCTGTAGCATCAATAATACATTGACATATCAGTGATAGATATAATAGCGAATAAGCTTATCATGGGAAAAATGGACTTTCCTTCACTTAGTGTGATGTCCCTTGCAATCTTCATTTATTGAATCTAACTCCTGTCATGGTGGTATTATTGAGAAGGTTTATATTAGTGGCTTGACCTGGACAAGAGGTCAAATAAATTAGCCTGATTTTTATCTAAGTTAATGCCTGCCTCTAATTTGGTCAAAAAGTGTCTATGAACCTCTTATGCAGTCTAGTATAGTTAGTCAGATTCCTACAGTGCAATTAAGTTGAATGAATAAGAAGAATCAGGAATAATCTCTGCGTATTTGGCTTCAAATAGTGCATGTACGGTGAATGTACTTATTGAAAAGGAAAGACTAGTTGTTGGTGATGGTGAATAGGAGTTTTGTGGCCATATTAAGTCAGAAATAGGAAGTTTTAGAAAGATTCTGACATATCATGAAGCATCTGTGCTGGAGAGAATAATTTGGGGCTCACTGGTGTGTAGGTAGCATTTAAAATAAGAGAAATAGGTTTCTTAGATGGGTAATATATGGGGAGAAGAGAAAGACCCAGGACAGCTTTGGACACATCCTGAAATTAATATGTCAAGTAGAGGAGAAGGTGGCAAAGGAGGCAAAATAGGTAATATAAAAACCAGCAGAGATGGTTTTAAATCTGCCATGAGAAGAGTATTTTTCCATTATATTTATCCACTAGCTATTTGGAAAAATTGAGATGGTAGCTGGATGCACTATGAAAAGAATAATTATGGGGCTTGTTTTTTATTTTTTTTTCTTTAAGGTGGCAGTCAATAATTATGTATGCAGTGGTTGAGAAGGATCCACTAGGGACAGAGGAATTGGTATTATAGGATATAAAGAAGAAAATTGAAAGAAGTTCCTGAGCAGAGGGATGGGATTTTAACCAGAGAGGATGTATGAGACTGATGGGAGCACACACTGCACTCCTCTGTGGTGAGGAAGCAGAGCTGTTGCAGATGAAAAGAGATATGGTTGGTAGGTGTGTGGTTACTAGTTGTGGTGCCTTTTTCTTTTTTTTCTAATGAAAAGAGAGACAAAGCCATTTGCTGCGACAGGGGAGGTGGAAATGCGTGGTGGACTTCTCAACGGAAGAGTTTGAAATGTTCATGTTGGACAGTGCAAAACCAAGCATACTAGGAAAAGGTGCAACGTTGCTAGGCAATGTGTGATCCTTAGTGATCTGTGCACATTGTTGAATGGAAGAACATTTCACTGGTGGTGATGACATCCAGAATTCAGGGACCCTACTCTGTTTCCTAAGAGAGATGAATAGATATAAGCAAGGGTCCATGGCTGTACTGCTCTCCTCACTTGTCCTTCTGCTCCCCATTGTAACTGAATCTGAGTTTCCATTTCCTGTGTTTGCCTATGCTTGGATCTGAATCTGCCATACATTTTCTATGTGTAGGATTTAATGTAAGAAATCTGTTACATTGCTGGATGTGATTAAAGATCAAGGATATATCTGACGGTGTGAATGGACAGATGCAAAGACTGTAAAAGTAATACAAGCCTATCAGGAGATACTATTTTTGCTATTTATTGAAAGAAAATCTGTGAGATAACAAAATTCAGGATTCTTCGAAATGACCTAAGCATCACAAACAAACAAAACAAAATAAAAAACGACACCAACATTAAGCAAATAAATAAACTCTGTGTGTCAGGTTTTGATTTTCATTCTCTATTTTTTACAGAGTTCTCTATGAAAGATTTAAAGAGAATCATAGCAAAATTCTAGGAGCTTTTAATTTTATCTCACATTATATATGAATGCTCTTTTTCCTTAAAGAACAAATGTGTCTATGGGAATCTCTAGGAGAAGGTCTTGGCAAAGTTCAGAACTCCTTTGTTTGGAGATGTTGGATTTTTCCTATTTTCCATAATAGAAGTAAATGTGCCAATTACTGCAGCTTTGTCTTCAAGATTTATAAAATAAAAACTCTGCAAAAAAAATATCTCCAATTCTAACCAAACATATCTGAGACATCACTGCTTCAACTAGTAACAATATAAGAGGGGCGCCTGGGTGACTCAGTCTGGTTAAACATCTGCCTTTGCCTCAGGTCATGAGCTCCAGGTCCTGGGATCAAGCCCCACAATCAGGCTTCCTGCTCAGTAAGGAGTTTGCTTCTGTCTCCACCTCTTGCTTATGTGCTTTCTCTCTCAAATAAATAAATGAAATCTTTAAAAAAATAAGCTAATTTTGTTGTTGCTGCTTCTTTCTCTGTGTGTTGTTACTATTGGTGTTTAGACTTCCGTCTATGTTGCTTGCAAAAAACCCACACTGTGAAAATATGAAACTTGTCTGAGGAAGAGAATAACAATTAGGAAAAGAGACACTACCACTAAAGTCTACATATGTGTGTGTGTGTGTGTGTGTGTGGTATTGCCATATATAACAATACATTTTCATATAAATATATAAATGTATGTCCAATAATTTTACAATATGTATGTATAGATGTCTGTTAAAATTTCTCTTCTAGCTCCTAGTGTTTCTAGAGGTATGGTCCCTCTCTGTCTCCTCTTATAAGTTATTTCATTTTATAAAGATGCTCTTAGGAATATAGAGGGTCCCAAACTTCTGTGTAAAATACTTATATGCCCTGCTTTCTGCATGGGCTGCAACTCTACCAGTAATCTATCTTTATATCCAAGTCTTCTCCACATATTTCTATGGACTCTGTTTTGCCAAAAATAGGGCAAAGGCTCTCTTTTAGGAATAACAACAACAACAACAACAACAACAAATTACAATAATTATTTGTTGTAAGGTGAATAGCTGATTTATCTAATTTTCCTGGCTGGTAGCGCCTAAATCCATAGCCCAATTTTCACCCATATGCTGATGATCATCTAGATAAAATGTGCCAGACTTTTGGCTGAACAACACTCTTAAGAATCTGTTTGGGACATTTCATAAGTCACTTGTTTGTGCTTTCTCAAGATGGAAGTCAGAAGCACTTTCCTTGTTTTCTTAGCACCTGGGGCACAAGTATGAGTGGTCCAAGCTCTATCCATCAAACATAGTCATGTGAGACTTGGATTTAGAAGTGAGTGTGAAGAATCAGATGCCTTGAAATCCATTCTTCTTGGAGTGGCCTCAGAACCATTCAGCGGCAGTCTGAATTATAGTGTTAATATCTAGTGTCCAACATCAGTGGTGCAAGTTGTGGTATCTTTGCTGACATCAGCAGCATTGAATCAGTTATGGAGTAATTCAGGGGAAGATCTTGGTTGCATAGCTTTTCGCCTGATCATTTCATCTCCATAAAGCACCCATATTACCTTAAAATCATTCCTTGGATTTAAAATTGGAGTCTATAGCAGATATCCATGGTGAATCCTGAGCTAGCAATTGCAAGAACCTTAGCAGTGAATGTGCAACTTATTCTCTCCTGATTGTGTTTGCATAAGGATCTGCTAGCCTCCCCAGGAGAAAAAAACAAAACAAAACAAAACAAAAAGATAAGTTTTGCGTTTAACAATCTGCTTGCCAAAGACTAGATATTGACACTAAGGGGGTAAAATATGTTTCCTATAGGCCAAGAAATGCCCTTGTAATGCAGAGATTGACGAGACAGATGACTTTTAAGTCAATTCATTTCTGTTTAACAATATTTAAGCCTCAGGGGAGGCTTCTTTATAGTTAGATGATGATTTTTCATATCAGTTCTGAAGGAATTTGCCCAAAAATTTTCAACAAACTAAAAGTTTGTCAAATAAAATACTATTTCTAGAGATCCTATGGAAATCTAAGAGAGCAGATCTCTGTGTTTTGAAATTTAAAATAATTTCAGCACCACTGGGGTGAAACGGTGCTCTCAAAGAGCAAGCAGCACATGCATTTATAAAATATAAAGACATGAAGGAGTGATGTCAATATAGCAAAATCCAAAGTCACTCTAAGGTTAGTTTACATAATTGAAAATAGCAGGAAAGTAGCATCTAACACTGTTATTAGGTGATGTGGTGTAAGGTACTAGTTGCATTAGGGAAAAATCTTTAAATATACGAAAGAGATTTTAGGAATCAAGAGATTTCCTTGACCTGTGATTGTGGTCAAGGAAAGGTGTCCCAACAATTTGGCAGATACCAGATCCAAGAACAGTTGTTGTCACCATTATCATTATCATTCACATCCAATCAGTAAACTGGAGCACCATGTATCTCAAGTGAAGAAGTATGGACTTTGGCACAAGACATATGTTAAAAGAAATAGCACGCAAAATGCTTAGTGCAGTGTATGTCACAGATTAGACATTTAATAAATGCGATTTTCTTATGTGTTAGCAAAATATGATTTTATGGTTTGAACATTTGTATGTTAAAAATGACTGAAACTGGTAGACCATGAAGTAGCTGTGAAAACTAGAACAACCTGGGAGATTTAAGATAAGAAAGTGCAGCATCTTAGCTAACAAAATTTCTGATAGATAAAGACAAAACTTATTTTATGATCTTGATTTTTTACATGAAAATTTCTCTAGATTTAAACATTTTGGAATTTCACATATGTAAAATTTCAGAGACAAAATAAATGAGCAAAAGGAAAAAAGAAAGAGCGAGGTGAACCAAGGAACAGACTCTTAAATATGGAGAACAAACTGAGGGTTCCTAGAGGGGACGTGGGGGAGGGGGATTAAGTGCACTTGTCATGATGAGCACTGAGTGTTGTATGGAAGTGTTGAATCACTACATCAGTAGTGAATTCAAATAAAAAAGAAAATATACTACACATGCAAATAAAAATTGAAGAATCAGAAAAAAGAAACCATATTGGGAGTTTCAGCTGCTTTATAGTGTCAGAATAGCTTAGTACTCTCTACTTCTCCAAGAGATAATTATAAAACCCAACTCTTTCTAGGCACGAGAGAGCAATAAGAGGCTAATGGAAACTGTATAGGAGTTTATCCTTGAAAGAGAAACTAGAATGTGAAAGATTAGTGACTTTGTGAACTTTCTGAGCATACTCTCTGATTCATACATAACTTGAGATTGAGAAAATCATAGGTTTATAGGCTTGAGGTGTGAAAGATAGAATTAGGAGCTAGAGGAAGTAAGAAGTTTAAGTAAAAAAATTCTGAAAGGGAGAGGGTCAAAGGGAAGCCGAGTCCCCAAATCTGCCCCCAAAATTAGCTGACTGTTAAATTATACACAGTTAAAGATTAAAAATTAAATTTTTATACAGAGACATCAAGGGACCCATGCAAAAAACAGAAACTGGAAGCTGAAAAAAATGTCAGAAATGTAAACTGTTGCCCCACTATAAGGAAGATTTAGAGTTTGAGTTTATCACTACTCAGAGACTATACAATAGTCTCCTTTATTCACCCAAAAGTTATAGATATGAAAAGAGAAAAATGTGACTCATACCTAAGAATATAGCAGTCAATAGATGCTAAGATAACTAAGACATTACGTTTATTTAAAGTAGGCATATAAATATGTTCAAAGTTTGTAGGAAAATTTCCATAATGAATGAACAGCTGGGGAAATGTCAGTAAATAATTAAAAATTATAATAGTGAGCCAAATGACAATTCTAGAAGTAGAAAGTACAATAACTTTTAATGGAAAATCCACTGAATGGATTTAAAATTCAGCTGGAGCCGGCAGAAGAAAGAATCCATGAAATCAACGATAGATTAACAGAAATGATCCAATCTGAAATATTAGTAAAAAATAGCAAAAAAAGAAGACAAAAGACCCATAAGACTTTAATAAGAAATCTATTTTTAATGTTTTTATTTAAATTTATGTTAGTTAACATAAATACATTGTGACATTCATTTCAGGTGTACAATAGAGTGATAGTGACTCAACATTTCCGTATATCCTCCAGTGCTCCTCAGAGCAAGTGCAATCCCAATCCCTCTCACCTATTTCACTCATCTGCCCACTCACCTCCCCTCTGATAACCATCAGTTCGTTCTCTGTAGTTAAGAGTCTGTTTCTTGGTTTCCTTTTCTCTCTCTTTTTCTCCCTATTCCCATTTGTTTTGATTTTTTTCCCTGGAGCGTACTAGAGACCACGCATAGAGTTCATATTTACCACACACATTTCTAGCACAATTAGACATATGGGAACATACAAAACAAACATCAGAACATCTTGGTCTTCAGCCTGGATCTGATATAAAGCCCTATCTTTTTTAGAACCCCATTAAAAATTGTTACCCTTCTGAGTCACTTGATAAATGGTTGGAGCAGTAATGTTAAGTTTGAAATATATTGTCATAGGAGTCATTTTAAAATACTGACACTTGTTTTATGTAGTTTTTGTAAATGATTCATCTATGCTTGAGAAGAATGAATAATTACTAATTATACAGGTTGAGCTTTTTAGTTCTATTCTTTATATTCTTATTTTTTTATTGTCTTGCAATTATTTATGGGAGTGTATCAAAACTTTTACAAAGATGCTGCATCAGTTTACTGAATTGTACTTTTGTAATTTCTTTCTTTCTATATTTTTACGCTCTTATTAGTTAATCCCAAGTTTAGATTTTTGAAGTTTATATTTCTTATATTCTTTCGATGAATCAGATCATTTCTGAATACAGTTTGACATCAAATATTACATAATACTTTTTCATATAATCTATTTTATCTGATACAAACAGAGGATTCCAGTTTTCATTCATCAAAATATTTATTCTTTTATTGCCAAACTTTCAATATATTTATGTTTGTGGCACATCTCATAAATGTGTATGGCTGAGTTAATTTTTGCAACCCAGTTTGAGAATTTCTGGAATGACATCAGCCATATGGCCAAATGAGACATTCATCACTTATATCCCACACTCAACAATAACAATTAGGCATCCATTCATGTACAAAAGTGACTTTGTGGGAGCCATGGGATTCAGCACCATATAACAAGGGGCCCAGGAGGAGTCCCCAAGTAGTTCATCAAGTATTAGGCATACAGACCTCGGTCCCAGCTCTGAACTGTAGAGTGGCCTGCAAACTAGCTCTAGCCCCTCTTGCCCATAGTCCAGGAGCCCCTGGAGAATATTTCCTAGACAACACCCATAGGTGTGATAGTTTTTGTGGAAATCCACAAAGTCTAGCTCTCTAGTGGAGCAACTCTTGCACGTTGTTGGAAGATTAAAAAAAAGGTGAGCTTGGATGCATTGGAGAAGGTAGGAGGACTATTTGGCTTCACCTGCATTATTACCTCTTCCACAAGATGTCACAGCTCAGTGCCAACGGTTCTTGGTCTGTGATGCCTCCAATGGAGGAAAGTAAGGGCACATGAGCGGGTGCCTACTTCCTTATCTGTACATGGTGCTGCCAAAAAGCCCAGATCTTCACCCAGAATACTGAGTCATGAGTTGCGTGACTGGGGTGGAAAAAGGCTGACAGAGCATCAGATAGGACTCTCAGAGGGCATTAAAGGGATGCAGATCCTCCGAGTCATACCGTGGACTCTATCAAGCAGCCCACTCACGAGCTTCCAGGGATACAATTGGTAATTGTGTTAAATATTAATGGCCTGAGCATGCTAATTTAATTCAGAAGTTGTTAGAATGGATAAAAATGGAGACAAGATCCAATTATTTGCTAACTAAAAGAAATGTTCTTTAAATATAATGAAAGGAAGGTCGGAAGTAAATAGAAAGAAAAACATATAGAATGCAAAGAGTAAAAATATGAACCTTTGCTTGCAAATATCAGATGAAGTATATTTCAAAATGAGGTACATTATCATAAATAAAGAAGGACTCTTCATAATGATAAAAGAGTCAATTTAACTTGTAACCAGAAAACATCGTAACCAGAAAGTTTTGTGTCCAATGATGAAGTTTTAGGATATATTTATATCTTCCTTTATTTCCATATTATTCAATATGAATTTTTATTTTTTTTAAAAACTGCTAACTACAATGTCTGGATTCTATAAAGCCCTTCCTAGAACTCTCCCAACTTTGTTAGAGGGGGCAACACTCTTCTCTGTGCCTTGATTGATGGCTTGCCAGACTTACTTCCTTCTTCCTTTTACAAAATTGTTATTTGTGCTCTAATAGGGTGTTTTCACCTTCTCCATGACATCCATTACTGTAGTTCTTGTCACCATGCTCTGGCAGTCTTTGGGGACAGACCCATATATTGGATTATATTTCTTAGTTCCAACAACCAGTCCAAGTCACCACCCTTTTACTTTGTCTTATGCTTAGAAAATAATAAGTATGATGCTGGATTAATCTTTTCTCCAGTTATTTCATCTTCACTTAACTGTGTGTTTGTAGCCCTGCATACAAGCCCCTTTTATTATGGGCCATGAAGATAATCCCTTCTACTGGCTGAAATATAAAATAACTGCATCCAGTAATAGAATATACATGGGTCACATACTGTTTGACTAATTTGCAAATAGTATAAATATGTAATACTCATTGCCCTGAATGAGTCAACCAATAAATCAATATTAAAAAAATAAATAAATCAATAATATTTATTTTTTGCTATTATATATATATATCATGGTATGAACTATAATATATTCATTACAATATTACCAGTATCGAACATTTGGTTCCTAAGATTTACAATGTACTGAGGGAAAGAAAATAATTGATCATGGTAAAATTAGATAACAATAAAGCAGATCAGTATTGTCCAAATATACAGTAAAGATTTTTTTAAAAAGGACCAATTAATGTGAATGGAGTTGTTAGGTTTCTTTATAGAAAAATTATAAATGAAATGTAGGAGTGGGGGTTGATCTCTAGCTCATCACTGTCCTTACATATATGTATACTTGGAGTATAAAACCTATAACTTGTCTATATTAGCTACAGAATGCTTTTTCTTTAGGAAAACATTTCGTTTAGCAAAGTTTTCTTTGGATGCTTTTCTTCCTCAGCCAGGAGAAGCTGTAATTGTCAGATTGATTTATTATAAAGGTAGCTGTGTTATGTTGGGGAAAAGATACTTTATACTTGCATTGCCTTGTATAAACATTCACTTTTCTGAGACTTAGCTTTCTTATCTATGTAATGACACAATAATGCATTCTTTCTAAGACATAAAGCACTTTTAAAGTACGAGCTGTGATCTTCGTTAGTTAACTGACTCAAAAGTTTTCAATGATATGCAGAGCCAAAAATAATGAACTTTATTTCTAGGTTCTAAGTTATAAAACAGCCTTGAGATGTGAAGACAAATATTAAATGAAGAAAGGCATAATGAATTTTTAACTTAATGTTATTTCAAACAAATATTGAATTTTACCATTTCTTTTCATGTTTAAAAACACATTTTTGAGAGAATATTCCAAATTATTTCATACCATAAAGAATGCTGAGTTAATTTATTTTGAATAATAACAAATGACATCTCAAGCTTATTGTAGTGTTTAGAATAATATAATTATAGATTTTATATAATTAATACAAAATTAATACAAAAAGAAAATGACATTTTCCTAATATGCAGCTATGTGGAATTAATCAAATGTAAAATTAATCAAATTAATTGATAATTGTATTTGTGTTTTCCAGTATGTAAATAATACCAAATTGATGTTTCATACAACTAAGCCATTAAAGAACTTGCAAGATGATTTTTACATAGAAATTACCAAGATTATAAGGGCAAGAGGGAAAATTTAACGGCAAAAAGTAGCATAAAACATTATTATTTTACAGTTAAACAATGTTATGCCATGAAATGGAAAAGGCCATTACCAGCTGGCTGTTAATACCCTAAAAATGCTTTTGTGCAATAATTGAAATGCAAAAGCCAGTCATTCCCATTTTATTGGGTAGAGGAAGCCATAACATAGATTTTTATAGGGACATTCAGAGTTGGTGCTGTTATCCATAACTCTTCTATCTTTTAAAAATGTAACAAACAAATGTAAATTGTTTTCAGTTGTGCTGATTTATGACATAAACTAGCAATTAGAGCAGGGCAAGTCCTATTTGACAAGTCAGTCAAGCCCTCTTAGCTTGATGCTGTTGAATTAACAGCTTTCAGAAATGCACCCCTGGGCTCTTAGAGTGTGTATCACCAAACCTTGAATGAAACCAATTTTGTAAACAAAGCAGAAATTATGGTTGCTACCACGCTTGAAACTGTTGTTTTAGAAGTCTGCGCACCAATTCCAATACATCTCTCATTGCTCAAGCTTATTTTGTGACTTTAAGAATTATTGAAATGGACTTACTTTAAATATCCTCAAGGGTAGAAAATTTCTTTGTGGATGATCATAATATTTAAAAACAGATATAATTGTTTTGGAGCAAGATGGTGGAATTAATATATGAATATCTATGTATATGTTTCTATCTATATATCTATCTATCATCTTTTATCTATCTATCATCTATCTATCTATCCTCTATCCATACATCCATTTATCTATCTATCTATCTATCCTATCTGGATAATCGTGAAAAAAATCCCCAATTTTTAAAATAAA
Source organism: Nasua narica (assembly GCA_028533885.1). Classification (NCBI taxonomy): domain Eukaryota; kingdom Metazoa; phylum Chordata; class Mammalia; order Carnivora; family Procyonidae; genus Nasua; species Nasua narica. The sequence goes on along the minus strand of CM052802.1, from coordinate 106,291,039 downwards.
GTAATTAATATTCTCATTGGCACCAGATCTATTTCTTTGGCAATTCCAGCAAAAAGTACTTGAGAGGCATTTTTAAAAAAGCATTAGTACTGAAACAATCTCCAAAGAAGATAATTCTGTGAAATATAGAACACAATTTAATATGTAATATAAGGTATGCTTATTAAAAGATCTTTCTCACTCTTTTGTAGCTACATTTTAACTAAAAAGAACTTTAATGTAAAAATGATTTGCTTTTTGTTTATTTTTAAATTTCATTTTAAAATAATTTTGGACATACACAGAGCACTGAAAGAGAAATGAAAAGTTGCAAAAATAGAACTGAAAGTTCTTGCACAAAACTTAATAGTTTCTTAAACCCAAGTACAGGGATCAAAATCAAAATTAACACTGATACAATAACTATTAACTAATGTATAGACCTTATTCAACTGCTAGTTGTCCAAATTGTCCAATTCAGGATCCCATATTGCATGTAGTTGTCATGTCAATCTTTTTTTTTTTTTTGTCTTTTATGATCCTATGGTTGAAGAGAAATGACCAATTATTTTGTAGAACTTTGTAGAACAAATCCAACTTGGATTTGTCTTTTGTTTCCAGATGATTAGATTAAGAGTATGCATTCTTTGTAAGAGCACCGAAAAAGAAATGCTGTCTTTCTCACTGCATCATATTAGGAGGCATGTAATGTTGATAGGTGTTATTAAGGGTGATGCTAACTTTGACAACTTGGTTCAGGTGGTGCCTAAAAAGTTTCTCTGTTGTAAGGCTACTATTTTCTCTTTGTAATTGATAATTATTTTGTGGGAAGATACTGTCAAATTATATAAATATCCCGTTTCTTATCATACCTTTCCCTACTAATTTTATTGTTTTATTGATGAATCTTGCCTGTGACAGTTTTTACTGTGATGTTTGCCGAATAGTAACTTTTATTTCCATCATTCCTTGTACTTATATTAATTGGAATTTTATAAGAAAAAAAACTATAAGAAAGAACTCCCCATTTCCCTCCTTTATTTATTCAATGGTGTATCTATAATGGCATGGACTCATGGCTATTTTATTCTATGATTTATAGTTCATTATTATTTATCTTTTGGCTCAAATTTTCCCAGACTTGGTCATTGGAAATTCCTTCAAATTTATTCCTTTCTATATCTCCAATAATTTGTTTTAAGCATTCACATCCTTTCTGGCAACATGAAATCTTCCACTTTCATCTGGTACTTTTCCTGAAATTGCCATCTCCATAGAGCCCTTTCATTTTTTTTGCAGAATGGTGTTTAGAAACCAAAATACAGGCACTAGTTATGTCCATTGTTTCTGTGGTGTTACTCTTCTAGGTCTTCTCAGTGGATATACACAGACATCCAAAACAGTATCTATATTGAGTCTATGTACTTTTCTATGTATTTGTTAACAACAGCTAGTACATACTGATTCATCCAGTTATAGTCCAACACCCAGTGATTCAATCTAGTCTTCATTCATATTTATAATTCCTTTCTCCTACAGTAAGAAACTCGCTTCTTGTTATTCATATTTATTTGTTCCATTCTAAAAATCCTAATTTTATAATTAGTGATTATACTCTGTGGCAAGTATGCTAAAAGTAGAAAATTTGCATATGGTTCGTTTTGTCATTAGCATGTCAGTATGTGGCCAAATAATATTTTTCTGAGTTATTAGATTAGTTCTTTCATTCCCCACACAGTTTTGCGTGGTTTTGTTATACATTTGTAATATAGTTAGATTTCTTTATTACTGCTTATACCTCATTTTGTGTTCCCCTGCTTTCTGGTTAATTTTAATTATTTAAAAATTATTTTTGCAAGTGTATATCAAACTTTACAGTGGTACTAAGTATGCCCAGAGGCAACCTCAGAGCCATCCTTCTTACCCCATTTTAATTGCACTGATTTTCTACCATATTACCACCTATAGCCTGTAACTTAACTATTGATTTTTTAATTACCTTTATGACTTTTATCTGTTTTCTTATCTATTTTCCTTCAGTAGTCTTCTTTGTACTTGCCTATTTCTTCCTGGAGTCTCAGTGTTATCAATTTGCCTATATCAAGATAAGATACCAGCTAGAGCAACCAATCAGCTGTCAAAAACAAAGATTTAAGTTAACATTGCTCCAAGGATGACATCATTTTTTTTTTTTTTTTGGACAACATCATTTTTAGCAAAGATGAAGAAACTTGGACTTAAATGAAAACATCATGAGAATAACTTGTTAAAATGCAAAGGCATATTACCTGCAACAGGATGAAAAATGAGCAGAAGCAAATGATGAAAATTAAGACAATTATGTCTTCACAGAGATTGGACAGCTCTATGACATTTATTCTTCGTTGCCCCTTTTCTAACTCTCTTTTATTTTTTTATAATTCTATATCTTTATTTATTTTACTTTTTAATTTTTAAAAAAATTTTATTAACATATAATGTATTATTTGTTTCAGGGGTACAGGTCTGTGATTCATCAGTCTTACACAATTCACAGTACTCACCATAGCACATACCCTCCCCAGTGTCCATCACCCAGTCACCCCATTCCTCCTATCCCACTCCACTCCAGCAACACTCAGTTTGTTTCCTGAGATTAGGAGTCTCTTATGATCTGTCTCCCTCTATTGTCCATTTCATTTTTTCCTCTACCTCCATGATTCTGTGCCTTATTTCTCAAAGTACACGTATCAGCAAGACCATACAATTGTCTTGCTTTGATTGACTTTATTTCACTTAGCATAATACCCTCTAGTGCCATCCACGTCATTGCAAGTGGCAAGACTTCATTTTTGATGGATGCATAATATTCCATTATACCACATCTTTTTTATCCATTCATCTGTTGATGGACATCTAGGTACTTTCCATTGTTTGGCTATTGTGGACATTGCTGCTATAAACGTTGGGGTGCACGTGCCCTTTCGGATCACTACATTTTTATCTTTGGGGTAAATACCCAGTAGTGCAATTGCTGGGTCACAGGGTTAACTCTCTCTTTTAAACCCTTCACCCAATGCTTGAAATTGTTAACTAGATACTAATGTAGACCTGAAATCTTGAAAGTCTTTCAAAGTAAAATATTTCAAAGATAAGAATAAAATTGGTTGTCGTTATAGCACACTATAGTCCACAATAGCCACACTATGGAAAGAGCCTACACACACACACACACACACACACACACACACACACACTGGAATACTACTCAGCCATCAAAAAAAGAAATCTTGTCATTTGCAGTGATGTGGATGGAACTAGAGAGTATTATGCTAAGTGAAATAAGTCAGTCAGAGAAAGACAATTATCATATGATTTTACCCATACATGGCATTTTAGAAACAAAACAGAGGACATGGGGACACCTGGGTGGCTCAGTCAGTTAAGCAGCTACTTTTGGCTCAGTTCATGATGCTAGGGTTCTGGGATATGGCCCTGTTTCAGGCTCCCTCTTCTGTGGGGAGCCTGCTTCTCCCTCTCTCTCTGCCTACCTCTCCTTCTTCTTGTTCTCTCTCTCTGTCAAATAAATAAATAAATACAAGCTAAAAAAAAACAGGATCATAGGGGAAGAGAGGGAAAAATAAAACAAGATGAAATCAGAGAGGAAGATAAATTATAAGAGACTCTTAATCATATGAAACAAACAGGGTTGTTGGGGGGTAGGGGAGGATGGGATAACTGGGTGATGGACACTGGGGAGGGCATGTGATGTAATGACCACTGGGTATTATATAATATTGATGAATCACTGACCTCCACCTCTGAAACTAATAATACACTATAGGTTAATTAATTGAATTTAAATTTAAAAATAAAAATAAATATGGGAAAAATTTCCTTAAAAATTGGTCATTAGTAATTTTTCACAATTTCATTTTTAATAGACTATTTTTTAGAGCAGTTGGAGTGGAAGATAGAGAGATTTTCCACCTATCCTTTGCCCCTACACACGTATCATTTCCCCTATTATCAAAATCACTAATCAAAATGGTGTGTGTTTGTTTAAATCAAGGATGAACATAAATTTAAATATAATCACCCAAAGCCCACAGTTTACCTTAAGGTTCATTCCTGGTGTTGTACATTCAATGCATTTCAAAAAAAAAAAGTATAATGATATATACCCATCATTATAATATTATACAGGGTATTTTCACTGCCCTAAAAATCGTCCTTGCTCTGCCTACTCATCTCTGCCTCCACCGCCACCATACCCCGGGCAATCACTGATCTTTTCACTGTCTTCACAGTTTTTCTCTTTCCAGAATTTCATATAATCGAGATCATACAAGATGTCGTCTTTTCATATTTGCTTCTTTCACCTAGTAATATGCATTTAAGTTTTCTCCATGTCTTTCTATGGCTTGATAGCTCATTTCTTAGAATTGAATAATATTCTCTTATTGAATACCCCATAGTTTATCTGTTTGTTTACTGAAGGACATCTTGTTTTCCCCCAAGTTTTGGCAATTACAAATAAAGCTGGTATAAATAACCATGTGGTGGTTTTTGTATAGATGTATTTTCAATTTCTTTGGGTAAATAACAAGAAATAAAATTGATGAATCATATGGTAAGAGTATGTTTAATTTTGTCAGAAACTGTCAAACTGTTTTCCAAAGTGGCTGTAACATTTTATATTCCCACCAACAATAAATGGGAGTTCTTATTGCTCTACACTCTCACCAGCTTTTGGTGTTGGCAGTGTTCCAGATTTTGGCCATAATAGGTGTGTAGTGGTATTTTATTATAGCTTTAATTTACATTTCATTGATGTGTATGATGTGTATGATATGTATCTTTTCAAATGCTTTTTTCTTTGTATATCTTCTTCAGTGAGATGTCTGTTAAGATCTTTGGCTCCTTTTGTAATTGGCTTGTATGTTTTCTTGTGTTAAGTTTCAGATTTGTTTGTATATTTTGGATAACAAGACTACTAGATGCGTCTTTTGGAAAATGTTCTCCCAGTTTATGGTTTGTCTTCTAATTCTCTTGATATTGTCTTTCACGGAGAAGTTTTTAACTTTAATGAAGTACAGCATATCAACTGTTTCTTTCACAGATAGGTGTTTTATTTAAAAAGACCAAGGTCATCTAGGTTTTGTCCTATGTTGTATTCTAGGATTTTTGTAGTTTTGCATTGTACATTTAGGTCTGTAATCCATTTTGAGTTCATTTTTATGAATAGTGTAAGGTCTGTGCCTAGACTTGTTTTTGGAATATGGATGTCCATTCGTTCCAGCACTATTTTTTGAAAAGATGATCTTTGCTGCAGTGTTTTGCCTTTGCTCCTTTGTCAAGATCAGTTGATTATATTTATGATGATCTATTTCTGGGTTTTATATTCTTTTCCACTGATCTATTTGTCTATTCTTTCACTAATATCATATTCTCTTGATAACTGTAGATTTATATTAAGTTTTGAAGTCAGGTCATGTCAGTCCTCTGACTGTTCTTCCCCTTTAATATTATATTGGGTATTTTGGATCTTTTGCCTAACCACTTTTAGAACCAGTTTTTCTATATCCATAAGATACTTTGCTGGGACTTGAGATTTTATCAAATCTATAGATCAAGTTGGGAAGAACTGACATCTTGACAATATTGAATCTTACTCATTCATGTACACAGGATATCACTCCATTTATTTTGTTCTTTGATTTCATTCACTGAGTTTTATAGTTTTTCTCATATAGAACTTAAATATATTTTGTTAGATTTATCATCAAGGATTTCGTTTTTGGTATGCTAATGTAAATGGAATTATGTTTTTAATTTCAGATTCCACTTGTTATTGGTCTTTAGGAAAGCAATAGACTTTTTTGCAATAACCTTGTATCCTGCAAACTTGCTATAATGCTTTTTAGTTCCAGGAATTCTTTTGTCAATTCTTTCAGATTTCCTACATAGTAAATTATGTCATCTGTGAACAGAGACAACTTTATGTCTTCTTTCCCAATCTGTATACATTTTATTTTGTTTCTTGAATTACTGCATTTTTTTTCTGGACTTCTAGTTTGATGTTGAAAAGATGAAATAAGAGGGACATCCTTATCTTATAGCTGATTGTAGCAGGAAAGCTTTGAATTTCTCACCATTTAGTATAATGTTAGCTATAGATTTTCTGTGGATAGTCTTTATCAAGTTGAGAAGATTACCCTCTAGTCCTAGCTTACTGAGAGTTTCTTGTGAATGAATGTTGTATTTTGTCATAAGTTTTTCTGCGTCTATTGATATGATCATGTGATTTTTTTTTAGCTTGTTGACACATGGAATTCAGTTCTGTTAGTTGCCTTATGTAATTTGATGCTGTGTTGTTAGGCAATATGTATTAAGAATTGTTATGTCACCTTCCAGAATTTACTCATGGATTATGTGAAGACCTCCTTTATCCCTGGTAATTTCCTTACTTTAAAGTCTGCTCTGTCTGAAATTAATATATCTATTCCTACTTTATTTTGATTAGTGTTAATATGGTATATTTTCCTCCATCCACTTACTTTCAATCTATATATGTCTTTACAGTCAAACTTGTAGTGTTTTCTGATGCACTCTGACAATTTCTGTCTTTTACTTGGTACATTGACATTCAAAGTGGTTTATTGATATTGTTGGATTAATGTCTACCATATTTGTTACTATTTTCTATTTGTTACCCTTGTCCTTTTGTCCCATTTTTGTCTTTCTCTCTTTTTCTTCCTCTTGTAGTTTTAATTGAGCATATTATATGACTCCATTTCTTTTTTTCTTAGCTTTATCAGTTATACTTTTTAAAAACCTTTTTTAGTGGTTGCTCTTCATAATTCAAATTTATATCTCATTTCCATAGAAGAGACCAGACTACTTAGAAGACTCAGTCTGGAAAATTTTATGAAAAGGAAAAAAGAAATTCTATTATCATGGAAATCTCTTTTAGTACACCACTTCCATGAAGAATCGTTTTTGGTGATCTAAGATGATAAAGGTAGAAGAGAGAGGATTGATTTAACTTCAAAGAATAGGAAACTTGCTAGGTGTGGACTAAAAAAGAATTCAGTGAATTTTAAATAGGAGGAAGAGGTCAACTATCACTTGGCCTATGGCGGATTAGAATTAGAGATATAATGCCTCCTTATGAATAAATAATCCTATCCATGGGGTAAATAAGCACTAAAATTTCCATTTCAGAGGCCATAACTCCTCTGAAATGAAAACATCTACTTCACCGAATCACTTTTTTCATAATTTTTTACATTAAGTTCCAGCATTAGTGAATCATTGGTTACCTCCTAAAGTAAAATAATTGTCATTATTAATGTAGATACATTCAAGATACATAGTAAAGGCATAGCTCTATAAACTTAGAAAATTCTGAGAGTTATAACTTCCTATAGCAATCTAAAGAATTTTATTTTTCCAGTTCACAAGACCAGTCCTTGTCAGACACATTGAAATATATTCCACAAAACTACATATATGTGTGGGTTTACATGTATAACATATATATCTCATATTTAAAGTGAAAAGATTACATGGTTGTATATATATTGAATAGATATTGCATATTATTGTGAGATTTGTTTATTATTCTATTATTGTTATTATAGGTTAGGGAATGGAAAGCATCTGTGTATCATTCACATTTTGCAGATTATTTAAGTACTGAACAAGAAGCTGAATCAATTATCTATATGTTCAGTGCTATTTTAGTCACTGCCTATAATCAGTTACAATCACTTGAGTTGAAATAATATTTTTAAAGTGTCATTGCTTGTTTATCAAGGATTTGATGAAAATATTTAGCTGAGTACCAAGCTATCAAGATGCCAATATCTGATTTTGTTTCAATATTAAGTAAACGTTCTTGCTGTTTGTTAACCCTAATTAACCCAAATGTTGTTCGTTTTGTCTCTCCTCCCTTTCAAAACACTAATGAAATATTAATAGTGTTCCTTTTAAATTTTTTATTGACTTTTTAGCTATGCCTCTGTGTTTTTTTATAGTGGTTAAACTACAGATTACAATATACATAATTTATGATAGGCTAACTTAATTAGCATTATGTCATTTCATTAACAATGCAAAAATCTTAAAATCATATAATTCCATTTGTTGCCTCCAGTATCTTTATTCTGTTGTCATATAATTTAGTTAAAATATGTATTAATATTTCTCATAGTGCAGGTCTTCTGCTAATAAATTTTCTGAGCTTTTGTTTGTTTGAAAGTAGTGATTTTGTAGTTATTTGTAAAAGATATAGTGGATTATATTATAGGCTGCACTTTTTTCTTCCTATTCTCCAGAGCTGTCAATAGATTACCATTTTTATATCAATTATTTTTGATGAGAAATACTTTTTTTCTTATAAAAATAATATGCCTGTTTGCTGGTTACCTTTAAGGTTTTCTAATTCTATTTTATTTTCAGCAGCTTCGCTGTGATGTGCCAAACTATGATTATCTTTGTACTTACCCTGCTTGATTCTGGAACATGTGGTTGATGTCTTTCATGAATTTTGCAAAAACCTTCAGCCATTTCCTCTCATAACCATTTCTTCTTTCTCTCTGGATTCTGATTACACATACACAATACTGATCATTTCAAACAGGTGTCTGATTCAGTGGTCCTTTATACTTCTGTGGGCATTCTATTGTAAAGTCCATCCAATAAATTCTTAATTTCAAATATTATATATTTCTCAATTCTACAATTTCCATTTGGTTCTTTGTTAAAATTTCTATTTATTTTTATAAATACTCCAAGTCCTCTTTCATTTTGTCTTTTTCTCTAAATCCTTTAACATATATAGGATTTTAAAGTCCTTATCTGCTGCTTTGGACATGTGAGTCATTTATTTGTCTGCTTCCATTGGTTGCTTTATTTCCCTGACTATGGGGCACATGTTTTTGCTTCAGGTACCTTGTATTTTTTAAGGTTTTATGTCAAATATTGTGCATAAGATATTATTAGAGATGGAAATGCATACTGCTTTTTTCTGTGAGAGTGTACTCACTATTTTAACTGCCAGACATTCCAGGGTAAGGGATGATCTCTTTGATCAAATTAGTGTTGAAATGTGTTGGATTTGGGTTGCACCCTTACTTAGTTTGGGTCATCTCTAATATTAAATGTCTTTAGGATGGGATCAGGACCTTTCTCTCAGTATTGCTTTGGATCCTTAGCATTGTAAGACAAAAAAAATTTTTTTGCTCTTTTTTAGTCCAAGTCTCATTTTCCCATTTCCTTGATGTATGTTCTTGACCTCTCAAAAAAAAAATAGTCCTATGGGAGAAAATTATTGGTTGAGGAGACTAAGCTTTGTGTTTAGGGCTTTTTCAACTTCAATTTATCATGTCAATCCACACACACAAATTTTTTTTTAAGTTTTTATTCAAATTCCAGTTAGTTAACATAGAGTGTAATATTAGCTTCAGGGGTACAATATAGTGATTCATTGCTTCCATACAATACCTATTGTGCATCACAGGTGCAATCCTAATCCCCATCACCTATTTAATCCCATCCCCCTACTCCCCAATCTCTGGTAACCATTGGTTTGTTCTCTATAGTTAAGAGTCTGTTTCTGAGTTTACCTGTCTTTTTCCCTTATTTTTTTTCTTAAATTCCACATATGAGTGAAATCATATGGTATTTGTCTTTCTCTGATACTTATTTCACTTAGCATAATACTCTATAGATCTACTATTTTTTAAATCAGCTCATTTTTCTTTGTTACAGCAAAATCTTTTAACCTTCTTAAATGCTACTATCCAGACAAGGATTTAACTCCAGAAACAAAAGTTCCACTCTTCTCTGTACATCACTCTCATCAATGATTTTAGTAAAAATTATGTTTGTGAAAAGATTATATTTCTGGTTCTTACAGTAAAAGCAATACTATTTGGCAATTTTCTATATTCTAACTGGAAATGAGACACTGATTCTTTTAATCTGAATCTTGAATTGCTGCTTTTGTTGTATTACTTCTATAGTTAGGGAAGTGATATTGTTAGTAGTGAGGTCTTACTAACATTGAACTATAGCAGAGATAGTGTGCTATGAAACATTTAAAAAATATTGCTGCAAAGGCATTATATTAGGCAAGAGAGTGGTTTTAATTTATTAAACCATCCTGAACTCGAACCACATTAAACATTAGTAAATCAAATAGACCTTGTTTCATGGTTTGCATTATAAACTCTAGCTGTTTGGATTTTTGTTTGTACTTAATAACACAGGCAGGAATGGCAAATAAATATCATTGCTGGTATTGATGGATATTTGGGGCACACCAGGAATATGAGGAATTGATAAACAAATTTCATTTTACAGTCTTGGTAAAATGATGGCAGGTGAAATTAGGCAATTGTTTAACAAATACTTATTGATGGGTGACTACTTCCAAGACACCATGGCAAGAATTGTAACTAGGAAATACATTAAAATGTATATGCCTGTGTATACTTGGAAGCTAAATATAAACTAGGAACTCCCGTTACTGGAGATATAGATGGGATAAGATCCTAAAGGAGATCTTGTTGTTCTTCTCTTTGTTCTTTGAAGCTTACCCCCTCCCCTTTTTCTTCAGAGAGTGTATAAGAAAATGTAAACATCATCAAAAATAGATCAAACATTTCTGTTCTATTTGTGAAGTACTTATTTTTAAAAGATTGTTTTTTATGGGTATATTAAAAGGCAATTGAGAATATGTTATTGACATTTTTGACTCTTGCATTCAACCTTGTCTTTTCTAAAGGGAAAAATGCAAAGAAGATCTAACAAAGATCAATAGAAAATGGTAAATGACTTGAGGAAGTGGTTTGAAAAATAGAAAATATTCTATGCATTTAGAAAATATTCACGTGCATTTATTTTAAGAGAGTTTAAAGTCAATGCTTTTTGGATGCTGTCAGTGAAGAGCTTATTATTTTAGAAAATTGTGACCCTACTCATCAGATATGCAGATTGATGTGACTTTTAAGATTGAGCAATTAGTAACCTCAAAAAGGACATTAGAGTAATTCCTTCACAAAAAAGCATAAACTTGGTTGCTTTAATGCTGCAGTTATAACATTCTACTTTTTATTTCAAATGTCATTATCTATAACAAACCTACTGATTGATAAAATGAGTATTTCAACAGACTTTTTTTTTATTTACCAATTAACTATGTCCAGATACTGCTTGAGTTGCTAGAGATATAATAATACTAAGAAGGGTGACAAAATATTTCATCACCAAAATGATAGCCTTTTGAAAGTGACACTAAATAATTATACCTGAAGAATACATGTAAAGTGTGACTATAGTCACTTAAAAGGCACTTTAAAAAAAAAAGGCTTAGTCTTTTTAAAGGTTGTTAACATAAAAGAGGAATTAAAGTAATGAATGTGTACAATACTATGTTAATAACTGCTAAATTAAAGACGCGAGTGGGGTGTAATAGCAGAAAGGTGATTGTTATAGTTAGCCTTTAAGTTGACCCTCTCTTCCAATAATCCTTGTCTCTGGGTATTTATGCCCCTGTGGAGTCCCATTTTCTCATTGAATTAGAGCTGGCCCTGTGTCACAAAGGGTACTTCTTAAAAGTACTTACAATAGTCTGCGTGGTCCCTTGGAATCCTTGTTCTTAGGGCCCTGAACAGCCATTGAGGGAGTTAAACCTCTGTAAATGGCAGGATAGCAAGAGCGCGTGGAGAGACCTCATGGAGAGGCCTGGAGACCACATGATGAAAGAGGTTTCCAGGAAGACTCACATTGTTCTGGCCTGGCCATTTCACATGTAGCTGAGGCAAGTCCTCCTCACTGAGTTCTCCCAAGCTGCAGATTTGGGAGATTAAAAAAACAAAACAAAACGTTTGCTTCTGATTTAAGTAACTAAGTTTGGAATAATTCGCTCTATAGTAATAGATAACTGGAACAGAATTTGGGATGCTGTCATAAAGTGGAACGCTGCTATAACATGAAACTAATATATGTGGCATTGGTTTGGGGATCAGTGACAGAAAAATCTGAAAGACCCTCAAGGTGTTAATTAGAGAAAACTAGAAGGGCCTTGAAAAGAAGATTGGTGAAAATTTGAAGGACGGTGAGAAGACTGTTATTTTAGCCCAGAGAAAACTTACGTACTGGCAAAATAGTGAAACCCCTGCCTGTAATACCATAGGAAAGAGAAAATATTATCTGATGATCTCTAGCTCCTGCTAAAGATGTTTCTAGATAGAATGCTCTAATTGCTAACTCTCTGTTATAGAATATGAGAAGAGCCGGATAGAATAAAGATGAAATATGTAGTTTTCAAACAGAACTTAGGGGTGCCTTGGTGGCACAGTTGGTTAAGCATCAGACTCTTGATTTTCAGCTCAGGTCATGATCCCAGGATTGTGAGATCCTGCCCATTATGAGGCTCCACACTGTGTTCAGAGCCTGCATGGATTCTCCCTCCCTCTCTGTCTGCCCCTCTCCCACTCAACATGCTCTCTTCCTCTCTCAAATAAACGAATAAATGAAAAAACTAAACAGAACTTAGAGAAAATACAGAAGGGCCAGAACAGTTTTTCAAATACAAGTGCTCTCAAAGGGAAATAGGCTCAGGGCAGGGGTCAAAATATAAGGTATATCTACAATAGCCAGGTCCTCAGAGAGATTTAAGTTTGAGCCTCCAGGTAAACAATAAGGCCACTAATTATATTTAGGGCAGGCCTTACTGCACTTCTGAAGAATCTTAAGACATTTCCTCACAGCAGCCACACACCCAACCCAGATACAGAGGAACAGGTCTCAGAAAGGAATGTGGGTGTGATTTTTGTCTAATGGTGTGAATTACAATTTGATACATAAGAAGCCTGCAATGGTCTTAAAAGAATAATATTATCGTGGACTTTGGGTTTTTTATTTTCTGGTGATAAATAACTGGACTAGCAATCTGAACAGGATTCCTTTCCTTCTACCTTCAATGCCAAGCAACTTGCCTCTCATGAGCCCAGGAGTTAGAGAGACCTTCTGGTCTCTATGTTTGGATGAGTTCCCTTTTCTCTATTGAACAGGCTCAGGGATTGTTCCTCTGTGTGCTGAAAACTTGATTGAAGACAGATGCAAATTCTGAAGTTTAACCATGAGAAGTTGTTGTCCTTTGGATCTCTGTGTGGGGGGAAGGAAGGGAAGTTGTTTGATAATGGCCTAGATATGAGTGCCAGTTACCCCTAAGGCACAAATGGTAGTGGGAACCTGAACAGTGATTGAGTCTTCCCTGCCTTACAGGCTTGGGAGGGTGTGACACTTAAAAGCAGAGAATAATATTACACAAGATTAGAGATCTGTTGTCTTTCTCTACTGCATTATTAAGGATATCCCAGCTATCAGATATAAATCCAATTGGCACTCAGAGAAAACAATCATCCATCTAAACAGATCCATCCTTCAAAAAAAGGAGATCCACATTGAATAATTGGAATATAAGAACAATCAAATAAAATAAGAAGGAGATGAACATGAAAAGAAAAAAGAAAAATAACATCACATAAGAAGAATCAAATATAATGCAAAATAACACAGTCTGGGGTACAAAATCATGATTTTTTAAACATAACATTTAGTAAATCATAGGAAATAACCACTTGTGAAAAGTTCATGTGCAACAAATAACTCCTAGCAGTGTTGAAAGGTAAAGAGAGAGAAATCATAAATAAAAAGATAAAATACTTGGGAGATCACTATAGGAGACTCAATGTGAGTAGAATAGGTGATTCAGATTGAAAAGGAAAAAGGATAAAGAAGGGACAATAAATTAAACAATTAGAGGGAAAAAATTTCCCTAAACTGAAAAAAGATCTAAGTGTAAAATTTAATAGTTTCACCAATTTCCATTCTGAGTGATAAAAATTATAGCCTGACACATGAATTGGACATCTGGGCATGAATTCAAAGGATGAAGAGAAAATTTATACATTTCAAAATAAAAAAAAATCAAGCTATTGCATAGAGAAAAATATCTGATCATGCTGGGCATGTCATTTACAATCCCAGAATCTAAAATAGTAGAATAAATCAGAAGTCTGCTGAGACAAAAGGACCCAGAAGTCCTTTACTTAGCCAAAATCTCATTCATCCTTTCTATGAGAAAGACATTAAAAATGTGCAAAGAATCTGAGACTATAATAATTCACATTTTCAGTACAGAGAACATCTGTGAAATGACTATGTAAATAAACGAATAAATAGAGGTAGCAAAGTGGGGGAAGATAAAGAAAAAGTAAATAATCTTGTGAAATGAACTTGGTGACATGAGTAATTTACAGATAATAATAAACTCACCTGGAGTGTGGAATATGAATGTCAATTAAGAGCTATTTAAATAGATGAGAAAATTTCTAATAGATACTAAATTGTCTCAGAACGACCTGGGTATGTGGGGAATATGGGTGGGGTGGAAGAAAGTAGAAGTGTTCCAGAGATCTTAGCTGGAAGTGGGACAAAGAAAAAGAGAAGGTAGAATAAAATATTCTAAAAATCTAATTTTAATGGGGAAAAAATAAGACTGGGGAGGATTCTGCACTGTTGTGGAGAAAAACAGTGATTTCTAATGCAGGAAACAATAGATAGCTTGTTTATGAAATATTAAAGCCAGGGCGCCTGGGTGGCTCAGTTGGTTGAGCGACTGCCTTCGACTCAGGTCATGATCCTGGAGTCCTGGGATCGAGTCCCACATCGGGCTCCCAGCTCCACGGGGAGTCTGCTTCTTCCTCTAACCTTCTTTCCTCTCATGCTCTCTGTCACTTTCTCTGTCTCTCAAATAATAAATAAATAAATTCTTTAAAAAAATATTAAAGCCGTTAGTTTCCAATTAAAAAGTAATATAAGTGAACTGGAAAATAATAAAAAAGAGCAGAATAAGATTATGTACCTATATTTTTATAACCAATGTGAAAGAAAAGTATTGTTATACTGGGTTCAAAAGAAAAGTGCTAATCACAGGTTCAAACAAATGTGCACAAACACATACACACACTTAATACAAAGTGGCATTTAGTTTTGAATGTTAAAGCTAGTGGGATGGGTAAAGGGATACCCAGTCCATATAAACAACAGAAAAGGAAGAATGGTGATATAATCAGAAATGATAGAATTTAAGTTTAAGGATATGAAACAAGAAAAAATATTGTGCCACGATAAGATACAAAACTGAAAAAAAAATTTAATAGTGTTTATATTATTAGCTGTGATTTCATTCAGTACATACATACTTATTGAAGTTAAGCCATTTTTTTCAGTTTTGCCTTTTATCATGCAGCTGAAAGCAGAAGATAGGTGTCTCATATCAAAGAGAGGGTAAATTCACTTTTCCTCCATCTTTTTTTTTTTTTTCCCCACTCATCCTTATGGATTGGATGAAGCTCACACTAACTGGAAAGGTCCACATGCTCTACTTAATTCACTAATGAAAATGCTAATTTCTTCTAAAAACACCTTCACAGACACTACAAGAATAATGTTTTATCAGCTATCTGGGCATCCCTTGGCCCAGTCAAGGTGACACAAAAAATCAACCATCACAATCCCATTTATTTAGTTCTAGGACTTACTCTAAAATGTGCTATTATTTTAATTACAGCTTCTTGGATGAAGGGGGAAAATCTTTATTAAATGCACATATTTCAAAAACATCAACGTGTAGAAAATATGCCTTAAAATGGAATAATACAGAAATCCCATAAGCCTTTATCTAAAATGAATTAATGTAATGACTTTGTGTTTAATGCTGAAGGCTGGATTTATAAAGATTCATTTAGAGATAGAATCTCAAATGTTGAGAGTAAAGACGAAAGGTTATAAACAGTTGTTTCTGAAGTTTCTAACAGAAGCATCTCCAAGTGGTAATATCATTAACCAAGTTGAAAGATACATGAAGAGAGGTGATTTGAAGGGAAGGAAGTTCACTTTGGGACCCTTTTTTTTTTTTTTCTTAAAGATTTGTTTATTTATTTGAGAGAGAGGTGTACATGGAGAAAGGGCAGAGGGAGAGTGAGAAAGAGAAAATCTCAAGCAGGCATTTTGCTATGCACAGAGCCCAGTGCTAGGCTAGATCCCAGGACCTCGAGATCATGACCTGAGTCTAAATCAAGAGTCGATGCTTAACTGAGCCACCCAAGTGGCTCCCACCCAAAACTTTGGAACCCTTTTAATTTGAGGTGCTTGTGTAACTTCTGAGTGGGTATATCCAATTGCATATAAAAAGAGTTATCTGGAAAGCGGGGTAGAATTTTTGCTTTGGTCAAAATTTGAGAGGTCATATGCAATATAACTACTTACTATATTACAATTAGTGGATCTGAATTTGTGGTTTTATCTTTATTCAAATTAGTATTATGCAGGAATATTTTATAATATAGACCACAATTTATTGATTTAAGATGCTGATATTTGAGCATTTCTGAAGTCAGGATATATCTAACAGTTACTATCAGTTAAGTGCAATAGTGGCGAGGTTATCAGAGTTAGTACATACACACATTTAGTCAATTGGTACTCATATTGTCATCGCTGAAGAGAAAAAATTGGATTTTATGTACTATTGATTGAGTTTGACATTTAAAATGTTTTTTTAAAAAAAATCACACTATGATTTCTTATTAAATCACAAAGTTTTGTGTCCTGAACTACATGGAAATAGAGCAGGAGTGTGTTGTCACTATTTGACAATGTTTTATGTATCAATAGTACCCACATATTAAGTGTCTACTTAAGTTGACGATATCTTATATTGTTGAAATATAGCATATCATTTTTCCAATTAACACAGAAAAATCCAGGCATCATTTTCATTAACATGTCAGATAAAACTTAAATGGAATTTCTAAGTTCAATCTTATCAAAGAGCCAGTCATTCTATATATTGGAAAAGAAAAAAACAGTCAATTCTTGACTGCACTGGTGTTACAAAGACTCTAATAAGAAAAAAAAATTTTTAAGAACTTTCAGTATGTAAGGCAGTAAGGTATTTTTGCCTAGGATTATATTATTTGCTGCAGTGTAGAGAGTAACCGGTACAATGTCTGAGTATTGTCTTCAAGTCATGTGTTTCACGTAGATAGTCATGTAGGTAGGCATCAAAGTGGCAACAAAACATATTCAAGTCAAATTTGACATTATAGATTCTGCATGTGGATAAAAGAATAGAAAACAATCATCATGTACAAAATATCAAAAATGTTCAGTGTTTCTCTAATTTTCATGAGAATTCTACAGTAATTTTGGTGAGACTCACTGCTGTGTCCTCTTCAGTCAATTGTAAAATAAGTACCTCTTTTTTACCATTAACTGTAGGTCAAGAAGAAAATGAACATACCACATTTCTTTTGATTGCTAATGAGGAAAAATATTTGACTCTGAATCACAGCTCTCAGAGCTGGAAGAAACCCCACAAGTCAAGTAGCCCAATTCTCACTATTTACAGATGAGTAAGTTGCCAAGCAGAAATAGCTTTGCCTCAAGATCTGAAGTCATTTAGTGGCAAAGTGAAGACTCTAGTCTAAGCTTTCGTGATCCTCAATTTAGATCCTCCATTAGAACCTGTTGCAATGAACATCCACAAGAATTAACAATATTGTTTCTATGTGTCATGAAGGGCAAATAAGATACTTTTCAACCCATAAATTGACATATAACCTGCATTTATGATTGTCACATATATGTCTGAAATGCTCGGAAGTTTTAGAAACTAAAACTTCCAAAAGAAAGCCTAATACCATGTTATATACATAAATACATTCTTTATAAGATATTAATTAAAGTACTATGATTACATTCATAACCTTAATTTTCAAAGATGATAATGTCTGTGATAGAAATTATTCATGGGGCTCACACAAAATCGGAAGCATAAATCAAGTATGTCATTAAGGATACAAAATAAAGATTATTTAGTACCCTCAGTGACAGTGATTACACAGTGTGTCAGATGTATTTCTGTTTCTTGAGATGCTGAACTAATTCTTTGTGGCATCCATCCTTCGTGATTTTACTATCTCTTGTTATTTCTTTGGCTAGGAATCAGTATACAATATGAGAAGAATGTTTGCTATGCTCAAAGGAAATTGAGACTGACAGTCAGAATCTTGAAAGAGAAAAGGCACTGTAGTAAAAAATCATTTCAGTGATAAAACAAAACTGTAAATTTGTTTTAATACCATTAAAATTTTCAAGGGCAGAAGCCAGCAAAGCAAAAGCATCTAGTGACTCTATAAAAAACTACTTATAAATAGCATGTGATGCCAAGGAAATTACTCCTTTTTGCAAAAGAAAATAGTGATTTCATCATAGATATATTTCTAATAGGACTTTATTTTACTCTAGCAAAATAAACTCATAGATTTCAAGTACATATCATGAATATCTGTACTATGAAAATATATAGAATGAGTACTACTCTATTTCTTTTTAATTAATTCACCTAAAAAGAATTTTTGCCTATATCATGGGTTTTATAGCTTTTGGTTATAAAACATGGTATGCTGACCTTGATTTCTGAATTAGAAGTTCTCAAAACATTGACAATTTGGTTTCTGTGCAAGGTATTAAATATGTGAATGGGTTAAACTGTGCCCCATATTTAGCTGAAAAAACAAAACAAAACAAAAAACTCTCAGAAACATTCAGCTCAGATTCTTCTGGCCCTTGGGCCAATGGAAAGTATCGAAATGGTGTCAAGTAGAGGTCTGAAGCAGAGCCCCAAAGAAGTAACAAGGGGCCATTTTAAACAGGTCATTACCAACTATTTTCTCAAGTCACAAGTTGTACTACATATTTGACTCATTTCTTAGCTTGGGGACAACTTTTTTTCTTGGACAGATAACATCGAAGTATGTCTTTATCAATCATCACGTTCTCTTTTCAACAAAATACTTGTTTCAGTGGGCCAGGTAAGAAAGACACATAGGCTTAATAAATACAACCTAAAGAAAAACTTGAACCTACACACTATCATCTGTGCCCCTGACTCTGTCAGTCTCTCTCTACCCCATCACACCTTTGTAACTATAAGAGTACTTTGCAGTTAAGTGTTACTTGTAATTCTTTTGCATTCTTTTTTAAAATTATTAGCACTGAAGTATAGTTGACATACAATATTATATTGGTTCCAGGTGTACAACGTAGTGAATGGACATTTATATTCATTGCTCAAGGCTCAGCATGATAAGTGTAGTTACCATTCATCACTAAACAAAGTTATTACAGTATTATTAACTATATTCCCTGTGCTGTACTTCTCATCTCTAGGACTTATTTCTTTTATAACTGCAAGTTTGTACCTCTTTATCCCCTTCAGCCATTTCATCCATCCCTGCCCCTCACTTTTGAGTTTTTAAAAATAATTAAGAGGCAACTTTAGTAAAAAGTCACTATAGGCAAGGCACTTAATTTTGTATTCTTTCTCTCCACCTATCGTTCAATGTCACTTTATGTTTGACTGGGACCCCAGAAAGAGGACTCTAAAATCATTACATCCAAACAGTGAAAGAAGGATGTCAGAATTGAAAGTCAGAGTAGCAAAGGATTACGGGACTGGGATAGAGAAAAGCTAAGGGATCAATAGGTCTGTACATAGAAGTAGGGCTTGGGAAGGGAAGAAATGAGGATTGAATTACAGGAAGAGGAGACTAAGATGTGGTAATAAATGAGGAAGATAAATTTGACACACTTGAAAATCTTAGCAGTACAGGAAGTATCAATTACTTCCTGGAAGAGTTCTGAAAATGTATGCAAGATAGAAATACTTTCTGGCATTTTGGCAAAGTTTAGTGAATGGTATCTCCTCTATGGTTACTTTGGTCTTAAGTGAGAGATTTAGAGTCAAAGTGCTTTTAAAGAGATTGCATGGCAAATCGCTCTTGGTGGGCTTTGAGCAGGCATGCCACCCATTTCCACATGGTTACTTTAGACACTGTTGCTCTTATTAAAATCCATATCCAGAAGGGATTACCTGCTTCTTCAGAGGTTATTTGTAATCCCTTGGGGGGAATCCTGCTGGCTAAGAAATCATTCTCCTTATTGTCCTATATCCTATTGTCATATATCCTAAGTAGGTGACTTTCACATTGTTTTGAAACTTGCAAAAACCAAAAGATACATTTTACATCTTAACCCAAAACACACACACACATGCAGATACCACACACACATATATATATACACATGTATGTACTCAGTTTTAAAAATAACAATAAATGCTTGCTTTTACTTTGTGCAATACACCTCGATATTTTCTTTTCCATTCTATTTCATTAAACATATTCCAAACTGACTTCAATATCCACTAATGTATAGAAGCATGACTGCAATTTGAAACACTGCCCTAATTTTTTTTTTTTAAATAAATTTGTGATTTTTCTTTGAAGCTCTCATTAAGTTTGAGCCAGGAGTTTTCAGTGCAAGTTATACTGGAACCAAGAATGAAACACCCACATGGGAAAAGCCATTTCAGGCCAACAAATAGTGACTCAAACAAGAAATAAGAGAAAATTTCTGCTCTTAGACAATTTAGTCTTTTAGAGAAAAAAAGATAATTTAATATGCAAACAGTGCATGATGTGTCTTATTAATAGAGGAAGTATATTCTGTTATGAGCTCAGAACATAAAAGCTTCATTTAGTCTAGAGAAGGGAAGAGTTCCTCTAGGAGGAAAGGCTTGAAAAATAAGTAGGACCTGAACAGTATGTTGGAGCCCTTAGAAAAAGAGGGACAAATGAGGAGGATTAGAAAAACATTTTAATAACAGTTAGGACAGTGTATTATAATGCCTGGAAGTGAGATTCTGATTTCAAAGACTGATAGTAAGTGGTGAAAGTTTATGCTTTAAAAATTCTCTGTTATTGATACAGAGTGCAGAGAAAGAGCCTCCTGTGGGCCAGGAGTTAACAGATAGTTACGGTAGAATGGCCCGAGTCATAAGAGAAAAGCCAGGAGAATATAATGTCACAGAGCCAATGGTGGAAAATGTTGCAAGGAAGGGAATGAATAAAAGGAGTGGATGAGAATAAAAGTTAAACTAAATAAGGACTAATTAAGGAGCCACTGAATTTAATTATATGAGGTCTTTGCTAAGATTAGAAAGTACAGATCAAGTGTGGTAGTAAGAGTGAAAGCTAGTTGATGAAAGATTGAAGGGAGACCAAAGGTAGGAGAATGGTAGTCTTAGTCTGGATAACTTATTCAATCATTTGTTATGATGGAAATATGCGATAGAAGCTATTTGGTGGTTTAGGTTAAACCAAAGGAAGGTTTATTAAAAAGATAATATGGAAATTTTCAATTGTGTACAAAAATATATAAAATACTGGTACCCATATAATCATCATTCACCTTAAATAATGTTTTCTGATATTGTTTCATTTGTTCTTAAGCCAATTTCTCCTTTCCTCTGCATTATTTTAAGCAAATCCTAAACATTGTGTAATTTCATTAACATATAATTTAGCCTCTGTCCCTAAGAAATAATCTGCTTTTTAAACTAATCACATAATTATACTACCCAAAACTTAATACTAATAAT
Organism: Nasua narica; assembly: GCA_028533885.1. NCBI lineage: Eukaryota > Metazoa > Chordata > Mammalia > Carnivora > Procyonidae > Nasua > Nasua narica. The sequence goes on along the minus strand of CM052802.1, from coordinate 106,269,495 downwards.
TGCTTAGTATTACTAAATATCCATTTAGTGTCCAAATTGTTTCATTTGTTACATAGGGGGCGCCTGAGTGGCTCAGTTTTTCCATAGTTCATTTTACCCTTTGAAATCTGGAGCTGTGGGGATGCCTGTGCGAACTGGGGGTGGCTGGCAGTTTGAGAAGCACAATGGGCAGAGACATGCCCTGACATGGAAGCCAGGGCTGGGAGAGCTGCTGTGGGGCACACAACCCAGGACACTGCAGTTTTTAGCAGTACAGACAAAAATGGAGTCAGTGTGGCCTGGAGAGCGCTTTATATTTTGGGTATTAACCCCATATCAGATAAATAATTTGCAAATATCTTCTCCCATTCAATAGGTCACCTTTTCATTTTATTGATCGTTTCCTTCACTCTGCAAAAGCTTTTTATTTTGGTGTACTCCCAGGCGTTTAGTTTTGCTTTTGTTTCCCTTTCCTGAGGAGACCTATGTAGAAAAATGCTGCTATACCCAATGCCAAAGAAATCACTGCCTATCTTTTCTTCTAGGAGTTGTATGGTTTTATGTCTCACCTTTAGGTCTTTAATTCATTTTGAAGTTTATTTTTGTATATAGTGTAGGAAAGTGTTCCACTTCTACTCTTTTGCATGTAGCTATCCAATTTTCCAAGGACATTTTCAAAGGACTGTCTGCAGCTGCTCTGGAAAATTGTATGGAGATTCCTCAAAAAGTTAAAAATAGAGCTACCCTACAATCCAGGAATTGTCCTGCTAAGTATTTACCCAAAGAATACAAATACTTGAGACTTCTATTGTTTCTTGAGAAAAGTTTGTATTGCTATGTACTTCCCTCTTAGGACTGCCTTTCCTGCATCCCAAAGATTTTGAACGGTTGTGTTTTCAATTTCATTTGTTTCCATTATTTTTTTAAAATTCTTCTTTAACTTCTTGATTTACTCATTCATTCTTTAGTAGGATGTTCTTTAACCTCCAAGTATTTGGGTTCTTTCCAAATTTTCTCTGATTGAGTTTAAGTTTCAAAGCACTGTGGTCTGAAAATATTCAGGGAATAATCCCAGTCTTTTGGTACTGGTAGAGGCTTGGTTTGTAACCCAGTATGTGATCTATTCTGGGAAATATTCCATGTGCATTCAAGAAGAATGTATATTCTGTTGCTTTAGGATGGAATGCTCTCTATATATCTGTGAAGTTCATCTGGTCAAGTTTGTCATTCAACACCCTTTTTATCTTGTTGATCTTCTACTTAGATGACCTGTCCATTGCTGTGAGTAGGGTGTTGAAATCCCCTACTAATACTGTATTATTATCAATGTGTTTCTTTAATTTTGTTATTTATTGTTTTATAAAATTGGCTGCTCCCATGTTAGGAGCATAAGTATTTACAATTGTTAGATCTTGTTGGATAGACTCTTTAATTATAATATGGTGTCCTTCCTTATTCTTAATGCAGTCTTTGGTTTAAAATCTAATTTGTCTGATATGAAAATTGCTACCCCAGCTTTCTTTTGATGTCCATTAGCATGATAAATGTTTCTTCACCTCCTTACTTTCAATCTGGAGGTGTCTTTGGGTCTAAAAAGGGTCTCTTATAGACTGCATATTGAAAGGTCTTGCTTTTTTTAACGCAATCTGATACACTGTGTCTTTTGATTGGAGCATTTAGCCCATTTACATTCAAAGTAACTATTGAAAGATATAAATTCGTGTCATTGTATTACTTGTAAAGTCACTGTTTCTGCATATTCTATCTGGTCCTTTCTGCTCTGAATTACTTTTGGGCTCTGTCTTTGCTTAATGGACCCCCTTTAATATTTCTTGAAGGGTTGGTTTAATGATCACACATTTTTTTAGTTCTGTTTGTCCTGAAAGCTTTTTATCTCTCTTTCTATTCTAAATGACAGTTTTGCTGGATAAAGTATTCATGGCTGCATATTTTCTCATTTAGCACCATGAATATATCATGCCAGCCCTTTCTGGCCTGCCAGGTCTCTGTGGATACGCTGCCAGCCTTAATTTTTCTTTTTTTTTTTAAATTTTTCTACCTCTATATGTTAAAGACCTCTTGTTCTGAGCTGCTTTTAGGATTTTCTCTTTGTCTCTGAGATTTGCAAGCTTCACTATTATATTTTGGGGTGTTGATCTATTTCTATTGATTTTAAGGGGTGTTCTTTGTGTCTCCTGGAAGTAAATGCTTGTTTCCTTCCCAGATTAGGGAAGTTCTCAGCTATAGGTGCTCCAATATACCTTCTGTCCCCCCTCTTTCTTTATATTGGGGGACCCCAATTATTCTAATGTGTTTCATACTATGTTATTTCTGATCTCTTGAATCCTCCCCTTGGGATCCAGTAGCCATTTATCTCTTTTTTTCTCAGTTTCTTTTTACTTCATCATTCTATCTCCTATATTACCAATTTTCTCTTCTCCTTCATTTATCCTAGCAGTAAGAGCCTCCATTTTTTATTGCATCTCATTAATAGCCTTTTTGATTTTGCCCTGATTAGATTTTAGTTCTTTTATTTTCCAAAAAGGGATTCTCTAGTGTCTTTTTCTTTTTCTTTTTTTTAAGATTTTATTTATTTATTTGAGAGAGAGAGAATGAGAGTATGAGAGGGGAGAGGATCAGAAGGAGAAGGAGATTTCCCGTTGAGCAGGGAGCACAACATGGGACTCTATCCCAGGACTCCAAGATCATAACCTGAGCTGAAGGCAGTCACTTAACCAACTCAGCCTCTCTAGTGTCTTCTATGCTTTTATTTTAAAGCCCTGATAGTATCTTTATAATCATTGTTCTGAATTCCAGCTCTGACATTTTACTAATATGTATATTTACCAAGTCTCAGTCAGTTAGCACTCTCTCTTGTTCTTTTTTCTGAGAATTTTTCTATCTTGTCATTTTGTCCAGATAAGAATAGATGAATGAGAGCATAAAATACAAAAGTATCAACCACAACATCAGTGAAATGTACACTAGACAAATCAGAAGAAATCAGAAAACAAAAAAAAAAAACAAAAAAAAAAGGAAAAAAAGAGAGAAAGAGAGAATATAATCAACCAGTTGGACACAACAGGATGATATACCAGGTCCTGGGTGTATTTAACTCTGTTTCTTAGAAGACACTAGATCTCAAAATTTTAAAGAAAGAAAAATTCATATATGTACAAAAATAAAATTGAATTCAGTGAAAGGAAGCCAAAAGTGAAAAATATATCTATAAAATATAAATGTAGGGGTGCCTGGGTGGCTCAGTTGGTTGGGCAACTGCCTTTGGCTCGGGTCGTGGTAGCGGAGTTCTGGGTTCGAGTTCCGCATCGGGCTCCCGGCTCCATTGGGAGTCTGCTTCTGCCTCTGACCTTCTCACCTCTCATGCTTGCTCTCTTTCTCTCTGTCTCTCTCTCTTTCTCTCTCTCTCAAGTGAATAAATAAAATCTTTAAAAAATAAATAAATAAATAAATAAAATAAAATGTAAATGTAAAAATGAAAATTAAAAGTCTTTAAAAATTTGATAAAATAGGAAACTAATTGAAAAGGGAAAAAAGAAAAAAGAAAAAGGATATTTTTACCCAAAAGACTAAACCACGAGAAAAACCCCTCAAATTCTATATACTATTTTTCCCTAGCCCTAGAGTTTTGCAGTTCTGTGTGATCAGTAAACTTGGTCTGAGCCAGATGCTCCTGCTGGCTTTCTGGGGGTGTGGCCTGGCCTGCTAATGCTCAGGAGTCTGCCTGGGCAGAGTTGCACCGCCCTTGCCAGGGGGCCAGGCCCAGTGTAAGCTGCTCTGGATTGCTCTATGTGGCTTCCATTCCCTGAAGGCTTTCTGCCCCAGCTTGGAGAATGAAAATAAAAATGGCCACATCCTGATCTCCACCCCTGCAGCTGAATGATAGTGGACCCCATCTTCCATGCGCCCTCAGGGAAAAGCAGTCAATCACTTTTGTTTCCCTAGTTTCTGTCCTCACTCTGTGTTTACCCAGGCTGTGACCAAGCATTTTTATCTGAGACACAAGACCCCCTTCTGAGTCTCCGACCTTTACAGACTCCTGTAGCACCCACCCACGCCCCTCCTCCCAGGAAAAGGATGAGGGTCTCGCTGTGGTTCTGCTGCTTGCTGGGCCCCTACTTGGAGAGCAGTCACCTGATTGTGCCACAGTTCATGTTTATGGCAACGCAGAGCTGAAAGCCCACTCCCGGTCTTGCTGATGGTCGCAGGCTTCCCTGCTCCAATGCCTGGGAACTCTACCACACTCAGCCACCTCCGGTCTTTCTGTAACCCTGGGGATCCAGAGACCACATTGCCCCATCTAGGATTCTGCCCCCAGTTTTCAGGCGGGGATGTCCCTCACTGGAGCAGACTTCTAAAAGTTCTTATTTTGTACCCCACTGCTGTATTACTTTCCTGTGCCAGCTTCCAGAGACTCCCTCCCTTTGTGGTTTATCTTTGGATATATTCCCTCAGATTCACTGCTCCACAACTCCTACCTTGCAAAAGTGATTGCTTTCCTTCTATAGAATTACAGCAATTCCTTTCTTAGCGCTCAGGTTGAGTTCACAGGTGTTCAGAGTCATTTGATAGCTATCTATCTGAATTCAAGGGACCAGATGAAACGGAAGGAGAGAGAAAGAGACCCTTCTCTTCCATCATCTTCTCTCCTCCTATTACTACTCTTTCATTGCTGGTTTTATTTATTTGTATCTTTGTTTTTGATGAGTCTGGCTGAAGTTTTATCAATTTTGTTTATCTTTTCAGAGAATCAGCTCTTGATTTCATTGGTCTTTTCTATTGCTTTTTTTAGTCTCTATTTCATTTCTTTCTGCTCTGATCTTTATTATTTCCTTCTTTCTACCCACCTTGGACTTTGCTTGTTCTTTTTATAATTTCTTTAAGCATAAAGTTAGATTGTTCATTTTGGGTTTTTCTTGTTTTTTGCATCACTATAAATTTCCATCTTAGAACTGCTTTTGCTGTGTCCCAAATATTCTGGACTGTTGTGTTTCATTTTCATTTCTCCCCATGTATTTTTTTTAATTCCTCCAATTTCTTCATTGATATATCAGTTGTTTAGTGGTATGCTGTTTAGTTTCCACATTTTTATGTTTTTCCTAGGTTTTTCCTTGTGTTTGATTTCTAGTTTCATACTTCTGTGGTCAGATAGTCAAGTGTGTTGAATCTCAGAATTTGGGATGAGGGCTTAGCTGTAGATAGAGGAAAAGAGAAACGCTTGGAAACAGGTTTAAGTTTATCAGCACAGAAGTAGGAATTTTGGGAATTTCAGTCCACTAATAACCATTTTTCTCTCTAAAGGAAGTGTAAAGTCATTTGTTGAATATGAGGGTGAAAGTAGAGCTTGTTAAAGGAAAAATGAGGAACCTAGTCTATCATGGTCCCTATTTTCCTAGAATTCTAGAAGAATTGAGGTTTCTCACTGATGATTTCAGTTATCTATTTTTTTCACGATTCTTTTCTTTTATTTTAATGTCCATTATAATTGTCTAGAACCACATACAATATTCCAGGTATGGTCACAACCCTTATTCTATACAAAAGTGACCATGTTGCTATTTCCAGTTTTTAATTTAAACATATTTATAAATATTTCTATTTAAATAAATACAATTTTACATGAATCCACTCTTAGTGGCAGATCATATCTGCTGTTATATGGTTGTTATTACTGATATTTTTCTTTTTCTTTTTTACTTGATTAACTGCTATCTCTTCCCACCCTTCACCTAGATCAACCCTCAACTCTGTCCCATATGTTAACAATGTGACATATTTATATGTTAATATTATGTTAACATAGTAATATGTTATGTAATAATATGTAACACAAGCCTATTTTCTAACACACTTTCTTCATGTTTACAAAATTATATATAAACATATACATGTATACACACAATCTACTTATGCATATATATATTTGCTATTGTTCAAAATGGGATGATCATTTTTTTCTGCAGATTTTGTTCACTTAAAATGTTTTGAAAATGCTTCAAGTAAATTGGTAAAATATTGATTCTTTTATAGTGGGCTACATAATGTTCCAAATGTAAATAGAATATAATTTAGCCAACCCTTTCCTATTGGTTGATTTTAAACTTTTCCCCCAGTTTATAGCACTATGAAAAATATTGCAATTAAATATCTTGTAGTTATAGCCTTAGATAGTAATGCTTTTATTTTTATTAGGTTCTTAGGAATGCTATTTCTAAGGTCAAGTGTGTATTTCAGATTTTAAAAGATGCTGCCAGATTGGCTTCTGAAAACAATATAAAACTTGACATTTCCACCACTGAGAAGAGACTATCTTTTTACTGGGATTCTTACTATAGGAGGTATATCTCTCTTTTTAGAAAATGTTTGTGGGTCTAATAAATATAAAGTGATATTTTATTGTTAACCTAATTTGCATTTTGCTGATGACTGAAGAATTTGAACATCTTTTTATATTATTTTGCTCTTTCAATTTACTCATCTATGAATTATTCAACCAATATCTTGTGCCCATTTATTCATTTGGGCTTTTTATTTTCCTTATATATTTGTAAGGACTATTTGTGTTGAGTGCATATGTTTGTCTGTGTCTGTGTTTGCCAACTATATAAGAAATATTTCCTGAATGTTTCGTTTCTTTATTAATTCTGTTTACATTTTTCGTTAATTAAAAAATATATTGTTAATTAAGTATTTTTTCTTTATTATGTATATTTTTCCAGTATTTTTTAAGAAAGGTTTTATTTATTTATTTGACAGAGAGATAGAGAGCACAAGCAGGGGCAGTGGGAGAGGGAGAAACAGACTCCCCACTGAGCCGGGAGCCAGATGTGGGGCTTCATCCCGGGATCATGACCTGAGCCGAAGATAGATGTTTAACTGCCTGAGCCACCCAGGTGCCCCTATAATTTTCCAGTCTTGTTTAGAATGTCTTCCCTACTCCCCTACTCCTTGATTTTATATATATATATATATATATATATATATATATATATATATATATTCCTTAATTTTTTACAGACTTTTAATTTTAATTTATATTCAATTTTTTAATGTACCTAAAGTTTACTTTTTTAAAAAATGTGGCAGATTGTGTGGGTTGGCTTATTTTATAATAGTGCCACAAATCCCATCTCCTGGCATTTCTCAGTTATCAAGGATAGAAGCTAATATTTGATATCTCAGGTTCCTTTGCATTTTCAGGGCCATATGAAAATCGGCTATTGGCAAAAGTCCCTGGCAAAGGCACTTCTCTGAGTAAAATCAAAAGCTTGTTAAAAGCAAACAAAAAAAACCATGAAACCTCTTTTCTTTATACTCTTTTACCGTTCTTGCTTGTCTGTAATTTGGATATTGTGCCTTCAGTTTCTGTGGTTGTTTTGCCATGATGAGAATGAAAACCACACTGAGGATGGGGGAGCAGAAAGATAAATAGAAAAGAGATTGTGTCTGTAGCTGGCATGGGCAGAACTACACTCCACCAGACTTAAGTGAAAAAAATAACCCTACATATGTTTAAGCTACTGTATCACAAGGCTTCTGTTACTTAAAGCTGAAAACCGATCCTAACAGGTATAGGAGCCAACATATATTTTCTTCCAAAGGTTTATAGCCAGTTCTGCTCATCTATCTTTTCCCATTAAAATGCCATCTGTATCATTTATTAAATTATCATATATATTGAGATCTATTTTTGGATTCTTTATTCTGTTCCACTGAGTTATCTTTCTAGCCCTATGACATTTAACACATTGATTTGACTACAGTGATTTTATTTATACACATACACACATATACATACACACATACACACATGCACCTACACACACACACACACACACACACACACACACACACACACACACACAGAATATACCATTGCCTTATATGTAGGGAGAATGCTTTAAAACTATTCCCTCTTCTAAGAAAGTCCCAAAGAGTTCAACCAAGTAGTTTTCAGAGCTCAGACCTATATATTACTGGGGTTCCTGAAGAAGAGAGTTACAGAGAGTAGTGTAATGAAGGCAGCACTGCTTTGTGGTCAGGAAATTTTTATTTCAGGTTTGATCTGTCAAGTGTTTGCCCCTACACATGTTCTTTCCCTTTCCCAGTCTCCTATTGGCTCATCCAGAACAATAGGGTTGACAATGGGTGATCCCTGGTGTCCCATACAGCAGTAATAGGCTATGATATCATGGATTTCCAGAGTAGGGTGTTTCTTGTAACTACTTCATTCCTTCTCCTTGTAAATATGAAAATTTCTGTATTTGGAATCCATCATCTTCAAATACAATAAATTACCTGTCTACTTCTGTTTAGTTTTAAAAACCAAATGCACATATTAACTTTCTTCTTCTCTCATTGGTTGGGAGGGCACTTGGTGAATTTCTGAAAAAGGACAAATATTTAATGTGAGTTGGCTCACCTACAGGCAAATTCTTTTTTTTTTAAAGTGTTTTTATTTTTTTTTAAAGATTTTATTTATTTATTTGACAGAGAGAGAGAGAGAGATCACAAGTAGGCAGAGACACAGGCAGAAAGAAAGGGGGAAGCAGGCTCTCCACCGAGCAGAGAGCCCGATGTGGGCTCAATCCCAGGATCCTGAGATCATGACCTGAGCTGAAGGCAGAGGCTTTAACCCACTGAGCCACCCACGCACCCCAACCTACAGGCAAATGTTTACAGACCTCAGCCTTGGCAACAGAGAATAGACAGGCAACTAGAAGGAGCCGTATTTCTGAGAACTACTATATTTAAGAAAACAATGGGTTCTTCCTGGGGTTAGAGGAAACATTTGGGATTAGAATTTACATGGCTACATATAGATACTGCTTAGGCATTGCCATTTTTGTTTGTCCTTTATACTGTCAAAGTAACATTTAAGCTATTTTCTCACACATGCAAATCAATAGTTTTTTGAGCATATAAAGATGAAAAAGGTCAAATCATATACCCTCCCAAAAGTCCTTTTCATCTATACCAAAAGAAAAATTATAGTCAGATGTTGGTTTAAAGTGAATATAAAAAAAACACCAAGAATTAAATGGAGTAGTCTTTCTCCTTCCTTCCAACTTATGTTGCAAGTTGATTCTGGCTTCTGGGTCATGATTCTTCCCCAGGATTAAGACAAATGGATTGATCAGGAGATTCAGTCATTTGAAATTTATTTTCCTTTGTTTAACTTTAGGTTAGCTGAGGAATTTTAGCTATCCTAATTCATCTTCAAATTTAATTTAAAATATGATAACTAATGACCTCAATTCAAATCATTTGCAGAACCTCACAGCCTTATAAATATGGATTATAATAAGAATAATGATTTATAGATAATGGGCTTTTTGTCTTTCTCGTGAATGTTCTTATGGCTGAAGGAGTATGAAAGGTCAGTCCTGCTGGGTCCTATTCCTGTCTTTCTTTCTTTGTGTCTGTCACTTTACCTGTGACTTTAAGTCCTTAATGTTACCACTATCCCAGGAAAATGTAATCCAGGATAGATGGCAGGACAAGTGGAAATATCAGGATACAAACTTGATTATATTTTTCTCTTGTTACAAGGTTAAAAACCATGGAGATGATTTTCTGGTTCTCCTTTTCTGAGTTTCATTAAAAGCAATAAAAAGGATCTAATGCATTTCTTTATCTTCCACCAGGTATGTGAAAGTCCGGAAATACCTGCTAATATGTACCATTTGAAAAGGAGGAAACAGGAAGCTGGAAGTGAACAAAGTATAAAATTGATAGAAAGGATGTTCACCAAACTGCTCCACCATTGTCATTTATGTCCTCTTTAGAGGAACTTCAGAGAATTCAACAAAATGTAATTCAAAGTTAAGGAAATCATTCAATGGGACCAGTGGACAATGATGCCTTTCTGGACCTTCTGGCAGGTGGGAGCATCCTGGTTGTATACCACAAACCTAGACCCTAGACTCCGGATTCTTCAGGCTATTACTGAATAGTTTTGTGGCATTAGATAGGTAATGTGACTTCTCCTGACTCATTTTCCTTAACTGTGAAATGAGGTTAAAATGAGACTAATAATGGTGCCTACTTTATGGGGAGCTTATGAAGGGCAAATAAGAGTACATGTAAGTAGCACAGAGCACAATGTCTACATAGAGTTGATATTGAATAAGTGTTGGTTACCATCATCGGGTCCAGACATGTTTGTCTCAGTGAGTGAGAAATAGGTCTAGTAGAAGTTAGCAAGAAGCTTTCTCATTAACAGTGAAACTGCAGATTTTGCTTGTGGGACAACAGTATAGTATTCCCTATATTCCCTGATTCTTCTTAGTCCCTGAAAAAATAAGGAGAAAAACAGAGAGTACTTGTTGTAATGTCTCCTCCTCCAACTAATAGGAACTTCCAGTGGGTGAATAGTAGTCTAATCTAAGGTATAGTAAATGAGTCATAAGCTGCACTTCTTCCTCTTTTCTATCCCAAGCTTTTCAAAGCTTCTAAAGTGGATAAAATAATGCATAATATATGCAGGAGCAAAAAAAATCATAGAGATTGTTACTATCAAATGACATGCCCACTACTTTAATTAGTCAGAGCTCTCTCCTAGAAATCCTATATACAAAGTGCTACATTCTTTGGAGCTTTTTGGGAAGCATTGTATGTAAAATTTATGCTTAAGAAAACATAAAACATGAAACAGACTTAACATATCTTGCTCAACAACAAAATTATTGAGATTCAAATAACAGTTCCATTAATCAGCACTGCCTCTAATGAGAAGCTAATACTTTAATAATCATTATGTCTGTTTGATATTCCTTGTGGGGGATGTTGTCTAGGAAGTTTCTTTAATCATTTACCTTTCCTTGGCATAAGTACCTTAATGATACATAGAATGTCTTGAAAACTTCAAACCCTTAGGAAAAGAATTCATAACTGAACACACTTAAAGAGCAGCAGAGATTTTTAATATTCTCTACCTATTCCACCAAAATTATTACTCTTTCCAGTTTGTAGGAGTCTGCTTTTGACTGATACATTTCTAGATTTTAACTTATTCTAAGAATAAATTTATTTTAAGAATGGGATTCCCTATGTCCATTGATTGTAGGAAAAAAGATCATAAATTATGTTGTGGAAATTGGGACTGGAACAGGAATGTAGAAAAAAGTTGTAAATAACTTTTGACATTTTATTATTTATTTATTTTGAAAGATTTTATTTGTTTATTTGACAGAGAGAGAGACCACAAGAAGGCAGAGAGGCAGGCAGGGCAGGGAGAAGCAGGCTTCCTGCTGAGCAGAGAGCCCAACATGGGGCTCCATCCCAGGACCCTGAGTTCATGACCTAAGCTGAAGGCAGAGGCTTTAACCCACTGAGCCCCCCAGGCACCCCAATTTGTGACATTTTAAAATATCCTACTATGTTTATACTGGTAGCATAAAATACAAAATGAGGTAATTTGACTATTTTAATTTCTTTAGAAATCAGTATTAGAGAAGTTCCTTTTTCATTACATTTTCTTAAGGATAGCAATTTTAAGTAGTCTACAAAATAGGACAATCCATTAATATTCCAATTATAATCAAACGGATGACTTTATGTACAACTAATTTTTACTTATAGATTAATGAGAGATATAATATTAACTTAAGGTGAATTGAAGTACCTCAAAACAATTTTTTTTAGTTTTGCTAAGCAATTCATGAGGAAAAGTGACATCAGTTGACAAAAAATGATCCATGAAGTCTGTAATACTTTTTGAAATTATTCTCCAATCAGCTGTAACAAATGATCATAGGTTCAGAAATGATAGGTTAATAGCATTGCTACAGGTAGTTTACTTGAAGGATCTACATGTTCCGTTAAGTAACGTTTAATAGTGCCTAACTTTGTAATGTTTAAATGACAAATAACAAGTAAAAATAATATGTGAGGTGTTATTATTTTATGACATAACAGAATGGATGAAACAAATAAACTAGCTGCTGTTTGAGGGGAAAAACCCACAGATTTCAATGAGAGTATCTAAAGAGTATCGTTGTCACAAATGGGCCAGGAATCAGGGCCTGATTTGGCAAATATCCTTAAATGGCCAAAATATATTTTGTGAAATATATTCTCATTTTTTTCTTCCAGATTTTGAGAAATAATTGACATTGAATACCATATAAGTTTGAGGCAAACAGCATGATAGTTTGATTTACATATATTAGGGACTGAGTACCACAATAGTTTCAGCTAACATCCCTCTTCTCATACAGATACAATAATAAAGAAAGAAAAAAAAGTAGAAAAAAATTTCTTTTCCTTGTGATGAGAACTCTTAGGTATTACTCTCAGCATCTTTACTGTATATAATACAGCAGTGTTAGTTGTAGGAATCATGTTGTACATTACATCTTTAATAGTTATTGATCTTATAACTGGAAGTTTGTATCTTTGGACCACCTTCCTCCAATTGCCTCTCCCGGCACCCTCCATCTCTGGTAACCAACCACAAGTCTGATCTCTTTTTGAGTTTATGAGTTTGTTTGGTTCTTTTCTTTTTCTTTTTGGATTCTACATCTAAATAAGATCACATAGTATTTGTCTTTGTCTGACTTATTTCACTTACCATAATGCCTTTAAGTTGACCCATGTCATCACAAACAGTAAAATTTCCACATTTTTTTAATGACTGAGTTATATTCCATTTTAAGTGTATACCACAACTTCTTTATCCATTCATCCACTGACAGACACTCTGGTTGCTTGCATGTCTTGGCTATTGTAAATAATGCTGCTATGAACACAGGCACACAGATATCTTTTTGAATTAGTGTTTTCATTTTTCCTTGGATATATTCCCAAAAATGGAATGGTTGGCTCATATGGCAGATCTTTTTATAATTTTTTGAGGATCCTCCATACTGTGTCCCGTGGTGGCTATACCAAATTACAATTCCACCATTGTATGGGGGTTTCCTTTTCTCCACATTCACACCAGCATTTGTTATCTCCTGTCCTTTTGATAATGGCCATTTTACAGATGCAGGGTAATTATCTCACTGTGGTTTTTTTAAATTTGCATGTCCTCATGACAGATGATGTTGAGCATCTTTTCATGGACTTGTTTGCCTTTTATATGTCTTCTTTGGAAAAATGTCTTCAGGTTCTTTGTCCAGTTCTTAAATTGGGTTATTTCTTTGCTATTGAGTTATAGGAGTTATTTATGTATTTTTGGTATTAACCCCTTATCAGATATATGGTTTGCAATTTTTTTTTCCTATTCCCTAGGTTGTCTTTTTGTTTTGGTTGTTTCTTTTGCTGTGAAGAAGATTTTAGTTTAATATGGTCTCATTTATTTTTATTTTGTGGCTTGTGCTTTAGGTATCATATCAAAAAAAACTATTACCAAGATCCACATCAAGGAGTTTTATTATGTTGTTTTACAGGAATTTTATGGTTTTATGTCTTACTTTTTACTCCATTTGGAATTAATTTTTTAATCCATTTGGATTAAAAATCAGATTATATTTTAATCCATTTGGGATTAATTTTTGTGAGTGATAATAATATATGGGTCCAGTTTCATTCTTTTACATGTGGGTATCCAGTTATCTCAGCATAACTTTTTTTTTTAAAGATTTTGTTTAATTATTTGACAGAGAGAGATCACAAGTAGGCAGAGAGGCAGGCAGAGAGAGAGGGGGAAGCAGGCTCCCTGCTGAGTAGAGAGCCTGATGCAGGGCTTGATCCCAGGACGCTGAGATCATGATCTGAGCTGAAGGCAGAGGCTTTAACCCACTGAGCCACCCAGGCACCCCTCAGCATAACTTTATAAAGTGTCTTTTCTCTATTAAATATTCTTGACTCCCTTGTCAAATACTAGTTGACGGTATATGCTTGGATTTATTTCTAGACTTTCAATTCTGTTCCATTGATCTATTTATCTGTTTGTTTTTTTTTAAAGATTTTATTTATTTATTTGACAGAGAGAGAGAGATCACAAGTAGGCAGAGAGACAGGCAGAGAGAGAGGGGGAAGCAGGCTTGCTGCCAAGCAGAGAGCCAGATGTGGGGCTCGATCCCAGGACCCTGAGATCATGACCTGAGCCAAAGGCAGAGGCTTTAACCCACTGAACCACCCAGGTGTCCCTATTTATGTTTTTAAGTCAGCACCATTCTGTTTTTATGACTATGGCTTTATGGTAGAGCTTGGAATGAAGTGTGATGTCGCCTGCTTCATTCTTCTTTCTCAGAATTTCTTTGATTATTCAGGGTATTTTGTGGCTCCATAAATTTCCATAAATTTTAGGAGTGTTTTATATCTGTTAAAAATGTCATTGGAGGGGTGCCTGGGTGGCTTGGGTCATAGTCTCTGTGTCCTGGGATCAAGCCCTGCATATGGCTCTGCTCAGCAGGGAGCCTGCTTCCCCCCTCTCTCTCTGCCTGCCTCTCTGCCTACTTGTGATCTCTCTCTCTGTCAAATAAATAAATAAAATATTTTTTAAAAAATGTCATTGGAATCTCGATAGAAATTGTAATAAATTGGTAGATGGCTTTTGGTAGTATTGTTACTTTAAAAATATTAATTCTTCTAATCCGGGAACATGGAGTACCTTTCCACTTATTTGTATCTTCTTCAATTTCTTTCATCACTGTCTCTTTACATTTATTTCTAAGTATTTTATTGTTTATGATATTGTAAATAGGATCACTTTATTTCTTTTTCAGAAAATTTGTTGTAAGTGTATAGAAGCGCTACTGATTTTGTATGTTAATTTTGTATCCTGCAAGTTTACTGAATTCATTAATTAGATGTGCTGTGTTTTGGTTTGAGTCTTTAGGATTTTCTATATATAAAATCATGTCATTTGCAAATAGAAATAATTTTGCTTCTTCCTTTACAATTCTGATATCTTTTATTTCTTTTTCTTGCCTGACTGCTTTAATTGTAAGGTCTTCTAGTACTATGGTGAATAGAGGTAGTGAAAATGAACATCCCTCTTTTGTTCCTGATCTTAAAGGAAAAGCTTTCAATCTTTCACCATTGAATATCATGTTAACTGTGAGCTTGCCATATAAGAACTTATGTTGAAATATGTTTCTTCTATGCCTAATTTCTTGGTGTTGTTTTTTTTTTAATTATGAATGGTTGTTGAATTTAGTCAAACTTTTTTCCTGTATTTATTGTGACAATTATATGATTTGTTTCTTTTATTTTATTAATGCAATGTATTACATTGATTGATTTGCATATGTTGAGCTATGCTTGCCTCCCAGGGATAATCTGCATTTTGGATCATGATGAATAATCTTTTTAATGTGCCGCTCAATTCAATTTACTAGAATTTTGTTGAGGATTTTTACCTCTATATTGATTGGGATATTGGCCTATAGTTTTTGTTTGTTTTGTCTTTTGTTTTTTTGTTTTTTCCTAGTATTGTCCTTTTCTGGTTTTGGTGTCAGGATAATACTGGCCTTATAAATGAATGTAGTGGTATTCATTCTTCAAATTTTTTGGAAGACTTTGAGAAAGATCAGTGTTAATTCTTTAAATTTTTGGTAAAATTCACCTATGAAGCCATCTGGTCCTAAGCTTTCCTTCACTGGGATATTTCTTCTTACCAATTCAATCTCCTTACTAGTAATTGGTCTATTGAGATTTTCTATTTCTTCCTGATTCAATTTTAATAGGTTGTTTGTTTTTAGGAATTAAAAAAAATTTTTTTCTAGGTTGTTCAGTTTGTTGGTATATAATCGTTCAAGAAGTCTCTTATAGTCCTTTGAATTTTTGTGTTACTAATTGCAATAGCTCCTTTTTCATTTATAATTCTGAAGATTTGGGTCCTTGTCTTTTTTCCTTGGATCATCTAATGAAGGATTTGCCATTTTTATTTTTTTCAAAAAGTTAAATCTTAGATTGGTCGATCTTTTTGTTTGTTTTCCTGTGTTTCCTTTTGTCTGCTGACTTTGGGCTCAGTTTGCTCTCTCTCTCTTTTTTCTCCTAGTTCCTTAAGGTGTAGAGTTGGCTTGTTTATTTGGGTATTTCTTGATTTTTAATGTAGTTATTTGTCACTATGAACTTCCGTCTCAGAACTGCTTTCACTGCACCCTGCAACTTCTGGTATGTTGTATTTCCATTTTCATTAAAAATTCTTTAGAAACTTTGTCCCTCCCCCCCTTAATTTCTTCTTTGACCTATTGATTGTTGAGAAGGGTTATTTTATTTCCATATGTTCATGAATTTTCCAACTTTCCTCTTGTTCTGATTTCTAGTTTCATGCCATTGTTCTTAGAGAAGGTATTTGATATGATTTCAAGCTTCTTGAATTTGCTAAGACCAGTTTTGTGGCCTAACACATAGTTTATCTTAAAAAAAAATATTCCATGTATGCCTGAGAGGCATCTATTCTACTGTTGTTGGATAAAATGTTCTATATGACTGTTCTATATATGTCCCTTTGGCCTACAGTGTTGTTCAAATCCACTGTTTCCTTATTGATTCTCTGTCTGCGTGATCTATCTGTTATTGAGAATGGACTAAAGCCCCCACCTGTTATTATATTACTGTTTACTTCTCCTTTTAGCTCTATTGATTTTTGATTTATATATTTAGGTGCTCCAATTTTGAACACAGAAGTGTTTTTAAGATATAACAATTTACAATTGTTATATCTTATTTATGTACTGACCCATTTATTATTATATAATGACCTTTGTCTCTTTTTACCATTTTTCATTTAAAGTCTATTTTGTTCAGTGTAAGTATATAGCTACTCCTGCTTCTTTTTGGTTACCATTTGCTGGAAATATCTTTTTCCATTCCTTTGCTCTCAGACTATGTGTGCCTTTAACTAAGTGAATCTTTTGTAGGCAGCATATTGTTGGAGCTTAGTGTGGTTTTTTTTTTTTTCTTTAGTTTTTCAGGCATTCTATGTCCTTAATTGAATAATTTAATCAATTTATGTTTAAAGCAATTATTTATAGGTCAGGACTTAATATTGTTATATTACTTGTTTTCTGGCTGTTTTGTAGATCCATTGTTCCTTATTTCTTACCCTGCTATCTTTTTGTGTGTGTTGATATCTTTTGGTATTAGCTTGTTTTGATTTATCATGTTCTTTTGTGTAATAACTACGGGATTCTCCCTTGTGTTTACCGTGAGACTTAACACAAAATGTCTTAAATTTCTAACACCTTATTTATACTGATAATAATTTCAATACTGCTAATAATTTCAGTAAAATTCAGTAAAACTCATGCTTTAGGTTATTACTATTATAACTTACATGATTTATTTATTTATTTTTTTTTTAACTTACATGATTTAAAAAGTATTGTATAACTAGTAACAGATTATTATACTTTTGGAGGCATTTTACCTGATTTTTCATGATCCCTGATTCCTTCCATTGGTATTTGCATACTTAAGTAATTGAGCTCCTCTTCCAGACTTGACAGATTTCTTTTTATTTTCTTTTTCTTTTTTTTTTATTAATTTTATTTATTTACTTAAGAGAGAGAGAGAGAGAGCATGAGAGGGGAGAGGGTCAGAAGGAGAAGCAGACTCCCTGCTGAGCAGGGAGCCCGATGCCAGACTTGACAGCTTTTCGCCAATCAGCTATTAGCTTCTGGGTGTGTCTACTGGTCATGTCCTTGGGTGGGTGGGGCATGCTATTATGGTCTGTTCTGGAGAGAGGCAACTGATCAAGTTCTAAGGATGGAGATGGGAAAGTGTGCCAGTGGCTGAAAATAGTTGGATAGGACTGCTGACTTGGTTCCTACCACCTGGAGGCTGAAGGATGGGCTTCATGGTTGCCTAAATTGTTTTGGTCAGCCTTACTAGGTGTTTGGGACTAGGTACTATATTCAGCAGTAGATGGGGCTATGAATTAATTTCCCAGCCCTGGTGGGATGGCTGGATGGGACCCAGGACCTGTATGGCTTGTTGTTTGGGAACCCAAATCAGTACAGCGTGCTGAATTCCCTGGTCAGGGGAGGCCACTGGTTTTGGTCTATGGGGGGCGGGGGAGCCATGGGCTGTGCTCTCTGTCCAAGCGCTATAGTACCTGGGGCTTCTGAGTGGGCTATGCAGCTTCTCATGCTCTGGTCAGATCCATGTTGAGTAGGATGAAGGCTATATTCAGCAATGAGTGGGACTATAATTAAACTCACTGCTGGAGTGCAGCAGAAGCAGCTCTAAAGCTGATAAAAGTCTTTGCTGTCTTAATTCAAGCTGACCTGCCCTCCAAGTTCCTTGACCCAACAGGGTCACAGCTTTGCTCCGCAAATTATTAGCTCTGCCCACCCTTTGGCTCAAGGACCAGCAGCACAGCTTCCAGGTGGTTGTGGCAGCCCTTCTAGTCAGGTGGGGCCAGAACACACTCTGCACAGTGGGTGAGGCTATCTCTCAGCTGTTTTGCCCAGGCAGGAGGGAGCAGAGCCACTCCTGGGTACGCTCAATCTCCCAAGCAGGCTCTCCAGTCAGAAGGAGCCAGGAGCTACCCTCAGCCTTGGCTGTGTATCATCCCACTTCCTGTGCATAGCGGGGGGAACTCTGCACCCGATACTGACTTTGCTCTGCAGGTGATCAGCCCTGCTTGCCTATCTCTCAGCTCGAGTGCCGCTGGGGCTCACAGCTTCCAGGATTTGTCTCTAGCCCTTCTTGTCATGTGGGGCTCTTTTCATAGCGGGCAGGCCTGTGATTCAGTTCCTTGCCCAGGCACGGACAACCAGGTTCTGTTGCCCCCCAAAGTCCTTATTTGAGGGTCTGAATCAGGCAGAGCTGCACCCAGCTGAGTTCCTTGGTCGGAGTATGCTCCTAACTTGGTTCTGCAGATAAGCCAAGGCGCTGGTTGGGATTACTACCTGAGCACTGCTGGTATGCAGTCAGTCTACCAAGAACTTTCTGCTGGTGGTTTCAAGCCCTTTCCCCTTCTCCATCACAGTCAGATTCCCTGTGGTTGAGTCTCACGGATTCCCCTACAATTTCCATGATTTGAGATCAGAGTAGGGGCTCTTGCAAAGCAATACACAATGCTGGGCAGTTGCGGGATGCGGGGGGAGTTGCTGGTTGTCCCTTCAGAGTTCTCCTTCTCACTGGAGGAACCAGAGGCTCAGAGAACTCTCCAGACGGCGCTGTGCTGGTTTGAGGGAGGAGCAATGAGGTCATTGCGTAGCCACTTCTCTCACCCTTCTAATGCCGGCTGTCTTGATCTCTGTGGTGCAGGGGGTGAGGGGAGGTGGTTCGGCCTCACCCATGTATTCTAGGATTCTCTCGGGGATGTTTTATTCTTGAAGAGCTGTTAGTTGTTCTTATGAGGGAGAGTTAAGTCAGGAAAACATGTCACCACATCACTTCTGGTCTTAGTTTCAACTAATTTTTCCTATTTTGCTTTTTCACAGCACTGCCTATGCCTCTATTTATCACTTGATTAATTTGGCTTTGTATGTTAATTGTTTACGTGTCTGGGTCTGTACTAGCGTGTAAATATCTTGCGGGTAGAGGCAATGTCTCATTTGACTTTGCATGCCGTAACCTGCCAACAAGAAACATTATCTGTTATATCTGGCATATTAAAATAAACTAATAAAATAAAGTAAGTAAATAGGTAATATTTTAACTGTAAGGTTTTTACTCTAGTTCATTAAATAAGTAAAACAGTAGATCAGATCAAGAAAGCATTTTTTAGGGCATCTGGGTGGCTCAGTCAGTAAAGCATTTGACTCTTGATTTCAGCTCAGGTCATTATCTCAGGGTTGTGAGATTGAGCCCTGCCTTAGGGCTCTGCATTGGATGTGGAGCCTGCTTGAACATTTCTCTCTCTCTGCCCCTCCCCACCTTTCTCTCCCTCTCTCTAAAAAAAAAAAAAAAAATTCTTTTCAGGGTATCTTCTAATTAAGAGAAAAATAATTATATGGTTAATTATATTAGTATTTCCCCTCCAATCATAAATTTGAGTCACATCTCATGTGAGCTGGAAAGGCTGAAGTTTGTTTCCCAAGTGTCAGTAATAAGCGATGTACAATTAATTAATGAAGAGGATTTATCAAAAAATAACTGAAATGTTCACACAAAAGTTCATACTACCTAATTTGAATTCTTGTGTAATGAAACCGATTGAGAAACAATATTATCAGAACCTTCTATAAGCAAGATACTAGTGGTAGACACTGAGTATAAGAAGGTGTCAGGGGGGGCGCCTGGGTGGCTCAGTTAAGCATCTGACTCTTGATTTTGGCTCAGGTCATGATCCCAGTGTCCCCACATCAGGCTCCCTGCTCAGCAGGGAAGCCTTCTCCCTCGGCCCCTGTCCCTGTTCAGGGTCTCTCTCTCTCACACTCTGTCTCTCAAACAAACAAACAAACAAACAAACAAACAAACAAATAAATAAAATCTTAAAAAAAGATATCAAGGATTTTGTCCTTTTTCTCAAGGAGCTAACATATCTAAGAAGTGAGATTGGTACGTATAAATAGGCCAATGACACAGTGCAGTAAAGGTTGTAATTGCAAAAACTTAAGCTGATGATGAGTTGTAGAAAGACTGGAATGCATTCATCAATCATACACATTGCTTAAAGTCTATAAAAGGTCTGATGAATTACTGCAGGAATATAGAGAAAGCAGGAGTGAGTCGTGCCTGAGCAGGGAAGTCTGGGAAAGTTTCGGTGAAAAGAAGAAAGTTGAGTTAGGGTTTTCATGGTGATGTGGATTTTATCAAGCCAGAGGGGTGGAACTTCAGGCTGAAGAAATCTCGTCGACGATGGTGCTGGGGCGTGGATATATGGAGTACAGTAACTAGAGTTCTAGGGTAACTGGCAAGGACCTAGAGCTACAGAGGACTTCTGAGCACATGTGTAGGAGGATATGGAAAGGATTATAAAAAAATGTAATTCTGATGCACAGGGATGGACACATGGGCATTGAGGGAGGCAGGAGGAAGGGACAAGACTTAGATGCTCTTGTCCTGGTGTGAAAATATGAGAAATGGAATAGACCAGAAGCAGTGAAAATAGAGGGGGAAAAAAGGGAACGAGTGAATCTAAGAGGATAAAACTCTTTTTAATGTTAGTGGCAAATAATTATGATAATTTATAGAGCTATAGGAAGCACAGGAGAGGGAAAATTTTTAGGGAGTCAGGATAAAAATGTTCTGTTTTGTGGAAGTTGACTTGGAGATGACTGAAAATTTTGGGAAAGTGATTGAAGACATTTAACTATACGGGCCTGGGCCTTTGTAGAGGTTTGGGGACTGGGGACAGATTTGCAGGCTCCCAATGGAGATGGCCATAGAATTGCTGGTGGTGAATAAGCCCCCAGTGGCTGAGAGGGGAGAGTCTGAAAAGAGGGGAAGGAAAGTAGATGTTATTTATGTTCTATAGATACTATGTCAGGTTCTTCATCTACATTATTGAAACAGGGTTAAGATTGGACTCCTAGAGAAAATTAATATTTACTGGGTGAAATCAATGCCAACAAAGGAGAAACATGCAGGAAAGAAGTCTTTCAAAAGACACAGTAAGAAAAAATGTCAAAGGGAAAAGTGTCAAACGCCGCAGTAGGATGAAGACCATGTATTTATCGTTTAGGGGGGGCTCACAAACACTTTTCGTTTTTATGTGAAAACATAAGCTGACTATTCCCTTTTATATCACTGTTGTTTCGCTAGTCAGTCTGGAACCATGAAATAATCTTCCGTGCTAAACAGCCCACGCGGAATTGGAAACGAACGTTTCCTTGATTGCTGCATCCTGTGTCAACTGATTGCCTCCTCTTCTATGCAGCTCAGCTGCTGGGACTCCAATCGCTTACAGTAGCAGCTGTGGCCACTGATTCCGCCCAAGTAGGAGCTGAGCAGGAGTCAAAACATGCTGGCGAGAAGGTAAAAGGGATATGGAAACTGTAGGGCAGGCACAATTTTACCTCTACCTTCCTCGGGTTTTTCAGTGAGGCCAAAGAATTCAACAGACAGAAGCTAGATTAACAGGAGAAAAACTGACCAAGTCATCTAAGGGTTACCTGACACCCCGTGTCCTTACAAGGAAATGAGGACCCTAGGGAATGGTGGAACCAAGAGATCTTTATCCTCCGTTTAACAAAGAGAGGCAAATGTGAAAAGGTAACTAAAGTAAATGGGGAGGCTAGGGGAAGATGAGTTTATTTTAACAAGGTCTGTTTGTACCGAATTCTCTCAGCTTTGACTTACCATTAAAAGATGTTCCTTTCCTCTAAAAGCCTACAGAGAGGACGGCTTTCACATGGGAGTTTCTAAACTCTTGCTTTTACGAAGAAGAGGGAAATCAGAATGGCCTTCTTATATCTGCTGATTTTTAAGTGCCTTTAGTTTAAAATAATCCTTATGCCAGAGTGGCGTATTTTGGGATGGCATATTCTGCCATCCTTCAAGCTCATTTCTTTTTTAATAGAATTACTGCCTGTTAGATAATTAAAACAGTGGACCTGAAAATCTGAGGGAAGGGGGTTTCCTCATGCTCTCCTCTGAGATCCCTGATAATGTGTGTTCACTTAAAGAGGAGAGTTGATAGTCAAGGTATTCTTAATTATTTCATTTAAAATCATATATTTGAGCGGCGCCTGGGTGGCTCAGTGGGTTAAGGCCTCTGCCTTCAGCTCAGGTCATGATCTCAGGGTCCTGGGATGGAGCCCCACATAGGGCTCTCTGCTCAGCGGGGAGCCTGCTTCCCCCTCTCTCTGCTGGGCTCTCTGCTTACTTGTGATCACTCTCTCTGTCAAATAAATAAATAAAATCTTTTTTAAAAATCATATTTGAGATATTTTAAAAGGTAAATGTTGGGTTGCTATATTACAGGTCTTTTCTGTTGGGATGAGGGGGTGGCAGGTGAAGGACCATGTAGCGAATCTCCTGCTTGCTCCAAGGAGTGGAATTGAAGGATGGAGAGGGTTGTAAATCCCATTACATTCCTTTCCCAAGAAACAAACCAGAGACAAATAAAAACACCCAAACAAAAAAGCTAACAAACTCCTGCAGCTCTACAAGCCTGGTCTTTTGTCTTGTTCTAGAATCAGTAAATGGGGTTTATTATCGTTTGTAAAATGTTCTTATCGTCCTTTAGAATCACGTTTTATTTCTGCCTTTGTTGAGTGGATGATTATCCTCATTTTCAAAACCATCCTTCTGACCACCAGGGGCAAGCCCCTTCTAATGTTTCTTGGAAAAGTAAAAGGCATCAACCTTGCTAAAGAAGTTGTATTTTTCTTTCCTACTAAGAGTATTTATAAATAGATGCATTGCTTTGCTCTGAATTATCTTGGTCTACCAATAAGGTGAAAGTAGACATTTAGGTTTTTATTATTTTTTTTTTCCAGGCCCTATCAAGTTATTTGTTCTTATTGTTTATAACAATATCCCAGCTCACTGTCACTTAGAATGCTAGGGTTCTTAATCCCCAAAAGTAACAATTTTCTTTAGGAAGACAAAAAGTACAAAATGATAAGTCTCCCTATCTAAAAATACAGATAAAATATAACCACCATTGCCCAGTTTCCCTGGAAGAGAAAGCCTGAGGCAATGATGGACGTAACAATGCAGTAGTTTCACTGGTGAAACCCAGTCCAGGGGCGCCTGAGTGGCTCAGTGGTTAAGCCTCTGCCTTTGGCTCGGGTCATGATCTCAGGGTCCTGGGATCAAGCCCCGCATCGGGCTCTATGCTCAGCGGGGAGCCTGCTTCCCCCTCTCTCTCTGCCTGCCTCTCTGCCTACTTGTGATCTCTTTCTGTGTCAAATAAATAAATAAAATCTTAAAACAAAAAAAAAGAAAGAAAGAAAGAAACCCAGCAGAGGTGAAGAAAACAGAGTGAAGCAGTGAGAGCGGTGAGGCCACAGAATGCTGGGCCACACCAGGGTCCCCTTCATGGCCCACGTGCTGCACAGAGAAATACCATCTTCTTAGCAAGAACACTGCTGGATACGGGGGCTGCTCTGGAGGATGACCAGAAGAAATTGACTACAACTCTGAGCATCCACGGAAGGAAGGCAAGAGAGAGAACTCACTTGCCTTGTTCTCTAATTTTTAGCTTCCTGTAAGTCAAAGTGTAGCCATGGTGAGAATGACCTCCCTCATATTCTGGGAGGCATCGTTTGGCTCTTTCTATAGAAATTCAGAATGTCAAGGCCTTTCTTGTGATGTGGTATTTCATCAGAGTTGGAAGTAGAAGCGGCAGAAGTTCCGGCCATGTGGCCATGTAGCATATTACCTAGCTGGGCTCAGTCAAGGATACAGGGTGTGGCATCCTCGGGGCAAGCGCCTGGTTGGCTGGGAGGACTGAGAGGAGCACAACACACTCTCTTCAGCATGGCAGCTTCTGGGGTGAGCCAGTGTCAAGGGGGCTGCCATCACTGAGGGAGTCTGAGGAAGTAGGGAAGATTTATGTCTCATAAAATAACCTGGATCTTTAAAAAATAAAAACGATGCTATAGAAAGATGAGTAAGAGAGATTTATCAGGAATTCTGTCAAATGTAGATGAACACAAAAAAACATGATGATCTTAAGCTGCCTTTGAAAAACAGGCATCTTCTCTTATAATCAGACTGTCAAGATTTAGTTTTGCTCTCATCAAGGTTTTGTGCAATGTGACACTTTGTGGTGTTAGTGAGATCCTTTTTCCTACATTGGCAATCATGTTGCAGACCCTGCAATTATGTGGTGAAGAATTTTGTGCTTCAAGTGATGCACTGACCACATACTGGGTGAAAAATGATAGCAACACAAAGAGATCCAGTAAAGCTTTCATAGCTCAGTTGCAAATTTTTCAGGAAGTCGTGTATATGATTAATGCTTTTGTATTTTTTTTTATTCAGACTAACAGCTTAATTTAGACCCTTGAGATTCTATGGTGTATTCATTGAAACCGGATTTACAATTACCACCATGCTGTTGGTAAGAAAATGTTCTTTAAATACATGGTGATGTCATAATTCAAGGACTCATTCTTCCAGCTGCTCTGTATTAACCAACAGAGTTCAGCTATGGAAAAAAGAGAGAATGCTCACAAAGAAAGATTTTTTTCCTGTCCATTTTACTGTTAAACATGTTGTAGCAAAGTTAATAGATTTGTAATTTACAAACAGTAATTTACTGTTGTAACTCTAATTTATAAATAGTATGGAATTGGACAATTACTTTCCTCTTAACTTTACAACATCAGGATATTCTGGGGGTAGGGAAGCAGACCCCTCTACTAATCCCTTGCTAATTTGTTACAGAAAGAGCAGATCCATTTCTCCTTCTTAGCCTAATTCACCCCACTGAAGAGAAATAGCAAAATAGCACCAGGGACATTGTAAATGATCTACCCCCTGGACACAAATTAATGTAGTGTAAATTTACTTAAAGATTGGTTTGCCTAACAAAGTTAATTTTGGTCTCACCTTTGATTAAAAAATTTTTTTTTCTACTTATTGTGGGCTTTCTATGTTCCAGACACGGTTCTAAGCATTTTTAAAAATAATTTTAATTACTTCCCAATAGGCCTAGGCGATAAGTACTATTATCATCCTTACCATATGGAGAGGGAAACAGAATCACAGTACTTCTGTAAACTGCCCAGGGTCACACAGGCAGCAAATAACACGGCAAGGCTGGGATCTTTGCAGTCGGGGCTAGCCAATTTCCTTGAAGCTAAAAATGATTGTTTTCTCACTTCTAGAACTTTAAATGACATATGCACACACGTGTGTGAGTGTGTGTGTGTGTGCGTGTATGTGTGTGTGTGTGATACAAATATGAATGTATATGACTTCTTGTTTCTACTTTTGCTCAGTGGCAAATATGGAACCTATTTTCTAGATAGGTCTAATTTTTATGTGCTTTATCAGAGATTAAATGCAAATCAGGAAAGGCATCTGAGATAACCTGAAATTATCCTTTCCTCGACTCTCATAAGCTTTATATCCAATACATTAAGGAATCTACCTCCTTGTTCTTCATAAATGTGCTCAGGTTTATGAAACATGAAAAGTGACAGATTGTTTCTTAAGTCATTTAATCACTAACACATCTCTTCTCTTTCTCAAATAGTGAGATACTACTCCAGCTGCTAGGAAGGTTAATAAGCTCATAACTAAGTGATTGAAAGGAGCTGTAATACATCTGTAACTGTCTCGTAATGCAAGGTAAATAAGCTAGGATTTATCTCTCGACATTCAGAGGGCCGCCAGGAGACAGAAAGCTTCTCCAGTTCTGCCAGATTTGTTTCATGTAAATTTTTCTGGCCTTTGCCAGAGAATATAAATTTAGGGGGCAAGACGGTGGAGGGCTCCAGAGCGCTTTACTCCTGGGATTCTGCCCCCAGAACAACTCCAAGCATGAAACAGGTAACACTCCCAATTTAAGATGTAATGTGCATACAAATCACAGTAATTTCATCTTTGTCTCTCTCCATCAGGCATTCAGAGTCTTTTCCAATGCATTTCTAATTTTTAAACCGGTGTGAGGACATCTAGAATCCAACTTTTGATCACTGGAGTTAAAAGCGATGGTCTCACATTACATCACTTGGTTCAGTTTTAAGCTCCTTTTTAAAAAAATTTGTACCTTTTTCTGGGTCCTTCTTCTCACCTTCCACCTCTAGCTGAGGGTTCAGTCTCTCTGGTCCCTGCAATTTGTATGGCACACAGTGCAAGGAGCTGCCTGGGACAGCTGTGCCAGGAGCTGAGCTGCTCCCTGTTACCAGCATGGGAGGCCCTGCTCCAAGTGTATTACCATGGCAGATTAACAGTGCACAGGGCACAGGACTGCAATTCAACTGGGCAATATCAGAATCAAATTTATTGTTTTCTCTTTTACATTTTTGTCAGAAGGGTAGATCCTGATGTCATGAACACGTAGGAGACTGTAAACGTATTGTAGTCCTAGCACATCCGTTCCTGGTGATGATACCTTTCCCAAACTGTATTTGTAAGTTCTAGTTCAGAATAAGAAGTTCAGCTACATTATACGTCTAGACTATAACAAGCAAGCCATTCTATCAACTTTTATTGAGCAGTTGCTTCATGCCAGGTGCTGTGCTTGTTCTCATACTGCTAATACTTGGAGAAATACAAATTACTGATTTTGTATGAGATCATTATTGAGATTTTGTATCATTAGTCCTGAAAGGAGGTCCCCAGAGTCTTGGGGTTAATCCTTCAGCAAGTAGGAGTGCCAGCCTTGGTTTGGCCACATGGCTGAAATTTTAACCATCCAGAGGGATTTTGACTTTTTTTGTTTGCTTTGATACTTCATGTATTTAACTTAAAATATACATTAAATTATTCTAAATGTTTACTACTCATATAATTAATAAAAACTAACATTTCACAAAGCCCAATCTCTTAAAAATTTAAACACTGCAAACAAGTCAAATTCTTCTAGACATATCAATAACATCGAGTCCCACATGCCTACTTCTTCCAAGTGCTAAAAAGCAACGTAAACTCAGATAAAACAAACAAAAATGACAAGAGTCACAAAATTCGTCTTTGTATGTATGCTTCGCTTTTACAAAACACTATATTCAACTGATTCCTTCTGCTACATAAACTTATTTTGTGCCACGTTGGAGTAACAAAATCATTTATTTTTGTGATTTCAAAAGAAATCCATTCAAAAGAAAAAAGAACATTCTTGCCATTAGTCAAGTTTGCAGAATCAGGACTGGGTCACTGACTGCTGTATTGGCTTCCTTGCGATGCTAACAATTCACTGGTTATGTCAGTGGGATTATTTGATCTATGCTTTTACTTGGAACCTTTGCCACCTTCTTCTTTCCTTCTGTCCATGCAACTACTTCTAGTCGCAGTGTACTTCACCTCAGTTTTCTATGCTGCATATGTCTCACTGGAATTTTATTAGTGATTTGAGGAGATTTGCAGTTAAGATTTTTGATATATATTTGCAGATTATATATTTCATGTGTATGTATATATATTTGATAATTGCAGATTTATATGCAGCTGTAAGAAATAATACAGAGTAAAACCATGTGTATGCAGGTTTCCACAATGTAATATCTTTTTTTAAGATTTTTATTTATTTATTTGACAGAGGGAGAGAGATCACAAGTAGGCAGAGAGGCAGGCTGAGAGGCAGGCAGAGAGAGGGGGAAACAGGCTCCCCGCTGAGCAGAGAGCCCGATGCAGGGCTTGATTCCAGGACCCTGAGATCATGACCTGAGCTGAACGCAGAGGCTTTAACCCACTGAGCTACCCAGGAGCCCCTCCCAATGCTAATACCTTGCGAAGTTATACTTTAATATGACAACCAGGATATTACATTGATACAGTTGAGATACAGAACATTTCCATCCTGTTGCCTTTTTATAGACATATCCACTTCCCTCCTGCCCACCTTCTTTTTAAATCCTGGCAACAACTAATCTGTTCTCTATTCCTATAATTCTGCCATATCAAGGATGTTAATGAAGGTGGTCAAAAGGTATAAACTCCCAATTAGAAGATAAATAAATCTCAGGGATGTAATGTTCCACATGGTGGCTGTAGTTAACAATACCGTATTACACATTTTCAAGTAGCTAAGAGAGTACCTCTTGAAAGTTCCCACCACAAAAAAAAAAAAAGAAACCAGTTCTGTGGGGTGATGGAGATGTTAATTAATGCTATTGTGTTAATCATTTCTCAATCCACTGAGTATAACAAATCAACCTATTGTGCCCTTTAAACTTACCCAATGTTATGTGACAATTATATCTTAATAAAGTTGGAAAAAAGACTTTTTTTTAAAAAAGAACAAAGTGCATATTTGTAACATTATTACTCATAATAACGAACAACTTATCAATATATATATTTGGATAAAAAGAGATAGAATTTTAATTACCAGTTTGGTGAGATAAAATAAAATGCATAACAAAAACCCATTGGAAAATGCAGTTATCTGGATATAATGTTTCTTTATGTAAAATGTTACTCTATTTAAAATTATAGAGACTGAATAATCAAGGTCAAATGAATGTTTGCAAAGAAATGGGCTTTCAACAATGCTGAATTGTATTTATTATTGTTACGACAGACTATGATGGTTGAAAACAAGCAAACAGAACTCACCATTCCACATCTTCTGATAGTTAAGCAAGAGATATTACCTGCCTGAAAGTCCTGAACAATGACTATGGTATGATCACTGAACTGAGAATCGGAACAACTGAGCTCTGTCAATATTAATAACAAGCTGTAAGTATGATCTCAGGCAGATCACTTTACTAATTTGTCCTTTGGTGGGAAAATTGGATCAGTTGACCTCTAAATACCTGTCACTTCAGGTAAAGTTTGTGTTTAAATTTTTTAATTTATTGTGCATAAAAACAAACTTATCACTCATCCAAATGCAATAGGAAAGTCAGTAAATTAGTTTAGTTAAAAAAAATCACTGTGCAATGATATGAAGAAGAAATCTGCTTCAGGTCCTATCTTTAGACAGGAGAAAATTATTAAGTGGAAATCTAGATGGAAGGACCTCCAGGATCTTACCTGCTACAGTCCAGTGAAAAATGAGCATTGTTGGGATTCACCCTGGAACAACACATATTTGAATATGTGTCCACTTGTATGCAAATTTTTTTTCAATAAATATATTGGAAATTTTTTTGGAGATTTGTGACAATCAGAAAAAAACTTGCAGATGAGCTACATAGCCTAGAAATACTGAAGAAATCAAGAAAAAAATAAATATTCTAATAACAATACAGTATAACATACAAAATATGTGTTAATTGACTGTTTATATTACTGGTAAGACTACTGGCCAACAGTACGTTACTAGTGGTTAGGTTTTGGGAATCATAACTTTCGCACGGATTTTCAACTGTAGAGGGGGTCTGCAGCCCTAACCCCCATATTTTTTAAGGGTCAACTGTACTGATGAGGTTCAGGGCAGACAGCCATAAAATGTGCCACTTTGACGTGTAGATTTCAAGCTGAAGTCAACCAAGGCCCAAAAGACTCAGGAAGAACTTTCACCTCCCCATACCACTTAAATACCTAAAAAGAGGGGTGTCTGTGTGGCTCAGCTGGTTAAGCATCTGCCTTCGGCTCAGGTCATGATTTAGGGTCCTGGAATCAAGCCCTACATCGGGCTTTCAGCTTGGGGAGAATGCTTCTCCCTCCGACTCCACCTCTGTACTCTCTCTCTTTCTCTCTCTCTCTCTCATTTGCTCACTCTCTCTCTTGCAAATAAATAATTTTTTTTTAAGTGAAAGGCCTAAAAAAAAAAAAATAGAGGTCCAGGAAGAAACTGTCACTAGAAATAATTACAAAGATTATGAGCTAGGTGTTGTTGGGCTCAGCTGGGGAAAAGCTCTGCAGGGACCAGAGATCAAATTCCTCTGTGTGTCCCATGGTGTGGCAAACATTGTTTACCAAACATTTGCTTTTCCCATCTTCCTGTGAATTGTCTTTGCCTTCGCTGAAGTCTCAGACCTCTACCCACTTTTTCTTAGCTCAGGTTGGCATATAAGCCTCAATTGCTTTACTATCTGTGGGGCACATAGTCTTATGGGGCTCCCAGTTATATGTAATTAAATTTATTTTTCTCCTTTCATCTCTTTTGTCACTTCATTTTTTTATTTAAATTCAATTAGCCAACATATAGTACATTATTAATTTCAGATGTAGTGTTCAATAATTTATCAGTTCCATTTAACACTCAGTGCTCATCACAACAAGGGCCCTCCTTAACACCCATCACCCAATTGTTTTATGCCAGTTTAATTAATAGGATAGCCAAAGGAACCTAGAAGGGTAGAGTAAAATTTTTTTCTCTGCTACAATACTAATAGGTAGTCGCAAGTTTCTTTCAGACTGTAAGTTATTCTGGTGACCAGGGGAAGTTTATCTTTACATCTTACCTGTTTGGTATACTGTCAGATTCATAATAAGCACTCAGTAAATTTATCTCGACAAACGAAATAGTAGGAGAGGTAGTTGGGCTGTTCATGGAATTATAAATGGTTAGCACTATAAAGGACCTCATCCATCATGCAAATATTTATTTATGTGATCTAATAATTCTCTACCTTAGCTGCTAAATAGCAAAAGCTGAAGGGCTTTTTAATGCATATAATGCCTACAATACACACCCACAGTTTCGGATTTTATTGATTTGGAGTGAGGCCCAGCATAGTGTTTTGCAAAAGCTCTCCAGGTGATTCGGCTAGGGTGGAAAAAGAAAACAGATCTTGCCTATTGCCATCATTTTCAAGGAGCCAATCACAGATATCCGAGGCGATCAGTATATGCGTGTTCTTGGCAGAAGGCAGCTGGACCCTGTTTTGACTGGTGGGGCAAAGTCTTTACCTTAAGGTGGGTGATTTCTACAGGACTGGATTTTGCACACAAAAGACAATTGACTAACACAAACATAGAACTGATCATTGAAAGTTGATTGGAATACTTTTTTTATTTATAAAAAAGAGCCTGGAATTCCTTTTTAGCATTTGAGTGATTTATATTTGTCACTCATTCCATTGTGGGCTATTTTTTATCTAAAGAAAGATTTCCTGGTGGTAATTAGCATAGTTGGTAATTAGATAATTTTGGGTTTGACCCCTACCTCCACAATGACTGTTTGTACTTGGCCATGTTGCTCAAGTATTTTTTTTTTTTAATTTTTTTATTAACATATAATGTATTATTTACCCCAGGGTACAAGTCTGTGAATCATCAGGCTTACACATTTCACAGCATTTGCCATAG
>CM052802.1:106212627-106231886 GCA_028533885.1 Nasua narica | reverse complement strand
TACTTTCAAATTAGAAAAGGGATGGAAAATTTATCAAGAGATATAGAATTGGGCAGTTTGGAGCAGAGAGTAAAGAAGGAAGTCGGCTACCATTTAAGATGAGTGAGCTCATTTCATCTGGGAAAGAAGAAATGTGGAGCCCAAATACCTTCTCATCGTGGTGTCTAAGACAGTGGGCAATAGTCTCAGGGCACTTGAAAGAATAAGAATGGGCAACCCTGCCTGAGAGGTTGTTAGAATGCTGAAAGTTGGTTTAACATGGTTTTATCCAGAATTCAACGTTTGAAGTTTCTCTGCAATGTCACAACAAGTAGCAATGCTAACTGCTTGAACACTTTTGGCATCAATCTACATTATGTAGATTTACTAAAAATTTGAGGTGGCCATTTCCAGTTTTGGAAAGCTTTTTAATTACTTCTTTCACTGATTGAGCTGCCATGTCCTTCCTTGAAATTCACTCATTCCTTCTAGTTTTACCATGTGTGCCCACACTGAACAAATTTGTCTCTTTACCGTGTCTGTCCTTCTAATGTCTTTTTTCCTCTTACTTTTCCCCAAATGTTTTTCATATGATATGGAAAGGACAAAATCCCAGTCACTGTTTGTAGACCTTGTGACACCTTATTCAGCACCTTACACTACGGGCTCAAATTCATGTGTTTGTTATGTATATATCAGTATAGAGGACTTAAACACTCAGTCTTCACAGCTGAAATCCTATTGTGAGACATTCCCTCTAAAACAAATTGCTTACAGTTTTCTACCATATTTGCAAACAAAATAACACAGTCTTCCTTTGCTCTTTATTAAATATTAATATTATAAATAATATTAATATTTATTAAATATGAATATGTTTAATAATGCAGCTTAGTTTAGCCTCCAAATAGTTACAATTTCTGTATTTTAATTTTTAAAACTACAGGGGATATCATATATCTACTTTAAAAAGACATATAAGAGTAGTTTATGAATTTAAAAATTGAATATATCATGCCTTTATTTACATAATACAAAACTAAAGGATATAAGAAAATTTCAGGCATGATTTACCTAGACGTATGCCACATAAATTAGCAAAATGCATAAATGCAACTAAGTCTCCTTTTTTTAATGTTTTTTATTCAAATTCTAGTTAACATACAGTATAATATTAGTTTCAGATATAGAATTTAATTACTTATCACTTACATACAATACCAGGTGCTCATCAGGAGTGCCCTCCTTAATACCCACCACCTATTTAGCCCATCTCCCAAGGACCTTGCCTCAGTAACTGTTCTCTAGAGTTAAGAGTCTCTTTTGGTTTCCTTCCCCGCCCCCCCACCCCCACCAAGGCTCTTTAATAGGGACTTTCATAAGATACTTTCCTCCGTTACAAATGAAAGGTTACAAAGAAAGGGAATGAAAAATAGTGACAGAAAAGGCGTGGCTAAAACTGGGATAAAGGAAGAACAACAATGAAAAATGGGAATATCCATTGTGTTAATTTTGAATGGAAGGTGATTTGGGCACTGGTAAGCACTTTTATTAATCCCTGGCTTTTCAAACATTTGTGTAATTTACCAAATATAAAATCAGGATGACATTGAAAAACTGATACAGATTTACCACTCTTTTGCTAGAGAAACCATTGACTATTAGGAACCGCATTATCATATATCATTATGGTTTCTTATCATAGAGGACCAAATAAAAATGAAAACTGTGTATTTTCCAATTAAATATCTTCTCTGATGGCTATTTATTTTCTGTTTCACAGACAGAATTGCAGTAGATAAAAAATGGAAAGGAGTCCTTATAAATTAGTTGTCTATCAACTGGCTAACCTATTTTTGGAGAGCAGAGACAACTGGTTTTATTCTGATTGCTTCTGCAAAATAGCGGAGGAAAGAGAGCCAAAGAAACACAACAGGGCCCAATTGTTTTGTTTTGTTGTGTTTATAGCTTTTTGTTATTTTTAAAAACCATTTTCTACTTTATCAAACTTTAATTTATATACAATAAAACTCATCTCTTTCGATTGTCTAGTTCAATGAGTTGGGGGAAAATAAACATCCATGAAACCACACCATCAAGATACCCAACATTTCCATCAACTTGAAAGTTTTCATGTAGGGGTCAAAAATTTGGAGAGACGACTATGATTTTGTATTTGCTAAGTAAACAATCAAAAAAGTGAAGTTTAAAGAATGTGCTTGCTCGTCCCCAAAGTACTTTTTTTTTTTTTTTAAAGATTTTATTTATTTATTTGAGAGACAGAGAAAGTGAGAGAGAACATGAGAGGAGAGAAGGTCAGAGGAAGAAGCAGACTCCCCATGGAGCTGGGAGCCCAATGTGGGACTCGATCCCGGAATTCAAGGATCATGACCTGAGCTGAAGGCAGTTGCTCAACCAACTGAGCCACCCAGGTGCCCCCCAAAGTACTTTTTATAGAAAATTCCTAGATATTTTAACAAAACTGAGTGCATGGTGGTTCTTAGTCTGC
Source organism: Nasua narica (assembly GCA_028533885.1). NCBI lineage: Eukaryota > Metazoa > Chordata > Mammalia > Carnivora > Procyonidae > Nasua > Nasua narica. The sequence goes on along the minus strand of CM052802.1, from coordinate 106,229,398 downwards.
CAGCGACAGTAGTATTCTAGAGACATTCATATTATCGTCCTAACATTCCAAAGGACCAAACCTGTCATGAAAAAATTGCACTGGACAGAGTTCTGTGCTTAAGGAAGACTTTATCAAAGCCATTATAACAAGGAAGAGAGATCAGAACTCAATCTGAGCTCAACTCTACAGAAACGAAAAGCAGGTTAGGAGAGTTTTAGAGCTGAGGAAGGGGTTGCCATAGGCTATCTGCACTTGCTAATTGGCCTTACCCAAAGGGAAAGTAAACTTTCTCCTCTCTTCTTGACAGAAGGTAGTTTTAAAACTTGGAGTGAAGCATCCAGAGAAGTTAAGTTCTTACCCTCCAACACACTGGGGTAAAACGGAAATGTTTTTCTTGATTGAGAACATTTCAAAAGCATGGTTGTCAGGTCCTTGAGAAAGATAATTCTGGCATGTAAAAAAACTAGGAGGCTTTGAAACATTTTCACCTCAGAGGGGCAGAGAAAGAAAAGCCAATTACAAGTTTTCTAAAGTAAATGCTCTAAAAAAGGAGAGAGGGAAGACCTAGGATCTGGGAGAAACCTGTCTGAAGTTTAGTCAGGCTGAGGGGAATGTTAAATCCCTCTTGGTCAAACCTGACCTTGGAGTTTTTAAGAGGTCGCCTCCCTTTTTGTTCTTAATTTGCTTTCAGCTGAAGGTCAGAACATTCTAACAATCAAGAATGCTTGTAACATCTCTACACTTAAGACAACTGGCTCTACTGCTCCCAATCAGCAATGGAAAAAAGAAATTATTTTCTTCCTTAGTGCAATGTTTATTTTCTGCCTCATAATTAAACTTTTCTGAGGATGACAGATGGCAAAAATATCTTTTCTTTCTCAGAGAAATCCGAAATCTGTCATCACTGTAAGATAGTTCCCTGTGACCCAGAGAGAATAATCACTGTGGTATATTTTACAAGTCTAGGCCCCTCAGCCTTGGAGGACAACATTGCAATTAAAATCTTCAGAGTCAAGCCAAGGAAATTCTTTTTTGCATACTTCTTTCAGTATCTGTATTCTCAATCTCCAGTGGGTAATAATTTTGTATAAGAGTTATAGAGCCTATCAAGAATAAGAAAAAACAGCCTCTGCCTTCGGCTCAGGTCTTGATTTCAGGGTCCTGGGATCCAGCCCCGCATCAAGCTCCCTGCTCAGCCAGGGACCTGCTTCCCCCTCTCTCTCTGCCTGCCTCTCTTCCTACTTGTGATCTCTCTCTCCGTCAAATAAATAAATAAAATCTTAAAAAAAAAAAAGAATAAGAAAAAATTGTAGACAATTGCAAGTTACCATCCAGGTTTGGAAAAACAAATTTGTAATCTAATGCATTACAGTTCTGTCAAAAACCTTCAATTCATAGTATTAAATTCATTTTGGAGCATCAGCATTTGGATTTCTCCACTGCACATGAAGGTTTCCCCAAAACAATGAGTAGGTACTTACTATTATTATTATTAAATAATTATTAAAAGGGCCCTCTCAGAACAGAAGAATCTTCCCGAAAGGCAAATTTTAGTTTATTTCCTGGTTGGCAGAAACTGCTTAACATCCTCTAAATGTTAGTTCTTTTCCAGTCTAATAAAAACTTTACTATCCTATCTGTTCCAAGTGCCTTGCTGTAATTAGGTTATGATAACTGACCAGCATCTGCCCTCTTCCCATATCCCTTCAGGTAATTCAGTTTGATGATTGCCTACAGCTGCTAAGACTGAATTTGGAATGTATTCTGTCTCTAGGAGCATTCTAGTAATTCCCATTAGCATTTAAAATTAATGCTTTGAGGCTGTTAGGAAAATAGAGAGACAACCCTAAATAATGAAGAATTTGTATTTCTCCTGATACATAGAAAGAGTTATGCTCTCCAGATGTGGCTATATATCTCCTGTGCAGGCTAGTTATTGTTTGTGTGCATTTACCAAGAGAAAAGTATATCAGGAAGCTGCAATTTTTCTCTAATTCCAGAACCAAATTTTAAAAGATGAATCGAAGAAAAGAAGCTATATTCTTTGAAATTCAAAATCAAGTAGCATCCCAACAGGACACAGGCTTTAATTCGTAAGAATTCTAAAGGAGAAAATGTTCATTTCAATTACAGGAAGCTAATGGCATATGTAGTATGCTGGACATTAAACTTGGCAACACAGAACAAATGAAAGAGATTATTTTAATTTTAAACAAAAGTGTATTGAAAATCTGAGGTTGATAACAATAATCCCCAAAGTCAAGTAACCATGAAATAGGCTATTTCATACAGGATATAACTGAGCAGACCGGAGAGCTCAGTCTCATCTGCGGGAACATCTATGGTTGAAATGGTGCTCGTTTCTAAGTGTAATGAGTAGGGAAATTTCTTCCATCCAAAGAGTACTCTCAGATCTCAGTACCAAATTGGGTAACAGAACTACTTAATGAGGTAGCAGTGGGACAGCATAGTTATTCAAGCAGACGGAACACAAGGGCAAGGGCCAGGGGGGAGTAAAACATTGTTTTTGGCTGTCATATTGGAAGACTAATGTGGTTCAATGCATGAGTGAAAAAAGAAAGTAGTGGGAAATAATACGAAGGAGGTTGACAGCAGAGGCCAGAGCTTTCAGAGACCCAGGATTCTGATGAGGCGTCAGTGTTAGAGCCTCACCAGGTGAATAATATTATAGCAATCTGCAGTCACCCAAAGTCTCGGCTTTCCTTTCAACGGCTTTCTTGGGGTCAACTGCTGCCTGAAAGCAGTGATCCTCCTCCTGATGGACGGTCAGAAGGTCAGGAGTAGCTCTAGGCTACGTCCCAGCGCATGTCTTTCACTTCACCTCATCTCACCATGCAGGCATGTGATCGTCTCCTATCATCGCAAGAAGGGTGAGTACCACACAATAAGATAGTTTGAGAGGGAGAGAAAGACCGCCTTTGTACAATTTTTATTACAGTATATCATTATAGTTCTATTTTTATTAATTATTGTTGTTGCTCTCTTATTGTGCCTAACTTATGAATTAAAGTTTATCCTCGGTGTGTACGTGTAAGGAAAAGCAGAGTGTTCGGTAAACTCCGTGTTTGCAGGCATCCAGTAGGGGTCTGGGAGGGTATCCTGTACAGTGGTGGGACTGCGGTCTGAGGGAACAGCCCAGGCACGTCATGCTCTAGAGTCAGCTGACAAGACTATACGTGTGTTATGTATGTGTGTCAATAGCTGTCATTTTTGTGAGAAAGAAATGAGCCCTTGAAACTTTCAGAAAAAGAGCAGAAAAAACAGCACATAGTGGGTTCTTGTTAAGGGTAACCTCTAGAAGAAAAAAAAATCATGTATAACTTTTCATCTATTAGGACAGATTTCAACCTATGCAATGGATGTTAGGAAAGAGAAAGAAGAGAAAGGGGAGAAAAAATAACTACAAGATAGTAAGATTAAATTATATGGAAGATACAAATCTCTAGGTGATGTTAGTGAAAAATGGTTGAGTGAGGACATCAAAAAATTCTCCTCTCCATAAAAGCAATGAAAAAGATCTTGCAAAAATGACCGGAATCGACTTTTTTTTTAGAGGTTTAGCCTTCAACTAAAGGCTTGTGGCAATCCAGGGAGCATTTATTGAAGGAAAATGATTGAATCAGGATAAAGATGGTGAGCACTGTGGTGTTTTAAGTAGCCTGATTTCCATCTCCTGCTTTCAGTTTTTTCAGTAGCCTCAAAAGCTAATAGCCAACATTCGTGGTGAAAACTAGTGGGCAGAACTAAACTTGAGCTCGATCAACACCTCATTCTCAGAGAAATACCATTATTTGATCCCTCTCCTGGGTCCCTGCAAGACCCCATTTGCAATGCTGTCTGTTTTTGACCTGATGCAGAACTCACTCCCGTGAAATGCCTTTTTCTCCAGGGGTAGTGAGAAGGGGTAATCGCTGGTGAGCATTTGTCAAAAAAAGAGAAAAAAACAAATGCAGCTTCTCCCCACCCTGCTGGGACCACAGTTTTTGGTGATCAGAGAACTAAAACCCCTCTTCCTGGGTTTTAGTTTCCTGTGAGTCCTTGTTGTTGCTACTGCCAAAACACTGCTTGGGGGCTGAGGCACTGGACAATAGGGGAAAGAAAAACCAAAGAGAGATTGCCCGCTGGCACTTCTGAGTGCTGAAGGATCCCCTTCCTCCTCCGTAAGTCAGAACCAAAGTGGTGTTCTGGAGGCTCTCCCTAGACACTGATGCCCACTTTGGGTTTTAGCATGAGTTGAGTGGAAGCCTCAAGATACTGGAGGAGAGGGGCTCCTGGGTGGCTTAGTTGTTAAGCGTCTGCCTTTGGCTCAGGTCATGATCCCAGGGTCCTGGGATCAAGCCCCAGCATGCGGCGCTCTCTCTCTTCTAGAAGCCTGCTTCTCCCTCTCCCACTCCCCCTGCTTGTGTTCCCTCTCTCACTGTGTCTCTCTGTCAAATAAATAAATAAAATCTTAAAAAAAGAAAAAAAAAGATACTGGAGGAAAGATAAGAACAGTAAACACACCACTGGCCCAGTGATGGTTAGAAATCTGCTCTTCTTCACCTACCAGCCTTCACTTCACCCGCCCGCCAGGATTAGATCCCAATCTCTTCTTCCTTCTTTCTCTTTCTGGCCCCCTTCAAGTATGCAGTTTGGTCTTTTTTGGCATAATTTTTTATGTGTTCATTCTGAAATAAGACACAAAATGGAAAAGAGGAAAGGGAAGGGGGGCAAGGATACAAATAAGAATGGGAAGGAAGGAGGGCTCTCATAGATACTCTAAAACATTTGGTGTCTGGAAACATTATACATCTATATGACAGATGAAGCGAAGTTCTCATACAATAATGGACATTTAAAGGAACAGGAATTGGGTCATAAACTTAAAAATGTGTTTTGTCTTTTTTTTCTTGTCAAACTGTTACATGTAGAACTGTGTGGTTTATTTACATTTGGGGATGTCCAGTGATAGATCTGACACCTCAAGTGTAACTTCCACTACAGAAATAAAACAGTTAAAGGTTTCTCATCCCACACTGCTAAATGATAACAGTGTTTTCTGATACTTAAGTTGTTTGGAAGTAAAGGATACTTCCTAGCCTTTCCAGAAGAGGATCTGTCCTGTGCTTCAAACTTACTCCATTTTATACAAGTCGGGGATTATTTAATAAATAGATGGATTAGTTATGCAAAGATTTGTAGGCATCTAAATTCTATTCACATTCATTTGTGTCAAAATGACAAGACATATTTTTTCTTGGAAATTGGGCTTGTTGTTTTGCTTTGTAATAAGTATTATAATTCTTTCTGGTTTTTATGTATGGAAGATCAGTATTTGGAATGGGACCAGAATTCTGCTTTTTCCCTTTCTAGTTTCAGCTGGTTGATGCAGCTAAGTTACTGTGAATGTGAATTATGCAATCTGAACACCGAGAGGAGCGCTAGATGATGTATTCATTTAAGTGTTATTTCCATTTTGACTGTATACAAAAGGAGTAAATATATTGGAACAAAGATATTGAAGTATAGTGAAGTGAAGAATCATTCTGTACTCACTGTAAATGTTGGGATGCCCAGGAATGTTTGGGAAGCCTTCAGGATACATCCTCCAATTTATTTTTTGAGAGAAATCTAGAAAGAAATTCTGAGCCAGAACGGAAACTGTGAGTTTGGTTGATGCTATATGCATTGTGATTTAGGCCAAAAGCTTAGCCTCGAGAAGGACCAATGTTGACTACAGAGTATTGTGGATGACTCAGATTACTTGCCAACCAAGCTCTCCCTGAATCATCCTGAGTGGATTCTTCAGGAGAGGATTCTTCAGAAAAGACTAAAAAAGCCACATTTTTGTAAGATCTGAGTGATCTAGACAACGTAGCTCTGTCAGCCACTTTTATAAATAGAGGTAGATAATATTTGCTCTGCCTCAAAGAAGTAAATCCAGATGTAGAAAGGAAGAGTAGTGGGATTTGTTTTGAACCACAGAGAGAAAGGAATTGTGAGAATGATGTAGGTGTGGCAACTCGTTGGTTAGGTTTTCACATAGTCAACATCAAGATCAGAAAAAGAAAAATGGTAGATGCCATGGGGCCACCAGGAAGTTGTTGATCTCCTGGAGATGATCTCTGGGGGCTTCCTGAACTAGTTCAGAAGAATCCCACCTCCCCAGAAGTTCTCCTAACTGGTGCTGGAAAGAGAAAAATCTCATTTTGTCATTACTATGACACTTGTTTATCTGCAAACTGGTTTCATATGAAAAACATGAGTTACTTAATGTGTTTCTTTTCTTTTACCTGAAAGAATGGGATAGAATTCAGAACTTGTAAAAATTGAAGCTATCACTCAAGGACACAAATAAAAATTTTGTTGATATGTTTCCATGACTTCTTATGCCCCTTTACAATTAAAGATTTGCATCAGCAAGAATAGTTATGATAATGATGATGATGTTGACAATAATAATAAAGTCAAAAGGCAGAGAAGCATTACAGATGAGAAGTGACAGCATAGTTTTATGTGCTATATGTAGATATAAGAAGATAGAGTTTTGATTCCTATTCCTTTTCTGACCTGATCCTATGATCCTAGCAATTCCATGAAAAATGTTTGCATTGTCCCATTGGCTCTAGAAAGCTATTCATGGGGGCACCTGGGTGGCTCAGTGGGTTAAAGCCTCTGCCTTTGGCTTGGGTCATGAACTCAGGGTCCTGGGATTGAGCCCCACGTCAGGCTCTCTGCTAAGCAAGGAGCCTGCTTCCCCCTCTCTCTCTGCCTCCCTCTCAGCCTGCTTGTGATCTCTTTCTCTCTGTCAAATAAAAAAAAAATCTTTAGAAAGCTATTCATGATCAGCTATGAATGAGACTGGGCTTTTCTTTTCTGGAAAAGAATGTTTTCTAAATGTTCTTGAGGGTATTTTAGATATAAATATTACTTCTTCCTCTTTTTAAAATTTTCTTAATCTAGGAAGTGCTACACTTTGGGAAACTTTATAACCTTGTTATTAAGAAAAGCATGTTAAACGGAATTTCAGGATATCTGCCTTCTTAACTCGGATTTCATGGGAGGGGACCTCAGCCATTATGTTAGCCAGTGATTTACAGCGTGGGAAGATGGGTATTAGAATCATGTAGATGGTCCTATTTCTGGACAGAAGACAATGTACAAACATGGCATCCCTATCAATGTAAATTGGTTGATCATCTAAAACAACGTTTCCAGAATACTAGTAATTGACTCAAATATTAAGATAACTGTTTCTCGGATATTGGTGCTGGTTCTGCCTGGAATGTGGGCACATCTCCAGATGAAAGAGTAGACATCTGCCTAAAACCACATGGCACCTACGAAGCAAGGCAGTTTAACAATGGGTGTTTCTTCACTAATGTTTATATAATATGCATGGCTATAAGCATTCTGAGATATTTGAATAGAAACACTGGCAGCAATTTAAAACCAAAAAGTCACATTGAACTGCTCAGACTTGTGATTCCCAAACAAGCACAGTGTTGGAAGTTATGAGCAGTGGGAATGACTTGGTGCAAATGAATCCTGGATTCAAGTTTCCAGGGCCAAGACTGTGAGCTCCATGAGAGCACAGGCAATAGGACTTCACTTGTATGGCTCCTTCAATCACCATTAATTCACTGAGTTATTGAGGACACACTAAAGTCCAACAGTAGCTAAGCATGGAAATTGTGGGGAGCAGGTTAATGTGATACGTCTGCTCAGTGCAATGTAGACGGCAAGGTAAATTTTAATAACCTTTTACTAAGTGGAACTCTCCTTTCTTTATTTTCCTTCCCTCCCTTCATTCTGCAAATAAACACTTACTCACTGAAGATGTTTCATTATCAGTATTTGCATATCTCTTGACACAAAATGAACAAGCATTTAGAATTTCTTTAAAAGAAAAGGGAAGAGAGTTTTTTTATTTGTTTGTTTGTTTTGTTTTTCGTTTTTTGTTTTTACTGAAGCCCAAGAGAGCACAGCTGCCTGGGGATACACAATCTTCACACAGAAGTGAACACTCTGGAGAAAGAATGTTTAATACAGGGTTATATGTGTTTTTTGTTACATCGAGAGTTACTAATCATCATGAGGAAGGACATTCCAGAAAATTGCAAACTTATGCTTTTCTTATGTGCAAGGTTGCAGGCTCCAGAGGTATGAGAATGGAACTTAGGGAGATTTTTACTCTTATCTTTAGTTGGAAATATTTCTTTTAAGTTATTTGCTAATGAAGCAGATGTGCAGTGTGGACAGAAATAGAGTCCACGCTTTGAAGTTTGGTGAAGTCATTCTGACCTTAGTAAAAGTTAAAGTATAGCTTGCCTGGGAGCCAAGAGCACCACCCACAAACATTAAAAGTTGAAAATTTGATTTATCATATCTAATTTGTGCATTTTGAAGACATATTTAATGGTAATTCTTCCTTGGATGTTTGGCTCTTTTTAAATAGATTTCCTGATCTTTACTCATTAGCAGAAACATTTTTTATAATGTGTGGTGAAAGCCTTAACGTCTTTTTCAGTCATTGCCTTTCTTCAGACCTTCTTGTATTACATCCTGACTCATTTACCATTTTGTTTTTGTTTTAAGCAGTAGCAAATCTCCCCACCCCATTTTACTTTAAAGCTAGATCGAATCATTAGTTTAGTTTGTAGCCATTGTTTTCTATGTTATTGTTGTTGTTGTCTTTATAAAGTATAACTCCTGGCACTAGGATTTTGTCTCTATGATGAGCTATCTTCCATTGGATAGATTGCATTTGCATTTTTATGTCCTTTTTACATTCTCTTATTGTCAGAATTAATGATGTATCTATCTTCCTGTATATTTATTTTATCTGCCATAACATAAAAAACAGATGTTATTTACTTTTTATTAAAAAAAATAGATCTTTAAAAAAAAAAAGGGCGTCTGGGTGGCTTAGTTGGTTGAGCAACTTCGGCTCAGGTCATGATCCTTGAGTTCCCGGATCAAGTCCCACATGGGGCTCCCAGCTCCACGGGGAGTCTGCTTCTTCCTCTAACCTTCTCTCCTCTCATGCTCTCTCTCACTTTCTTTGTCTCTCAAAGAAATAAAATCTTAAAAAAAAAATTAAAAAAATTAAAAAAAATAATTTGAATAATATCTATTTTTTTTTCCTGAACTTCAGTAGTGACATTTGCTTTCATACTGTCTAGTGAGTTTGTGCTTATTTGGTGGTGGTGTATTATCTAAATAAGTATACATTAAATCTCATTATTTTGCAAGGAAAACATGGCTTTAATATACTTACCTTGTACTCAGATTATATTCTGTCTTTCTCTTTTTGCATTGTTTTCACAGTTTCTCATGTACTTTGTACTGCTATTTCTGGTTACCATTGAAATGGTTGGTGAATCATTGATTATCCTAAAAGAGAGGAGTAGATCATATAGGTCAATTTTCTAGGCCCTAATTACTTTTTATAGCAATTTTTTGCTTTTTGTAGCAATCATAATATGAGTGGTTCTAAATCCTAAAGAATTTCCATTGTCAAGGGTAGAACTCCTGTTATCATAGATAACCTGGGAATATCACCACTGATCATGGGATAGAAGAATTAAAAAAAAAAAAGTCAGAAAAGAAAGGCAACTTTAAGTGAACTCTAGTAACCCCCTGAAATTAAATGGTATGAAATTAAATGTGCATGTGAAGGCATACCATTTATGGGCAGAAGAACCCCAGTTTTCAGGAGATTCTTAAAGGTATCCTTAAATACTACAAACAAATGAACAACTATTCCATTTCAAACTGCTAATTTTTTGAGTAAGAAAACAATTGTAGTTTACTACATTAATTGTAGTTACTGAGTTAGATGCTGAATCTGTTTCCTGTTTTATTTTCTTTAAGAGTTGCTCTAAGAAGGAAAAAGTTGCTGTTTTTATCTCTAGTGGTTCTCTTAAATATATAGTCTACAAACACATGACCACTTGACCTTAGAGCATCTAATGTCTGTAGCCAGGACCAGCTCCTGGGACCTTTTGGGAGTTGTGGGGCCTACAAGGATAGTTTGCTGGTTTCCCAGGATAAAATGATGATGGTAGGAAAAGACTTATGGATCTCACGCACATGCCCCTTGCTGACTATCTAAAGGAAGGACTGGATATCAGATTCTCCACTTTTCCCAGAGTTTTGCTGTTTTTGTTATTGTTTATGTTTATTGTTTTTGATTTTTTGATTGTTGTAAGCTATCTCTGTCCCTAGGCTCAGCCTAAGGTATGAACTTAAGGCCTTCTCCAGTCTTTTCTGAGCCTTTCCCTGTGTATGTGTTGTTGTTCTCAAATTTTTCTTGTATATGCAGTGTTTTTTTTAAATCTTATAGTCTTTAATGTCTGGTTCTCAAAAGGGAAAAAGAGAAAAATAAAGGGAGTTAAAAAAAAAAAAAAAAGGTGTTGGCCCTTTAAATCCCTTGGGAGTTCCTTCAGCCAGAAAGGGATTTGTAGCAGTGGATGGGTGCAACAACAATGGTCCTACCTCTTTGCACCTCTGTGATCAGAAGAAGCAATCAGCATCAGAGCACAGATCCTGGCTATTTGGAGGACAGAGTCCTTTTTGCCCACCTTGGCTCCCACAAACGGGTGCGACAGGTTGCTCCCAGAATAAGTACACAGCTGCCTGCTGGAGGGGGCGGGGGTGGGGGGGGTGGGGGGGTGGAGGGTGGGAGATAGTAGCTGTTACTATGGGAAGAGCTGAAATTGACCAAAACTAATTAGCAGCTTACTTAGTCCAAGCCTTTCCCTGGAAGTTGCAAAATAGTTATATCAGACTAATTCTGCCAGTGCAGTTGTTGTCTATGTGAGAAGACAGATTCCTGGTGCTTTCTGCTCTGCTGTCTTCTGAGAATTCCAACATTGTAACATTTTAAAAGGTCAGTCTAGGGGCTCTATAAAGAATGGTTTGGAAACACCTGGGGTATTGATGGGAAACTGGAAGCAGGAGTGCATGAGAAGACTCTTGTAAAAGTCCAAGTGTAAATTACTGAAAGTTTGGACTTGGCAATAACAGGAATGTTCAGAGTATAAGATGTATTAAATAGACCACGTAAAACATTTCATAAAGCAAAGTTTGCAAGGAAAGAGTGAAATTAAAGATAACACCAAAGAAAAGAGAGGAATATGTTTATTCACTGGGCAGAAAAGAAGTCTTTTGGGGTATGAAAGACAAGTTTTATTTAGAAATAACGGCACTTAGTTGGAGGTGAGAATCAGGATCCTGACCAAAGTTATTGATGCATCTATTAAGTCATTCTAACTAGAGGGGATAATTGATGGCAGTGAGGAGCAGGGTCCTTCTGCACCCCCTGGTGGCAACAATATATGCCATTTCATTCTTATTTTAAATATATCCTCAGAAACTTAACAAAACCCCAGGGACTGATTCAAGAAGAAAGGGTAATTGTTCAAATCTTAATTTTTCCTGAATTTTCCTCTACTTTGTTCTATTTACTGAAATCAGACACAGTATAAATTTATGGGGCACCTTTTAATTTCCAAGAACATGATAAATTAGCATGGACAATACAACACAAAAGTTCAGTCATCCTAAATGTTTATGCATTGATGGGGAGGCCTCATAATTCACGCTCTCAGAATGGACACCTAGGGCTTAGCAGCATAGATCTCATCATGTACTCTGCTTGATATTCAAACAGAGGGTTGGGTGAGTTACTAACAGTCCACAGGACAGGTATTCAGAAAAGTAGATGCAAATTAACATCTGCATATCACCATGGAAAATATAAATACTAATTCAAATAATTACCTTAGGGCGTTGGTATAATTCTTTTACCAAAACCTTACTAAAAAGTAAAAATAAAAGTTTAAATGCTCTTAATCTGAAACTATGTAGCATTTGCTCACATTCTTTCCCTCCTCATGTTGTGTTTTCCCTGACAACTATTTAAATGTTTCCTTTTCCCCTACTGACCTGTGGAAATAGCTTTCTCAGCAAAGTTGCCATTTTACGCCAGTAACATGGTCTTGCTTCAGAGATTCCATAGATTAAAACAGCTGCTCATCTTCTATTAGTCTGCAAAGTGGAGCTGGGCTCTGGAACTATTAGAATATCCCTTGGTTTCTCAGTATGCCCATGTGATCAGTGGTGGGTGATTGGCCTCAACATTTGGCCGCCCAGCATGCGTCCCTAAACTTGGAGGCATGTTCACATCTTACTTAGCCAGTAGAAAAGCCTTTCCTTGCTCATCCAGGTAAGGCGGTGATGAGGAGATGTCCAGGGGAGGAGGGGAAGCACTGAAATGAAAAGAAATGAGACTTTTCTCTGCTTTTATCCCTTCATGTGACACTGCGCATACCTTTTAATTCTGCGGATCTCATTTGTTTTTTTGCCCCTGTAAAATTTGGTGTGGCATTGGACCAAGAAATAATCTATCCTGTCTATAAATTTATTTTCTCTATTGAAGTGATAGAGGGTAATATGAGTGAAATTTTATTTTTAAAAATTTTATGTTACAATGAAATACAGTTATAGAAAACTGCTTAGAACAAATATATAGCTTAAATAATTAAAAATAATTTTTCTTACAACCACCACCCAGGTCAAGAGATTTACTTTTACCAGCCACCCCAATTTCTCTTCATGTCCCATCTTAATCTTACCATTCCTTTTATCCTCCCTAAATAATTACAGGTTTACCTATCTGAAAGTAGTGTGTTCCTAAGTAAACTTACCTAGGCTGAAATGGCATAAAGTCTGTACTCTGCTGACCTGTATACTAATCAATTTCATTTGTTTCTTTAAAGTTTCATCACAGAAATGTATATTCCTGGATGCTGTGGTTTTTCCCATTTTTGTATTTGATATGTCTTTTAAGTCTCATTATTGTGTCGGTTTCCCCTCCATCTCTTTTCTTTGTCTTATAATTTATCTGTTGAAAACAGAGCTTTTGGACTTGTGTAGTTTCCCACAGTCTAGATTTTTTTTAATTTAATTTAATTTTTTCAGTGTTCCAAGAGTCATTGTTCATGCACCACAGCCAGTGCCCCATGCAGTACGTGCCTTCCTCAATACTCACCACCAGGCTCACCAAACCCCCAATCCCCCCCCCCCAAACCCTCAGTTTGTTTCTCAGAGTCCACAGTCTTCCATGCTTCGTCTCTCCCTCCAATTTCTCCCCATTCACACTTCCTTTCTTTCTCCCAATGTCCTCCATATTTTTCCTTATGTTCCACACATAAGTGAAACCATATGATAATTGACTCTCCCTGCTTGACTTATTTCACTCAGTATAATCTTTTCCAATCCCGTCCATGTTGATACAAAAGTTGGTTATCTATCCTTTCTGATGGAGGCATAATATTCCATTATATATATGGACCATATCCTCTTTATCTATTTGTCTGTTGAAGGGCATCTTGGATCTTTCCAGAGTTTGGCGATTGTGGCCATTGCTGCTATGAACATTGGGGTACATGTGGCCCTTCTTTTCACTACATCTGTATCTTTGGGGTAAATACCCAGTAGTGCAATTACAGGTTCATGGGGTAGCTCTATTTTTAATTTCTTCAGGAATCTCCACACTGTTTTCCAAAGTGGCTGCACCAACTTGCATTCCCACCAACAGTGGAAGAAGGTTTTCCTTTCTCCACATCCTCTCCAACACTTGTTGTTTACTGTCTTGTTGATTTTGGCCATTCTAACTGGTGTGAGGTAGTATCTCAATGTGGTTTTGATTTGTATCTCCCTGATGGCTAATGATGATGAACATTTTTCCTGATTAAAACTCTTCAAAGTATAGGGATAGAAGGAACATTCCTCGGCTTCATAAAATCTATGAAAAACCCACAGCAAATATCATTCTCAATGGGGAAAAGCTGACAGCATTCCCTTTGAGATCAGGAACACAACAAGGATGCCCACCCTGACCACTCTTGTTCAACATAGTACTAGAAGTCCTAGCAACAGCAATCAGACAACAAAAAGAAATAAAAAGGATTCAGACTGGCAAAGAAGAAGTCAAACTCTCTCTCCACAGATGACGTGATACTTTATATGGAAAATCCAAAAGACTCCACCCCCAAACTACTAAAACTCATACAGCAATTCAGTAATTTGGCAGGATACAAAATCAATGCACAGAAATCAGTTGCCTTCTTATACACTAACAATGAAAATATGAAAAGGGAAATTAGAGAATTGATTCCATTTCCCATAGCACCAAGAACCATAAGATACCTGTGAATAAACCTAACCAAAGAGGTAAAGGATCTACACTCGAGGAACTACAGAACACTTATGAAAGAAATTGAAGAAGACAAAAAAAGGTAGAAAAGCATCCCATGCTCATGGATCAGAAGAATAAACATTATTAAAATGTCTATACTGTCCAGAGCAATCTATACTTTCAGTGCTATCCCAATCAGAAGTCTAGATATTTTTGATTACACACTCACTGTGTAATTTACCATATTTCTTTTATGGAAGAGAAAAAATAATTTTATCTCTATCCTTCTAAGGTTCTTGAATGAGATACCCTTGTAATAAAAGGACAGATTAACTGGAGAAAAATAAACAGAAGTTTGATGGCATATATACCTCCTGTATACATGGGAGAGACCCAGGAAAACCAACTAACTCTCCCCAAATGGTCAAACCACCACCTTAAGTAACATCTCTAGTTAAAGACAAAAGATTTGCAGTGGAGGGGGAGCCAGTTATGGAAGCTTTCAGGTAAAGCATAGTAAAGGAGGGTATGGTTGTTATACAGACTGAGATTGTTGTCTTCTTCACAGATAAATTTCTAGGGATTGAGTCATTCCCTTCCTGATACAGGAAGGGAGACTATTACAAAAGATTCCCCTTATAATTGTAAATGTCCCTTAGCAAAGGGTAACTTCTCCGTTTTCAGTGCTGCTTTTTTGTCTACTTTAATAAACCTAAAATCATCCTTACTCTAATGAGGCATATTTTGGAGTGTCCACTGCCCCCCCTCACTGTGTTTACTGTACTTTACAAACTTGGCAATGGTGATTTTCTGGCAATCTTTGGATTCTCTGGATTGTAGGTGCATCACCCAGGCTTTGCTCCCCTCTTCCTGTGGCACCCACCCTCTGCCTTGTTTTGTGTCCAAATTTCCCCATTTTATATGAACACAGTCCTGTTGGATTAAGACCCGTTCTAATGAATTCATGTTAACTTGGTCATCTGCAAAGATCCTGTTTCCAAGTAAGGCCACATTCACAGATACTTGGGGTTTCAATATATTTGCGTATAATACAATTCAATCCTTAACATTAGATAAATACTTGGTCTTGTGAATCTCAAAGCTTATTGTGATATTTTCAAAATTATTTTTCACAGACTAGCCAAGATTTAAGAGGGTGGGGCACACTGCATTTTCTAGCTGCTGTACATGTACCAAGAACTGTAAGCAGTAAAGAAACTGATACTCTAGAGGGAAAACCAGTTTGGGGCAATTTGACAAATGTCTGTCATCCTTATTTCCTAATCAGATAACCCATTATAGATAATGATCTTGAAATACCTTAAACTAGTCAAAATCAAGGCAGGTCAGAATTTTAATGGGATTTCTCTAGGGTAAACTCAATTATACTAAAATTTTCTGCTAGAAATAGCAGCATGAACATTATTTCCATGACTGTAGGTTTTAAATCTGGGTATAAAATGGACATATTAGCACCCTAGAAGTAACTGCAGCTAAATGTTTACTCTGAAATTTTTTGAAAAATCAATGGCCTGAGAATTTTGATGATTAAAATTCACTTGGACATTTACTTCAATCAGGAGCCATCTAATTCCAATTGTAAGCATATTTCTTTTTAAGAAAAACTTGTCATCTTCCCACCCTTTTAAATCAGGACAGAAAAAGTATCTTTTTGTCATGTAACTCACTCTTCAATCATTCTGAGATTTTTCAAATATATGTATTTGTATTTTTTAAGTTATGTAGTAAATCCATAGAGTTTTCCCATTTCAGAGATTATTATAGAGATACTGAATTCTTCTCCCATTCCTCTATCCAACATCCTCTGCCAGAAATATTTAAATCTTTTTTTTTTTTTAGATTTTATTTATTTATTTGACACAGAGAGAAAGAGAGATCACAAGTAGGCAGAGAGGCAGGCAGAGAGAGAGGGGGAAGCCGTCTCCCTACTGAGCAGGGAGCCCAATGCGAGGCTGGATCCCAGGACACCAGAAATCATGACCTGAGCCAAATGCAGAAGCTTTAACCCACTGAGCCACCCAGGTGACCTCAGAAATGCTTAAATCTTACTGGAAGTAGTGCCAGGCGAATACATCTAGAAAAGAATATTCCAATCTGAATATTGATAATTGACTCAGGCCTTCTAAAAATGTTTCTCCTGTTTAGGTACAAATTTGAACAGATATCATGAGAATGCAGAAGGAACAGAAATTGTTGTTGTTTTTTTTTTTTTTTTTTGAGTTAGTTTTGGTCTTACTTTCTTCTTCTTTTTTTTTTTTCATTAACATATAATGTTTTATTTACCCCAGGGCACATGTCTGTGAATCATCAGGCTTACACATTTCACAGCATTTGCCATAGCACATACCCTCCCCAATGCCCATATCCCTAGCCCCCCCCCCCCCACCTCCCAGCAACCCTTAGTTTGTTTCATGAGTTTAGGAGTCTCTTATGGTTTGTCTCCTTCCCCATCCCATCTTGTTTGATTTCTCTTCCCCACCCCCCCATAACTCCCTGCCCTGCCTCTCAAATTCTTTATATCAGAGCAATCATGTGATAATTGTTTTTCTCTGACTGACTTAT
>CM052802.1:106186008-106212127 GCA_028533885.1 Nasua narica | reverse complement strand
AGTTTCATTCTTTTGCATGTGGCTGTCCAGTTTTCCCAACACCATTTGTTGAAGAGACTGTCTTTTTTCCATTGAATATTCTTTCCTGCTTTGTCGAAGATTAGTTGACCATAGAGTTGAGGTTCCATTTCTGGGCTTTCTATTCGAAACAGAAATTGTTTTTATTTTTATTTATTTTTTTGTTTTCTATTGAAGTATAATTGACATATAACATTTTATTAGTTGCAAGTGTACAAGATAATTATTCAATATTTTATATATCCAGAGTAATCACCACTTAAGTCTAGTTAACATTCATCACCATAATAGTTACAAATCTTTTTTTCTAGTGATGAGAACTTTTAAGGTTTACTATCTTAGCAACTTTCAAATATGCGATGCAATATTAACTATAGTTACCATGCTGTGCATTACATTCCTATTATTATATAACCAGAAGTTTGTACCTTTTTATCTTTTTCATCCATTTGCCTACACCATATCCCCGGAAATAATTGTTTCTTGAATGGATTTAATTATCTTAAAGATCAAAATCCAGAGTATTGCACTTATTTTCAGGTTCTTAATCTTAGTTATTTGGGAAAAATTCATTGTGTTTGAGTTGTATAAGCAAAACTAATTCCTAATTATTTTCCTAAACTGTTCCTCTATGAATGTATGTCTAATGAAAATTTATCTTTTCCTGATTTAAAAATTAAAAAATCTTTCCACTGTGTGATTTTGTTGAAATGAAAATATTATTACTCTTTTAGAAAATTTACACATGACTAGACCATTTTTTCAAGCAAACATTTCTGTCCCCCTTCCAAAAAGATACCTTAATATTTAGAGTAATACAGAAATTGGAAGATGCACAAAAATCATCTGCAGCAGTAATTCTCCACCTGGAAATGTTCTTTCATTGTGCACCCAGAGTCCATTTCCAACTCCTATCAATTCATTTAGCCATAATATTTTACCATCCTGGTTTTTATAAGGAGTAACAGTACAAAAGCAAGACTATAAAAATACAAACATTTTTATTGGATCTTTGTTCTGCATGTTTATAGGAGTTTTAGGAAAATGAATAGTGTTGTACCTATGCTATTAAGGGATTTGTTTTTTTTTATCAGTATAATCCAATCCTGCTGTAGTGAAATGAGCATTTATTGATCATATAGATGAGAAGACATCTGTGTAGATGACCTTCTCATAAAACTTCTCATGAGGTTATTAAAAAGCATCCTCTAAGGTATTTAAAAGAGTTTTATTCATCAGGTTTCTATTATAAAATTAAAAAAATCAGAAAGCACTTTTGAGTTCATTTTGCCCTGAAACACCAAGTGGCAGGAAGAAAGGTCCAAGCCACATCCCCGTGACCTAACTGATTTATTTTTCCTTCTGAACAAAAGTAACACTGATAATGCTCTACAATTACACAGTGCTTCATTCCCTTTTATTTATTTATGTTTATTATTATGTTCAATTAGCCAGCATGTAGTATACCATTAGTTTTTGATGTAGTGTTCGAAGATCCAGTAGTTGCATGTAACACCCAGTACTCAACACAACAACATGTGCGCTCCTTAATGTCCATCACCTGGTTACCCCGTCCTCCACCCCTCTTCCTTCTGTAACCCTCAGTTTGGTTCCCAGAGTCCAGAGTATCTTGTGGTTTGTCTCCCTCTCTGATTTCTTCCCATTCAGTTTTCCCTCCCTTCCCCTGTGGTCCTCTACGCTGTTCCTTATTTCCATGTATGAGTGAAACTGTGTGATCATTGTCTTTCTCTGCTTATTTCACTTAGCACCCACCATTTGCATCTACATGGA
Organism: Nasua narica; assembly: GCA_028533885.1. Classification (NCBI taxonomy): domain Eukaryota; kingdom Metazoa; phylum Chordata; class Mammalia; order Carnivora; family Procyonidae; genus Nasua; species Nasua narica. Next base: position 106,210,318 of record CM052802.1, on the reverse strand, counting down.
TGGAACTGGAGGGGATTACACTTCATTCCCTTTTAAATGTGCCCTTACAGGGGCACCTGGGTGGCTCAGTGGGTTAAAGCCTCTGCCTTTGGCTCAGGTCATGATCTCAGGGTCCTGGGATTGAGCCTCGCATTGGGCTCTCTGCTCAGCGGGGGGCCTGCATCCCTCTCTCTCTGCCTACTGTGATCTCTCTCCTCTCTGTCAAATAAATGAATAAAAAATTAAAATCAAAAGTGCCCTTATATTTTTTCTTCATCTTGATATTGACTATAACTCTGAAAAGAGCTGTGGTATAACCACAAAGTAATGAAAGAGGTGTCCAGAACTCCCCATGTCAGTCCTGAGGGGTGGAGAGGGAATCCATCACGTAAGGGAAAGGGTGGACACAGTGAATTGACCAATTTAAATAGAGAGTAAATTTGCTTTGGAGCTTAGAAGTAAAAACGTGCCACTTGTTTATACACTTATTGTCTTGTTATAATACTTTGACCTTGGTTATGCTTATGCATAGTTAGATCAGATATTTTTCTTGATGTTTTAATATTTGTTTTTCTGTATTCTGCAGTCAGTAAATTTAACCCAAATATTTGATCTGAAGTTATTAAGTAGTAATGCCCTTACTTATTATTAGGAATTCAAGGGAAAAAATAAAGCAACAAAAATTCTATTTTCTTAATCATGCTGATTAAAGATTTTTAGGAGTTTTTTAGGGGGAAAAAAAGGAGATTGGTATCAGAATCCACTATATATTCTTAGATATATGTATATATAATTTGACACACCTGGGGGCTTTTTCTATTTGGAAATTTGAGCTATAGCCCAAAGTTGAGGACATTATGTCCCCATTCTAAAATGAGGTTTTAGATACGTCAATGAATGATGGGCAAAAATAGAGTAAAGCTGGACCAAGTGCTACTAATTTCATCAAACTATGTCAGAGAAGTTAGACATATAAAAATTATATATTTCAAAGAGAAGGAAGAAATTATTGATTTAGAAAGTTGAAAGCTAATTAAGGAAAGCCAAAAGGGAGAGAAGTATTGTAAACTTACCTGGTCATAATTCTATTGGAATTTAGTCTTTTCCATTGGGATATCCTGTTGAGTTGTTGACTTTTCTTGCTCTATTTTTACAAGTTGTGCATATATTAAGGACAATAATTATTTTCCATGGTAAGATTTGATTGAATTTCACAGGTTGTCGTTTACTTTAACTTGTAGTGATTTTATCTTTTAAATTTTTTTATTTGACTTTGATTAACACACAATACTACCTTAGTTTCAAGTATACAGGTTGGTGATTTGATAAGTTTATACATTATGCTATGTTTACTGCAAGTATAGCTGCCATCTGTCCCATTTTATCACTATTACAATATCACTGACTGTATTCCTTACACTCTGCTCTTTATTCCCATGACTTAATCATGCTGTAATTTGAGGGCTCTATTTCCCTTTCCCTTTTATCTATTTTGCCCAACCCCCAACTGCCCTACCCTCTTGCAACTATCAGTTTCTTCTCTGTATTCATAGTTCTGATTCTGCTTATTATTTATTTATTCATTTTTTAAGATTCCATTTGTAAGTAGAATCATATGGCATTTGTCTTTCTCAGTCTGACTTATTTCACTCAACATAATACCCTCTAGGTCCATCTACCTTGTCTTGAATTGCATGTTCTCATCCCTTTTTATGGCTGTGTAATATTCTATTAGATATAGATAGATAGATAGATAGATAGATAGATAGATATAGATATCTCACAAATTTATTGTTCATTCCTCTATTGTAAGACGCTTAAGTTGCTTCCATATCTTGGCTATTAAAAATAATACTGCAGTAAACATAGGAGTGCATATATCTTTTTGAGTTAGTGTTCTTGGATTACCTGGGTAAATAGTGGAGTTATTGGAGCATATGGTATTTCTTTTTTTAATTTTTTTGAGGAACTTCCATACTGTTTTCCACAGTGGCTGCACCAGTTTACATTCTCACCAACAGTACACAGGTTTCTTTTTTTCTTCATATCCCTGTCAACATTTGTTGTTTCTTGTTTTCTTGATTTTAGGTATTCTTAGAGGTGTGATGTGATGCTTCTCTGTGGCTTTGATTTGAATTTCTCTGATGACTAGTGAGGTTGAGTATATTTTTATGTGTTTGTTGTCCATCTGTATTTTTTTTTTGGAAAAATATATATTCAAGTCCTCTGCCCATTTTTTAAAATTGATTATTTCTTTGGTGTTGAGTTAAAAAAGTTTCTTATATGCCCCTTATCAGATATCTCATTTGCAAATATCTTTGCATTCAATAGGTTGTCTTTCAGTTTTGTTAATAGTTTCCTTTGCTATGCAAAATCTTTTTATTTTGATGCAGTCTAAATAGCTTATTTTTGGTTTAAACAAAATATAGCCGTAGGAGAACTCCTAATAACCTTAGGAGACCTATCTAGAAAAATATTGCTATGGCTGATGTCAGAGAAAGTACTATCTTTGTTCTCTTTTAGGATTTTGTTAGTTTTAGGTATCACATTTAGGTCTTTAATCTATTTCGAGTTATTTTTGTGTAGAGTTAGAAAGTAGTCTGGTTTCATCCTTTCACATATAACTGTACAGTTTTTCCAGTACTATTTGTTGAAAAGACTGTCTTTTCCCCATTGTATAGTCTTGCCTCTGTTGTGAGAGATTAATTTACCACAGAAATGTGGGTTTGTTTCTGGGGTCTCTATTCTTATCCTTTGATTTATGTGTTTATTTTTGTGCCAGTAACATACTGTTTTGATTACTACAGCTTTGTAGTATATCTTAAATCTGGGATTGTGATACTTTCAGCTTTGTTATTTTTTCTCAGGATTGCTTTGGCTATGTGGAGTCTTTTGTAATTCCATAGAAATTTTACTATTATTTGTTCTAGTTTTGTGAAAAATGCTGCTGGCATTTTGATGGGGAGTGTATTGAATCTGTAGATTGGTTCGGGTTATATGGACATCTTGAAAATATTAATTCTTTGAATTCCTGAGCATAGAATATCTTTCCATCTGTTGGCATCATCTCCAATCTCTTTCATCAGTGTTTTATAGTTTTCAGAGTACAGGTCTTTCATTTCTTTGGTTAAATTTCTTCTTAGGTATTTTATTCTGTTTGATGCAGTTGTGAATGGTGCTGTTATTTAAAATTTCTCTTTGTGTGACCTTATTGTTAATATATAAAAATGCTACCAATTTCTTTGTGTTAATTTTGTATCCTGCCACTTTATTGAATTTGTTTATTATTTCTCATTGTTTGTTTGTTTGTTTTTTGTGGAATATTGAGGATTTTATATATAGTATCACGTCATCTGCAAAGAGTAACAGTTTAACTTCTTCTTTGCCAATATGAATGTCTCTTATTTCTTTTTCCTCTCTGATTGCTGTGGCTAGGACTTCCAGTACTAGGTTGAATAAAAGCGGTAAGAGGGGATATCCTTGTCTTGTTCCTGACCTTAGAGGGAAAACTCTCAGTTTTTCACCATTGAGGATGATGTTAGCAGTGGGTATTTCATATATGGCCATTATTTCATTGAAATAGATTCCCTCTAACCCCATTTTATTGAGAGTTTTTGTCATGAATGGATGTCAAACTTTGTCAAATTGTGCTTTCATTTTCATTTATCTCCATGTATTTTTTAATTTTTTCTTTCTCTGCTTCATTGACCTATTGGTTGTTTAGTATCATGTTGTTTACATGTTTGTTTTTTTCCGTTTTTTTCTTTTATTTAAAAAAATTTTTTTAAATTTATTTATATGTCAGAGAGAGAGGGGTAGAGAGAGAGTGAGGGAGAGTGAGAGAGAGCACAAGCAGGAGGAGTGGCAGGCAGAAGGAGAAGGAGACTCCCCACCGAGCAAGGAACCCAACGTGGGACTAGATCCCAAGGACCCTGGGATCATGACTCGAGCATAAGGCAGACACCTAACTGACTGAGCTATGCAGGCACCCTATTTATTCTTCAATATAGTGTCTATTTATTTGGTAAGACACTGCTTTCATACTTTAATTTTTTAGACATGATTTTCTTTAGTTCCTTGAATATACTTATAATGGATAATTTAAATTCTTTGTGTAGTAAATCCAACATTTTAGGTTACTTAGGTTCAATTTTATTTAATATTTTTCCTCCTACATATGAATTATATTTTCCTGTTTCTTTGTGTGTCTCATAACTTTGGAATACTGGACATTTAAATAATATAATGTTACAACTCTGGAAATCAGATTTTCTAGAATTTCCAAGGTTTGTTGTTCCTAATGTTTATAGGTATATTGTTGTTGTTGCTATTGTTATTGTTCGTGGAGTACTTTTCTTGAGTAATTCTGTTTATTTTTTATTTTTTTATCATGGAGAGACACTGATATATCTGTTTGTTTAGCTTAGGAGTAAGAGATTATATACCAGGGCCTTCTCAGATCTTTCCTGAATATGTACACAGTCTTATACCTATACATGGTTTTCGTGACCACCAAAAACATGTTGTTTTTCAAAGCTCCTGTGGACATTTAATTCCTCAGATATTCCCTTTAAGTCTTTTTTTGGCTAAGTTTCAGGTTGCTCCAACAGATATCACCAACTTAAGTTATTATAACATTAAATAATTGCCATTGATTGTTTTCTATAAATGTTCTAATGTGAGTCAAGTCATTGGAGACTAACTCTGTGAATATAGTTTATCCAGTGAGTGGTCAATTCAAATAGTGACACATTTTTGAGAGTGGGCCATTTGGGGGAGCTTGAAAAACCCATTCTATCCCCTCCAGTGGTTTTTAGACTGCTGTTTTTCAGTTATCATTGTTGTATTCCTGCTGGTTTTCAAGGGAGATGAAGGAGAAGGGGATGGGGCTAGGCAAATGAAAATCCACACTCTTCTTACTAAAAATCAGCTTTTCTTCTTGAACTCCTTGAAGCCTGAAATAAAAATTTTGGATATTAAAGTGGTTAAAATGAAGTGCTTTTTAATAGGTTTATAAGAAACTATATACTTTTACAGTAGATTTTAACAAGAAAATTTATTAGGTATTCTTTAGAAGGCTTTATTAGATATTCTTTGCTATTCTTAGCAAGGAAATACTGGAAGTCATACTAAAGTATTAATATTACTTGAAACAGTTCTGGCCTCATAAAGATGACTTAATTTCATAGGAAATAGAATGAACCCAAACTACTTCATCTATTTGTTTTTTGATATGTAGTTTCTGGTTTTTTTTCCACATCAGGCCAATTTTTTTTTATTGTATACATAAAGATTAAATTGAATGTGGATATACTCTACAAAAATGAGAACATAGTAAAACTCTATAATTAAGTGTAAATTATTTTCCTGATCATAGATTATTATGGAAATTTAGCACAAAAAATTACCAATCATATCTAAAGAGAGTCAGAGGCCAGTAAGAATAAGAAATGGTGGGGAAGAGTTAACTTCCTTTGGAATTTTATTCCTCATTTCAGACTGATGTCTTAGATGTTATATTTCTTGAGTTAATTCTGTGAGCAATTACTGTTTTCATGCCTGCTACATGCACCAAATAATTACTAGTTTTGCATATTCTCCTTTGGGTGTTGTCACAATTAAAAGATTCTTGACATATATCAATCAAGAAAAAGATAAATTAGAACTATAAACTGATTCAAAGGATTCTGCAACCTTTCGTAATGAGGGTTCTTTGAGGCATAGAACACAGGAAGTGATTTGAGTGACTGGGTTCTTGATTTATTATAAACATGAAACATAATTCGTATATTCTAAATGGATAGAAGTGAATTCATCACATCAGTGAATGCCTTGGGGTTTTAAGATTTAATTTTCTCAGTAAATATCAATTCCAATTGAGTTACTGAACTGATTTTTTTCCTCTATTTTGTTATTTAAATTTTTATTGAAGTATAATTAACATAGAGTGTTATATTCATTTCAGGTGTACAGTGTAATGTTTCAGCCTTTCTATACATTACTCAGTGCTCATTACAATGAGTGTACTTTTAATACTTTTTATCTATTTTACCCATCTCCCCCACTCACTTCCCCTTTGGCAACCACCAATTCTCTATATTTAAGAGTCTGGTTTTTGTTTGTTTCTTTTTTTCTTTGCTTCTTTGTTAAACTCCACATATGAGTGAAATCATACAGTATTTGTCTTTCTCTGAGTTATTTCACTTAGTATAATACCTTGTAGGTCCATACACATTGTTGAAAATGGCAATATTTCATTCTTACTTGTGGCTGAGTAATATTCCATTGTGTATATATGTACCACAACCTCTTTATACATTCTTCTTTCAGTGGATACTTGGATTGTCTCCATAGCTTTGCTATTGCAAATAATGCTGCTATAAACATAGGGGTGCCTGTATCCCTTTGAATTACTGTTTTTGTTTTCTGTGGGCAGTTACTAAGTAGTAGAACTACTGAATCATGGGTAATTCTATTTTTAATTTTTTGAGGAACATCCATATTGTTTTCCACAGTGGATGCACCAGCTTGTATTCTCACCAACAGTGCATAAGGGTTCCTTTTTCTCTACTTTCTCTCCAACACTTTTTATTTCTTGTCTTTTTCATTCTAGCCATTTTGACAGGTGTAAATATATATTTCACTAATATATATGATATTAACCTCTTATTGGATATATCATTCACAGATTTTTTTTTCTACTTAGTGTGTTACCTTTTGTTTTATTGATGGTTTCCTTTGCTATGCAAAACCCTTTTTATTTTGGCACTGTCCCAAAAATTTATTTTGCTTTTGTTTTCTCTGCCTGAGGAGACATACCTAGACAAATAATTCTGTGATTCCTATAAAAGGAACTACTGCCTAGGTTTTCTTCTAAGAGGTTTATGGTTTCATGTCCACATTTAGGTCTTTAATCCATTTTGAATTTATTTTATGGTGTAAGAAAATACTCCAGTTTTATTCTTTGCATGTAACTGTTCAGTTTTCCCAGCACCATTTATTGAAGAGACCATGCCCCATTGTATATTGTTGCCTCATTTGTTGTAGGTTAATTGACTATATAAACGTGCATTTATTTCTGGACTTTCTATTCTGTTCCACTAGTCTATATTTACTCCAGTACCACAGTTTTTATTACTATAGTTTTGTAGTATATCTTGAATTCTGGTATTGTGAAACTTCAAGCTTTGTTATTCCTTCTCAAGATTGCTTTGGCTAGTTAGGATGTTTTGTGGTTCCACACAAGATTTTAGTATTATTTGTTCTAATTCTGTGAAAAATGTTGGTATTCAGATAGACATAACATTAAATTAGTAGATTGCTTTGAGTTGTATAGATATTTAAAAAATATTTGATTTTTGAATTCATGAGCATGGAGTATCTTTCCATTTGTGTTTCAATTTCTTTCATCAATGTTTTATAGTTTTCAAAATATATGTCTTTTACCTTCTTGTTAGCTCTATTCCTGGGTATTTTTTTCTTTTTGTTGCAGTTGTAAGTGGGATTGTTTTCTTAATTTCTCTTTCTGCAGCTTTATTATTAGTGTATAAAATACGACATATATCTGTATACTAAACTGAGTTTTAAAAAATAACTCCCCAGATCTGTTAGTTTACATTTTTTCTCCATGAGGCAGTGTCACATGATGTGTAATCTCTTAGACTTGACTACTTAATATCAAATCAGGCTACATAACTTACTAACTGCATGACATTGTACAGATTAACTTATCTGTGCCTCAGGTTCTTCTTATGAGAAATATAGGTAATAATAACACTTATGTGATAAGGCTGTCATGAATGAAACAAGTATGTGATCAGAAAAGTTCCTGGCTCATGGTAAGAAAAGAAGTTGCTGCTATTGCTGTTAGCATTCTCCTCCCTGCCCCCTCCTTCTCTTCCTTTTTTTTCTTTCTCCTCTCCCACTCTTTCTGCCCAGCTTCCTCATCTTCCTCTTTTTCTTTCTAAGTATATACATTTTATTTTTAATACAGATGATTTTGGTTAATACAATTATTTATCTTTACACTGAAGTTTTAGGTTTATTTGCTCACTAATATATAATGTATACAGATTGTTCTTTTTCATGCAATTTAGCAATCATTATTGTTTCAGTCTGTTAAAGCTTTAAGCACCCATTTGGACAGAATTGAAGAACCATACTGATTTCCTGTGGCCTTGATTTAATATATATAAATGAGTATTCCAGTTTTGTTTGGAATATATAATCATTCATTAGAGCAGAGGAAGAACAACACGGTGTTTTATGTTGGACTGTAGAAACTTTGGGTTTATATTTTACAGAATATTTATGAATCCTGAATAATCTCCTAGGACCTAACATAAGCAATAGCCATTGACTTACATAGAGGGGAGGGAAATCTATTGCCAGCTTGTTTTTAGCTTTTGGACCCTAAAAATAAGTCAGAATTTATTAGCACCATTGAAAGCTAATTTTTAAATTGGTAGAATTTTAAAAAATAGGCATTAAGCTTATTGCTGGCATTGCCCTCCCCATGATTACACTAGGTAAATAATTCAGATATTATTTTTTGCAACATGTCTTATAATATGAAAACAGAAACAATGTAAAGGCTTAACAAAAGAAACTTTTAGTTATATATTGGAAGAAAGTAGTAATAAGGATAAATAATGAATAAAAGATTAAATGCACATCAACTAAAGCAATTTTTTTCTATGCTGTGAATCAGAAACCCAAGTTTCACCAGTTCCAAAATAAAATTGAGCTAGCAATTCCTATGTGAAGTTTGTGGGATATTTTACCTATAGTGGTCCCTTATTGCAATGTCTGAATCATAGCCCAATGCCTCTCTACAGGAGAAAATATTTACCTAAGGAAATCCATCTAACCATTACCCAGCAGGTTCATGCTGAGACAGCTGAGAACATGGCATAAATGACAATTTTTGACATCTCCTTACACCTTTTGTCTTGATCCACCCAATGAAACTTGGTCTTATATCCCAATCCTAGTGAATACCATATATCATTGACATACCTCCTATAAGACTGAGAGAAGCACAGGCTTGGGAGAGAGTATTAGAGTTAACTGAATTTATTTTTTTTTTTACTAATAAAATATTCCGTGAACGTATCAAGAGAGGGCACTTAAATCTGGTTATTCAAATTTGTCTTCTTGATGATTTCAGAATCACTTTTATATTTTGTTTTAACAACTCATAGCCCCGTCAGTAAGTTATCATGTATTCCTTACCTAGCCCTTACTGATGTCAAAGACATTTGTGTTCTATTAATCAATTTAGTAGTACATTTGTATTGCATTCATTAGAAGAATATTTGGATGTTTAAATACCCTGTTCCAGTTACTCTTGCTGCATAACAAGGTAACCTAAAATGAACAATTGAAGACAGTCATTTTTGTCAGGCTCACTGATTCTGAGGCAACAAGAATCAGAGCAAACCAAGGATTGTGTTTCTGCTGTACAATGACTACCATTTGGAAGACTTGAAGGGAGGTGTTATTTAGCACATGGAAGATGAGATGATCTGAAGGCTCGCTCACTCACATGTCTGGAACCTGGGGTAGCATGACTCAAAGGCTAGTAATGCTGACCAGAATACCCACACAACTGTATGGGGCTCCCCCACAGTATGGTGGCCTCAGGATAGTCCATGGGGGGTTACCATACCAAGATAGATGTTTCAGTAGAAGACATTGTCCTTTTATGACCTAGTTTCATAAATCATATAGTACCATATTCTCCTTACTTAAAGTAGCTACAAGCCTACCCAGATTCAAGAAGATAGAGCCTAAATTCCCCATTTTGATGGGGCTTTGTGAAGGTCACATTGTAAAGTAACATGTGAGATAGAAGTTGTTGTGGGTTTGTTTTTTTTTGAAACTGCCATCTACTACATATCTTAAGAGTTTGAAATAGAATGAAGAGATACACAAGTGCACATACATGCTTCTTTATTTCAAATTATATTTGTGCATAAATAGCTACAGTAATATATAATAAAACATGGTATCCTAAAACACATTAATAGTCCCTGTCTCTTATAGTACTACAGAACTCCCAGAAAAGGGAGTGAACTAAAGAAAAATGCTATGGAGCCTAAATATATAAAATGTAGAAATTTATTCAACTTCACCTAAATTCTAGTTACTATGCACTTCAAAACTTTATGGGTAAAATTAACATATTCATAAAATAGCCAATTAATGAAGGCTTTCCTATTTCTTATTTCATATTGACGACAGCCCTCATAGTTAAACATTATCATTACTATTTTACCATAACAAATTACCCATAAGGAATCACATTTTACCCATAAAGAAGCTCAGAGATGTTGTGTGAATCCTTATATGGTAAGACCAGCGCCCTGAGTTCATTTCCCTGCTATTCATATCTCAGGTTCAGAAAAACATTCTCCATGTTGAATCTCACTTACTAAATTTTCCTTTTCTTAGTTTGCTAGGCATATATTGGCCATTTATATTTTTCTGATACTCTCCAGTAGTGTTATACTTTATAACAGAATTTGTTGACAGAAGCCTCTATCTGATTATGTGATCATTAGATTAAAAAATAGGAAAATACCACTTATTTATTACCTGCAGTGTATCCAGCACTGATCAAAATGTCTTTGTATATAATACTGCAGAAAATAGGGATTCTTCTGTCCTTTTTATGGATGATGAGACTGAGGCTAAGTGTCAAGAACTTTTGGGTTGGGGGCGCCTGGGTGGCTCAGTGGGTTAAAGCCTCTGCCTTTGGCTCAGGTCATGATCTCAGGGTGGGGATTTCTGCTCAACAGGAAGCCTGCTTCCCCCTCTCTCTCTCTGCCTGCCTCTCTGCCTACTTGTGATCTCTCTCTCTCTCTCTCTCTATCAAATAAATAAATAAAATCTTAAAAAAAAAAAGGAACTCTTGGGTTGAAATATGTGAGTTCTGTCCCAACAGCCCAAGTTTGATCTTTTTTAGCATAGGATGTTCCAGTGAGTCCAGATTGTGTAAACATTATACTAGAAGTGGTCTTAAATTAAATTTTAAATTAATTTGTTAAATCTTCAAACAAGTTTTAGTTATTAAACTTGCAATTGTTAATCAGAAGAGCTACTTCCTTTCAAAAGGAGCAGTGCCATTGATAAAAATATTTGTACCTTCACTATATTGTGTGAATTTATTACTTATTAAGTTGTTGAAATGATTCATCCATGTTTTCTCATTTTAATCTCAATGATGCAAGTCAGCAAATTATTACCTGTTCTACACAGGGAAAAGTAATAATATCAATGACTTGGACAAAATGACACTGCATTGACCAGAAAACATACTTTTTGGTCTAGGTTCATTGTTTTTTCCATACCTACATCATTATAGCCATGTGCTTAGAGAGGGTCTTACATAAAAAAGGCTTTACTTCACATTTCATTACCAGAGCATATCCCTTCCCAGTACTGTTCTATAGACTTCCACCTAACAGGTATTTACTGTAGATCTAATACATGAGTAAACATCTTCCGATCATGCATTTAAAATGCATGATATTTCATTCCTGGTCTTTTTACTCGTCCTGTAATCCCAGAAGATACAGTTGAATGTGGACCTCTAGTAAATGGAAGAAATTTCAGATAGTAATAAGAAGCAGGCAGAACATTCTACACTTAGGAATGTTTTTGAATTTAAGTAGAAACAAAATCAAATTTTAGAATATTCCTCAATGCATCATGCCCTTAACACAGTATTTGGGATGAGGTCTCACCAGGATAGAGTGTGCTAAAGCTAGTACTATCTTATTCTGTCATAATATGATTACAGTTTTTCTTTAGGAATTTTTTAGTGTTTTCTACAGTTATTTTCCCTTAATGATGTAAGTCAGCAAAGCCTAAAAGAATGAACATATCAATCAGCAGGCACCAGAACTGAGTGGATAAGTTAATATAAAATCCTACAAGAAGCTATGGCTGACACCTTGATAATTCCTACCTCTGTCACAATTGGCTCAGGACTCACTGTGTGGCCAGTTCTAAGGGTTGTGGAGTATGAATGGGCAGCTACCAGAGGCTGAAGAACCCATGTTTTATATTTATCTTCAAGGATTCATAATCACCCCCCAGAATTTAACTAGCTTAGAATTTCTTTTAGGTTTTACAGAGAATCTCAGTGGACTCTAAAAATGAGCTACACATGTTTCTGTTTATGGAAGTTCCAGGAAAATTGTGTTTATTGGAGGTCTTAAATTTAAATGCTTTTACCTCACATTTTATTACCATTGCATACCCCTTCTTAGTATCACTCCTAGTCATTCCTGGAAATAAAAACTTTATGTTTTAAACATGAATTATTATTAATTTTTTAGATGTATCATACTTTAGTGGGATACTAGAAGTGGTATACTAGTTATACTAGAAGTGGTCTTAAATTAAATTTTAAATTAATTTGTTAAATCTTCAAACAAGTTTTAGTTATTAAACTTGCAATTGTTAATCAGAAGAGCTACTTCCTTTCAAAAGGAGCAGTGCCATTGATAAAAATATTTTATTTTTTTTATAGGTAGAACTAGAGTCTAGAACTAGACTACCTCTAGAACTGTCTCTGATATGGGTTCAAGGGCCATTTCAGGATATCAGAAAAGTCAAAGAAGAACAAACCACTTTTATATTTTATAGATTCCCACTATGCATCTCTTTACAAACAATATTACGGTCTCCAATTTGGTCATAAGTCTCCACTTCTTGCTCATCCCCTCTTCTCCTCAACAATGGTAAGTGGTTAAAAGCTGGAGGTCTTTATTTCCATCTAACAACTAGAATCATGAATTGATGATTGCTTTGGCAGTAATAAGCCTGGAAGAAAGGACCTGGAATACTAGCACTGGGTATTTGTACCATGAGCTCATTTCTGTTTATATATTTTTCCTGAGTAGCTAAAAAAAGAGAGTATTTAAAGGGAGATAAATATATGAGGATTGTGAACCAAACTTTTACTTGGATAATAGCATTCAGATAACTTGCCAAATAAGTGAAAACAGTGAGGTTGACAAAAATTAGTCATGTATTCATATTTTAACATATTAATATTAAAATAAACAAATTATTTTTCCAGCAGTTTATTCCGCATGTTCAGACATGCTTTCCCAATTACTTAATTGCTTTAATCTCATTACAAACAGGCTCTGATGAAGCGACATGTGTAATACTTCTTAAAATCCTGTTAGACATTTCATAAGTTAAGAACAGCTTCGGGGCGCCTGGGTGGCTCAGTGGGTCAAAGCCTCTGTCTTCAGCTCAGGTCATGATCTCAGGGTCCTGGGATCAAACCCCACTTTGGTCTCTCTGCTCAGTGGGGAGCCTGCTTCCTCCTTTCTCTCTGCCTATGTGTGATCTCTCTCCCTCTGTTAAATAAATAAATAAAATATTAAAAAAAAAAAAGAACAGTTTCTGCAAGGATGAGGGAATTTAACCAGTAGTGTGAGGGCATTAGCATTAGCATCGCCAAAATGCTCAACGATGGTTCTTCTATGTGAGCCAATACACAAATGACTTGTTTTTATATTAATTCTGGTGAAATAGCTCCCACTAAGATCAAAAAAGAAACACACCTCAGTGGAATGACACAATAAAATTTCCCATTCACAAAATGTCCAGTCAGTGGTTGTGGTAGGGATTAGAAGCTCTAATTCATATCCTCATCCTCAAACAGATTTAGAGTCTTTGGCATCTTTTACATTTGCCTTTTGAGGTTACCTTGGTCATCAGCATCCCCTCCACAGGTGCGGGAAAAGAGAGAACATGGAGGAATATGTAGGTACTTGTATAGACCAATGTGGAAATGGTATACATCACTTCAGCCCATATTGCAGTGGATAGATCTCATTCCAGATACATCCTACTATAAGACAAACTGAAAAATGTGGTCAAGTGCTATGCCCAGGAGAGAATGGAAATTATTTTGTGATTAACTGGATTAACCAATTTCTTCCTCAGCCCACCTTTTTGGTATCCTATTTATTTTCTCTCCAGACAAAAACCACTCATTTTTTTTTTTTCTGAAGGATTATCTTCAATTTCCCATGTAGTTAGTGCATTTGGATTGAAGGTCAAGATCTCCTAATGAATATGCAGTTCTCTTTCTCTGACTTGGAGATGTTTCTTCATGGTTCTGTACTCTACAATTTATAAAGAAAACAGCCTGCCCACCCCATCATGTCAATCTCTGGGATAGATATCTGAGATATCATGTCAGTATCTGAGGGGAAGAAACCCTTCCTGCAGGCTACACAGCTTTCTAATCCTGTGTCTTCTCAGGCTTATTTGGAAGACATTAGTGTGTATAAAAATTTTTCAAGGCTCCAACCATCATAAGCCTTATTTAGTTCATGCACATGGTTTCTCTATTGATAAAATTCCGTGAAATACTTATATGGCTTTTGATTTATATCCTTCCAGGTAGTTACATGTGCCAAATGCATAATCAAAGTTCACCTCTATAGGTTCCTCAAATCTCAACTATTTATCACCTTTGTCATGCATTCTTCTCCCACAAGCTACCATAAGCCATAATAACTTTCCACCAATAGATGGAAAGGCCATATTCTTTAGTTTTGCTACAGGACTGAGTCTTAATGGGTTTTTATCACTCATAACATCACTCAGTTTTATTGATTACTGTCGGGAGTCTTAAAGAAGTCAGCTTTACTAACTCTCAAGGCATCACTTTTTATCAATGGGTTCCAACTCATTTGTAAATGAATATTTTTCATTATTGGAAAACCTTCAAGATTGCTATCTGTCATACCTTTAGAGAAGCAGAGAATGAAATAAAATAGCCTTGAATACACTTGATTAATAAAGCCCCTTTTCTTTTATGGACTTTGGCTTAATTGATCTACTGGCATTGCTAAGAAGAGATAAAGTGCCCTTAGATCAATCTGCAGTGGCTTCAATGTGAAGTCCACATCATAACTAATAGCTGACATCAATTACATCTTGGTTTTCCTGGGCCAGGTTTTTCCTCCTCTGTTATTCAGCAATTTTGAATCCTATCTCTTTTAAAGGGCAGTCCTATCATAATCTCAATTAAGGATGTGACTACAAAGCATCTCATCGTTGAGGCAAGCAATTCATGCATTAATGACAACCCAGGAAAATGTAACAAAGTTTTTCATAGTTAGAATTCAGAATATGTTTTTTAAAATATGGCATATGCATAAAAGGAGTATAGGTATGTTAACTACTACAGGACATTCATTCTGTAAATTCATTTATATAAGCAATTCCTACTTCTGTCATTTTGATTTTGTGACCCTGATCTTAGTTTCATTAAGATATTTTATGGTTGGGGAGCCTGGGTGGCTCAGTGGGTTAAAGCCTCTGCCTTTGGCTTGGTTTATGGTCTCAGGGTCCTGGGATTGGGCCCCGTGTTGTTGGGCTCTCTGCCTGCTTCCCCCTCTCTCTCTGCCTGCCTCTCTGCCTACTTGTGATCTCTCTATCAAATAAGTGAAATCTTAAAAAAAAAAGAATATTTTATGGTTTATGAATAGTTGCTAACTTAAAATGAATTCTAATTCACTTGGTATGGAGGAATTTCAGGAAAATTAAAATAACCTTTGTGAGAAAACATAGTGGGATTTACCAAAGTGAAATTGAAAACCTCCATCCATTACTGGTTTCCCATTCATTTGAAAAAATTTGCATTTTTCTTATTTCAATCTATTACATGTTAGCTTTTGAAATGGGCTGTGTCCTTTAATCCTTCATTACTTTTCACATTCAAATATATCATATTGTTCCCCAAAATAAAGTTTCAAAATTAGCTTTACTTGCAGAACTATGTAACATTTGCTTTAAAAAATCCTAAACTTACTTTTATGCAAACATCGTAAAAAAGACAATTAGTCAATATTTACTAGCGAACGATAACTAAAGAGCAGTTGGAATTATTAGGAGACACCTTACCATACTTACTCATTTATTCATTCTTTTTCATTCACTCACCCCAAATTTTAGAGCCCTTATAATTGTAATATATTTTATCTTTTTTGTTCTGAACATTTGGAAACATGCTTCTAGGATATTTAAATTATAAAACAGAGAAAACTCCTGGTGTTCCAATTGAGGAGAACAAATGAGTATTTAAAATACTCCATTAGCTATAATTAACTTTAAAAATCCCAGTTAACAGATTTCTTTAACAATTTAAGTGCTATTTAAATTCATTTTATTTCATGTGAGGATATTTAAAAACCATTGGCCGAAAAATAATGGACAGTAACAATCCTGTTAACTTTTGAGAAATTATAGTCATTTATAAATAAGTTTGCTTTGGCAGAGCCATTTTGTGAATTATCTGCAGAGAAGTTAATGTTTTCTATTTTGTATGTTTGTTTTTGCATCTTTTTTCTCTTCAGTTCTTATGCTATGCATGATTGCTATTGACATCCAAATTAGATCCTGATTTCAAAATCTAAATTAGAGACATAGGCATTCCAGTTTTAGCCAGAGGTCACTTTGAAACAGACCAATCTAGAGATGTCAAAAAAAAGCACAGGACAGAAGGCATACTCTGTACATTCCCACTATCTATTTATCTGCTATGCATTCTTTTCCTTTAGCTCCTCATTATCATCATCATGATTAATATAATTTTTTAGTATATATAGGTATCTTCTAACTTACCATCTCATACATCTTTTCATTTAAAATTTTTGAGATAACCACATACTCTTTTTTGTCAATGAGGCAAATGGGCCTTACAGGAAGTAGGTAACTTGTCCAAGATCCTAAAATTAACAAGAAGCAGAAAATGTTTTCCTTACTAAACAATATTAGGAAAGTAAAGAGATCTTTCTTTGGAACAACTGAAACAAACAAGAAGTACAATTATATATCAAAAAAGAAAACTATCAATCTCAATCTTACCTCAAACTAAAATTCAGCCAGGTGGAAATTGCTGGACTTAAGCAATGGGCAAGCTCTTCTTACCTTTGACTGTGTGGGGTCTTTTGTTCTGTAACTCAGCTCCATGGGGGTGGAGAGTAGGGAGAAAACATCTACAATGGAGTGAAGACAGTGGTTCTTGCATATTTTAAGACAAGCAGATCCACTTCCAGTAGGACAAGTGTTTACTTGTCCTAAAAATATTTTAGATATTGAACTGAGAGCACTGAAGTGAAATGGAAGACATCATTCTAGCTCGTGCATTTGTTATGTGGCAATTGTCACCAAACCTGCTTGGGCCCTCTTTTTTCCCCCTTACTTTTAAAATTAAATTCAATGATATATTTCAAATACTTTCTTCTGCAGTTTTTAGGCAAATTATAAACAAAAAGTTTGGTTAAATTACCATTATAAATTAAAAAAACACAAAATATCAGGCATTACTTAGTATTGCCTAATGATGATACATAGTACTTTACTGGTACATGGAATAATTAGCAATCTCTGCATCAGAAAACTTGAGTTTTATCAGTAGTTAATTCTGCTATTTTGTAAAATTGGCCAAATTTTCTACCCTAGTTTTCTTTCTAATAAATCGTAACAATTTGAGTCTAGCTAGGCCTAGGAGATAAAGACTTAAAAATGATAGTCCTTTAATGTAATACATTTTTCTAAAGTTCCTGATAACCTTTAGACCTCACTCTTGGTAAATCTGTCCCTAAAGCCTGTAGTTTTTATGCTTTTCCCTAGAGAGAACTTTGGTAAAAGAAAGGGAGAAACAAAAACAAAAACAAAAAAACCCAACTTCACATTAGTTTAAGTAGAGAAGGTAGAGTTAATTAGGACATTCAGAAGTTTCATATCTCCATAGCTACAGGAAGGAACTTCTTGAGGACAGCATTTTCCCCCCATAGGCTTTAAAGTAAAGGAATTAAAGCAAGTCAGGCTTCTTTGAAATTACTGCTAATATATTCGTGCTTTCGACATTTATTTCTACCGGCAGGCAGTTCTAGTGTTGATTAAACGCAGTCAGAAATCTGGGGTCTGAGATTCTAGGCATCTTTCCCAAGAAAGATTAGACCATTGCCTATGTCATGAAAACAAAAAACAAAAATCCAAAAAACAACAACAACAAAATTTTGAAAAATGTTTTCAGTACTACCAATTCATTCACAGTAACCATTTTTACATCTTCCCTTTTCCTTTTTCTATCACTTCCACTGACATTAAAAATTAAGTTTACTGGGTAGTTGCTCTTATCTGAATTAAGTAGTTTTTCTCCAGTGAAGTTGGGGAGAAAAGCTATGCATTCATATACATTTAACATTTTGTTTAATGTCTGTGTATACGTCAACATCCCCAAGCCTCTTTAGAAGTTTATCATTCAGAGTTTGGGTATCAAGGAAAAAGATTGAGGGCCAAAGACATGGCTACAGTGTGTCTTGAAATTGTTGTGAAGTTAGAATGGGAGAATTTGAAAGTCTTCTTGGACCTTCAGTCTGGCTAGCCCTCACCCCATAATTAAGTGCAAAGTCCTTTTTCTCAATCATTTCACAAAACTGTAAATATGAAAGGTCAGATGCCAGATTGGTCATTTGGTCTCCTAACGCCAGAGACTAGACCAGGAGCTGTGTAATTATTAGATGTGTGATACTAAACAAATCAGTAAATCCTTCACTTTATTTTCACAGTTCTTGATCTGAGGTTCATTTAGAACAGTAAATCCCTGTGCATTCTGGTTCACACTCTGCCTCTTTATGAAAATGATTTGACCTCTTAGAGGTAAAGGATGTCCACACCCTGAGGTTTTAATACACTGAATCCTTCATGCCTCTGACCAGATCCACATGCCTGGGGCTACCACGGGGTGGAGAAGTGAGGTTTCTTTCATTCTACTTTACATCTCTTAGGGGAAATCATTCAAATGTGTTGCTCATTTGGATTCATCTCCTTTGGCACAATATGACAATACAAATGTTGGCATCACTTAGAATGTTGCAATGTTTGAAGATACAACATTGATGCTCTGCTTTCCTACTCAGAGAAACAGACCTGGAGCTTGAGAGGGTTTATCTCTTTAGGAAGAAGAAGAAATATTTGTAAAAATTGTATGAAAGTAATAATTACTGTTGTGAGAGACTTAAATATTATTTACTCTTGTATTTACATCTGGGCTCAGAATTCCTGTCAACATGAGAATATAGATATTTTCATGAGAGACTGTGGACTCTGAGAAACAAACTGAGGGTTTTTAGGGGGGGATAGGAGGTTGGGTGAGCCTAGTGATGGGTATTAAGGAGGGCACGTATTGCATGGAGTACTGGGTGTGGTGTGTGAACAATGAATTTTGGAACACTGAAAAAATAAAATAAAATTAATAGAACAAACAAATAAAAAAAGAGAATGTAGGATTTTGGTGAACAGGAAATGATATGATCATATCTATGCCAAACAAAGCACAAAGGGAAAAAATAGTTCTTATCTTATATCTAGCAGTCCACAGAATGGACCGTATAGACTGTATCATCTTATCCAGAAAAAGTTGAGACTTTTCACTTTGTATCTCCTGGAAACCCCAAGGTAAAATTCAAGACTTAATATTGTACAGAAATAAAAAAAGGTAACTTCTGAGCTGTGTGTGTATGTGTGTATATATATATATATTTATATAATATAATATTTATATTATATACATATTTGTACATATTAATATAAACATGTAATTTTTGCATATTTATATAATTATATACATATTTATATAATAAATATATATATATTTATATACATATACATATACCTGAATAATAACACTGGATCTTAGTATCAGAAAAATCTCAGCAGCTTTGCACTTTCCTAGGTAAATTTATCTAAAGCTTTGACTCTTTTTTGAATTATTTAAACCTCTTGTTTATTTCACCTCCTTCTTTACAAATGAACCCTACTATTTTCTGAACGATGCCTCACTAATCACTGCCACTCCGGATAGGGAAAGATTAGCTTCAACTCTGTTATCAGCAAAACTCATTATGTTTCTAGCTGTAACCATGAGGAATAAGAGTAGTGAAAGAACAGCAGGATGCAACCCTCAGTGGATTATTTTTCTATTGCAGTGATTTAACTCTCAGCCCTTTACCATTTCTCAGAATAATCAGTGACTTATCAATCAGTTCTTGCATGAAAGTGTCCTGTGATTAGGAGTGGCTCAACACAAGGTGATATAAATATTCCATATATGTGAATGGAATTCATACTGGAGAAATAAGGCTGACAGATCTCAGCACTCAACTCTGTTTCTCATGTAATAATTACACTGATGTAAAGGAAACTCAGAATTCCATTTTATTATCAAATAGCCACATCTGGCAAATGAAGGAGAGCACTTAACTTTTTAAATAATGAGACAGTATTGCTTCTTGATAAGAATGTAAAACCTTGTTAGAGTTACCCTTGGGTAGAATGGCAAAGAAAAAATTCTTTATATATTTGTATATTTTAAATACATGTTCCCATATTCATTCTTTATATATAACTTTATATACTTTATATATATGTAACTTTATATATAACTTTATATAAATATCCCATATTCATTCTTTATATATAACTTTATATAAATAACTATATATAAATATATATAACTATATATAAACTTTATATATAATAAATGTTCCCATATTCATTCTTTATATATAACTAGCATCTTTCTACAGATGCTAGTTACTTAGCAATAATTATGGGTTAGACTTGTCAGCACCCACCCTCTCCTTTGTGGAGCTTATAATCTAAGAGAAAAGACAGAAAATAAAATGCAGCACAGTATTCTTTTGTGTTTTTAGATTTTATTTATTTATTTGACAGAGAGAGAGAGATCACAAATAGGCAGAGGCAAGCAGAGGGAGGGGGGAAGCAGGCTCCCTGCCGAGCAGAGAGCCTGATGTGAGGCTGATCCCAGGACCCTGAGATCAGGACCTGAGCCCTGAGCCGAAGGCAGAGGCTTTAACACACTGAGCCACCCAGGTGCCCCAGCAGCACAGTCTTCTAATAAAGAATTTTGTGTGTTGTGTTAGGAAAATACAGGGTCTTATGAATGTAAATATTAGTCTGTCTGTAGCCAGGGAGCAAAGAGTCAGAATAAATGCCACGGTAGACTGGTATATTTGTGATAGTTGTGGTCTAAACAAAGGTCTGCAAACTCTTTCTTCAGAAGTCCAGATGGTAAACATTTTAGACTTTTTAGGCCACATGGTCTCTGATGCAATTACTAACCTTTCCCTTTGTAGTGCGAAAATAGTTGTAGAATAGGAACTATGTAAAGGAAAGAGTATGGTTGTGTGCTCATAAACTTTATTTATGGACATTCAATTTTGAATTTTATATAATTTTCATGTGTCATGACTCTTTGATTATTTTCAGTCATTTAAAAATGTAAAATCTATTCTTAGCTGTTAGACTGTACACAAATAGGCAGTGGTCGAGATTTAGCCCATAGGCTGTATTTTGCCAACCCTGGCCTAAAGAACAGGGGATAAAAGAAAAGAATAACTTTTAGGTCTAGTAAACAGAGAAGAAAAAATAGATGATAAAATTTATTCACTGAATCTTTACTGCATTTTATTTCATTAACACAAATATTCTGGAAGGGAAAAACTTAGTTTTGTTAGACCCCTTTTACAGCTGAATAAATGGTCATCTAAAATCCCAGAAGTAGTTACTGGTATATAGTTTCAACCTTATTGACCAGTAAATGTACTCATAGTGGGGAGGTACTCAAAAAATTGGTCTGTGATGATAAGTTTACTGAGAATTTTACCCTATTCCAGGTATTTTTCTAGCGTTGAGGCCCACCAAAGAAAAACAACATGAACTTCATGCTCAAAGAATTATTAATCCAGTGGAGAATGTTGATATATAGATAGTAAAAGGATAGTCTTAAAACTTTGTATATGTCAACAAATATTTATTGAATAGTTTTTATATGCTGTGTTCCATTATAAGTATTGAGGAAATAGTTCTGCAGATAACCAGGCCTTGGCTGTCCTAGATTTTACAATCTAATGGTGTGTGACATGATAAATAAACACAGGAATATATAAAATAATTTTTGCTAATTATTAAGTATTATGAAGAGAATAAAATGATAATATAATACAGAATGACTGGCATTATACTAATTGAGTAGGCAAGAAGGTTTTCTCTTCAAACAGGATGGTGAAACCGATGAGCAGGGTCCACCATGGGCAAATATAAGAGATAGGCTGTTAAATTTGCAGGAACAGACTGATGGTCACAGTCGTTGGCATAAAATAAGCAAGAAAGAGAGGTAAGTCAGAGATATACATGAGATAAGGTCAGAAAATAGGCAGGGTCTAGGCCATCTAGGAGATTTTAGCTATGGTAGAAAGTTTTTACTGTCTATTATATATAATGGTCACATTTGCGATAGTTATTTTTGGAATAGTTATATTTAAATTTGAAAATCCTACTTTCATTTTGATTAGTCTATTAAACTCTTCCCTCCTTTTTATAATCACCTTAGTTTCACTTTCACAAATCCCCTTTTAGAAACTTCCACTGCAAGATGAAATGCACATAAATATCCTTAGTGTATCCCTTCTTTACTTCCTTTGACCCTTCATATAGAGATATTAAATTTCTTTTATTGGAGACAGTCTTTCTCTGTGATGTCTTGTTTTCATAATTTTCTTTGACAGTTTTTATTTGATCTTTTTTTTTTTATTATTTTGAAAGCCTGTCTATGGAGACTAGGCATAAACCTCTTGTTTTTCAAAGTTTTATCACTTGGTAACTCTGGGTCAATGAATTGCTTTTCATGTCCCTTGAAGAAGTAGTTCTTAATCTTTAGTATGTGTCAGAATCATCAAGAGAGCTTGTTAAAACACTGATTGCTGGGCCCCACTCCCAAGACTCTGATTCAGTGCTGCCCATGGGTTTGCATTTCTAACAAATTCCTAGTTGATGGAAGGCTAAAGAGCTCGCTTTATGTTGCATTGGCTTATGCAAACTTTTGTTGTTCAGGAGACTTTTGATCTTAATTTTCTTGATAGTTTCACATGCTTAGCTACTTGTTTCTCCAAATTTCTTGCCATTTGTTATTTAACATATATCCTCCTGCATTTCTTGTACTTTGAATTTCTGTGAAATTCATATTATGCCTTATTTACATAGAAAAAAACTTGTGAAATGGACAATTAAGTACATATGACTCTTTGTCATTATTGAATTAGAGCAGCTGTATGGATGCAAAGAAAGCGAATGCTACTATAACACAAAGGCACAAGTTGGCTGTACATTTCTTTTCTACCCAAATACAAGCTCTGAGTATAACACTAGTTCTTAGACTCTTGTGGCTACACTGTAAAGGAAACAGAGACTCAATTAGTGGTGTGTGTGTTGATATTAATGATACCATATGCACCAAGAACAGTTGGAAAGAAGTTTATCATTCACACAAATAACTTCTAGGGGGAGAAGGACCTGCACAAGCTGGTCTAAAATCGCTTTAAGGAAAGGAGTAGTGCATTGGTTTTGGCTTGAATCATGTCTGGAAGAGGGTATCTGTGTGGGGTTTTCCACACATGGGAATAACTTCCCTTAGCAGAGGGAGAGGGAGAATGTGAGAGGGGGCTTCCTTATTGACCTGCTCAGGTGTGGGACAAAAGGGATGGGAGAAGGGGTGGGGCTTCAGAGCCTTCAGTGGTCAAATATCAAAAGTGAAGTCAAACTCTTTATTATATAAACTGATTGGGTCAAAATCCATGCCAGTCAGTCACTAATTTTTCATGCATGTTTTAAACATATGGTAATACAACACAAATTAATTAATTTCAGGACAAAATTTCCATTGTTTAAAAAATACAGAATCTGATGAAATCTGTAGAGTGATGTTGGGATACTTTGACCATGAAAAAAGACGTTGACAAGTGAGCATCTGGCAGAGTTAAATGCTTTAAGAGTTGAAACAAAAAAGAAAATAACAAACATGATGACATAAAGTATATTTCAAAAGAGGTTTTATACAAGCACTTTAGAAAACATGCAGTTTTTTTATAAAGTTAAACATATATTTACGATATGTCCTTGAAATTCCATTCCTAGGTATTTACACAAGAGGATGAGAACATATGACCATATAAGGAGTCATTCATAAATGTTTACATCAGCTTTATTCATAATAACAAAAAATTGAAAACCTACCAAATTGTCCATTACCAGGCAAGTGAGTAAGCAGAAATTATGCTATAGGCATAGGATTCAATATTACTCATCAATAAAAGGGAAGAAATTGCTAATGTATGCCTTAATGTGGATGACTCTCAGTGATATTAAGCTGTGTAGAATAAAGCATACACAAAAAGTCCATACTATATGATTCTGTGTATGAGAA
>CM052802.1:106122256-106185508 GCA_028533885.1 Nasua narica | reverse complement strand
TAAAAATCAGTGGTTGCCTGTAGCAGGGCAACGGATTGGGGAAATAAATGCAGATGAGCAGAGAGAAATTTTTGGTGGTAACAGAAATGTTTTGCCTCTTGACTGTGGTGGTTTGTGATGTGAGTACAATACATGTGAGTACATGTATTTGTCAAAATGTAATGAACAACATACTTAAAACAGATGTGTGTATGTAAATTATACCTCAAAGAGGTTGATTAAAACAAAGAGACAATAATTTAAAAAACCAAAAGATTAAGAGAACCCTTTAGGAAAATGAAGGCACCATTGTATATTAAAGAGGTGAAGTTGCTGGCGAAAGGTGATGGTAGAGCGTGGGGAATGTGGGAGAGGGGACTTCCAGATTTAGAGCTTGCGTGATTGGAAGAATGGTAGGGCCATTCTCTGGGAGGGGGCAGAGAAAGGGGATTTGATCTGAAAGTCTAAATTTCCTTTGATACGTCCAAACAAACATAATTTATAGTCTATTGCTGTACACCTTTAAAAGTAAAATGACTTCAATTTTGACATGCATCATCATTTTAAAGGAATCATAACATTGATTTAAACATTCACCCAGATTTTAGAGCTGTTAAAAATATGAAAAGTGTGTCTTAGAAGCAATAATATAGGGGTAGATATCAGGGTTGGCATTAAAAGGGTAACTTTTAGATTCATCAGTGGCTGTTTGGCAAATTATTGAAAATAGAATAGACCAAGGGCAGTAAAAGAAAAAAAAGAAAGCTCATTTCCTACTTACAACATTCTGGACACCAAATGTCTAGGGGTTTTACCCACACCAACCAATTTTCCAACTGTCTGGACACCAAGTAGATGTCCCACAGTTCAGTTAGAATTGGTGCAAACCCCACAGGCAAGGACTCAGTCCCACAAGATTGTCATCTCCTCCAGACTCCCATTGCAAATCTCAGGTTGTCGTCTTTACTTCTTACCAACTATGAACCCTGACCAACTATGTGTCAAGGGTGCCCACCATCCACTCCTCAGGTTTGATAATTTGCTGTAATGGCTCACAGGAACTCTGAGAAATAGCTATTTACATTCACTGGTTTGTTATGAAGGATAAAATCAAGGATGCAGATGAACAGCAAGATGAAGAGGTACATAGGGGGAGGTCTGGAAGGCTTCCAAGTCTAGGAGCTTCCGTCCCTGTGGGGTTGGGGTGCACTACCCTCCTGGCCTGTTGCTCTGTTTGCTCTCTGGGAAGCTCTCGGAGGCCCACAGTTTAGGGCTATTTTATGGAGGCTTCTTCACATGATCAATAATTAACTTGATAGTTAGCCCCCCTCTACTCCCTGGAGTCTTGGGGATGTGTCTGAAAGGTCCCAGATTCTAGTCATGCTTCATCTTTCTGGTGGCCCAGCCCCATCCAGGAGCCCACCAAGAGCTACCTTACTAAAACAAGAGATGTTCCTGTTACCCAGGAAATACCAAGGAACTTTGGAGCTCTACTTCACCCCTCACTCAAGAGATTATAAGGGTTTTAGCATCTCTGTGTCAGAAACTGGGGCAAGAAACCAAATATATTTTTCCTACTATGTCATGGGCAGAAACTTGAGAATGCCCCCCCCCCTTTCGTTTAATGGCTTGGGGGTTCAGGAGACCCAAAAAAGCCTAGCGTCATTGCTTAGGTCAGATGTATGCAATCTCTGTGGGATGCTCTTATCTACTCAGAGCTTTTCGCGAGGCATTATAATTGAGATATTTTCTCTGGAGCTGAGGTGGAATAGAGACCTTGGACCCCTGCCCCTCCCTGTCCACTGCTCTCCGCATCCCCAGGGCCCAGCTGCACAAGAGGTGGAATAGAGACCTCGGACCCAGTCCCTCCCTGTCTGCTATTTTCAGCCCCCTGGGCCCCAGCTGCACTGCCTAAATTCCCCAGGGTGATTTAGCACTCCCCCAAGATGCTTCCCTATAGATCATGCTCTCTGCAAAGAGGGAAGCCAATCAACCCTGAGAGACTGCAAAAAACGTCTGGTTACCCTTCCCCATCACCTGTAGCCATAAAAAACTCACCCCTAGCCCTGTCAGTTGCTCAGTCTTTGGGAGGGATCCCACTGAGCCCGCCGGCGTGAATAAAGGCGTGTTTCCCCCGGTGAGCCGCTTGAGTTTCCTGAATCACTTCAGTTTTCCGCAACATCACCTAGGTGGTGGGAGGGAGATTACTACTTTGATGCCACAATTAAGGAACTCAATTTGAAATTCAGGAGGGGCAGGCTCAATCAGTAGAGCTTGCCGCCCTTGATCTCAGGGTCATGAGTTCAAGTCCCGCACTGGCCATAGAGCTGGCTGAAAAAACATCACCCCCCCATCCGACCCCCCCAAAGCAAAACAGAACAAAAAAAGAAATTCAGGAAAGAAACAAATGTTAGGAGAGGAAGTGATATTCACTGTCCCATTTTGTAAGGGGCTTCATCAACGAACATGTAGGAAAATGCCTTCTTATTTATTCAGCCAGGTGGTCGCCTGTCTCACAGTTCTTATTTCTCTTTCACAGCTGCCTTTGAAGTCCCTATTCAGACAATAACTGTGCCTAGAAAGCCCTCACTATTCTCCCTACTAGGGATGCCCAGCCTCCAGTGATTCCCCCTTGGTGACTCTAGACTTTCTTTCAACCCTCCATTTTTTGCTCATGGTTACAGCTAATTCAGCTTTAAAGTCACTTCCTCGTATCACTTTGTTTGAGGAAGGAAGGAAAATAAGATAATTAAGTCTCATTTCCAGTTATTTTAGATGGTTGGTGCCAGTGAGCAAGTGAGTGGTATTCTCATTTCGTTGTAGAGGGAACTAGTTTGGAAGTCCACAAGGAGTGGAAAACCTATGCAAGCAAGATAGAAAGAAAACAGAGACTGAAATCAAGCCCAGTGAGCAGCAATCATATTCACAACTTTGAATTAGATAAGGCTGAGGTCGGGCTGCAAGGGGACTGCACCCTAGGGAGAATTCCTCCTGAGGCCAGACTAGTTCAGCCACTGTAGCTACTGGTAGATATTCATTCTGCATCCCTATATTATCCAGAGGTTTGAGGTCAAAGCTCTTGTTCCAGGAGGAGCTGGCATGTTGGTAGAGACAAGACTAGCTCACAGTAAGTCAACGCGGAAAGGGCACTGCCTTAGAGAGAGAATGTCCCAGGGTTACACTACAATCCAAGTGAAATAATATTTTCTAAGTAAAAAAAGTATAGACTTTTCTTATCAAGCCCACAGGCAATTTGCTGCATATAAGAAACATAATCTGGTAGCTGGCTTTGCTGTTAGAGCAGTAGCCAGGGGCCACGGATAAGGATCCCCCAGCTTCCCCTCTTTTTCTTTTTGATCCTATCCCGATGGAACAGTAGTATGGACACCTGAACCAAATTGAAGTCAAGTGGCATAGGAAGACATGAGGGCTGTACCTGTCTCCTTCTAGGGCCCTGTTTCCTTTCTCAGCAAAAGAAGGTGGGAATGGAGTTCTGATGCAAAGGAAAAGGGCCAGGCATTGTGAGAGATGCTGATTTAAGAAAGGAAAAAGAAAAAGAAAGGAAGAAAGGAGGGAAGGAAGGAAGGAAAGGATGAAGGAAGGAAGGAAAGAAGGAAGGAAGGAAGAAAAAAAAGTAAGAGCAGAGTAGTGTAACATCAAGGTAATCTCAGTGAGTCATCGGAGCACTCCGCTAGGATTTATTTTTTTATTTCTCCTGATTGAGGATAGAGTCAGACCAAGTCTGTAGGAAAAGACATAATTGCTACCATGATAAAGATGGATTGAGAGGAACAGAATTGGTTAGGACCTAAATAAGAAGAATGTGGCTTTGCATTTCCCTTAAATTTAAGCCTATACATTCGGAACTTAGATGTAAGCTGGAAGAGGAAGTAGGAATATTGCAATGCTTGGAGAACTTTAAGGGGTGGGAAAGGAAAAAACACAAACCTAAGTAAATTTGAGAATGGTATTTTAACTGGTTGTTTTAAGCCAAAAAACAAAATGATCTATATAAAAGTAATATAATCTAGTTAATTTCTTTTTCACAGGGGTATGGGTTGGCCATTCTGAAACTGATTTATGCATATGCTAAAGTTATGCAAATAAGTATATATATATTTAGCTAATGATAGCTGAGTTTCATTGATGATGAATGATAATGAATATGAGACATCAGAGAAAAAAGCTGCAAACAAGGGGAAGAAGGCTAAATGATCCATGTAGTATTGAATTAGAATCAACATATTAATATAAATTCATTATATATATACACACACATATGCACACACATACAGATAAAAATAGATGTTTATGGGTATATATTTGCTATTATACAAATATACTTTCTAGCTTTGCCAATAGAGAGAGCTTAGCAGCAATAATATCCTGGTAACAATGAGCACAACAATGAGCACAACTGAAATCTTGCTTTGTAAACTCTATTCTCTAGTTAAAGGAATCAGACTCCTTGGAGAAGTAAAGTAGTTGATTCTGGTGTCAGAGCAGGAAAAATACAAGATAAGCCTGGTATATATTGTGGTTTCAGCAAGGAACAAGTATTCAAAAAGCATAGAAACAGGTCAGAAGGATCTACCCTACAAGAGCCTCTGATTTGCAAAGGTGGGATGATTTACTTGGTCAAGAAAGTAATGATAATGCTGGATCATAACCCATAGAATTTAATATCCGTGAGTCAAAACTGATACAACAAATAACTGAATAAATAAATGGGGGAGAGGAAGAACTCTTCTTTGCAGGAGAATTTTAATTAATAATGTTAAAGAAAATATAAAATAAAAAGTTGCCTTTAGATAAACACCATGGTAATAATTGTAGACATTTTCCAGTGGATGTTAAATTTGTAAATGTTTGAGAAGAAACAGAATATTTGCATACTCTCCACGTCTCTTAGATTATTAATTATAAGAGGAAAAATAGTAACTTTTATTTTTATTTATTTGTTTTGAGAGAGAGAGAGTGTGAGTGGAGGAGTTACAGTGCAGAGGGAGACAGAATCTCAAGCAGAAGCCCCACTGAGCACAGAGCCTGATCTCATGACCCTGAGTCAAAATCAAGAATTGGATGCTGAACCAACTAAGCCACCCAGGTGCCCCCCAAATAGTAACTTTTAGTGGAGAAACCATCCAAATGGAGCCATCAAGGTTAATACCAGCAATAAGATATTGACATTATATATCCTAATACAATACACAGAGAAGGGCATACATATTGCTTCTGTATTATTCTTGCAAAAATATATCACTTCAATCTAATCACGATAAAACCTCTTACAAACCCAAATTCAGGAACATTGTACAAAATAAGTAACCAGTGATATTCAAATGTGTCAAGGTTATAATAGACAAGAAAACTCTCATGGTTTGAAGGAAGCTAAGAAGGCGTGACAACTAAATGTAATGTATAATCCTGAATTGGTCCTGAAACAGGCAACAAATTTGTTGCCTCAGATTCTAATAACATGCATACCTTTCAGTTAATAACATTGTGTCCATGTCAATTTCCTGCCCCTGATAACTATAATAGGATTATGTAAGATGTTGTTAACACTATAAGAGTATGTGTGGAATTCTTGGTATTATTTCTTGTAATTTTATTCCTATGACTGAGACTATTTAAAAAAAAAAAATAAGAAAAGAGTGCAGCTGCATAAAGAAGGTGGTAAAAGATTCTAATCCCTAGCATTCATGGGGCTGATTATAGAACAGGGAAAAAAACTTTTAAAGCTTTTATTAGGGATGAGAAAAAACAATTAAATGCCATGGGACACCAAAAACAAAAGACAACTGTGTCATAATAGGAGGTCAATAAATATTAAATAAATGAACTAATGAAGGAATAGTGAGAGAACTTTTAAAATGGCTTGGAACAAAATAAATCATCCAGGGATACCATGGTATATTCAGTAGGTTTTGATGAAATTAAGGGATAAGACAGGATGTGTCTACCATAATAGTGACTCTAGAAGTGTTTGATAAATACATAAACATTATGGGAAATTCTTTTATTAAAAAAACATAAAAATAGAAGGATTCATGTGGCACTAAGGAGAGCACAGAATGAGAGATAGGAATACCACCTTCTTTGCCTTCCCTTTAGCCTGAGGCACCTCTATTTAATATTTGGGATCCAGGAGAAACTAACCAATAATCATCTGGAGTCAACAATGACCAAAGATCATTTTAGATGATCAGCTATTTTAGAGAAATGGCTTGCATTATTAGGTGTTAATTGCATGTTAAATGAATGAAGAATCTAGTGAGATGTAACTTGAGTTTACTTCTAAGTTATACATCATGACATCCTTGGTCAGTATTGTGTTCCTGAGTTCCTATATTCCTGAATTCCTGCCACTAATTCTTTAGAAGGCCTTTTAGAAATATCTTATTTTTTTAATAATTTACAGAAAGTATTAATAATTCTTCTGCCAACATGCCCGATAATTGGACAATAAAATATAACCATAGTGTAACAAGCCATTAATAAAATCTTGATTGAGCCAAATCAGGCTTTGGGGTACGTATTTTAAGTTGTCATTTTCCTCTATCATACATTATCTACTGGTTGGAATGATAGTCATTACTTATTACTATATGGGTTTGAAATATTTCTCCTCCTTCTCTATTACCAGTGTTGTTATAGTTACAGCATTCATGAAAAACAAAATAAAAAATTTAAAACTATAAATATTTAAAGATTTTAGACTCCATTATAGAGGCTGAAGTATATTCTCTATATACCATTTGTATTCTACCTCACTCTTTCAATGTACTTCAATGTAGTTTACACTGTCTTTAGGACACTTACTGTTAGGGTCCGTGATCAAAGGAACGAGACTGATACAAAGCGAAGGTCAAGCAGAGCTTTATTTCATGCCAAGCATCGAGAATCATACTGGCCAGTCAGGGTTGTCTCTATGCAGAGAGCTACCCCGCCTGGTCTTACAGGCTATCTTTTATAGGGCAAAACCGCAAACCGACTGTGAGCTTATCCTTATTGGTCAGAAGCAGTAGAGTCAAGGGAGGTTACATATGTGTTCTTTACTGGTTGGACGTCTCCACCTGACCTGAATTCAGGAGCAGTGGGGTTAAGGGAGGCGGCATATGTGTCCTTTACTGATTGGACACCCCCACCTGGCCTGACTCGACCTTGTTCTTCTGGGGGATTATCATCAGGAGCCAACAGACCACATTCCATTGGTGTCCTGGACTTATCTTTCTAAGTAAGTTCCTCCAGGCTGACTTTGTTCCTTCAAGGCAAGGTCAGTTTGTTTTCACAACAAAATGGCTGCTTAGACAAGATGGAATCACTTAGGCTAAGCAGGTCCTAACACTTACATGTTTAGGCACTTAATTTTCCTAATGCCAACTCCACAAAGATAGTGAGTCAGACTGAAGTAGCTTGATTGCTGTGCAATCTTGTATGCATTTCAAATCAAGCTTTTTTTTTCAGGCAGACAACATAAATTTTTCAAGTTGTCCTTCAAGGCAGTCTCTTTCCTTGTCCCTTTCTTGCCTCTTTCACAATAACCATGTAACATCGCCTTTTTAGTTTTTTCTTTTTCTTTCTTTCTTTTTTAAAATGAACTCAGATGAAAGAAATTCTGAGAATGGAAGGAAACAAATTATCATTTATATATGGAACATAAACTACAGCTATTAATTAATGTGCCTAGGCATTTATTTAAGAAAACCATTTATCCAACATTATGGGGTTTAATCAGTATTCTTGATTCAAAACATTAATTTCCATAATAATGTGAACAGAGTTGTATTCTAATTTCTTGCTAACTTGCCTGAAATTATTTTTAAATATTTCAACATGTTAATTTTAATTTATATCCTAGGAATGGTTAGTTAACCCTTGATGTCCCCTAATTTAGAATACAAAATCTGGGATGTGTGTTGGATGCTATTCAAAGTTCAACAATTGAGAAATGGCTCTTAACCAAAATTTTCAATTATGTTTATCTCTAATCAGTGCCAGCAGGTTCATTAATTAGCAAAATGGATGAAGAAATAGTTTTGTTGGCTAAAAGTATTGTACACATAATCTCAGTCTTGTATAAACCAGGGGTCAGAATCTAGGGGATTCTATGTAGTAGCCTATATAGGTTGAAATAATTTCCTAGGCTTAGGATTCTGATTGGTCCTCTATTCAGCAGCCTACGGAGGATTCCGTTACATTACTAAATCTTGACACCAGAACATTGTACACTGGCCTTTATTACACCTTTCATGCCTAGAAGGACAGATCATTGACATTGCACTGAATTTGCAGAACAGGTTGTAAGACTGTTTTCATGCCATTTGCATGAAAACCCTGTATTCACATTGTAATTTGTGAGTTTTTTCTTTCATTGTCATAGGTGAAGGTAATATTGAAACATCTGCATATCTTTAATTCCCAGAAGCAATACATATACTGATGGGAATTTAATAATATAAATGACCAAGTTGAATTTTATCAGTTTGCAACACCAAAGGTTCTATCTTGAAATATAGAGAATGCAAATCGATGTTACATAAAATACATATGGTTTAATGTAAAATGTAATTTCAAAAGGAAAGGAAAGCCAATATTTTTAATCACATGAAATTGTTTAAGTAGGGCCCCTGGGTGGCGCAGTTGGTTGAGCGACTGCCTGCAGCTCAAGTCATGGTCCTGGAGTCCCGGGATCGAGTCCCACATCGGGCTCCCAGCTCCATGGGGAGTCTGCTTCTCACTCTGACCTGCTCTCTCTCACTCTCTCTCTTTCCTAATAAATAAATAAATAAAATCTTTAAAAGAAAAAAAAAGAAATTGTTTAAGTATACTCATGTACAAAGTGCTTTTACTTGGTGCCTTTTCCTAGACTGAATATATCCATCTTAAATATGAAGAGGTATCAATTCAGGCCGCAGCTAAAGAAAACAAGGTCTGGGTACCCCAGAAGAGAAATGACATCCACAACAGTTGTCTGCCTAGACTTGTTTGTTGAAGTCAATATTTTCTAGAACAAGAAGGAATGCTTATTTCCCAAGAAAGAGAGATTTTTAAAAATCCCTCCGAAATTTTTTGCTGTCTCTGTATTTGTGCCAGGATGCCAGAGAGAATAACTGCTTAATCCATTTCAGGCACCTGAAATCATCAAGAGAGAAAAATACAATAACCACTTACAAAGCTCCAGTGACTATGACTTTCCTCTTGAGAAGGTTGCTTAGTTATCAGGAGTGAAGTGGTTACTTACAGATGCTCTACTAGTCCTCTTTGCCCACCCTGCTCCCTTCTAACCATAACTTAACCTCTACTTCCTAATAATCTAAATACCTAGTAGTTTCCTTTAAGGCATTGTTTTTGAGAAATGGGGTAAATACTTAGAGAAGAATTTTTCTTACAATTTGACAGGACACATGGTTTCTTAAAAAGATAAAAATACCAAAGTATTATAAAAATAGTCCAACTAACCTATCCCATCATAATAGGAGTAGCCATACATTTCTATTATGGAACTAGAAAACTTTACTTGAACAAGAACATAAATTTTTCTCCCATGCCAGGAATATTTTTGGAGCTATGAAAATTTTACCAGTAACTTTTTTATTCAGGTGGAACATTTCATATTTCTTGTTAATCCATTTTAAAGATCCATAATGGATGAGAATTATTACATCAATTGTCTCCACGCAGCCCATGTTGATTTTGTTAGCAATCTCAGGATGGACATGGGATAGGATGGTGAATCTAAATGACAAAGCTCTAATGTGGGGTGTGTGTGTGTGTGTGTGTGTGTGTGTGTGTACTTGCATTTGAGAAATGAGGATCGTTTACCAGAGTTTTTGCAACGAACATTTAACATATATGATTTTTTGTTCCAATGTAAAATGATATTTTAGCTATGTTTACAAATAGAAGCTTTATTACAGTTATATTGCATTTTAGCAGAAAGTTGCTTCCCATATATTAACTCTAGACTTAACATAAAATACATGATTGATCCATAAAGGGCATTAATAATGTACTTAGGTCATATTCCTTTACCCCTGAAAGTAGCTGTCATAGGCATTGACAGATGTCTTCCTGTCTTTCCTCATTACAAAAATTGCAACAATTTATCTTATCTAGAGTAGGTACATCTATCTCCCTTTATTTTTATCCCCCTCTTTTTTTTCTGGAGTTATTAAATAGAAAGCCGCTGCTACTATGTAAATAAGTTTTATGAATATATAAGTAGAGAATATCAAGCTAAATGTTCAGGACATAGAGCTCTAGACTCATTCTCTCTCTGTTTTGATGAAGACTAAAATAAGAGAATCATTTCTTACATAAAATACAACATAATAGAAGAATGGTCTATTAAGAGAGTGTATTTCAGAAGCCTAAAGGCACTATATTGTCTTTATCACATAGAAATTATCTGTATATTTTACTCTTAAGTTCATTTTGTAGGACCTACACAGTATAATCCAATCTGGTTTAGTCAGAAGTGCCATATTTATAAGCTCAACCATTTAGAATTGTTACGTGGTATTGTTAAATGGCCAATGATTTGTTGCCAGTCCTTGAAATTTATCAAGAGTATAGGTGCTATAGCTTTTGCACATATAAATGAATAAAAGATGCTACAATCTACTAAAATAAAGCATTTATTTTCTTCACTTCTAGATTATTAAACTGTATATCTGCTCAAATGAAATTCACTTGGGCAATAGCTTCATAAATTATACAATGCTAGCCATGTACATAATTACTTGCATAGATCATATAAATTTTAAAGATTCTGAGAGACCCAGAGCTAACATTTAGGAGAAGTAAGCATCTCCCTGACACAGACGTGGCAAAAGGCCATTGTTAAAATTCTAGTTAAAAGATACTAAAATACTCTTCGAATCTTCCCTAAATCAGAGGTATTAAGATGAAAATCACTTTTAGAATCATGATTTAGTTTGGTGGCTGGATAATATGTACAATAAATTAGGGCAACTGAGCCAAAGTCAACACTCAAAATCATACAAAATTTGGAAATCTTGCTTTAGTTACAAAATAAAGAGAATATGGATCTATGGATATTCATTCATTTCTTTAGCATGTATTTACTCACTAAATTAGGAGGTACAAACAGGTTTTTACTTTTCCTCATGTAGAGAAAAGCTGACTTAGCCTAAAGAGTTAGATTATTAAATTTGACTCAGCGATCTTATCCAGTATTAGACTTTACTAATAATTTAAATGCTTCAGAAAACCAAAAAACCTAGGCAATGGAAGGCATTTAGGCTTACCAAATCATCAACCTGAAAACTTTAAATATATACAATTGTATTTGTCAACCGCAGAAAGCTGGAACAAGACATGTAAATTACATATATGAATTATATTATATATAATATATGGATGCATTTTAATATATTTGTTACGATGTTAGGTGAGTAATCAAAAAAAGATTTGCTTTAATAGCATGATGGCCAAGGAAATAGTGCCTTTTTAAAAAAAAAAATATTGTCTTGAATATGTTTCATATTGTAACTTTTCTTTTATGTCTTATTACTCCCTCTTTCTTTTTAGGGGAAAAAAAGCCAATAATTAATCTTTGAGAATAAGACTGTTAATTATGATGTGTCATTAAAAAAATTACTTTTCTCATGTACTTTCTAGTAAAGGAGGTGTTAATGATGGGTATGAACTAATGCAGAAACTAGTGCATCTGACTCACAAGAAGTTTAACTCACAATCTGAGAAGTTTGCCTCTTACAGCTCGCTGCTTTTGGGAGAGTCTACTAGTATAATTCAGAAAGTAATTCAATCAGACAAAGTAATCTTGTTGTAATGTAGTCACAGATATCACTTTAGTAATTAAACTGCAGGGGGGATTAAAATTGTTATTTTTTTTCCCATTATAGTTTTATGGAATGCAAAATAAAATATTTTACATCTAATTTAATTTTTTTTTTTTGCATCTAATTTTAAAAATACTCTACTCTTAAGAACTATGGTTTCTCTGGTCTAAGTGAAAAAAATTATCCTATATGAGTAATGATCAAAAATAAGTATATCAAGGTATTTAGTACTAAATCAAACTTGTCATTATATTGGCTAAGTGATGACATCATATTGCTTTAGTAGAATTATTAAGTAAATATTTTAGCAAAGCTTTCACTGGAAAAGTTGCTACTGTCTTGAAACTGGGTCTCTGAAAAGAAGATATGTATTCAGTAATTCCACTTTTGAATGCAAAGCCATTACCTCCTTAGAAATGTATCACTCACTAATTTTTGTGTATCAACAAAATTATTCAAAACAGCCTCTGTATTTTGGAGAAGAAATGTAGGGAAACAGAAATGTGATAGAAATAGAACATCATCGTGGCAGACCCTGCTTAAGACTTTACCATATTCATTCTTTCTATCTTGCTTATGGAAAGAACCAATTTTATTCAAAGTTTGTGACAAAACAGGTTAAAACAAAACGTAACTATATTTCCTGGTCCCTCTATCCAAACAAGGTGAAGATTTGAGTGCTGGGATTCCTTTTCCGATAAAGGGGCCACCAGGATCTCCTTAATCTGTCCTTCCTCCTCCAGCAAGGCAGACAGGAGCTAGCTGGGGGCAGGCATTTTGACAGCTAAGAGATTATCGTGGGTGTGGCAGCTCTATGCTAATAGTGGTGGAACAAAAAGACAAATGGAATGTAGGACACTGAGGATATTATAAAGCTGCTGACCAGTGCTGGTCTGCCTATCTTTGGATTTCATGTTATTATATAAAAGGAAATCCTTATCTGGTCAAGATATTGTAAATAAATTCCAACTAATGCAGCAGATCACCAGTCCTACCTGATAAACCCATCAAATGCAAAAATATAACAAACTTTTTGATGGTAGACAATGAATCATCTTTGAGATATAGGTTCTGAATACATCCTCGCAGATGATTGATTATAAATAACTGAATGTTTTATTTGTATATAAAAGAAAGGTTATCTATGCATTACTTTACAGAACACTTCCTATAACAAAATGCTAAAAGTTCTAGAAGTACATGTATATGTGTGTATTCAAATTGATGAGAAAACATAGAAAATATATTGGCATTGACTATAAAGATTAGTCTCTGAAATGCTCTACTTCAAATATGATCATATATGCCTGGTTCCCTTTGTTTTACAGATAGCATCAATCCAGCCACTGTTTTAGGAAGTACAGTGTCTTTCATTAGATAGTTGGCAAACTTCCTATCTGCAGAGCCCCAGCCTCTAAAATGGGGTTTCTCAGTGTTTGGAGGCATGTGGTGGTATAGGATAAATTTTCCAGTGAATAAATTGTTGTATGATGTTACATAAAATGTCAGTGCCTCCTGGAGATGCCTGAGGCATAATTACAACAGAATTAAAGAGATGAAGGGGCATTTTGATGAGGCTTTTTAAATGATTCATGGCTGACTTCTTTTCCATCCTTTTTCTCAAAACAGCATCTTCAGCTAATTCTTTCTGTCTCTCCTAATGCACACCTAAGCCACCATCTGGATCTCAGCTGCTCTGAGAATCTGTTCAGTCATTAACGATGTAAATGCTTGAGTAGTCATGTTCAGAGAAAGTTGGCTGTAGGCAATGGCAGCTAAAGGCAGGATGCCAGACAGACCAGATAATCAAATGAGTTTTTTGTAGTTTCCATACATCAGGTAGTTGGAAATGAACAGGTTCTACTTGTACATGCAAAAATTCTCTCTGGTGTTATTTAAATGCACCTTTGTTCAATGGTGGAAAGTTTGCCTTTGGTCTATGTTTGAGTGAATAAACCAAAAGCTAAGCATTTGTAGAAACATAGTTATATTTGAGCCATTGAAGCAACTTTACAAAATTATGATCAATTGATTCATTTAAAGTGAGGGTTTTGGAGGGGAGAAGGGTGGAGGGTTGGGTGAGCCTGGTGGTGGGTATTGAGGAGGGCACAATTGCATGGAGTGCTGGGTGTGGTACATGAACAATGAATCTTGGAACACTGAAAAAATGAAATTAAAAAAAAAAGTAAGATTAAAAAAATCATCTATACCTAGGATAATAGTAACAGTCATGCAATTGCAATTACATTTGCGTGTAGTAAATAGTGCATGAAAACAATAAGCTTCTTAGAGAATATCTAGGGAATATTCAGTCTCTGGGGGCTTTGCAGTAGCACTTTGTGTATTCTTTTAAAACCTTACTTTTAAATTTTAGCATCCACTGCCAGTTGCTTACTTTATATGCTATCCAAATCCTTCCTTCTAAGGAATCCCCCAGGTTTTGTTTCTGGTAGCAATATGACCGGTTAAATAATTACTTCCATCAGAGGCCCTTACAATCATGGGGGCATGTCATTCAATTCTTGCCGAATGAGTTATAGGTTGACAGTTATAAAGGGAGTCCTTTTGACTCAGGTCCTGCTCCTCCCGTTTTTAAATCTACATGTTTTTCCCTTTGTGGATAATTGGCTCTGCTGGGATGGAGTAGCAGCCATCCTATTCCTGTAAGGGTAGAAGGATGAAGAGAACATGCTAATTATTTGAAATATAAAAAAAGAACATTGGTCTTTGACAACAACAGTGAATAGATGAATAAGCTATTTACTTCTGATTAGTGAAAAAAAGCAAACTTATGTTTTTTTAAGATCTTGAAATTTATTTCCATTACTTGCAGTTGGATGTAGTATCTGACAACACTGTATTGTAACTTAATATTTCTGCATTATATACTTGAGGGCAATACCTTATATTATTCATATTCAGATATCCAGTACTCAGTGCTTTGCTGGTCACACTGTAAATAGAGAAATAATAACTGGTTGTTGAATGAATGACCAAACAGATTTTTCTTTTATCTTAGGAACGGAAATCACTCGATACATGGATATGCTTACCTTCCTAGAAAATAAATCTTAGATTCCAAAAGGTTCTATCCTCACTCATCTAAAGAACTTAAGCAATAAGGACCATTTTTTTTCTTTAGTAGGCCAATTCTCTACAAACTTATTAAAGATATTTTGAAATCTTCTGATTGACAATGAGAATTGGGAAAACTTTTCTCATTTTCAGGAGCAATTTCTGCTAACAAGAGGAGACAAAATAAACAACGACACGGTTCTGTTTTTGCTAAAATGTCCGATAATTTAATTTCATCACCTCTTCCTTGGTCTAGGTAAATATCTGAGTCTGGACCTGGGGTCAATATCTTACTTCAACAGTATAGCACACTCTCTCTTTCATTCTCTCTTTCCCTCACCCTCTCCCCCTTCCTCCCTGTCTTCCTAGCACACTGTCTTTTAAGGTGCAATCTCTCAATAGACTTCAGTCTGTAGTAATGATCAGTATAATTCTGTTTCTGAAAATATTACCAATCGAATGAGAACAAAATGGGAAGACAAACCCTATCTTCCAAACCCACAACAAAAGTAATTCAACTATGATAGAATCAATGTATTTAACATATTTAAAAAGGCAGTACATTAACATGGAAGTCAGAAAGTAAAACTACTGGAATGCATGCAACACTTTGTAAGGAAAAGATATTTGGGCTGGAGGGATGTGAACAGTCTTATTAGTCCTATCAGATCTTGTCTGATTCTTTTTTTTCTTTAAAGATTTTTTTTTAGTAACATATAATGTATTATTTGCCCCAGGGTACATGTCTGTGAATCATCAGGCTTACACATTTCACAGTACTTACCATAGCACATACCCTCCCTAATGTCCATAACCCAGCCACCCTACCAGATCTTGCCTGATTCTTATTGGTATCCATACCTATACTACTTCAAATCTGAAATTATTGTCTTTTATTGTATAATTAAGAAATAAACTTTTAGACTCATTGATAGTATTTTTAGGTGTATTTAAATGTATTTAATATTTTGTATTATCATCTATCACTATTATCCTTATATAAAAAGAACAATATAGATGAAATAAATTGGTTTACAAATTTCCCAAGCTTATTCCCATTTAGAATTCAGTTCTTCTGAATCACTTCTCAAATCAGAATCTTTGGTTTTTATATTCTTCTTTTTTTTTTTCTTGTATCTTCTAGAGTGTTTTACTATTGTCTCTTAATTATCATTTTGAAAATTTAATCTGGTATTTCTTAAAGGGCTTCCCTACCATTGTCACTGGGTTCTCTTCTAGTTTACTGACATTCATTCTATAAGTTTTGCTACCATTGCTTTTTTCTCATATCACAATTTGTCAGACAATAAAAACTACATAACAACTACCACTGTGCTAGCAATGATGATAAAACAACAGAAATTATAAAATATTTAAGTCAATTGCAATGTAGTGCTAAATAAACTTTCAAAATTCAGAATAAAACATACAAGATGGAAAGTATTAAGCAGATATCCAGAGATATAAAAGATAAAATGAGACAGAATAATATAGTGTATGTATAATGAATACAAAAAGACAGAATTAGGGGGAAAGGAGAGTTGTATATTTAGCTTTCTTTTAAGATAATGTAAAAATATCCATTTGTCAGGGCGCCTGGGTGCTCAGTGGGTTAAAGCCTCTGCCTTCAGCTCAGGTCATGATCTCAGGGTCCTGGGATTGAGCCCCGCATCAGGCTCTCTGCTCAGCTGGGAGCCTGCTTCCCCCTCTTTCTCTGCCTGCCTATGCCTACTTGTGATCTCTCCCTCTCTTTCAAATAAATAAATAAAATCTTAAAAATAAATCCATCTGTCAGCTGACTGATGAATGGATAAAGAATACACACACACACACACACACACACACACACACACACACACTGGAATATTGCTCAGCCGTCAAAAAGAATGAAATCTTGCCATTTACAACAACATAGATGGAGATAGAGAGCATTATGCTAAGTGAAATAACCAGAGAAAGACAACTACCATATGATTTTAATCATATGTGGAATCTAAGAAACAAAACAGATGAACATAGAGGGAAAAAAGAGAGAGAGGCAAACCAGAAAACAGACTCTCAACTGTAGAGAACAAACTGAGGGTTACTGGAGGAGAGTTGGGTGGGAATGAGTAAATTGGTGATGGGAATTAAGGAGTTCATTTGTTGTGATGAGCACTGGGTGTTGTATGTAAGCGATGAATCACTAAGTTCTACACCTGAAACTAATATTACACTGTATGTTATAACTGGAATTTAAATAAAAACTAGAAAAAAAAAGATAGTGTAAAAAAAAAGATATGTATTATAAATGGAAACTGAGAAAATTACCTTCACAAAAGAAAATCCTAATCTCAAAATATTTTCAAGAAAAAGGATAAAATTCCCTAAATAAGGGATTGGAATACAATAGAGAATTTTGAGTTAAGAAATTGGTAAATTAATAAAATAATGATTATCAATAATGTTTATATTAAATG
Source organism: Nasua narica (assembly GCA_028533885.1). Taxonomy (NCBI): domain Eukaryota; kingdom Metazoa; phylum Chordata; class Mammalia; order Carnivora; family Procyonidae; genus Nasua; species Nasua narica. The sequence continues at coordinate 106,168,164 of CM052802.1, read as the reverse complement.
CTAAGGATTAAGATATGTATTTAAGTATATTACATTTGCATGGTAAAATTTTAAGCTCAAACATTAAATTAAAAGAGAATTCAAAATAATTGAAACACAAAAAAGGAAAAATCAAGAAAAACTTTTGAATTAAAAAAACGTTTAAAAATACCTGATATGTGAGACAGTACAATCATAATAGATACAATCCAGATACAGCAATTGCAAAAATAAATGTAAATATAAACTTACCAGGTAGAAGATGTTTTCCAATTGGATTTTTAACACTAATCACTGCCACCACCAACAAAATAAATCAGGATAATATTTAATGGTATCCTAGAGTGGACGGAAGAGGAAATTTAGTTACATGTCACTGACCAAATATCACACATCACTTGTGAGCTCTGAGGAGCTAATGGAGTCAAAAACCGTAGCACAGCAGTGATCCATCCACAACACACCGGGAAGCTGTGGTGCGCCCAACCAACTGGTTGGAAAATAGCAATTCATCGTATGTGACATCAGTGATTGATTTTAATACTGCTTAAAAACTATTTTAAAACATTTCATAGGGCCTTATAGTTGGAAGGGTTCCTTGCTATTATCTCTTTCTCTTATTTTACAGGTAAAGACATCAAGATCCTACATACAACTAAGGAATTTTCTTTCCTTCGTTTGATTATCACATAAAAGGTATGTAGATAATGAATCAAAAAATCAAGTACATCCTTTTGTTATCAGACTCAAGTCCAAGGAGAAACATAAGGGTGCTACAAGTATATTTTTCCTAAATTAATGCAGAAGAATTATTCTAATTTCAGAGTGGGGTAAAGGAAGGAAGAAAACATACCTAGCTACCCAGAGTAATGTAATAACCTCTGAATTATGCCTAGAAGAAGGAAGTTGAGGAAGATAATTAATGAATTCTTTCTTCAAGCTAATGGTATTTACTAAGAAACAGTATGGTAGTATTGTGTTTGATGCAATCCACACATGAAACCAGTGAGGTAAAGTACAGTCGTTATTCTAAGAAACTGAGGCTTAGTTAGGTTACATTAATTATTCATTATTTAGCCATTTATACATTATTTATTTCATACATGCCAAGATTGTAACTCAAACAAGACTTCTCTGACTCAAAACTCATGCTGACACCCCAGATGTGACTCATGTCCAACTCTGTTTACTTTATAATTTTGCCTGGGGTTTGCTTGACTCCAGTTGTAAGAAAATGCTGTTAGCCTACAGTACTTGTTAATAGCCAAATTTGGACAGTTTCCATTTTCTGAGATGTGGAAGAGCCCTGACTTAAGAAAATATTTAGAGAACATAATTGTATCAGACAGGGGTTTTCAGGAAATAGATGACACCCTCAAATGGAGTAGCTAAATATTAAAAAAGGTTTTGGTAGAGTTCAACATTTTTTAAAGGCACGACAAGGCTCCTCTGATGTAGCAGAGAAGGAGTTACCCCCTCCATGACCAGCTAGATTAAGGGACCCTTATCCAGAGAGAAAGCTGTAAGAAAATAATGGGAGTAATAACTTTTAATAATGTTATTATTATAGTGATAACCACTATCAACCCATGTGCTAGCCGGGAAGGAGCTTGAGGAATTAAGACTCTGACCCTACTCTTCTTCTGACTTCTGACCAGGAGCCTCTAAATGATTGAACCTAAAAGGAGTCAGAAGGCAAATGAACAATGAATAGACTATTAATGCAGTCTGTACTCGTCAGCCTCCTGGATAGAGACCAAGATGGACACATTGGATGCAATTAGAATCTAAATATTAGATGTATGTCAAAAAGAGTTTTAATTGTAATTAGTCATTAGGCCAGGTTTCTTCATCAGGCTCATAGCTATGCTCATACCTATCACTACTTACTACACTTACTAAGTTTAGAAAGAACTGAGGAGAAATTTTTCAGGCCAGGAGAATATTTCTGTAGAAAGATTTTCTTTTTAAATGATCTAATTTTAGAACAAAATTCATATTTATAAATTTACTCAACTCATATGGCAAACATTAACAGTTTTCTTAATGAAATATCTGCAAAGTTTAAATATTTACCACTTAATCTTTTTTTTTCTTTTTGGAGGAAAATAATTAAAAATTAGTAGAGATCTGGGAAGAGACTGGGGTTCCAGTTTATTTGAAGAATGAAAATGTCTTTTCCTATCTCAGATACCAAAACAAACATATATTATGCATGAAAATAGAAACCATAATATACCTTTTGTTCAAGGTTTTATTTTCTATTATCTTGACTATATGTCTTTGTCTTCAATATCATGATGAAATAACTTACTCCTTTAGAAAGTGGATTTATTTTCTGCATCTTTTCTTTAACAAGGAAGTTCATCTTTAAGGATAGACAAAATCAGAGTATAATTGAGGGACGGGGAAGAAAATAGAAACTGGGCCCAAGAACTTCACATTCCTTTAAAATTCAACCAAGATTGTCTGGCCAGGACAAATTTTGTCTGACCAGCCTGGTGGTTTTGCAAAGTTTGAATCTAAATTCCCTGAGACATGCTATGCATTCTTCACTTTGTCACAGACTTTATTACTTTTTATTGTGTTATATCCTGGCTTGAACATTTTTTCAAGTTTGCTCTATAAGAATTCTACCAAATATTTAAAGAAGAGTTAATACCTATTCTTTTCAGACTGTTTCAAAAAATAAAAGTGGAAAGAAAATTTCTAAACTCATTATTTGAGGCCAGCATTAATTTCAATACAAAACCTAAGACAACACTAAAAAGGAGAATTACTGTCCAATATTCCTGATGAACATGGATGCAAAAGTTTTCAACAAGATAGTAACAAATCAAATCCATCCATACATTAAAGGAATCATTCACCGTGATCAAGTGGGTTTATTCTCGGGCTGCAAGTTTGTCTCAATATTCACAAATCAGTCAACATGGTACACCACATTAAGAAAAGAAAGGAGAAGAACCATATGATCCTTTCAATGCAGAAAAAGTATTTGACAAAGTACACCATTCATTCTTGATAAAAAACGTCAAAAAGTGGGGATAGGAGGAACATACCTTAACACAATAAAGGCCATGTATGAAAGACTCACAGCTGATACCATCCTCAATGGGGAAAAAACAGCTTTTACTCTGCCATCAGGAACAAGACAGGGATGTTCACTCTCACCATTGTTTTTTGACATAGTACTGGAAGTCCTAGCATTAGCAATCAGTCAACAAAAAGAAGTAAAAAGCATTCAAATTGGCAAAGAAGAAGTCAAACTCTCACTCATCGGAGATGACATGATACTCTATATAGAAAATTGGGAACATTCCACCAAAAAATTTCTAGAACTGATTCATAAATTCAATAAGGTCACAGGATATAAAATCAGCATACAGAAATCTGTTGTATTTCTATATACCAATAATGAAGTGGCAGAAAGTGAAATCAAGGAATCAATCCCATCTATAATCGCACCAAAAAGAATAAAACACCTAGGAATAAACTTAACCAAGAAGGAGCCGGAAGGCCTATACTCTGAAAACTATAAAACACTGATGAAAGAAATTGAAGATGACACAAAGAAATGGAAAAACATTCCCTGCACGTGGATTGGAAGAACAACTATTGTTAAAATGTCTATATTACCCAAAACAATCTACACATCTAAAGCAGTCCCTATTAAAATACCACCAGCATTTTTCACAGAGCTAAAACAAACAATCATAAAATTTGTATGGAACCACAAAAAACCTCAAATAGCCAAAGTAATGTTGAAAAAGAAAAGCAAAGGTGCAGACCTCACAAGTCTGGATTTCAAGCTATATTACAAAGCTGTAGTCACCAAGACAGTATGGTACTGGCAGAAAAACAGACACATAGATCAATGGAACAAGATAGAGAGCATAGAAAGTGGACCCACAACCATGTTGCAATGAATCTTCAACAAAGCAGGAAAGAATATCCAATAGAAAAAGACAGTCTCTTCAACAAATGGTGTTGGGAAAACTGGATGGCAACATGCAGATGACTAAAACTGGACTACTTTCTTACAGCATACACAAAAATAAACTGAAAATGGATAAAAGACCTGAATGTGAGACAGAAAACTATCAAAATCTTAGAGGAGGACATAGGCAGCAACCTCTTTTGACATCAGTCACAGCAACTTCTTACTAGATACAACTCTGAAAACAAGGGAAACAAAAGCAAAAATGAACTACTAGGATTTAATCAAGATAAAATGATACTTCACAGTGAAGGAAATAACCAACACAACCAAAAGGCAACCTTTGAAATGGAAAAAGAATTTGCAAATCACATACCTGATAAAGGGTTAGTATCCAAAATCTATAAATAACTTATCAAACTCAGCATGCAAAAAACAAATAATCCAGTTAAGAAATGGGAAGAAGACATGAATAGACATTTTTCCAAAGAAGACATCTAGATGGCTAGCAGATACATGAAAAAAATGCTCAACATTACTCATCATCAGGGAAATACCAATCAAAACTACAATGAGATACTACAACCTCACACCTGTCAGAATGGCTAAAATCAACAACTCAGGAAAAAACAGATGTTGATAAGGATGTGGAGAAAGGAGAACCCTCTTACATTGTTGATGGGAATGTGAACTGGTGCAGCCACTCTGGAAAACAGTATGGAACTTCTTCAAAAATTTAAAAATAGAATTACCCTACAACCCAGCAATTGTACAACTAGATATTTGCTCAAAGGATACAAAAATACTGAGTCCAGTGAGAACATGCACCCCAATGTTTATAGCAGCATTATGTAATAGCCGAATTAAGGAAGGAGTCCAAATGTCCATCAACAGATGAAAGGATAAAGATGTAGTATTTATATGCAATGGAATACTACTCAGCAATAAAAAAGAAATGAAATCTTGCCATTTGCAATGAAATGAATGGAGCTAGATTATATTATGCTAAGTGAAATAAGTCAGAGAAAGACAAATACCATATGATTTCACTCATATGTGAAATTTAAGAAACAAAACAGAGAACATGGGGGAAGGGGGAAAAAAGAGGAGGAGGCAAACCATGAGAGACTTAACTACAGAGAAAGAGCTGAGGGTTGTTGGAGGGGAGGTGTGCAGGGGATGAGTTAAATGGGTGATGGGCACTAAAGAGAGGAGTTGTGATGAGCATTGGGTATTATATGTAAGTGATGAATCACTAAATTCTATTCCCAAAACTATTATTACCCTCTGTGTTAACTAATTGGAATTTAAGTAAAAACTTGAAACATAAGAAAACAAAAACAAAAAACAAATTTGCCCTGTAAGTTTTAATTTTATATTCTGTACCATAAACATGCTTCTCATTTTAACTGTTCTCTTGTAAAATTTTAAAAGATTCATACTAGCATCTAGTTCCACCAAGAAGAAATACCCCAATTTCTCCCAGGTCCTTTCTCTTACAACTAAATAATCCTGGAGTCACACATTAACCAGCATAGAATGATTCAGAAAGACGGAAAGTCAGACAGCTCAGGGAACTTGAGATTTGAAAATTAAGGCAGCAGTAGGCTGCCTGGTTTCCTTACTGCTCTGACATAACTTAGACAAGGCATCGTAGAACCTCTAGCCTGTAATTGCCAATAGACATAGACATAGATATAAACAAACAAAACAAAACAAAACAAAATCTTAAAAGGTCTAAGAAAAAACCTGTCCCCTTAGTCAAAGATTCAAGAGAATAATGGTCTAAAAACAGAAAGAGAAACTTCCATCATATTTTTGGCAATATCTGTCCTATTCCAGCCAAACCCAGGGCAGTAGAAAAATTGCACCCCATCCATTGTAGTTTCAACAGACCTGAGCAGGGAGTTTAACTTCCACCTCACCCTTCTGACCCATAGAAACATATGTATGTTTTTATTAGTTTATTAATATATCTTCTTTCACAAAGAATTTTCAGTTAATATAAGTTTTAGATGAAAAAATTATTTAGACAACATGGATTTATTGAATGTTATATATACTTTACTCCCTATATCAATTCTCTAGGGGAAAATAACAGTGAAGCACCACATCAAATTGTAGCTATGGGTCTCATTCTAGTCTAATACCTTATTTATTAAATCCTAGTTCAATTTAATTCCCCAAATTTTTTGTTGTTGTTTGGCTCAGCACCAACTCTTCTGACTCATTCTTTCTGTTTCCTCTGTGTAACTGCTGTCTATTTCAAGATTTTACTTTATGTTTTTTATGTACTTTATTTTTAATCCTTTTAATTATGTTTTTCTAGATTATGGGTATGGTTTTATGCATGATTTTATGAAGTTTAGCTCTTACATCATAGCTAGCTTCTTACTCTTTATTGTTTGATTTACCACTTCAGGAAAATGGTATAATTTGCTATAATTACTGTATTGCATACCAATTATGGTATACCAGTAGATTGACAACTGTAGACACTTGAGTCTCTGTAGGTAGAATACTCTGCTTAACTCCCACTGACCCAAGTGAATTTCACCAATTCCCATGGACAGCTCTCCGAGCAGAGAGGAAACAACCCAAGGACCTTTTCTATTCATCATTGGCCCTTGTCCCTATATTTTGACTTACATTGCTCCTTTTAATTTGGATTAGGTCCATATGGGGGTCCTCTTTGTTTTTTGTTTTGTTTTGTTTTTCTGTTTTAAATGCTCTATAAGGGGCCCCTGGGTGGCACAGTTGGTTGAGCGACTGCCTTCGGCTCAGGTCATGGTCCCGGAGTCCCGGGATCGAGTCCCACATCGGGCTCCCAGCTCCATGGGGAGTCCGCTTCTCACTCTGACCTGCTCTCATTCACTCTCTCTCTTTCCTAATAAATAAATAAATAAATAAATCTTTAAAAAAAATAAATAAATGCTCTATAAGAAAAATTACTACCTACTTATAATGTTTTCCTGGAAAATCGGTTACTGATTGTTGCTGATAATATCAAACATTTGAGGGTTATGTTTTGTGAATATTTTCACATCTGATCTTTTCTCAGCTTACTATCTGATTCCACACTTTAATACATGTACTGAGAGGATGTGTATTCTGAGGGTTGTTTGAAGTATTCCTGGGTCAAGGAACCTAAAAATCATGATCTTTGGCTGCTAGGCTGACTGGAAGAGAAGGTTAACACATATGAATTAATGAGAAAGTGATATGTGATTATAGTTAATATGATTATAAAACTAGTATATATAAGAGATATGATGAGCCTGATAGGAGAGCGCTGGTGATGAGCACTGTTTGCTATATGTAAGTGATGAATCCTACTAAATCCTTCACATGAAAGGAATATGACTCTCTATGTCAACTAACTGGAATTTATTTTTTTTTTAAGATTTTTATTTATTTATTTGACAGAGAGAGAGAGATCACAAGTAGGCAGAGGGCGGGCAGAGAGAAGGAGGAAGCAGGCTCCCTGCTGAGCAGAGAGCCTGATGTGGGGCTTGATTCCAGGACCCTGAGATCATGACCTGAGCTGAAGGCAGAGGCTTTAACCCACTGAGCCACCCAGGCGCCCCAACTAACGGGAATTTAAATAAAAACTCAGAAGAAAAAAAAAATGGAAAAATATTTAAAAATTGCATTAGTCAATAGGGAAGAGTCTAATTTTTGTTCCTTGGCTGGCATTAGTGAGAGGCATGATGGAAGAAGTAGAAGTTGGCATCCACTGTATACTGATTCTGATCCTAACTGCACTGTCTTGATGTCTCATAATGGCTTTGAATTTTAATTTCATCTCATAAAATTCCAAAGGGTGATGGATCTTTCCACATAATGTACAATCATTCATTCATTTAACACACATTTATGGAACACTTAAAAAGTGTCAGACAGTGATAGAAATCAGGGTATCATGAGGCCTGTGAGTAAGACATAGCCTACCAGAGAAATTTACAATCTAATACACTCAACTTTCAACTTCAATACACTCAACTCTGGCTTCCTTAATTATTAAAAAATAGAATATTCTCACCCTCTTTTCTGACATTCTCCCCTACGTGAAAGAAGTTACCATCTTCCCTTCTGTTAGACCACCTTAGCAAAGTTTGCTGCCAAAACGATTATCAGGAAGTTCTCAGCAACTGTTAGTCTGCTTAGTGTATGCATGTTAAATAAAATCATCTGATATGGAGAAGTAAGGAAAAGCAGTTTACCTGTAGGCCCTGGAAAATTGAATATGTTTATGGGGAGATGACACCTTATACTGTGGGCCAGCAATACATTGGAAGAAAAAATAATAAGAACCTGTCACAAAATTCAGAAGGTTGATACTGTCTTTTAAAAAACAAATGTGCATCTATGGTTTTGGAAGATAAAAACTGTAGACTAGATTGGTATCGCTGATTTTAAAGCTTTACTTTTAAAGTTATACTTTATATAACTAAAATATTTTATTGAGTACTTACAGATACAAAAAATTCAAATTAATTTTAAATAAAAAATCTGTTACATTTTTAATTTTTTGATGTATGTTAAAATCCAAGTTATAGGTCAGAAAATATTGAATGAAAATTGAGCAATTCTTACTAGCTCTGTGAAACATAAAAGGATATATTTCATTTTTCTTGAGCTTTTTGATTCAGTGATAGTTTCTGAACTGCAGAAACAGGTTTTGGGAGATCAAAATCATGCTTTTAGGACTGCTTGTAAGTGCAAGCAGCAGTACTAACAATATTAGTCTTTGACCTCCAGACATCTCAGTGTAGAAATTAAGGTAGAGATGACCAGGGGACAATGGAGCACAGCCCTCTCTGTGTCCCTGGAAAGAAAACTGTTCCGTGGAGCACAGTGACCCTGAATTCACTCACCATGAACTTCCAGTCTGTTAATTTGCTGTAAAGAAAATCCTTCTGAGTTAGATTAATGGACATATTTATATCAAAAATTTGGAACAGATGGCCATGCTGTGAAACTGCTTACACTCAGCCCTATAGACTCAGGTTAGACCTGTTGAGACAACCAGGCTTATCAAGGTGTGAGCAAAGTTATACATAATTCAACTGTTTAAAGACCAAAGAGCTTCAGTTCCAAAAAAAGTTGTAATTTCCCAACTATTGATATGCTATATAAAATATTATATTATGTAATATGTCAGGCTTATAATATACATTATAGTGCATTAGATGGGGTCAGAAGAGGAAATACTTTCAGAAAACACTGGCTTAAGTGAAGTTTACCAGACTATTTCCTTGCAGAACTAGTCAGAACATTTGCTCTTATAATTGGCTCTGTGCCTTAAATGAAAAAGCACATCAACAGTCTTTCTCAACAATGAGCAAGCTCAGAATGCTTTTGATCCATTTAATTGAGCTTCCACAAATAATCATTTAGAAAAGACTGATTCAGATTAATTAAGAAAACATTTTTTCTCTATGTATCAGATCAATCCTAAATAACAATTAATTGTGAAATAAGTGTGGGATATAAACTGACCTTTTAAATTAATACATTTCTTTTTTGGAAGATAAAGAAATGGGTAGGCAGAGAGGTAAGTTCACTTACCAGATGTCACAATTAATATAGTTTGTGTACATGTCTTCAAAGAGTAGCCATTAGCAAACAGAAACTTGTAAAAATTTAACACTAATAACATAAAAAATAACGTTTTGCAACTTTGAATTAAGTGTAAGTATTGAAATAAGTTATCACCGTCTTTAAAATGACAATTTATACAGACAGCTTTATTTTTGTATGTTGACCAGCTTATATTATTTAATTTTATTAGAGTATCTTTTGTTTAGGTGCTAAGTTATGAAAAAAGAAAGGAAAAATAACTTATCATGTCTAACAGTGATTTGCAAGTTTCTTGAAATATTATAAATATATAATTTAGCACAAGTGAAAAATATATATATTTCCCTCCCCATGGCTGATGTGACTATCTATGCCATACATATTAGAAAAGAAGACATCCAGATGGCCAACAGACCCATGAAAAGATGCTCAACATCACTAGTCATCAAGAAAATGCAAATTAAATCCACAACGAGCTATCAAACCACACCTGTCAGAATGACTAAAATAAAAAACACAAGAAATAACAAATGTTGGTAAGAAGGTAGAGAAAAAAGGAAACCTCATGCACTGTTGGTGGACTACAAAGTAGTGCAGCCATTGTGGAAAGCAGTATGGAAGTTTCTAAGAAAATTAAGTAAAGAACTACCGTAGTATCTAAGAATCACACTACTGGGTATTTACCCCCTAAATACAAAAACACTAATTCAGTGGTGTACATGCTCCCCTATGTTTATGGCAGCATTATTTACCATAGCCAAGATAAGGAAGTTACCCAAGCATCCACTGATAAATGGATGTGTACACACACACACACACACACAGAAATGTTACTCAGCCATAAAAAAGAATGAAATCTTGTCATTTGCAGCAACAATGCTAAGTAAAATAAGTCAGTCAGAGAAAGACAAATACCATGACTTCACTCATATGTGGAATTTAATAAACAAAACATATAAGGGACGCCTGGGTGGCTCAGTCAGTTAAGCAGCTGCCTTCGGCTTAGGTCATGATCCCAGTGTCCTGGGATGGAGCCCTGCATCGGGCTCTCTGCTCAGTGGGGAGTCTGCTTCTCCCTCTCCCTCTGCCTGCCTCTCTGCCTACTTGTGATCTCTCTCTCTGTCAAATAAATAAAATCTTAAAAAAAAAAAAACAAACCTAGTTTATATATATAAAAAAGGAAACAAAACAAATGAATAAACAAAGAAAAGAAGAGACCAACCCCCCCTAAAAAAACCCCAAAACCAAAACCAACCAACCAACCAACCAACAAACAAAACCAGGCTCTTAAATACAGAGAACAAACTGGTGGTTGCCAGAGGCGAGGGGCTGGGGAACTGGGTAAAATAGATACAGAAGATTAAGAGTGTACGTATCTTGATGAACACCGAGAAATATTGAATCAGTGTATTGTACACCTAAAATTAATATAACACTATGTTAATTATACTTGAATAAAAAATTAGTTAAATAGAAATATCTGCATCATTAGGGTGCCTGGGTGGCTCAGTAGGTTAAGCATCTGATTTCAGCTCGGGTCATAGTTCCAGGGTCCTGGAATCAAGCCACACATTGGGCTCCCTGCTCAGCAGAGAGCCTGCTTCTCCCTCTGCCCCTCCCCCCCACTCATGCTCACTCTCTCTCTCTCAAATAAATAATCTTTGAATCTTGAAAAAAACAAAAAACAGAACAAAACAAAACAAAAAACCAACTGACTCCAGAGTTGAATGCCACTAAGAAATCCTTTAGGATAAGGACTGACAAAGTTTCTTTAAAATTCATATAACTGTCAAGCAAATTGGAACTAAAATACTATAAGACTAGGAAGCCCTCTTGATGCAAATACTCTGAAGGAAATCTAGCTTTCAGTAATATTTAGCATGTAATGAAAGTGTTTTTCCCCTTCTGCTTGAAAAGATCATGGTAAAACTAAACTCTAATATTTTCGGAGTTGTTAAATATTAATGGAATATTTATTTTAAAAGGTGCTAAAATAATATTTTGTAATTTACTGTTCAGTATCTATATCCATTTATCTATCAATCCATATTTAATTAAACAAATAAAAACATTTCTACTCCTAATGACTTTTATCAAACTTCAAGGTAAAGTCACTGCCATATGTAGACAGTATATGTTAACAGAAGCTTCTGTTCTTAAGAGTTAATCAAACAGAAAAATCTAAAATAGAGGCAAATCTTAACAGGAATAAGGTGTAGCTAAACATGGACAATTTTAGTTTTGTAGTTAGCTGGAGAAAGGATGGCAGAACATCTCAGGTGTTGTAAAATTTGAGTTAACTTAGATTCTCAGTCTTCTGAAGAAGAGAAGTCGAAGAGGCTTTGGAAATTTTTCTTTTTAGACATTTCTGACTCTCAAATCTCTCCTAAATCATGCTGCTATAAAATATTCCCTTAGATTGTCAGTTTTGGTTAGGAAGCAAGCCAACCTCGAAATAGAATATCTTAAAAAATTATAATATAATTATATATTTATGTTTGTATATGTTTTTCATAATTGAGAGAAATGGGAGAGGAGTTAAGTGACCAGATCAAGACTCAAATAAATCCAAATAACTCAAATAAAACTCAAATCCTTATAAATCTAAAATATGATAACCTAGAATAATCCCTTATCCTACAAGATGAAAACTAAGAACTGAATTCCAAAATAGAGTTGAAAGAAATGGAGGAAGTAGAATCCCTCACTAGACGCCATCCTTGCATCATTAACAAATAAATTGTATTTGACAATACAAATAATAGAATATGACAGTAAATATTGTAGTCAAGAAGAATATTTTGAAAAAAAAAAAAAAAGAAGAATATTTTGTAGGCAGCTTTATAAAATTACTGAGACGAAGGAATATGGAAGAGGACAGAAAAATAGTGTCTGGAATATAATTTTGTTTGGTCAGTACTCATCATTTAATATGAGCAAGACTCTTTCCTGACCCTAACTCTATACAAGCCTATCCAGTTTCTCTCTAAATAATAAGTGAACATGCAAAATAAGCACCAACTGAATCAAACCCCTAAGAATGAACACTGACTGAATCAAACTCAGAAGGCACGATGGGAGGTTAGTACAACTGCACCCTCCATTTTGGAGGACTCTTGCCCTTGAAAGAATTAGTAAAGTTAAATTCATTTTTGGCAATATAGTTGTATGTGTTTCTCTAGGATTTCTTCTTAATAAATATCTTTCTCACTATGAAACATCTCTACTTTCCTGAATGTATCATAGACAAATTAAGGCAGGAATAGGTCCAGGGCAGCTGAGTAATTGAAGAAGAGACAGAACGAAGGCCAAACTTTACAATGACTCCCTCTATATACATTTGCTTTCAGTGGTTTCTGATTCAGAGTGAGCTGCAGAAATGTGATTGCTTAAACCTGTAAGGTCTTCAGGGGAGTACTATTTTCCTGGTACCTCTGATCGCAGATAACTCAAGTATGGCTTCTCATGTAGGTCCTGTGCATGATTGAGTAGAGTAGTTCTCAAACAGGGAGTATTTTGCCTGTAAATGTAAATGTCTGAATACATTTTTGGTTGTCACAATTTGAGAGGTTTTTATTGGTATCTGGTAAAATGAATAAAAAAAATTTTAATTTGGAAAACCTTATTAAATATATTATACTTTATGACTTCCAATGTCTTAAGTTGAAATTATTTTTGTTCTCTCTGTTGCTTTTTTTTTTTTTTAACGAAGAAGTTAAGGCTCGAAGAACTTAAGTGGCTTGTTCCAGGATGTGTGCATGTGCGCCCAGGTGTGTATGTGTGTATGGAAGTGATGGCAGAGTTGAGATTTGAACTCAGATGTTTAGACCATTAAGTCCGTGTTCAAAGGTGGCATCAAATAGAAAGTACTGAGGAACCTGATTTTATAAAAATACATGACTTATCATAATTAGAATGTCAATTTTTACATAAATGGCATATTTAGAGAAACTGAAACTATTTTTTTAAGATTTTATTTATTTGAGAGAGAATATAAGTGGAGGAAATGGCAGAGGGACAAGCAGATACCCCACTCCAGCTGAGCGCAGATACCAACTTGGGGCTCGATCCTAGGACCCTGGGATCATGACCTGAGCCAAGGTCAGCTGCTCAACTGATTGAGCCACCCAGGCACCCAAACTATTCTCTTTGTAAGGGAGTGAAACTGGCTTTTTATAGTCATCTTTGCATTGGAAACTTGCTCTATAAACCTTTTTATTCATAGACTTTAAAAGCTGAAAAAAATCAGAGTATCTCTGTCAACATTATTTCAGATTTAGTGGGAGGAGACTAGTGGAAATACTTCCTGTACAGAAGGAAAAAACAAATTCTTTTTCAGTGCATGTTTAAGTGCTACGGGGGAAAAAGCAAATAAAAAGAGAAAGGAAAAGAAAGAGAAAAAAAAGAAAAACCAAAAAACCCTTTGCCCTTCAGTTTACTCTTCTGGCAGGGATGCAGAAGCAGAGCAGATGTCAAGAGTCATATTCAGCATTTTAGGAAGAAAATTTTTTAGTCAGCTGCTAACTGTGGGGAGCAGTGGCAGACTTGAAATTTGGCAAAAGCAGTGCTTGGAAATCTACAGTGAATTTGCCTAGACAGACTTAAATCAGGAGGTGGGAGGTTGGTTACAGGGCAAAAAGGTGGTAGATTCATCCCAAATAATACTAGTCATAGTGTCTCGTGACTTACAACAAGTTTAACATAACTGTGACATTTACCATGAAAGTACTTTAGGTCCATTGTTAAGTGGGAAAAGCAGATCACAAATCATTATATTCATTTTATGAATTCATTTTATTTAATTATATGCATCCCTATAGGCATATTTATTCCCAGAGAGAAGGCAATGTATTTCCAAAGAAGGGTAAAAGTGCAAAAGTTAATCATGGCATCTGTGGAGAGGGGTGGAAGTACAGTGGGGTTGATTTCTGGTTCCTTCTTTTTGCCTATCAGTTGTTTCTGAGTTTATTTACAACCAACATTTACTACATATGAGATATTTTACATTATTGTTTAAGTTACTGATGAACCAGGTTATAGAGAGAAGGACACACACCCTGATCTGACATTTGTGTCATTTGAGTCCTAGAGAAGGGAAGAAAGACCAAAAAAATACTCCAAGAAATTATAGCTAAAAACTCACCAAATTTGGCAAAATACAGAAATGTAGAAATTCAGGATGCTGAGTGAACTCAAATAGGAGAAATTCAAATAAATTCAGACCAAACTACCTCATTGTGAAACTTCTGATTAATGACAAAGAAAAAAAATCTTGAAATCACTGAGAGTGAAATGACATCTTCCCTATATGGCGAGGGGTGGTGGGGATGTGAATGACAACAGATTTCTCATCAGAAACCATGGAGTCCAGAAGAAAGCAGCATGACATTTTTCAACTGCTGAAAGAGAACTGTCAACTTGGAATTCTACATCCAGTGAGAACAACCTTCTGGAATGAAGACAAAATCAACATATTCTGGGAAGAAAAAAAAGCTAAGAGAATTTGTCAACAGATTATTTTAAAGTGAATAACCAAGGGAATTTCTTTAAAGAGAAAGAAAATTATAAAAGCAGGAATCTTGGAATGGTCAAAAGTGAAGAAAATAATACAAATAATAAAAAATATGGGTAAATATAATACGTTTCCTTTACCTTTTGACTTTTCTAAAGATTTTAACATTGTATGATGTGGTCATAATTGTATGTAACGGAAATATTTAAGACAATGGTAATGGTATATAAAGGAAGGTAAGGTTTCAAACTTCACTTAAAATATAGAGACAACAGCAGAAAATCATCCACTGAAAAGTGAGTTCAGCATTGTCACTAACTACATAAAAGGTATAAAAATATCAATTGTATTTTTATATATGAGTAATGAGCATGTAGACAGAAATTAAAAATACAGTACTATTTACAATCAGTCAAAAAAGTGAAATAGTTCATTTTTTAAACAAATTTATTAAAATGTCAGTCACATACCAGGGAATTCATTCACTAAAGCATACATACAATTCAATAGTTTTTAGTATGTTCACAGTTATGTGGAAACAGCACAATTTTTGAACACTTTCATCACTTCACGAAGCAATTCCATACCCTTTAATTTCCTTCCCTTTCCCTTGCATCCCTAGCCCCCACTCCACCCCTAAACAACCACTAATTTACTATCTGTCCCTGTAGATGTCCCTGTTCTGGATTTTCATATGAGAGGAATCATAATATGTGGTCTTTTGTGACTGACTTCGTTTAGCCTGATGTTTCATGCTAAATATTCATCTTTGTTTACGTGTATTAGTGCTTCACTTATTTTTATGATTAATAAAACCCCACTGTGTAAATTTACCACATTTGTTTATCCAGTCATCAGTTGATGATTATTTGGGTTGTTTCCACGTTAATATGAACAGTGCTGTTATAAACAACTTTGTGCAGATTTTTGTGGGGACGTTTTCCTTTTTCTTGGATGTATACTTAGGAGCAGAATTGCTGGGTCAGGTCTACTGATGAGTTGGCTGAAAGCACTCTTTAGCTTGGTCATTATTTCTTCTTTCATTTCTCATATTTTCAGTCAATTCTTTCTTCTAATTTATTTTAATTTCATGAATGAAATTAACATATTTTAATAGATACTTTTATGATTATTTTACTTATTGTTATTTATTTCATAGTTACCTTAAGTTCTATTTTATAGTTCCAGTATCCATGTCATTTCTGAGTCTAGTTCTGGAGATTTCTTTGTTGTATGGCAGTATAGTATTTTGTCCTTGCCTTTTTGCATGCCTCTTAATTTCTTGTTGAAACTCGAACATCTTGTGTAAGACACAAGTCTGAGTTAAATAGACTTCATTCCTGGAAATGAGCATACCTTTTTTTCTTCTACAACTTTAATTTAGGGTTTAAATTAATCCAGGCGGGAATTGGGCTGAGTCTGTGGTTACTATGGATACTCTCAGTATTCTCTAGTTTTCAAATTCCTCCAACAATATGTTGTGTTTTGAGTAGTGGCTAATTTGTCAGTAGATGTTCCTCAGAATCTGCTCTAACCTCAGCTTTAGGTCTTCTCTGCCTCAGATGGGGAGTTCCTAATGTTTTTGCAACTAACTGACAGAATTGAACTATCAGTCGCTGATATATGTTTACTCTGTGGTGAGCCTCTGAGAGAAAAATGTTCTCTGTTCTCATAACACTGAGTCTTAGGCAAGCACGTGTCACTAGGCCTTGAGGGTGTGCACTTCTCAGTGTTCCTGTCCCTCTTTCAGCTGTAATTCTAGAACACAATTTTTTTCCCCCTTCACCTGAAGAAAGATATCATTCTCTACCCTTCTCCCTACTGCAGCAGGTCTTTGTCAGAAACCTGAGTGACAGTTTTTGTTGCCCTTTCCTCCTCATATTCAAATTTTTGCTATGTGGGGAACACATGGGAGAAAGGTCCACCCAGAGTTTCATTTCTTTCCTTTGGCTACCAAGGCTACACTATGATGGATGCTTTCTTAGGACTCCAGCCGATTTTTTTGGTGAGTACCTGTTGGAGTCCAAGGAGCAAAAGCTTGCACCCTCTTGGTCTGCTTCACACTTTATCAGAAGCCCTCATTCGGTCTCTATCATTCATTAACTATTCCAGCTGAAATCTTACTGGTATTCAGGTGGGCATGCTCCAAATAAGCAAGTGCCCAACTTGGATTCCATCTTTCCCAGCAGGTACCTGTCTTTAGATTTGGGCTAGTTGCTTACCCTGAGACCTTAACACTCTGGCTGGTCTATCAGGTGCTAGCCCTCCTTTAGAGCCTAGCACAGTACTGAGGTCTTCGGTACTGAGAAGAAAGGTGGCAAAATAAAATGGGATATCAAAGTGGGTCAGAGGTACAGGTTTGAGGAAAGAATTTAAAGGACACACTCTGAAAAGCAGGATAAAACTGATATAGTGTCATTGAAAAACAAATTATATTTCCCTATTAATAAGAATTAACTAACTATTAAGGGTGCCTAGGTGGCTCAGTCTAAGTGTCTGCCTTTGGTTCAGGTCATGATTCCAGGGTCCTGAGATCGAGCCCCACATTGGGCTCCTTGCTCAGCGGGAAACCTGCTTCTTCCCTGCCTGTAGTTCCCCCTGCTTGTGCTTATTCTCTGTTTCTCCCTCGTTCTCAAAAAGTTAAAAAAAAAAAAAAAGAATGAAGTATTAAATTATTGGAACTTAACCACACATAAAGCTTCTTGTCTTAATCTTAACTGACCTATTTTTTACTGCCACAATTGTAGGATGGGGAGAAAGGAAGCAAGACTTAATGAGGAACTTGTCATAGGAATATTAAATTTGCCTACTCACCTCTTGGAGTATGACTGCCAATATTTGATAAAAGTATCCTAAATATCTAAAATCAAATAGTTGATTTAGTAACAGTAGTTTAGCAAATACAACCCTCTATGGGTTTTGAAGCATTGAATCCAACTTCTGATGTAGAAAATATTACTGAAACACAGATCCCTGTATCATTAAGGAATTTTAGCAATAACCTTGTAGAACTTTATTATTAGTAGGCTAAGGAGTGCTCCAAATTAATTCTAAACAATAACTAGGTCTTCCTGCCTGGAGAGGATTTCTGAATAAAATAAAATACAGAACTCCCGGGGCGCCTGGGTGGCTCAGTTGGTTGAGCAACTGCCTTCGGCTCAGGTCATGATCCTTGAGTTTCGGGATCGAGTCCCACATCGGGCTCCCAGCACCACGGGAAGTCTGCTTCTTCCTCTGGCCTTCTCTTCTCTCATGCTCTCTCTCACATTCTCTGTCTCTCAAATAAATAAATAAAATCTTTAAAAAAAATACAAAACTCCCAATTAAATCTGAATTTTACATAAACAATGAATAATGTCTATAATAAAAGTATATGTGTACAAAATAGTGCATGGGACATACTTATACTTAAAAAAACCTCAGAAAAAATTAAAAAAATTTAAAAAACTCATCGTTTTTCTGAAATTCAAATTTAACTGGTGTCCTATAATTTTATTTGCAAAATCTTATAACCTTATACCCAGAACTTTTCTTATAATTAATATTATATCTTTAAAATGTAGGGGTTAACACACAGTGTATCCTTGAGTTGTTAACCACATCCCTTAACCAATCATACTGATTTTTTTTTTTTTTGAGGGAGAGAGAGAGTGCATGAGTGGAATGGGGGGGCGGGTGGAAAGGAGAGGGAAAGAGAATCTCAAGTAGACTCCCCACAGACCATGAAGCCTGACAAAGGATTGAATCTCATAACCCCAAGATCATGACCTGAGCTAAAATCAAGAGTCAGAATCTCAACCAACGGAGCCACACAGGTGTCCTAAGGGAGAGGGAATCTTAAGCAGGCTCTCATGCCCAACACAGAGCCTAACACAGGGTTTGATCTCACGCCCCTGAGACCATGACCCAGGCTGAAATAGGGTCCAGGACTGAATGCTTAACCAGGCACCCCGATCATACTAATTTGTCTACATACTCTGCCTCCTTCTTACTCAAAAATGTTTTTTGAAGATGGAGCCAAACCACCTACAAGGAATCATCTGGAGGAGAAGTGGTTGTTAAAATTTATAACACAGACTGAATTCTGAGGTTGAATCAGTTCCAGCCTCTGATTTCAAAAAGCACCATGGATGAATTTTATGCACAAATGAAATTGAGGATGATTATATTAAAGAGATGCAACAGAGCCAGTGAAATCAATAAATTTCAAGGAGAGTGTGGATCACAATGACCCTCAGGCCTAAGTGATGATACCTCTTTGGCAGTGTGAAGAAGAGGAAAGACAAGGCCAATGCAGCAGGTGTCTAAGCTGTCTGCAATTCACTTGTCACTTCAGCTGGAACTATCCAGAACAGGTTTCTCTGCCCTGACATCTGGAAGATGACTTCCAGCATCTCCAGCTGTGACTGCAAATGGACTGACCTTAGCTTGGCTGGCTGCTGTGGACAACCATTATGCTCCTAATCAATTCCATGAGTCATAAAACCATTTTAGCCACTGAACAATCAGCCAGCTTTCCTGCCAGCAATCCACCCAACATCCTGTAATCATCTGAGAAGAGAATTCATAAGTCATTCAAGAAACATTGTGTCTTCTTGCTGAGAGCTAAATTGCTGGCTAGGATAGAATTGGAAAGCAATACTTCAGCACTCTTGATTGCTCACCTGGTAAAATTTATTTGATGCAATTTATATCATGATCACAGCCTGAAAAACAATTTCTGAAGCCCTCATGATGAACTGATTTAAGTAACTTAGATTACAGTGATAAAGTTGAGATTATCTAAGGACTCATACCCAAGAAAGCATTACTCATAAATCTGAGTATTCTTGAGCATATATTGGTCAGTCTTTCTGCTTTAAATTCAGAATTTTCTTACATTTGGTTGTGGTCCTTGGCAAGTAAAAGATGTCAGATGGAAAAATATAAAATAGAGAAAGCCTGAGCAGTAACCACAATCAGGGCAGAGACCTGTTCACTATGAAGCTAAATAACTTTGCCAGTCTGCAAAACTCATATTATGAAACTCCACTCCAGAGCAGTTTTTTTTTTAAATTTCTGCTTTATTTTTGTCACTTAGAGCATGTCTTCTTTTAATTTAAATCTTGTTTACTTCAAGTCTTGAGCCTGTGAAATTCCGTTAAGCATATTGTCATATAACCTGGATAATGTTTCTTGAGTGTCTTAAGATTTTACTTCTTCGCCTCACAAAATGAGTAAGAATATTGGCTTCTTTATCAGCAAGCAAGTATAACATAAAGAGTAACATAATTGAAATCAATCTTCGAAAATATTAAGCATCCATTCTGGGCCAGGTGGAGGAAGTAGTTGAAGAACATTAGTTAGGATGCTTCTGCCGGCAAATAGCAAAATACTGGCTTACCTAATAAGGAAATTTATCTTCTTACTTGAGATTTGAAAGCAAGGCAGAATTAGAATTCTAATTGAATTAGAATTGCTATAGTGACTTAATCAAATCATCAAGGAGCCAAAGTCTATTCTTTCCATTGTGGCAACAACTGCTTGCTAGCTCCCAGGCTTGTATCTTTGTGTTTGCAAGGTGACCAAAACAATTCAGGACATCTTATAGTCATACGAATATGGCTACAGGCATGTGCACACAAACAAGGTTGTTTTTCTTTGCTCATCTCCTCCAAAGGAAGAGAATCTTTTCCTCACTCTCCCAAGGGCCTTCCTCTTAGGTTCCTCATCCAGAATGACTGCATCACCCCCTGTACTGGGGGGACAGGCCCTATTAGCCAGAAGTAATTGCGGTGCTGGGTGTGGGATTCAGATAACTGTTAAGGAAGCAACAAACATATAACGGCCATAAAGCAGAAGACTTTTTCTTAATTTCAAAGGCTTACAACTTGCTTATAGCTGTAAGATATATAAATTAATTATATTTTTGTATGCTGATTTATATTTGCAAATTATCTCAACCATATTATTTCACTTAGCTGTGACACGAACCATGTAAAATACATATTATCACGATCTCTTTTTGTAAATAAGAAAATTAAGTCACAGAATAAAAAAATATTAAAATTTAAGCTTTCTCATGTGTCATAGTATAAAAAATTTCAGTGCTCAATGACTAGAGATAATAATAATGCATTTGGAGGCAATACACCTTCATCAGAAGAGGAAAAACATTTACTCCATGATAACCCTTCTGTAAAATGGCTGCTATTGTAGATAGAAAAAACAAAGAAAGTAGCAGATCAGAGTATACTGGAAGTTAATGAAATGCTAAATTCTGTAGTATTTATTATTAGTGTGTGGAGTGAGTATTTTTTATTGAGTTATACCTGATATACAACAGTATATTAGTTTCAGGTATACAATGTAGTGATTCAGTATTTGTATATATTGTGAAATGATCACTGCAATGAGTCTAGTTATCTAGACTCATCTAGTTATCTAGTTATCTAGTCTGTCACCATATATTGTTACAAAATTTTTTTTTCTTTCTGGTGATGAGGACTTTTAAAGTTCCTAGCAACTTTAAATTTGCAATAGGGTATTATTAACTATAATCACTATGCTGTATATTACATCCCCATGAATTAATTAATTATTAACTGGAAATTATAAAAATTGAAATAAAAACTTTGTACCTTTTGACCCCTTCATCGATTTCTCCCACTCTCCTTCCTCCTGCTTTTGGCGACCACCAGTCTGTTCTCTACATGTATGAAAGAAAGCCCTTTCTTGTTTTTAAATTCCACCTAGAAGTGAGATCATGCAGTATTTAACTTTCACATATTTATATTTTATATGTTTTATTTTTAGCTACTGTGTTAGAATTCTTGGATTCCAAGAATACAGGATTCTTATTTTATATACCACTGTTTCCCTGTTTCTAAAACAGTCTATTGGTGCAAAATGCTTGAATAAGTAGATGAATGAATTAATGAATGAAATAAATATTACAGTAAGAAATGCCTATATATGAACTTTAGTTTCCTCATTACTAAGCACAGTGACCAGTACCTCATAGTTATTTAAATATTTTTTTAGTAATTGGAAGACTAAATGAATGAGGACTATAATAAATTAAAACACAATAAAATATAATGCATTTTAATAAATTCAGAAGTAATGCTGAAGTAAGAATAGCTACATATGTCTTTCTGAAGTTACAAGGAAGAAAATACTTGAAAATTGGATTAATTTGCACCATAACCAAGCTCATTAAGATGAAAATAATACTTTCTCTCTAAAATACATTAGGTGTTGTGCCGATCATCAGGCCATTGTAAAGTCTTAATTAATTCTGAAAAATAAATGTTAATGTTACCTTTCAATTTCTCCTCTTGGGTTTATTTTCCCAAACATTAGGAAAGCATAGTGCTCTGGACATTTATGGAAGTTCCCTTTGGACAAATTCTGTTGAACAAAACAGAAAAAAGAGTCATCAGAAGGAAGTAGGGAATGTGGACATCAAGTTCTACATCCAGCTCTGGTCATATTAAGGGCCAATGTGGCATCCATGCTGGAAGTTGAATGGTTTGCAAACTTGAGAGGTCCTTCAAAGAGACCTGGGTGTACTGGGTATACCCTTTGTCTGTTTCTCTTTAACTTTATAGCTACTTGAAGCTCTAAAAAAATAATGCCTCAAAATCTTATAAGTGGTATTTTATGAGTTTTTGGCTTGATATTGGGGAGGTATTTTTCTCTGTAGTCTATTTTTTACTGAGTTCCTTATATAAGATAGCAAATGAGAAAGCTTTCAAATTTTGAAGACACCTTTCAGTCATTTTTCATTGTGTTTTCCCCTGTTTTTAACATGTTCCTTTTATTATTTTTGAACTAAGTAATATTAGGTAAATAATATATATTACCTTCAGTGGTTACTCAGATAGCCCTGTATGAGGAGTTCCTGTCCTGTGTTTCTACTTTCTAGGAAGTACAGACTCCTTTCATCTTAAGAAGGGCAGATAAGAAGAAGTTCAATTCTGGTCAGGATCCAGGGCTCACAGAGAGGTGAGTTGACCCAGGTATCTCTTTCATAATAAGATGATTAAACATTATGGCATCAAGTTACAGCTGTTCATTTTTCACTTGGGACCCTGAGAGGTGAGTTCTTTAATTTATTTTTTTTCTCCCCAAATATGTTTATTTTAATTTTTCAGTGTTACAAGATTGATTGTTCATGCACCACACCCAGTGCTCCATGCAATACGTGCCCTTCTCAATACCCACCACCAGGCTCGCACACCCCCGCACCCCCTCTCCTCTAAAACCCTCAGTTTGTTGCTCAGAGTCCATAGTCTCTCCGGGTTCATCACCCCCTCTGGTTTTCCCCCATTCACCCTTCCCTTCCTTCTCACGATGCCCTCCATGATTTTCTTTATACTCCACACATAAGTGAGACCATAAAATAATTGACTCTCTCCACTTGACTTATTTTACTCCATCAGAAAGGATGAATATCCAACTTTTGTATCAACATGGACAGGACTAGAAGAGATTATGTGGAGTTCTTTGATTTCTAATGGAAATAAGAAGAAGGAAATAAGCATGATTTCTCAAGGAAGAGAGCAAGCTATAAATATGCTGGATGGTATATTTAGTTTCTGTTCCCTTCACTAACTAAAACCTACACATCTTTTTGGCATGCACTGGCTCAGGTCATGTGGGACCATGCTCCAGGGACACTCTTGATAACATCTCATCCCTATGGCCCTCAAGATGAAGTAAGAACTGGACCAGAGCCAATGGCCACATGTCTTATCTGTGGAGGCAGGATTTTCTAAGAGCATTCTGGCACTTTAAAGAAATAAGTTTCATTCTCTTGTTGCAAGAGAATTGAAATCACCATGGCTAAGATCACAAGCACTCAGAGCCACCAATCCCTGTGTTTAAAAATGAATATGTCTGACAGTTTTGTTGCAGAGAATAAGTTAATGTCACTCAGGGCTCAATTCTGGCTTGGCTAGTCCAGCTGAGGCAATAATTGGGGAGATTTAGTTATGGCAGAGTGTGTGTGGGAAGAAGAGAACCAATTGTGACTGCTAGGTAATAAAGAACAGTTTGAGTTTCTCATTTAATTGATTCCTCTAAATTTACTTTTCTCAGAATTATTAGATTACTAAATCACATCAAACTAACTATTAAGTTCAATATAGGAAAATTAATGACTACTAATAACAGTAACTATGTTTATGTTTAACATTTAATTGTGTTTTGCATGTGCTATTCTTTTGACTGGAAAGGAAAATTACCTCTCCAAATTGATGGAGGATATATAGATTCCAAAAGATCTTATTTAGTGTTTCCACATACATCTCCTTTGTCTTCACATCAGCTCCCTGATTCTCTTTAATGTTCTAAAGCCCTATCCCACTCAAAGGGGCAAATGCTATCTCAGTAATGCACCTGACTTTCCTAAGGAGGAAACGGATATATAGAGTAACCTGGACTTTCTTCATTAAATCATATTATGTCCAAATGTTTTATCCTTCATTTTCCTAAATTATCAATAAGCAATTTCCTAATTTTCTTTAAACTATTAAATGAGAGAATGAATGGTTAATATATTCTTATTCTAGATAGAAAATATATTTATTTGGAAGAAAGTAAAAGATACTGTTCTTAAAATAACAATGACAGTAATAAGAGTATGTACCAGTATAAAATATAGTGTGAGCAAGGGGAAAACAGAAAATAGCAAACCAATGGAGTCAGAGCTTTGATTCTACCATCAATGAGCAAATTAGGGAAACATGGTGAGTCTGTTGTCTTATTTGTACATTGGAGAAATAATAACTGAGTTTCTAGTGTGGTTGTGAAGGTTTTTTTTAAAGATTTTATTTATTTATTTGACAGAGAGGAGAGAGATCACAAGTAGGCAGAGAGGAGGAAGCAGGCTCCCCGCTGAGCAGAGAGCCTATCTCAGGACGCTGAGATCATGACCTGAGCTGAAGGCTCAGGTTTTAACCCACTGAGCCACCCAGGTGCCCCTGTGGTTGTGAAGATTAAATATGAAATATCTTGTACAGAAGTATGCACACAAGTGGAACCAGTATTCTCCTAGCCTTTTCTGACTCATTGGCCCCTCTTAACTCTGCCTTTTGGCTAAGGCTTTGCGTGTTTTATTTAGTTTTCTCCACTTTCTATGTGAAATTCCCACTTATTTCACTATGAATATTTAAGATATACTCATCTTCACACAAACACTCAAATAGGTCATTGTCCCCCATCATTTAAAGGCTACCTGAGAAATGCCCTTTTTGATGAAATTTTCATAAGGTGAAATTTTAGGCATAAGCAATGATTAGAGATGTATTTCTCTAGGTTCCCTACCATTGCCTGACCCGCAAAGATTTAGAAAGAATCTATATCTTTTCTCACCAAAAGAATGCTGAACATGTGGTATTTCTGGAAGCAGTTCTCTGAGAATCATCCATTGGCTCTTGGCAGATGACATTTCACTGCAGAGAAAGGTAAAAATTGCTCCTGTGCTGTGGAGACCTGTTTGAGAATAGAAGTTTACATGACCTCTAGAAAAGTGTAAGAGTTTTGTAGGAACCAAGTTTACATGTGTGACACATTACTTCCACCGTATTCCACTGAAGAGAAATTATACATATGGCCACAGGTTATTAAAAATCGATTGGGAAAGTCAACTTAGATACATATGAAATGAGATTTTTGAATTTGTATCAATGTTTGTACCACAAGCATGAGATAGCATTTGTCAAAATGATATCTGTTAATGTTAAAATTATGTATTTCATTTAGGAGGGCAGGAGCCATTTCTTGTTCATCTCACTACCCACAACACCAAGCAAAGTCCTTTACTCCTTATGAGTGTTTGATATTTGCTAAATGAATGAACTTAAGACATCTAAGAAAATCTATAAACAATATTTTTGTTACAATACTATGATAGAGTATTTTCAGCTTAGTTTAATTCCAGACAGGTACTTTTGTGTTTCACCTGCAATGTTGAAGTGTGCAGGGTGGGAGGAAATAAGGGATGGGATTGCCTTTGGGTTTCCGTTTTTCTGCCCTCGTGAATGGAGACAGATTTGTCAATGGGAGCAGTATGTGCGTAAGTGTGTATTGGGGTGAGGGGAGAGGCGTGCTGTGTGACTTCTGCAATATTCTTGAGGTTTAAAAATTAGAAGTTCTCAAAGTTGGTCCATTTTTTCCCATATCCCACTTTCTTTCTTAACCATTATTTATTTATTTTGAGGGGGGCATACCCCTTTGATTTTCAGTCCTCAGGTTGGCTTTGCACAAGACACATGAGTGGATCTGAGACAGGTATTTGCCTTTTGAAAATTTAAATTGTATAGGAAACACGATGAAAGTGACAGGAATAGGAAAACATGTAGTCAGTTTAAGGGAACTATCCTGCACCTGCACACTCCATAACTGTTCTCCATTTACTTAGGTGCGGTTGAGAGATACTTCGTGGAAGTCTGTACCAATCAGTCCTTCTATATCTTCTGTAGCTACAATAACATGCTTGTTGCACCAGGCAGTCAAACCCTACATTTAATCAAGGTCACAATCTTGGTACTTTTAAATAGAACAATTAAGCATCACAAGTATTATTTTTTCTTAACGTCTTTTATAGAGATAAGTAAGTATAGCTGCCTCCTGACGGCGCACAGGAGAAGAATGAGGCACAAACAAGTCAGCTGCAAGAGAGAGGGAGCAGGGGATGACAGCAGAGAAGATGTCGCCCCGAACAACTCCTCAGTCTCATATTTATTAGAAAGTAGATAACAACTAACAAGAAGCCAAAGTAGATTATACATTGATCATGAGGCTTGTAGATAAGTAAGAAGAAAGGAAAAACGTATCTAGTCAAGCAGTATAAAGTTTATAATTGGGCAAGCACATTCAAAGGGATCATCTAATTAGCCACAGGTGGTCTCTGGGGGAGAGGGAGGTAACGGAAAAGTGAAGCAGGCGGCGTTCTGCCCTGAGCGAGCTGGGCATCCCCAGCTGTGGGGCTTCAAGGACATATCTCGTCCTCTCCCCCAGAGGCCTGTTGCCAGTATATGTTTTTCTTAAGTCTATATCTAAGCTTGCTTGGTAACTAGTATAATTTCTCACAGGTTATATTTTAAGCAGTACATTGTTCTGAGGGACGGTTACAAGTATGTCATGTGGGTTGGTTATACTCTACAGATCACTTTCTGAGACCTCTCTTAAAAAAGTTTACAGTTACAATATTTTAGAGATGGAAATCTCTAAATTATAAATTAGGTAGCCCCGTTTAAAGAAAAGGAAATAGATAGAGATAAATTAAGGACCTTGTTCTAGTTTATGCTGAGATTTAATGGGAGAACCCCAAACAACTTCAGCTCTCAGAACTCTCAGACCCTTGCATATTGCTCTGCATATAGACTGATCTGTGCATTCACAATTCTTAAAACAGCAGAGTTGTTTCTTCCCTATTCTTACAGTTTCCCTTTCCACCTAACATTTCACAGAAATTCCTATTAGAAACAGTTCAGTTTTACTCCAAGACACTGAATGGCAGTGTTCTCAGTTGTAATGCACACAACCCATGTTCTGCCGGACATGTTGATTAATACTGTTTTTCCAGTTGGCTGCTCGTATTTAGTTATTTTGCTCCGCTTCCAATTTATAAGCAGTCTTCTCTTTCCTCATTGTTTTCTGCTGGACTTCACTGTCATAAAGTCTCACTTTTGGCTACGTTCTGTTTGATCTATCTTCAATGTTTTATTGTGATTTTCCTGTATTTTCTCAGAGCTTTAAAAAAGGTTGTAAGGCAGACTTGAAGTTATATATAGATGAACATTTTAGATATAATATAGCTTATGTATGCTATTTATATGTAGTATAAATATATAAACACATATTTATAAATATAAACATATTAATTTTCACATTTCTTATGATTTATAAACATTTGATTAAAATCAATGCTTAGAGAGGCAAATTATTTTATAAGTAATTTTATCCACTGCATTAAATCAATATGGAGTTGTGTGTATATATGTTTATTTATAATTTTATGGAAATGTTAAGCTTGACTGTATGTAGACTAAATATGCATGCAGATATTCTTACAATATTTTTTTAAACTCTTCACTAAACTTGTCTGAAGAATAATTATTTATTAGCAGGTATGATTTTACATCAAAACTAGATATTTGATTACTCACTGGCTTAAGGGTTCCTTTGAAAACATCCTAATGAATCTTCGAGAAAACCTTCTTCAGCAATTCTTTCATAGTTGACAGTGGTCATTTACTTGGTATCTTTTATTTTCCTGGCACAGTACTGAGTTCCACTTTTTTAGTTCCTAATTCTAACAGCAAACTTTGAAGCAGTTGATATTTTTCCAGTGAAGAAATTCAAGTTTGGAAGGGTCACGCTGTCAGTAAGTGAATGAATCAGTATTTTAATCTGGGTATTTGCAATTTCAAAGTTTGGTATTTTTTGCTATTATTCTAGAGGGAAATAAACAAGTTAGAAGAGGAAACAAATGATGAGTCCATCAAACAATTAGCCACTCAAGACCTATAGAACTACCTTTTATTATACATGTGTATGATGACACACCCATCAGTGTTAGTGTGCACAGCTAGTTGGAGTCCATCAATCTCTAATCTCACTATACCTAAGGTTGATTATTATACATATTACCTCTCCAACTTCTATTTGAAATCATCTCATATGTTTTTAAATAGCAAACCCCTCAACATTTGATATGTCTTGCTTTACATGAATTAAATTTGCACAATTATGATATGCAGCAGATTTCTAGTATTAGTAGATTTTATATTAGCAACATCATTGGAAATTCCCAACTAAGCAATTTCTATAGGGATAGCTTTATGATGAACATAGCCTGCTGGGTTGATGATCTTTCAAGAGCAATGTAATTCATTAACACCTCTCCTATGGTATGCTGCTCAATTTGGGGAATTCTTATTACTTCTGTTCTATTCAGCTATCTGTGTGCAGAGGCAGAATACAGGATTGCCACTGATAGGAGCCATTTCAGGCAGAGTATGCTTCCCTGTGGCTTTATTTATGGGATATATAGCATTTGGAAGCCATATAAACCTTTCATCCTTGAGTTGAAAATTAATTCACAAACATTAATTCTCTCAGAAGTGCTGAAATGTGTATATTATATGATGACAAAGTCACTGAATTTGCGAAAAGAAATTAAAAGATATTTAGTCAAACTCCTACTTTTAAAGATGAAGAAATGTGGGCCTAGAGAGATGAAGTGACTTGCTGAATTAACGTCTCTTTTTATTTTCATAGCTTAAATATATTATATAAATGATCCCACACCATTGAATACATTTGTATTTTTAAGCTACAAAGTACAACTTCTTAGCCTTGTGAAGGAAGTATATTCAATACTATGAGGAGCAAGAATGAGGGGTGAATTAGAGAGGAGCAGTTGGCTTGTAAAGGGGCTTATCAAAGACAGATATACTTTTAAGTATTTCAAAATAGGCCGAGGTTGCATAAAATATAACTTTCACTTGCTTCATTTTGAATTTTTGGAAGTGGAAAAGGGTGTAATGGTTTTAAAAAAGTAGAACCTGGAAGACTTTCTCTAATGTTATCTGAAATGCAAACACCACTTTCTTACTCAACCTCCTTACCCAATCTCTGAATTTATACCAGTTTCCTTGCACTTTAAATTTTTTGAAAGAAGAAAAAGAGGAAAAAGAAGACAATAGTTTAAGGGAAAAGTGAGAGGAGATTTTGAGAATGACACATAATTTCCACCAAAGCACGGCAACTTCAAAATGCAATTGATTTTAAAGGTGTGTCAGTTTGAGTCTTCTGAGAAGGAGACATCAAGATGAATGTATATGTGCTAGAGTTATACCACTAAAGATAGAGGAGAGGAGAAAGAAGAAGGCAGGATGATCCTTTAGACTGAGGCAATCTGACACCAATGAATGCAGAGGTGGAAGGAAAGACATTCTATAGGAGTGTCTTAGAACTGTTCCAAAGAACAGCTCCAAGGAATTTTGACAAAGCTAATGGGGCATTCCTTGAGGTTAAGATTCCCATTGGAAGAGTGCTGTGTCCTGCAGGAATGGGTGTGCACTACTATACCTGTGGTACTCAGTCATTGTTTGGAAGCATCATGTGGAACATGTGGTATGACCAAACATTTTGAAGGATCCAGAGAGATATAGCTAGGAATATCAGTCTACTTTGCTCTATCCACTAGAATATCTGAGTAGCAATTTTCATGGTACTTTAATCCATCTCTTGTGCTACACTGATATTTTCCATGAATATTCATGTAGAAGGTCCTACATGGTCTTCATGAGTTTTAATTCCCAAGAAGCAACTCAGAAGAAGGAAGCGGGTAGGATGAACTATAATTCTTGTTACTATAATTGGTCCTGGGGTCACAACTGGTACTCATCATCAGCCTCTACTTTCTAATCTAAATTTCTTGTATCTGCTAGTGGATGTCAGGTAACCTAATGACATGCCTGAGGTGTCTCAGTCATCATTCTAGCTTTCCCAGGATGGGAATGATGCTTAAGTCTATTCCCAGCTATAACGGGGCATGGAAGTGTCACTATGAACCCAAGATTACCTGGGACCATTCCTCCTTCCAGACTCCTGCATTTATTCTATTAGGAACACTTGACTATATATAGGTCTCTAATGCATATACTGGGTTCTAAAGGAGGGCATACCATTTTGTCAGTGTTGCCTCTGAGCTGGAGCTTCAGTTGTGCCCTTTGAAACTCTTAACTCATACAGTTTCAATACAAAATAAAGCAATGGCTTCTGGGTAGTGCGGTATGTGATAATATCTGTGAATCCTATGGTCGTGGGACCACTCTCACAGCCCTTTTGCTGTGTAGTGGATCTCTTATTTCAATGTTCTTTCATTTGAAATTCCGTGCTTATGGATCAGACATTTTATAAGCCCTCAGATAATGGTGCTACTGATTTCTATGGGCAGGAAAGCTAACAACATGTTTAGTACCTATCCTCATGAAAAAGAAACTCTAGCCTTTCAGAACATATGAGGCCCTGTATAATTGACTTGCTCTCCCCTTGGCCTTGATTTGTCTTCATAAGGAAAGGTGCCATATCAGTGGCTCTGCATTGGTCTCTGTTGCCGACGCTTTCAGTATGCAGAGGGAGCAGTAACTAGTTCAGCCTTGATTAGGTAGTCCACATTTCTGGGTCCATATATATCTCTCATCTCTTCCACCAAGACAATTCTGTTTATGTACATATTGTGCCAATTCCAAGGGTGTTCAATAATGAAGACTGGCAAATGTCAACTCTTCAATACTTTTTGGCTAATTGATTGTTCAGTTGCTTTTATCAAGTGCATACTTTCTGGGAGGTGTTTGAGTGTGATACAGAAGTTTTCGCACTTTGTGTTCACCCCCATATGTATATCGATGTGTCACTAGGCCAGACTTTCTATATCTGATCTGTAGTCTTTTTTTCTTTTAGGCACCTAACTAGAAGCCCAGGTCATTGGTCACTTCTCAGGAATATGTATGTATATATGTATGTATGTATGTATCCGTCTATCATCTATCAACTCTCTATATTACTTATCTATTTTTTCCCCTTAGGTTACTTCTTCTATAAAAAGTTACTGTCCAGGTATATTGCTTATAGCTTTCCCTTGGGGAATTTTTTATTTTTTACACTAGCTCCCAAGACTGGCCTTGAAGGTTGTTATAAATAGCCACCATCCCCTTTCATCTTTGCTAAGTCATTGGTAAACTTAACTTGAGCTTTCTCCTCCACATTCAGCTGGTTATATAGGACCATCTTCCTTTCAGTGTAGTCATAGGTCTAATGTGGGAAAGGTTTATTGGTATAGTCATTGAGGGATGATATGGGGGTTTGGTCTTCTTGCTCATGAAGATTACTTGCACCCTCTGTTTTGGTTAGGATTTGATGCTGGATGTACCATTTACATTTCAAAGCATATTGCTACTAGGTCAGTCAACTTTATAACTTCCTACAGTTAATTTCTCAACTTTTGGAATGCATTACCTGCAGTATACAAACTACTTGTTGCCCATTCTATATGGTCAACATGATTTAATCAAAGTAAGGGATTAATGTGTCATTTTGTGGGACCTCCAGGCAATCCAAATATTTTCACGTTACATTATGACAGAGTAAATGAGTAGTAATGCAGTCCTGAGGTTAAACTATAAATAAATATTTGTCCATTCCACATGTATGTTGTTTCTGATCTTTTCTAATTAAAATAGAAAAGAACACATTCAGCAAATCACTGGCCTCATACTGTGTAACCAAGTCCTTATTGATCTGTTCTAGCAAGCATACTATATTCACTGCAGCAGCTATGGTCAGGGTATCTACATGGTTGGGTTTATAGTAATTTACAGTCCCTTTCTAGGATCCATACAGATTATGAAGGATGAGACTGATGAATTTAAAAGAGATTTGGTAGAGACCACCACTGCTTCATCCTTTCAGTTTTTAATGGTAGCACTAATTCCACCATTCTCTTGTGATACAACATTGTTCTGAATTACTACTTTGGTCTTGGAAGAGAGGAAGGTAATTTAAGAGTTTTCCTTTTGGCTTTTATTTCATACTCTTACTCTACAGGTTAGCAACCTAATAGAGGGATTGCTCTAATTTCCAATTATAAAAGTTTCAACTGAGAAGTGCAAAAGTGGTGAAATGACCACTTTGTGGATCTGTGATTCCAGTGGCTACAGAGGTATCCATATTTCAGTCAGGACTCCCTGATTCTCTTTATTGCCTGGCCTTTGCAAACTTCTTCCTAATAGGAGAGCCATGACAATGCTTTCAATTTCTATATACCAACTTAGATTCTGTGTCCTGTTTCCTTCAGTATATTTGGATAATATAAACGGCAATAGGTTCTTTAACAGAAGGACTGGGGAGATCATACTTGCCACAGCATTACAGGGACCTGTTCACTTTATTAGTTGACAGGTTCTACATCTGAAAATTGGATCAGGTTTGGGAACTAAGTAAGAGATCATGATTTTTTATTGTGGTCATATCTCTCAGTCCCCTGATCATCCATTCGTGTTCTCTCTCTGGCTATAGATAACAAGCTGTAGCCATGTTGGCTCTCTGTCTATTTTTCCCCTAGGGATACCATGGACTATTAACCATCTCCATAACACCCTGTGGGCCAAGACTTCTTGGATGTTCTTCTGACCTTGATGGTTATTATGATAACTTTGTCTTCCTGGTCTCTGGCAGTCAAATGCTACCACCTGGTCTATATTAGTTCAAAGTTACTCTATCTCCATAAATATTAATGAGCTCTGGCTCAGGACCATCTCTCTTGCCATCAGCTCTGGTCCGCAGAAGTGAGCCATCACTGAACTTCTTAGTGATATTAGTCCTTTCTCACCAATGCTTTCCTTAAAGCCTTGGCAGATGGTATTTCTTATGGGCTCCATGGATTATATTCTCATTATTTCTTACAGTTTTATATAATATATGCATTCTGTCACCTCAACTTCCTTAATCTATTTCTTGGTCTGTCTTCCAGGGAAATTCAGTCATTTCCCCTTAATTCAGAATAGGTCATTGATTTCTGTATAAGATCCTCCTATCACTGAATTTGCCTCATCCTTTGGATTCTTTGCTAGGGCATTATAACCTGTGGCCCAATGAAGTGCCCCAAGTAACGAATTCTTGTTTATTCTGTGTTATATTCCAGCTCTCTTGAATAAACACTCTTAAAATCCAATCCTGGGGATACTATTGTGACTCTTACTGAAACGTGCTAGCTAATTCCTGTAGCCCCTTTTAAGATACCATCATTTTTTTCCTCCGTTTTTCAGGCAGAGTACATCCCCAACCTGAAGATGCTAGCATTTAAACTTAGATTTCTTCCCGATAGCCAGGAGAAGTGGTGTAACTTCAAAAAGGGATGCCTGTTTCGCTGTGGGCAAGTGCCATCTTCAGGGACTCCTAGGGTGGTCAGGATATGTACTAGTTCTAACTAGGGAATGATGAGACCTCTCTGCAACCTCTATAGTCTCGTGGGTACTGCAGAGCCTACATTATCAGGATATCTGTCCAAATGTCCCCATTTCTTCTTTCAAGATCCCACAGTTTTGGATGGACTCTCAATTTAGTATAACAGACTTGAATGATCATTTAAACATCTCTGAAGCTTTACAAATCTATCAAGTCCTAAGTTTTCGCCTCATCTATGTTGCAGCTGATAATAGCTTCTTTTAAGTCTTCCCAAAGGCCCACTTTCTCTCATATAGTGCTTTTAATTGCTTGTTAACATCCCTTAGTTTCTCATTATTCCTCTGTAGGTTGTTAATAAAACTTTGCAATAACTAATGAACTCCTCTCTAGGTTGTCAATATGACTTTGGAGTAACTAGTGAGTTCTCTACCACACACAACTTTCAAATGATTGAGTCACTGGAATGAGCCTAGTAAATAATCAAATTCTAATGACTAAACCATTGGGATGGGCACCACTCTGCCCATCTTGCTCCTTCATTAGCTCAACTGAGCTCAAGGAAGGTGTGGCCTCTGTATCAATGTAGCAGTAGATTCTGAGAGGTGGCACCTAGGAAGGCAAGTCAACTATGTTCCATCTCCTAGGTAATCTGAGCATGATGGTCACAAAACATCATCAAGTATAACTTCCCCATATTATAGATAAGAACACATAGATTAGAGGTTGAAGGACTTTCCTAAGGTCACAAATTCAAATAGTATCAAACTGACATTTCCCGCTGTGAATATTCTACAAATTTGTAAAACTGCCTATCAACTGTAAAATGGATATCTCTTACTTAGAAATCAGAGGTAAATGTTCACATCTTAACTTGGCATTGTTGCATACTAAACTGTTGCTCCTCTTGAAATTCTTTTTTTTTTTCCTCTTGAAATTCTTAGCTAGGATTTCAGTTCTAGCCAGTAACCCAACTGGGCACCGATACTGTTTCTTATAGGAGAAACAGTGGTGGTAATATTTTTCCAGATAGAAGAAACCTGAGCAAAACAAGAGACATAATGCTATATGTCAAATTTGAGGAATGGCGCAGAAATTCTTTTTGTTTAGAGAAGAGATGGGAGAATGATGGGGGTGATTCAATAGATGAGTATGGATTTTGGAAAAAATTGAACTATATATAACCAATAGAAGTTTTAAGGCTGACCACCAATACAATTCCTAGAAACTTCTTACATATATCTATGTACAAAAATATAAATAAATGAATGTTTTAAAGCTAAAACAAAATATCCAGTAGTTAAATATTTACATTTATATCCTTTTAGTGTATATAAGTAGAAGTTAGAGCAGTGAATAAGAAACTATTTGCTCAAGTTTATTCTCTGACAAAAATAATTTGTTCTATGTAGCAAATATCTGGCCTCATTTACAACAAGAAAAATATTTAGAAATTGTTCCTTAATTCAAAGCTTAAATATTAACATGAATCTCACTCTCCTATAGATCAAAGATTCCCTGCCTACCTCCGGCTCCAGAAAAATAATGATTTAATTTTACTTTCTTTCAGATGATAAAAATTTTTGCTTGAGAATTAAAATGTGTTTGTGAAATATAAATGCAGGTTATATGGTAATGATTATAAAACATTTCTTTAAGACTCAGTTTATTACATAAAGATATAAATATTTGCTTACTTATTTGAAATATAAATACTGGTTAATTCATATTCAAAAGTGGCTATCACCGTTTCATAACCTTGAAATATTTATGCAAATTATCTATTTATGCAAATTATCTGTATATAATGAGTTTGTATATTTCATTAATGTTACAAATTAGATATTGTGATTAGAGTTATGGCCTTGGAATTAGATTTTGGATTTGTTCCACTTATCGGCCAAATGACTTTGAGAAAATTTAGTTTCTTCATGTGTTTAATGGCAAGAAGAAAAGCTACCTCACAGTTGTTGTGAAGATAAAAATCAAACAATGCAGGACAACTGGGTGGCTCAGTCAGTTCAGTGTCTACCTTCCGCTTAGGTCATGATCTCAGGGTCCTGGGATTGAGTCCCATGTCAGGCTCTCTGCTCAGTGGGAAGCCTGCTTCTCTCTCTTCCTCTGCTGTTCCCCCTGCTTCTGCTTTCTCTCTAATTCAAACAAACAAACAAATAAATAAAGTCTTTAAAAAAATCAAACAATGCTTATAAAGTCAGGCATAATTTAGGAAAACACTGGAAAGTGGAACAAGGGATGCAAACTGGTTTGAGAGTCCAGAGCATGGAAAAACAACAGATAGGCAGTACATCTTACATCCCTAAGTAACCTAAGTAACCTAAGTCAGACATTTCCTGATCCTTAATTTTACCAAAGGAAGCACCCTAGGTAAGGTCATTCCTTCTCCAGAGACCTGGAGGCACCACTAGGTAATAATACCAGGCAAAATGGTACCACTATTAAGATGGATTAATTTGAAGCCCAACTAACAATAACTAGAGAGGGGAATTTCTCTTCTTCCCTGTAGGTAGGTCTTCAACTCCCCTCCTTAACTAAAAAGCATCAAATGGTTGGGGGATACAGAAAAAAGGGAATCCTGTTATAACAAGTGCCTAGCCAAGTAAGTCTCGGTATCCCCAAGAGTCAAAGAATCTCTTCCTTCATTTAGCAGCATTAGACACATAGCTCGAGGAACTCCTTCCACCCCTTCAGGTTGCATAGGCAAGGGACAGTGAAAGTCCTAACGGCATTGAATAAATGAAGCAGAAAAAAGAACATAATAAATGTTTTGAAAATTTTGAAGGAAGTCACTGCCCATGAATGTAGGCCATAACTTGTGCACTAAACAGGGAGACTACCTATTAAAATAAAACATTTAAGTAGGACCCAGAGTCTCCTAACATAATGTACAAAATGTTCAGGACACAATAAAAAAATCATACTGAGGGGCGCCTGGGTAGCTCAGTTGGTTAAGCAACTGCCTTTGGCTCAGGTCATGATCCCGGAGTCCCGGATC
This sequence comes from Nasua narica, assembly GCA_028533885.1. Lineage (NCBI taxonomy): Eukaryota > Metazoa > Chordata > Mammalia > Carnivora > Procyonidae > Nasua > Nasua narica. The sequence continues at coordinate 106,131,177 of CM052802.1, read as the reverse complement.
GAGTCCCATATCGGACTCCCGGCTCTGCGGGAAGTCTGCTTCTCCCTCTGACCTTCTCCCCTCTCATTCTCAGTCTCTCGCTCTCTAATAAATAAATAAAAATCTTTAAAAAAAAAATCATACTGAGGACCTAGAAATTTACATCTTGACTGAATAAATACCACCCGCTAATTACAATACAAAGATGAATCAGATGTTGGAATTATTTGACAAGTATTTAAAGCATCCATCAGATGTGTGAGCCAACAATCAATTACACATTATCTTGAAGCAAATGAATATAGAAAACCTTAGTAAAGAAATGGAAGTTATGAAAAGAACCAAATAGATAAGATAGATCCAAAAATTATAATAACAGAAAAAACTAACTGATGTACTTGATATTAGAAATGACAGAAGACATATTTAGTAAATTTGTGAACTGATCAATAGAATTTCTTCAATCTGTATAACTGAGAGAAAACACAATAAAAAAGTAACCACAGCCTCAGGGATCTATGGGATAATAACACAAGATCCAACATTCATGTAACTGGAATCTCAAAAGAAGAAGATTAAAATGGGGCTGAAAGCATATTTAAATATGGCTAAAAACTTTCCAAATTTGACAAAAGATAGAAATCTGCAGATTTAAGAAACTGAGCAAATCCCAAGAAGGATTAATCCAAAGACATCCAAAACAAGACATTATAATTCAGCTTCTAAAGCAAAAATAACTTAAAAACAGCTATAAAAAATAACCCATTAACTATAAGAGAACGTCAGTTCAATTGACTATCGGTTTCTCATTTGAAAGTATGGAGAACAGAAGGATGTGGCATAGTATTTTTCAAAAGCTGAATGAAAAGAGCTGTCAACTGCAAATTTTATATTAATAATTAATAAAACTACCCTTCAGGAATGAAGAGGAAATAAAGACGTTTTCAAATTAAGGAAAACTAGAATAAATTGTTGGCCTACCCTTAAAGATTAATTAGAGGACGTTTTTCAAACAGCAAAGAAATGATAAGAAATCTTGAAAAAAAAAAAAAGAAATCTTGAAACATTAGGAAGGAAGAAAGAACAAGAGAAGGAGAAAAAATCAAAGTATATACAAAAGGCTAACTTTTCCCTCAAGAGTTTTATATATCTTTATGATTAAAACAAACATTATAATACCATGCTCAAGATAACAATAGTTAAAAATAAAGAAGCTGAAGTGTGGATGGATGTGGTTTCCATGCTTCACTCAAAATGGTAACATGTTGATGGCATACATGTACATTTAATGCCTAGAGCAACCATGGTGAAAAGGAAACCAAAAATGGACTCAAAAACATTAAAGAAGAAGAAATCCTAAAAAACATTTAGGTGTCCACAGGAAGGCAAAGAAAAAAAAAGTGAGCGATAAAGACAGATGAGAAACATGGGAAATAAACAAAAGCCAAATAAAATGGCAGCTTTATACTATAACATGTCAGTAACTATTTTAAATGTAATTGTCCTAAATATATCAACAAAAAGAAGAGATTGTCAGTGTGGATAAAGATACACGACCCAACTATATGCTGTTTACAAAAAATATCACTTCAAATGCAATGATATAAATTGCTTACAAATAAAAAAAGGAATAGATAATGCTATTAATTAAAATACAGGAGTGGCTATGTTAATATCAGTTAAATAAACTTCAGAGTAAAAAGGTTATTAAAGACAAAATATGGCACATAATAGTGGTATTAATCCACTAAGAAGATGTAACAATACTGAATACATGAAGCAAAAACTAATGTAGCTGAAAAGAGTAACAGAAAGTTATATAATTATAGTCTGGGATTTTCACACCACTCATTTAATAACTGACAGAGCAATTAGAAAAATATGAACATCAAGACTGTAAAGGGGAACAATGCAATCAGCCAAAAGGAACAAACTGACATATATAACATCATACACAAAAAATAGCTGAATACATAATTGTTTTTAAGCACCTATGGACCATTCACCAAGCTAGATTATATTCTGCAGCATACAATAAAACTCAATGAATTTAAAATAGTTGAAATATTGCAGACTATTGTTTCAACTATATTGAAGTCAAACTAGAAATCAGTAAACATGAAGAAAATGTTCAAATGTTTAGCAATTAAAAATACACTTGTTTTGGGGCACCTGGCTGGCTCAGTCAGTAGAGTATGTGACTCTTGATCTCAGGGTTGTTAGTTTAAGTCCCATACTGGATGTAGAGCTTACTTAAAAAAAAAAAAACCCAAAATAAAAACACACTTGTTTTAATTCACGAATTAACAAGAAAGTCTCAAAGTAAATAAAGATTGATACACTAAATAAAATATAATATGTCCAAATATTTGGGAATTTGCCAATGCAGTAATGAAAAGGGAATTTATAGCATCAAATGCTTACATTAGAAAAGAAGAAAATTAAAAACAGAGAAATTGAGAAAAATTAACAAATAAAAAATTTCTTTGACATTTTCTTTGAAAAAATTAGTAAAATTTATAAAATTCTAACAGGACTGATAAGAATAAAAATACATAAGACAGAAATCTCCAATAACAAGGGTGAGCGGACATTAGAACGATACTGTAGTTACTAAAATGATACTAATAAGGGAATACTGTGAACTCTATACATATAATTTTGAAAACATCGAAGAAATGGACCAATTTCTTAAAAACTACAAACTGCCCAAACTCAACCAAGATGAAATATAATATTTGAATAATCCTAATCATTAAATAAACTAAACTCATTAATTAAAAGTTTCTCTCAAAGAAATCTGATAATCCATATAATTTCATCAGAGGGTAATACCAAGTATTTATAGATTAACATGAATTAAGAAAAATATCTCTTCCAGACAGTAGAAGAGGAAGAAACACTTGCCAAGTCATTTCATGAGACCAGTATTGAGCTGATACCAAAAGCAGACACAGATAGTACAAAAAATAGAAAATTATAAGCAAGTAGCTCTCATGAACTTAGACACAAAAATATTCAATGAAATATTACCAAATCGAATCCACAATGTATAAAAAGAATTATATACCATCACTAAATGAAATTTGTTACATGTATGCAAGGCTGGTTCAACATTTGAAAAATCAGTAAATGCAACTCACCTGGGCACCTGGGTGGCTCAGTCGGTTAAGCATCTGCCTTTGGCTCAGATCATGATCCCAGAGTCCTGAGATCCAGTCCAGCATTGGGCTTTCTGCTCAGCAGAAAGCCCACTTCTCCCTCTGCCTGCCCCTCCCCATGCTTGTGTGCTCTCTCTCTCTCTCTGTCAAATAAATAAAAAAATATTTAAAAAAAAATGTAACCCACCATATCAACAGACTGAAGACCAAAGTCATATAGATACATCAATTGGGGCAGAAAAAGCACTGAACAAACTTATATCATCTATTCATGACAGGCTCTTAGTAAGTTAAAAGTGGCTGAGAATTACCTCATCTTAAAACCTGATAAAGAACGTGTACAAAAAAGTCATAGTTACTATCATATTTTACACATAAAGATTGAATGCTTCCCCTAAAGATCAGGAGTAAGTGATAATATGAGGAAAGAAAAACAAAGAGCATACAGATTGGAAAGGAAAAAAATAAAACTGTCCCTATTTGCAGGTGACATTATTGTCAAGAAACCACAAAGAATCTATAAAAACAGTCCTAGAACTAAATAGTGTGTTCAGCAAGATTATAGACTATAAGATCAACACAAAAATATCAATCACATTTCTATATATTAATTACAAATGACACAGTTATGTGAACACCAAAAGTAAAAACACAATATCATTCAACATAGCTCCAAAGAAATGGAAATACTTATACTATTTAAAAAAGTAATTTATACTACTAGTAAGACAGAGTCAATATGCTTAGGTGATTATAAAGTGCCAACCAACAAATCAAGAAAGACCTAAATAAAAGGAAAAACATAGTGTAATCCCAGATTAGAAATTCAACATAACAGTGATAACAATTATCCCTTACTGATTTATAACTTTAGCACAATTCCAGTGAAAATGTCAGATGGGTGTTTTGTAGACATGGAAAAACTTATTCTAAAAAAATTGTTGGAAAGGCACAAGCCCTAACATAACCAAAATAATCTGGAAGCAGAACAAAGTGGGATGAACAACAAAACCCAATAGTAAGGTTCACATTATGGTTACAGTAACCAAGAGAGTATGGTATTGGCAGAAAGATAGTTCCATAAATTAATAAAACAGAAGAGAGAAGGCAGATGTAGAGCCACACAAATATGCATTTTTTTAAAGATTTTATTTATTTATTTGAGATAGAGACAGTGAGAGAGAGAAATATGCATTATTTTTGACAAACATACAAAAGCAGCTTAATGAGGAATGGTACTTGAGTAATTAGACATCAGTAGAAAAAAACAAGAAAAAAATAACTAAAAAATGGATCATGAACTTAAATCTAAATGATTAAAACTAATAAAAAGTAGGATAACATTGGAGCACATAGGTGGCTCAGTCAATTATGCATCTAACACTTGATTTCATCTCAGGTCTTAATCTCAGGGTTGTGAGATTGAGCCCCTTGTCAGGCTCCATGCTTAGCATGGGTCTGCTTGAGATTCTCTCTCCCTCTCTCTCAGCCCCTCCCCCTGCTCACACTAAACAAACAAACAAACAAACAAATAAATAAATAAAAAGTAGGATAGCATTTTTCTGTATTAGTTCCAGACAGAGTTCTTGACCCAAAAAGAAGAAAAAAAGGAATAAAATTAAAAAATGGGTAAACTGGACCTCATTAAACAAAACAAAACAGTTTTCATTTGTGAAATACCCTGTAGAGAGAATAAAAATAAAAATACCAACTGTAGGGAGGGAAAAAATACCTGCAAATTCAACAAAGGATCAGGGTCTAGAATGAATATAATGCATTCATATATATAAAATCAACAGTAAAAAATAAGAATCCATTGGACATTAGACAAAGACATGGAGAAGACTTTTACTAAAGATGCTATGCAGAGAGTGAATAAGTATATTACCAATGTTGAACATCATTGAGTCATCATCCTTACAGTGAGATATCACCACACACCTACCAGACTGGATAAAATCAACAAAGGAGATAACACCCAATACTGTACACTCACTCTGGAAAATAATTTGGTGATTTCTTGTAAAGCTAAACATACAATTATCACACAACTTAGCAATTGTCCTCTTTAGCCCTTATTTCAGAGAAGTAAAAACTTAACGTTCACACAATAACCCACACCAAATGTTCATAGCAGCTTTATTTGTGACATACAATCTTTAACAGCCTAGATATCCTTCCATGGCAGAATGGTTAAAGAAACTGTGGAACATCCATACTATGGAATATTACTCAGCAATGAAAAGGAACAGTCTATTGTTACATGCAACAAACTGGATGATTCTTTGAGGAATTATGCTGAGTGAATTAAATGAATCCCCTAAAAGTCACACAATATATGATATAACATTTTTGAAATGACAAATTATAGAAATGGAGAACAGATTAGTAGTTGCCAGCGGTCAGGGGTGCGAAGGGACAGATGTGTGCAGTGGGAAGGAGTTTAGTGTGGTTGTGAAAGGCCAGCTGTGGTGCTGGTACTATGGTGGTGGATAAACAAACCAATGCATAATAAAACTGTATAGGGCCAAACACACACGCACGTTCCATGAAATGGGATATTTGAATAACATCGGTGGATTGTATCAATGTCAATCCTTCTTGTGTAATGTAGTATATAGTTTTGCCAGATCTTACTATTGGGGAAACTGGATAAAGGATAGATGGGATTTCTCTGCATTATTTCTTGTAGCTTCATGTGAACCTACAATTATCTTGAAATAAGTTTAACTTAAAAATTGAATGGAGGTACAAGTCTAATGTCTATTTGAGGGAGGGAGGAAGATATGTTTGAACAAATAATAAAATAGGGTAAATTTGGTGTTAGAAAATGCTAACAGTTCACATTTCTAGAAATCTTTCATACAAAACTAATAAAGTCCTGAGGCAGGAAATAGAGGGTAAAGTGTCTCGTCAGTTTCTGAAAAAGAAAGCTGTCGCAGGGTAGAAAACAGATTCCATGACAAGCTGCATTGTGAGTGGGTGTCCTAAACATCACTCATTAGAGCAGAGTGGACAGGTGCAGAGTCAGGTTCTAAATTTGCATCCACTTGGTAATTTTGCCAGTCTAACCATACAAGATACTCTGGAGACCCAATCTGTTCCTCTTAACAGCATCCCCAGGTATCAGAGAAATCCCAAGACCTAACAAGAACTTAGGAAATCTGCAGACATTACCAAGATTCCACACAGAACAGAGAAAACTGCGGAAAGAACTTCAAAATATTTTTTTAAAGATTTTATTTATTTATTTGAAAGAGAGAGAGAGAGAGAGAATGAGAGGGAAGAAGGTCAGAGGGAGAAGCAGACTTCCCGCAGATCTGGGAGCCCGATATGGGACTCCATCCTGGGGCTCCGGGATCATGACCTGAGCCGAAGGCAGTCGCCCAACCAACTGAGCCACCCGGGTGCCCCAGAAATTCAAAATATTGAAGGGAGTTCCAGAAAGCAAACAGAGACCGTGTCTCAGCTGAAGTGAAAAAAAGTAAAATAGGTGCTGGATAAATGGGTAGAGAGAAGTAAATAGGAATCTCTCGACTGTGAAATTAAGATCGCTTTGTCCAAATGTGCTAGGATGTATACCTTCTATCACTCAGTGCTTGCTAAAGTGAATGAACTTAACAAAAACCAGTTCCTATCTATGCTTTTAAAATTCTGCTCCTGTTTTCATCCTGTTTGAATGGCTGAAAATTTTGAAAATCAGAAATGCTACCAATTAAGAATTTGTCTAAAGTGTGAGAGTTAATCCAAGTTCTGTATCACAAAATATGAAGGAATTGGGAATGCTTAACAGATACCATAATGTGTCTTATGTTCTTAAAAATCCAAGGTACTGGGTACAAGTTACTTTTTTTTTTTTAAAGATTTTATTTATTTATTTGACAGAGATAGAGACAGCGGGAGAGGGAATACAAGCAGGGGGAGTGGGAGGGGGAGAAGCAGGCTTCCTGCAGGGCAGGGAGCCTGATGTGGCGCTCGATCCCAGGACCCTGGGATCATGACCTGAGCCGAAGGCAGACACTTAACGACTGAGCCACCCAGGTGCCCCACAAGTTACTTTTAAGTAGAAATATTTTGTGCATCCTTTTAGAGATTTAGCTTACATCAAGTAGCATTTTTATTTTTGTCTCTAGCTGTTGTAACAAGAGGCTTATTTATCTCCCATTTATTTGAGAGATCGCTTTCTTCTTGGCAGTAATTAGGTAAGCATTGCTGACTCATTCTTAGTCGAGACTTGTAGTGCTCATTTAAGAGGGTTCTTCAAACTGCAGTCTCAGGATAATAAGTACAATCCTTATAAGAACTAGCGAGAACATGTTCTACCAAATAAAGAGTTGGAACCAGGACAGGCTTCATAGGCTTGTGACTTGCATAGTCACAGAGGCCCCTTCCCACAGGGGCCCAACACTTGATTTGTTGTGCTGATCTCACTGTTTTGAAATTCTTAGTGATTTTTTAACAAGAACCCCTGCGTTTTTATTACATACTGCGTCCTGCCAACTATGAACCTGGTCCTAAAAATCAGGGGATGGGCATGGCCACTCTCTCCAGAATGAGAAAGGAGAAAGGAACTTCCTTGACGTGACATACTTGGAAACTCCATTCCTAGTGGGTTTGGCATGGAAGTGACTTGATTGTTGACTTCTCTCACTGCTGGAGATTCAGTTCAATGTTTGGGTCTCTTCACAACACTTCTGGAACATTACGTTTATCCAAGAGATAGTTTACCCAGATAGAAGAAAAGCAGAAAAGGGAATGTGTCAAACCAAATCCCAGTCCAATATTGTCAAGTACTCTAAATAGTTAAAGGAAACCACTTTTTCTTATGTTTCTGGCTCATTCTATCACTTATAATTAAATCATTAAAAATCTTTTTTTTTTTAATTTTATTTTTTCACTTGTAAGAGAGAGAGAGAGAGAGAACACAAGCGGGGGAGCAGGAGGCAGAGTGAGAAGCAGACTCCCTGTTGAGCAAGGAGCCTGATATGGCGCTCAATTCCAAGACCCTGGGATCATGACCTGAACTGAAGGCAGCTATTTAACCAACTGAGCCACCCAGGTGCCCCAAATCATTAAAAATCTTAAAGGTCCTTCGCACATTTTTTTTTTTTTTTTGGTCCTGCTCACTTTTAAAACATTCTGTTGGTATTAGAGTGCTTTCTCTTCTGTTAAAGTCTTAAGCAATAGTATTAATGTATGTAATCCACTTCTAGAACTTGGGTAGGGAGATACAAAATACAGTGGGTGTACATACATCCATGGAATAGAAAAATGCTTTTTACATGTACTCATTACATGAGTAATGTGGGATTGTGATATCTGGATATTTTATACAAGTTAAATCACATGATATTTGGTCTTTTGTACCTGTCTTCTTTCACTTAGAAGCTTATCTGTTACACAATTATTGTTTTCAGTCTTTCTTTTTTTTTTCTCCCCAAATATGTTTATTTTAATTTTTCAGTGTTACAAGATTGATTGTTCATGCACCACACCCAGTGCTCCATGCAATACATGCCCTTCTCGATACCCACCACCAGGCTCGCCCAACCCCCCACCCCCTCCCCTCCAAAACCCTCAGTTTGTTGCTCTGAGTCCACAGTCTCTCCTGGTTCATCACCTCCTCTGATTTTCCCCCCATTCACCCTTCCCTTCCTTCTCACGATGCCCTCCATGATTTTTTTTATACTCCACACGTAAGTGAGACCATAAGATAATTGCCTCTCTCCGCTTGACTTATTTCACTCCGCATAATCTCTTCTAGTCCTGTCCATGTTGATA
>CM052802.1:106095148-106121756 GCA_028533885.1 Nasua narica | reverse complement strand
GTTGAGTTTGAGGAGTTCTTTGTAGATCTTAGATACCAGACCTTTGTCTGTAGTGTCATTTGCGAATATCTTCTCCCATTCTGTGGGTTGCCTTTGGGTCTCTTCACAACACTCCTGGAACATTATGTTTACCAAGTCCCCATAGGACACAGCCTCCTTCTTGTTTTGTTTGTCCATCTCTCCTTTTGTTTTGTTACTGTTCTTGCTGCTAGAACTTTTTAAAATAAACTTTTTTTCAATGTGAAAAAATGTTTTGGTTTTTCTCCCTCTCTGATTTCTCCCTTGCTAGACATGTCTAGCAAGAAGTTCCTACAGCTGAAGGTCAAAGAGGTTGCTGCCTTTGTTCTCCTCAAAAATTTTGATGGATTCCTGTCTCACATTTAGGTGTTTCTATTTTGAGTCTATTTCTGTGTATGATAAAGAATGGTCCAGTTTCATTCTTCTGCATGTGGCTGTCCAATTTTCCCAACACCACTTGTTGAAGAGACTGTCTTTTTTCCATTGGATATTCTTTCCTGCTTTGTTGAAGATTAGTTGACCATAGAGTTGAAGGTCCAATTCTGAACTCTCTATTCTGTTCCATTGATCTATGTCTGTTTTTGTGCCAGCACTATACTGTCTTGATGATTATAGCTTTGTAATAGAACTTGAAGTCTAGAATTATGATGCCACCAGCTTTGGTTTTCTTTTTCAACATTCCTTTGGCACTTTGGGGTCTTTTCTGGTTCCATACAAATTTCAGGATTATTTGTTAAAGCTCTGTGAAAAAAGTTGATGTTATTCTTGTAGGGATTACATTAAATGTATAGATTGCTTTAGGTAGCATAGACATTTTACCAATATTTGTTCTTCCAATCTATGTGCATGAATGTTTTTCCATTTCTTTATGTCTTCCTCAATTTCTTTCATGAGTATTCTCATATTTTCTGAGTAAAGATCCCTTGCTTTCTTGATTAGGTTTATTTCTAAATATTTTATGGGTTTTGGTGCACTTGTAAATGGGATCAACTCCTTAATTTCTCTTTCTTCTGTCTCATTGTTAGTATATAAAAATGCAACTAAATTCTGTGCATTGATTATATATTGACAGTTTGCTGAATTCTTGTGTGAGTTTTAGCAATTTTGGGGTGGGGTCTTTTAGGTTTTCCACATGGAGTGTCATGACATCTGTGAAGAGTAAGAGTTTGACTTATTGTTTGCCGATTTATTTCTTTTTGTTGTCTGATTGCTGAGGCTAGAACTTCTAGTACTATGTTGAACAACGGTGGTGATAGTGGACATACCTCTCATGTTCCTGACTTTAGGGGAAAAGCTCTCAGTTTTTCCCCATTGAGAATGATATTCACTGTGGGCTTTTTATGTATGGCTTTTATGATATGTGTGTATGTACACTCTATCCCTACATTGTGAAAAGTTTTAATCAAGAAAGGATGCTGTACTTTGTCAAATGTCTTTCTGCATCTATTGAGAGGATCACATGGTTCTTAATCCTTTCTTTTACTAATGTAGTGCATCACATTGATTGATTCATGGAGGTTGAACCACACTTATAGTTCTGGAATAAATCCCACCTGCACTTGGTGAATAATCCTCTTAATATACTGTTGAATCCTATTGGCTAGTATCTTGGTGTGAATTTTGGCATCCAATATCAAGGATATTGGACTGTAATTCTCCTTTTTGGTGGGTCTTTGTTTTTGGGATCAAGGTAATGTTGGCCTCATAGAATGAGTTTGGACGTTTTCCTTCCATTTTTATTTTTTGAAATAGCTTCAAAAGAATAAGTATTAGTTCTTCTTTAAATGTGTGGTAGAATTCCCCTGGGAAGCCATCTGGCTGTGGACTCTTGTTTGTTGAGAGAATTTTGATAAATGCTTCAATTTCCTTGCTGGTTATGGTCTGTTCAGGTTTTTTATTTCTTCCTGTTTCAGTTTTGTTGGTTTATACATTTCCAGGAATGTGTCCATTTATTCTAGATTGCCTAGTTTGTTGGCCTATAGTTGCTAATAATATGTTCTTACAATTGTTTGCATTTCCTTGGTGTTGGTTGTGATCTCTCCTCTTTCATTTATAATTTTATTAATTTGGGTCATTTCTTTTTTCTTTTTGATAAGTCTGGCTAGGGGTTTATTGATCTTAGTAATTCTTTCAAAGAACCAACTCCTAGTTTTGTTGATCTGTTCTTACTGTTCTTTTTGTTTCTATTTCATTGATTTCTGCTCTAATCCGTATTAATTCTCTCCTCCTTCTGGATTTTGGCTTTATTTGATGTTTTTTCTTCAGCTCCTTTAGGTGGACACTTAGGTTGTTTATTTGAGAGCTTTCTTATTTCTTGAGAAAGGCTTGTATTCCTATATAATTCCCTTTTAGGACTACCTTTTCTCTATTCCAAAGATTTTGAACAGTTGTGTTTTCGTTTTCACTTATTTCTATGAATTTGTTAAGTTCTTCTTTAATTTCCTGGTTGACCCATTCATTCTTTAGTAGGACGCTTTTTAAGCTCCATGTATTTGAGTTCTTTCCAAATTTTTTCTTGTGATTGAGTTCATGTTTCAAAGCATTGAAACTATAAATATGAAAGTGTTCAGGGAATGATTCCAGTCTTTTGCTACTGGTTGAGACCTGATTTATGACCAGTATGTGATCTATTCTGGAGAATGTTCGAAGTGAACTTGAGAAGAATTTGTATTCTGTTGCTTTAGGATGAAAATGTTCTGCATATATCTATGAAGTTCATCAGATCAAATGTGTCATTCAAAGCCCTTGTTTCCTTGTTCATCTGCTTAGATGATCTGTCTATTGCAGTGAGTGGGGTGTTAAAGTCTACTACTATTGTATTTTATCAATGTATTTCTTTAATTTTGTTATTAATTGGTTTATATAATTGTCTGCTCTCATTCTCAAAGGAGAATAAACCTTTGTAATAATTAGATCTTCTTGTTGGGAAGACCCTTTGAGTGTGATATAGTGTCTCTTTTCATCTCTTATTACAGTCTCTGGTTTAAAATCCAATTTGTCTGACATAAGGATTACTACCCCAGTTTTCTTTTGATGTCAGTTAGCATGATAAATGGTTCACACCCTCACTTTCAATCTGGAGGTGTCCTTGGGTCTAATATATGTCTCTTGCAGACAGCATATTGATGGTTCTTGCTTTTTTTATCCAATCTGATAAACTGTGTCTTTTGATTGGAGCATTTAGCCCACTTACATTCAGAGTAACTATTGAAAGATATGAATTTAGTGCCATCAAATTACCTGTAAAGTCACTGTTTCTGTATATTGTCTCTGTTCCTTTCTGTCTGTGTCTCTTTTTGGCTCTCTATTCCCTTAAAGGATCCCCTTTAATATTTCTTGCAGGGCTGATTCAGTGTCCTAGAAGCTTTTTCTCTCCTTCTTGAATGACAGCCTTGCTGGATAAATTATTCTTGGCTGCATATTTTTCTCATTTAACACCCTGAGTATACCATGTTCTTTCTTGCCTGCCATGTCTCTGTGGATAGGTCTGCCAGGTTAATCTTTCTATTCTTGTAGATTATGGACCTCTTATCCTGAGCTGCTTTCAGGATTTTCTCTTTGTCTCTGAGATTTGCAAGCTTCACTATTATATTTTGGGGTATATACCTATTTTTATTGATTTTGAGGGGGGTTCTCTGTGCCTCTTAGACTTGAATGCCTATTTCCTTCCCCACATTAAGGTAGTTCTTAGCTATAATTTGCTCCAATATACTTTCTGCCTCTTCCTTTTCTCTTTCTCTTTCCTTCTTCTTTTGGGATCCCATTTACTCTAATATTGCTTAGCTTTATGTTATCATTTATCTCTTGAATTCTCCTCTCATGATCCGGTAGTTCATCTCTTTTCTTCAGCTTCTTTATTCTCCATCATTGTGTCTTCTAATCGTGTATCACTAATTCTCTCTTCTCCCTCATTTATTCTAGCAGTTAGAGCCTCCATTTTTTATTGCATCTCATTAATAGCCTTTTTAAATTTCAACTTGTTTAAATTTTAGTTCTTTTATTTTTCATGAAAGGGATTCTTTAGTGTCTTCTATGATTTTTTCAAGACTAGCTAGTATCTTTATAATCATTCTTCATAACTCTAGTTCTGCTATCCTACTTATATTCATACTGATTTGGTCCCTGGCATCTAGTACTGTCTCTTGTTCTCTTCTTTGAGATGGGTTTTTCCAACTTGTCATTCTTGCAGAAAGTGGTCTCTTTTCTATTTGTAGAATTGCAGCAATCCTTTTCTTAGATCTCTGGTTGAGTTCACAGGAGTTCAGAATGATTTGATAGCTATATAGCTGAATTCCTGGGACCAGATAAAACTATGGTCTCCTACTCCTCTGCCATCTTGGAAAAACTCTGATTTGCATTTCAGTAATGACCAATGTGGTTGAGCTTCTTTTCATGTGTTTAGGAGTCATTCAGACACACAGACACATGCACACATGCATGCACACACATCTTTACATAGTACTTCTTTGGTGAGAATAATGATGTAAATATTTTGCATGTTTATAACTGAGTTGTTTGCTATTTTCTGAGTTTTAAGACTACAATAGGCTTTTGGTATTAATATAATATTTGCTGTAGGTTTTTCATAGATAGATACTCTACCAGGTTGATTAAGTTCCTTTTTATTATAGTTCATTGGGAGTTTTTTGTTTTGATTTTAATCATGGATAAATTTGGGTTTTTATTATTGATTTTGTTTTCAAATTTGGGTTTTTCAAACTTTTTTTTTCTGTACCTAGATGAACATATGGTTTTTGTCTCTTATATTGTAAATACTCATGGTGTTTTTATATGTTGTTGGAATTGCTTTGCTACTTTTACGGTGAGGATTTTGTGTCTGTGTGCATAAGGGATATTGGCCTGTAATATTCTTGTTTTGCCTTCTGGTATTTTAGTATTAGTAAGTGTTGACCTTATAAAATGAGTTGAAGATTGTTCTCTCCTTTGATAAAATTTGAAGGAGATTTATAGTATTGGTATTTTTTTTCCATAAATGATGGTAGAATTTGACAGTGAAACCATTAGACCAAGGCTTTTTATTATGGAAATTTTAAAATTAGTAATTTGATATCTTTACTTCTTATTTTTCTTTCAGAAGTTCCATTTCTTTTTGAGTTAGCTATAATAATTACTGTTTTCTAGGAATTTTTCTAATTAATGTAGAATATAGATTATATGTGTGTGTATATAATACCCTCATAATTTTTTTACTCTCTGAAATATCAATAGTAATAATCCTTTTTTCATTCTTAATTTTAGTAATTTGAGTCTTCTCTCTTTTTTCTTGACAGTCTAGCTAAAGGTTTGCCAGTCCTTCAAAGATCCAACTTTTGGTTCCATTGTTTTCCCCATTGTCCTTCTATTTTGTCTTTCTTTGATTTCTGTCCTGATCTTTGTTATTTTTTGTCTTCTGCTTGCTTTTGGTTAAATTTGCTTTTCTTTTTTTCCAATATCCTTAATGTGGAAGATTAAGTTTTGTCTTTCTTTTTTTCTAGAATAGGCATTTAAGACTCTAAATTTCCATATTACACTGCTTTAGATAAATACTACAAATTTTGATATGTTGCATTTTGTTTTTTTATTAAGTTAAATTTTTTAAAATATGCATTGTGATTTACTCTTTGATCAATGAGCTATTTGGAAATGTATTATTTACCAAGTATCTGTGTTCTTTTCAAATTCTATTTTGTTTTTGATTTCTAATTTAATTCCATTTTGGTCAGGAAATACACTTCATATGATTCCAATTCTTTTTTTTTTTAAAGATTTTATATATTTATTTGACAGAGAGAGAGATCACAAGTAAGCAGAGAGGCAGGCAGAGAGGAGGAAGCAGGCTCCCTGCTGAGCAGAGAGCCTGATGCGGGGCTCGATCCCAGGACCCTGAGATCATGACCTGAGCCGAAGGCAGAGGCTTTAACCCACTGAGCCACCCAGGTGCCCCCATATGATTCCAATTCCTATCAATGTATTGAGTCTTTTCTATGAATTAGCCTATAATTTATTCTGGTGAGTGTTCCGTGTGTATTTGTAATGAGTTCTTTACTGGTATTGTAGCAGAGTGTTCTATAGACATAACTTAAGTTGATTGAAAGTGTTATTTGTGCCTTTTTTATCCTTACTGATTTTCTGTCTCACTCTTCAGTCAGTTACTGAGAATAGACTACTAAAGTCTCCAACTAATTTTGTTGTATGACCTCCTCTTTTCAATTCTGTTAATTTTTGCTTCATATTGGGCATTTTTGTGCTCTATTTTTAGGTGTGTATGTTTACAATTGCTTTATCTTCCTTACGAATTAACTGTTGTTTTCCTCATAACACATCCCTTTTTTTTCTATTAAAATTTCGAAAGATTCAAGTAAATTCTGATTATATTACTAAACTAACTATATAACTACTATGGTTGATTTTTTATGGTGGGTCTTTCTCCATTCTTTTATAGCCAACCACTTTGTGTCCTTGCATCTAAAGCATAAATAGCCCTATAATCATTAATGTTCACTGTATTAGAGTTCTCCAGAGAATCATAACCAAGAGAATGTATATACATATATATATCCATACACTATATATATACACATATATATACTGTAAATTTTGTGTATATACACATATACATATATGTATGAATATATGTATATATGTATATAATATAATATATATAAAGATTTTATTATAAATATATATGTGTATATATATATAGAGAGAGAGAGAGAGAACTTGATTTTATTATAAGGAATTGGCTCACATGATTATGGAAGATGGAAAGTCTAACATCTACATATGGGCTGGCAGGCTGGTGTCCCAGGAAAGCCAGTAGTGCAGATAAAGTCCCAAGGCAGTCTACTGGAGAATTCTCTCTTTTGAGGAGGCTTGTCTTTTTCTATCCAGGCCTTCAACTAATTGGATGAGGCCTACCTATATTATGAATATAATATACACACAATCAATCAATACACACAATCAATACAATATATATATACAATCTTCTTAAAGTTCACCAATCCAACTGTTAATCTCATACAAAAGCTCACACATAAACTTTACTACCACACTCAGTGATCCCAAATGCTAGCACTTTCAGAGTCAAAGTCCCTGTCATAAAATCTTTTTACTGACTTTGATATTAGATTACATATTGTCCTGTGGGTCATTAGTGGAGAAGAACTCACTGCCTAGCAGTGGATTCAGATAAATCATTACTAGGTTCTTTAAGAAGGGTCTCAGTGAGAGTTTAAATAATGTAATTGAATTTCAAAACATTTGGGATAAATATTAATCTGGATATATTGCATCTACTTTTTAATATTAAATTGTATACTTTGTAAATACTTAAACTATTTTCAGGTTAATAAGGAGACTAAAAATCTGATTCTGAAAAAAAAAACAATTATAGAAAACATCAAGGATTGGTTCAAACTGCAAATTAGAGTTTTATTGGGAAGCTTGAATACATTTCTATTCTGCATATTGTGCAAGTATATTTTAAGTGGAGAATATAGTAGGATGTATGTGTTAACATTTTTAAAATGAGAAAGAAGGGAAATGATGTATCTCTTGTGCAAAAATGTGGAGAACAAAGGGTTATGCACAAATGCCAATAAATAAATATTCAAGGAAAAAGTAATTATAAAAAAGCCCTTTTATATTCAAGCACATTTATCCAATCCATAGCATATTCTTAAAAGTGGGTCTAACAATTTTTTTTGAACTGGTGAGAAATTGAGAAATATCTTAAAAACGTTCCAAGGAGTGGGGCGCCTGAGTGGCTCAGTTGGTTGAGCAACTGACTTCGGCTCAGGTCGTGATCCTGGAGTCCCAGGATCGAGTCCCATATCGGACTCCCGGCTCTGCGGGAAGTCTGCTTCTCCCTCTGACCTTCTCCCCTCTCATTCTCAGTCTCTCGCTCTCTAATAAATTAAAAAAAAATATTTAAAAAACGTTCCAAGGAGTATCTTGTTTAATGCCTAATCAATTTAAACTTCTTGTCATTGATTTCATAGCAACTCTTGAAATAAACTTAAACAAATTACATTGCTCCTCAATAAAATCTGAAGTGTGTTAATACAGTTAAATACCAATAGCACAAATAAAGCAAATTTTTTTCAGTACTCCACAAGTTTTCTTTTGTAGGTTCCTAATTTTTAAATACTTTGTTATACTCACGTACTATTTATTTCATTTACTTAAATAACATGTGGTTTTTAACCTGTATACACTAGTGTACAGTTTACACATTATACCAAATATAGACTTTCAGTAAATCATGAAACAACATGTGGCACCTACCTTTGTGGGACCTAGAGAATAAAGGATGAAGCAGACATAGTGTGATCACACAAATACAATTACAAGGTCCTCAACATATTGGAAAAATACAGATATTTTAAAATCCTATGAAGGGACCTGATTCAATATGGGACATCAAAGAAGTCTATTTTAAGAAAAAGACATATGAGTCGAGAGCTGACAGCTGAATAGTGTTGTAGGGAAGGAGGGTTTGAACAAAACAGTCTAGGCAGATGGAAGAAAGGACAAATGCAAAGACCTTGATTTGTGAGGGGAAAAAGTAACCTAAAAGCTGAAATAAGTTCTGGGAGCCTAAGTAGAGAAATGAACTGGGGAGAGAGTAAGATTTTCAGTTTTAAAATATCCCGTTTGTCATGTATAGAATGGATTAAGAGAAGGCAGGAATCAAAGAGGTGAAAACCATTAGGTAACTATTAGAGTGGTCCACAGAAGGGATGAAAGTTAAGTGAAACTGAGGGAGGAGTTATTAAGGCAAGAAAGAAGGCAGTTTTTTTTTTTTTTAAAGATCTTATTTATTTATTTGAGAGAATGAGAGAGAGAGAGAGAGAGAGAGAGAGAGGGAGAAAGAGAATGAGGTGGGGAGGGTCAGAGGGAGAAGCAGGCTCCCTGCTAAGCAGGGAGCCTGATGTGGGACTTGATTCCGGGACTCCAGGATCATGACCTGAGGTGAAGGCAGTCAACCAACTGAGCCACCCAGGCACCCAGGAAGGCAGTTTTGAGAGATATGTAGAAGGTAATATCAATAACAAATAAAAGAGTATTGGTTTTGATGATGACGAAGTAGGAGTGATTAGGGTTAAATGTTAGATTTCTGATTTTCAGAGTCCAGCAAATTCTAGCTTCACTCATTAAGAATGTAACCCTGCATAAGAACCATTTTTGAGGGAAGGTAATAAATTTAATTTTGGGTATGCTGAATTAAGTGTCTTTAAAGTATCTCAGCAAGATATATTAGGAAAGTAATTTGATAAAAGAGTGTAAACTCAGAAGAAAAGAGATACAAATTTGAAAAAGTTATCTGCATACATATTGTACTTCAAGACAGCAGTGTGGATTAGAGCACAGAGTAAAAAGATTCATAGAGGATTCTGAGTCAGGAGAGGAAAGAGTTGGGAGAGATGTTTGAGGAGCTTGAAATCTAAAGGTCAAGTATTAGATAATGAACCAGTAAAGATGACTAATAACATGCCACAAGGACACTGAACTCTGCTTATTTTTTTCTAAATTAGAGGTACTTAATAGTGTTGAGTGAACTACTGAGTTTTAAATGTATTTCTTTTGGACTTTCTGGGTGGGATCCGTTATTCCCTGACCCAGTACTCTAATAACTTTATGCTTTCTGTACTGACAGGTGGATTATCTAGCTTCACATGCAATATTATTAATGGCTTTCGGGAATGTTTCCACATACATAAAGATTGCTGTAGACCTAAATTTCAAGTTAGAGCTTCAATTTCTTAGTTAAGAACTTAGTCACCATCTGTCAACATGCAAAACTCACAGGTACTATCTCCACTTAACCAACAAAAATTTACAGTTGATTCTTGAACAACATGTGAGTTGGGGCACTGAACCCTACACAGTCAAAAATCCACCTATAATTTTTGATTCCCCCAAAACTTAATTACTAATAGCCTACTATTGACTGGAAGCCTTACCAATAACAAATGGTTGATTAACATATATTTTGTATTCTATATGTATTATATATTATATTCTTACAATAAAGTAGGCTTAAAGAAAAGGCTACTAAGAAAATTATAAGGGAGAGAAAATATATTTACAGTAACTTATGGTAAAAAATGTGCCTATATGTGGACCCACACAGTTCAAAACTTCTGTTGTTCAACCGTCAACTGTACTTATAACTTAGATTGCAATGTGTTTATAATATACTTTACTGAGATTAGGTTATAATCAAGGAGAGAAGGAAACTTAAATGATGGCTTATGAGAGGAAGTAAAAAGGGTAAAACACACACATGTATATAAATGCAGTCTTTTTCTTTATAATTTCAATGTCTTTCAGATTTTTATGCAGCATTACAGATAATTGATATAATTTTGAACTTTGGGTTTTTAAAAAGTTATGCCAAATCTCTCTTCATATTCAAGGTATCCATAAATTTGATAATTATCCTTTTTTCAATTTTTGTCCAAGTAATCACATTGCTATTAATGATAATACATAGAAATAGGTTTAAAAATAACTTATTATGTATACTTATTAAGCATTATATTTCTTATATATCTCTAGGCTTAAAATTTTTATGGAAAATTATATTATTTTTTGTAACAAGGTAGTATAGTAAGTTCTAATGTGAATCTCATCATTTTTCAATGTCTTTTTTGTAGGGCAGGGAGGGAGCAGATTCCTATTGATCCTGTGAAATATAACATTTTTAGCTCTCTCTACCTCACTTAACCTTAAATATATCTCTATTAACATAAAGTTTCTGGTGATAAGTGGTTCACAAATATTTTTCTTCCAATTCTGAGTAAATATCATTTACTTTTTCCTGTGTTATTAATATTCAAATGATTATTGCAATAAACTTCTGTCTAGATCAAGGACTTTCCTTACAAATATATCAATATTGCAAAGCTTATATTATATGACTTTAGATTAAGAAAAAGAAATACTGTTTGCTGTGATTTTTAGGACCACCTTTAGATCTCACCTTGCCTCTATTTTGTGTCTCCTAAACTCCCTTAAGGTTAACAACAGCTTATGTAACTGTCCTCTGAGACTTTTGTAAATATCATTGAGACACTTTTTTTAGACTGAGAAAAATGCCTTGGGTGGCTGCCTAGCCTGGTCTCATTAATATGCATCCGCATTGCCCTCCTGTGACAAACAGCAGAGAAAATACAGAGACAGAACGGTGGGGAATTAAATTATGTGAATTTTCCCCTAGTGACAAGGTGATGAATCAAATAACTACACCGATTTCTGAATATCTATTTTTATTCCTCATTCCAGGAATTTCCCTAGCAGGTAAGACAAACAATCACAGAATCTAGAAAATTGATTCACATTGAGACAGTTGACAGTCTTTCACAGAGTGGATATGAAATTTACCCTTGACTTCTAAAGAAGGGTATTTTTAGAGAGGAAAAGTGCCAAGGGCTTAAATACTTAAACATTATTTTTATTCAACATTGAAAAAAAAGAAATCAAAAGTTATACTGATCGAAAACTTTGCCTCTTACACTTCATTTTACCCTTACGCTATATTTTCTCTCATTCTTGACTTTATCATTAGTTTCTCCCATAAATGAATATAATGTGAAACTATTGCTTTCATTCTAACTTAGTTGTTTTTAAGATTTTTGTTTTTCACCAAATAGGGCTGTTGAGTTTGGAAAGAAAATTAGAAGAGTTATATGGATGAATTTGCTAGGGTAAATAAAGAGAAAAGTCATATTAGAAATGAGATTATAAGGGCTAGAAAGAGACTATCTGTTGTAATTATATAGGACATACTCAGAGACAATGATTGAATAATATTTTATTGCTCAAAGCGACTGACTGTAGGTATGTACCTGAAGAAAGATAGAACAAGAGTAGACTGACACAAAGCACAGAGATTAGTCACCTACAAGAATCAAGCATATTCTTTGTACCTATACATTTCCGTTTTTTTAATCCATCCATCCATTCATTATTAACCTATCAGTAATCTCTCTATCATTTATATAGTGGGATACATTATTCAGAAGTTAAGGAACAAAATGTAAAATAGATCAAAGCAGAACTGCTCTCTTGTCAAGATAAAGCCTCATGCTCCTTTTGTCCTCTCTTCACCTTTATACCCTGCTTCTCTGACATCCTTTCTTTTCAGAAAGACCATGGAGAAGTACACAGTGCTCAGCATGAAGACTGTTGTCCAGAGTTATTCCTGTAACATGAAACCCATTTTGACTTTTCCCTTACGTATTCAGATTTAGATACTGTAAAATTATGAAGGAGGCCAAGAGAATTCACTTTCTTTCCTTTCTGATTACATCTCTTCTTTCCTGGCCACTTCTTTCTTTTCTTCACACCTAAAAATTCTCTACAGTACATAGTGGATGAGATATGCCCTCTTCCACTTCTAATATATATCATGCTGAAATTTACCCATTCTTATCCATGCCACGTGCTTCATAGGAACGACTATTGTCTTAATTTGCTGCATAGTGGAAAGAAATCATAATGTATGAAATGAATAAAAACAAAATTATTCTGTCTTATTTTCTGGAATATTTGCCTCTTAAAAACAGATACAAGTCCTGAATCCTCCCTCATAAAATTTTAGTATATGTGCTGCCGAAGCGAGCACTCTCCCTCATAAAATTTATGTGACGTTGCAAATTGTATTTTAGGGCACAGCAATGTTTCAGATATGTTGAAAATCTCACTACAAGGGGGTTTTTAGACTCTCCTTGCTAATATGGGCAGCTCTGCTTCTACTTTGCCATGTATGCTCAAAGGGCCCAATATAATGTTGATGTACTACATGTATTCAACAGATATGGTTGAATTTTATTGATAAACATATTCCTTTATGTCTAGCAGAGCTAAGAGATCCAGGATCCCTCAGCTCAGCTAAAGAACAAGGGCTCTCTTAGCATTTGCAGGCGAGATGGGACAGGAGCAATGCATAAAATAGATATACATTGAGAGGGAAATGGAGTCGAGGTCTGGATCTTCTTTTTTTAAAGAGTTTTTAAAAAATTTATTTACTTGACAGGGGCAGAAAGAGAGATCACAAGTAGGCAGAATGGCATGCAGAGAGAGAGGAAGAACGAGAAGCAGGCTCCCCACTGAGCAGAAAACCAGATGTAGGACTCGATCCCAGGACCCTGGGATCTTTACCAAAGCTTAAGTCAGACACTTAACTGACTAAGCCACACAGAGTCCTTTACATGTTCTTTACATGACATTTCACTCACGTAGTACAATGTCATTGGCCTAGAAATGGGCTGATATTTTCACAAATATCTTATAGAATTGTAGGATCTTCTGAAAATCTTGTGGAAGTCGTAGACCTTTTTTTATGTAAAATATGCAAGTTAAAATATGGGCAGTGTATGGACATTTTAGGGGCTTCATGATGCCTTTCAATCCAACTTAGTGGATCTATAAACTACATTAAAAGCCCCTGTTCTATTACAATCTGAAACAGAGCCTAGAGATGTGGTTACGGCAGAAAATGAAATTCTCTCAGATCATTTTCCAGATTTGGGAATGGAATTCTGTTCTTAAAGAAACTGCAGTGGCCCTATGGAAAGTAGGCTGTGATTTCTATAACTTTGCACCAACTAGAGTTGATGGTGGTAATTTCTATGTGTTGGTCTTTGTGGTTGAGTGTGTTGGTAAATAATGCACTAAATTAGTTCTATTTGATTTACAGAAAATGCAAACTAATAGAGACCCCTGACAGTTAACTTTCAAAATACTGCCTAAGATTTCGTATTTATATTAGTGAGTATTAGTAACTCAAATAAGCCCTGGGAACTGACAAGATGCAAACTTGAAAGTTTCAGCTTGTTAAGAAAAAAGCAAAGTGATACAGTGTGAAATGTTCCTCATTGTCTCTAATTTAGCTCTCTCAAACAGAGAAGGTGAACTTTATGAATGCTCTTGTCCAAGGACAATAAGCTCACCATGTCCCAGTTTTACTCAATATCTAGCTAGTCCTGCATGCTCTTGCAGGAGATGGGCTAAATTAAGTTACGGAGCTTTAGCCCAATCATGACTGTAAGATACGCCATTGCTAAAAATTCAAGCCCAACTCAAAAAGTTGAAGTTGGTTATATTTAGTTATTTGAGCAATAAATTTGGAATTTCACTGAACCAGTTTTCAGAGGCAGCACATATATACACCTAGTGTTTAAGATTTAATACTGATTTATTTGCAGATTATAGATAATTTTAGAGCTATTCCCATAGACTCGACCAAATAACCTCAGCAATCTCAGAAAAAAAAAGTTCTTGAGAGAACTTAAAGGAGTATCAGGTAGTTCAACACAGCAAGTTTCTTCATGCTGAAATTCCACTGGAAAGTATGGAAGAGTCTCTCGCAGTGCATATCAGTTTAATTTCCCTGACCTCACCATTGAAAGGCCTAATATAGGGCACACTGATGGCATAGTCATTTAAGTGGCTGACCTTTGATTTTGGCTCGGTCATAATCTCAGGGTCATGGAATCAAACCCCACCTGGGTCTCTGAGCTCCACATGGAGTCTGCTTGGGATTTTCTCCATCTCTCCCTCTCCCCTTCCCACTTGTACTCTTTCTCTAAATGAGTAAATAAATCTTTAAAAGTGGGCCCCTGGGTGGCGCAGTTGGTTGAGCGGCTGCCTTCGGCTCGGGTCGTGATCCCGGAGTCCCGGGATCGAGTCCCACATCGGGCTCCCGGCTCCATGGGGAGTCCGCTTCTCACTCTGACCTTCTCCCTTCTCATGCTCTCTCTCACTCTCTCTCTTTCCTAATAAATAAATAAATAAAATCTTTAAAAAAATAAATAAATAAATAAATAAATCTTTAAAAGAAAAAAGGGCCTAATGCGGACAGAATAGTAATGTACACTTTAAATTAGGTGAATGACAGGTTTGTCTACTATCATATATTTCTTTGAAAATTCCAATCATGCATACATGGCAAATAAAAGCAAACAAATGATTAATGGTATATTTTGATATTCACTCTATGTACCCTGGAGGTCAAATCTTTTGAGTACAGACTTTTAAAATCTTTACATAACCCTTTCCCTCCTCTATTAATTCCCCTCCAATTGTAAAATACTAAGGAAATTTTGGGTTTTTATGTGAAATAGGCTGCAGTTATCATCATGTAAAGTACTATGACAGGAACACAATTATTAAAATGGAGAAAACCTTCAATATATGCTTTAAATGACCAAAAAAGGAACTTAAACAATGTGTTTATTATTTTCATCTATGTAAAAAGACAAGATAAACCAAAATATAAAACCATTTACACACACACACACACACACACATACACACACACACAACTTTGGAAGTAAATGCTACAAAAAGATCAACTTCAGTTTATTCTGGGTAGAAAGGTTCAAATTTCTCTTCTTTTTATAACTTTTTTTTTTTGAGAATTGCAAAATTACATACATTATAGTTCTTGCAAAAGGAAGCATTCTTTTTCCCATCGCCTTCACCATCATACCTACCCTATCTTCAACATGTTAAGTCCTCATCACATGTATAGAGCCAGATAACATTGTAATAGAAGCTTTTGGCATTTGATAGACCTTGAAAACTGGAAAGGCTTGAAAGTTTAAACTACATTTGCTCTCAGGTTATCCAACTTGCACTACATGATTTTTAAGTGCACTTTTAAAAAGTATAATACACACATATAAATAAAACCTACACCATAAATGATAGATTCCCACAAAGCAACTATTTCTGGGTAACTACCATCTATTTCAGGGAGTAGAAAGACTCTCACAAGCAACTCAGAAGTCCCCTTTCTCAAATCCAGTTACAACTGGCTCCCAAAGATAGTTACTATCTTGACTTTTAGCACCATAGAATCATACATAAAGGAAATGATAGAAGATATGCTCCATGTTTGTGGCATCTTTAGCTCAATAATATGTTTATGAAATTCATCTATATTATTACATGTAGTATGCTTTATTTATTCTCCTTGCTTTACGATATTCCATTGTGTAAATATGCTTCACTTTAATCATTATAATATTGATGGATATTTTCTTTTTTTGTCTTTTTTTTTCCTTAAGCCTCATCAATTTCACCTATATGTATAGTTATATACGTATAAGTATGTGTGGGGTGAAATTCTTTCATCATACAGTGTGCATATGTTCAGCTTTATTAGATACTCTCAAATATTTTGAAAGTGATAATAAAATATACCCTCTAGCAATGGTGTCTAAAAGTTTCTATTGCCTCATGTTCTCTCCAACACTTTGTGTTATTAATCTATTATTATTATTAATTTTAGCCATTCATCTTGTTCTTATTTTATTTTCTTAGCTCACTACTTATGAGCCTCTATTATGTTATTTTAGTTATTGGTTTAAGGTTTATTGCTTTATGCTTTATAGCCATGTATCTTTAACTCACCAGTCTACATTGATGGGATGGTATAACCAGCTATGATAACCTTAAACGGTACACTCCATTCTTCCCCCCTTTACTTTTGTGCATTTGTTGGCATACATTTTACCTTTATGCAAGTTTTAAACTCCAAACTACATTCATGTTATTTTTGTTTAAAAATC
This sequence comes from Nasua narica, assembly GCA_028533885.1. Lineage (NCBI taxonomy): Eukaryota > Metazoa > Chordata > Mammalia > Carnivora > Procyonidae > Nasua > Nasua narica. The sequence continues at coordinate 106,105,152 of CM052802.1, read as the reverse complement.
AATTATCTTTCAAAAAAAAAGAAAATAAAAATCAATTATCTTTCAAAGAAATTTTAATAATAGGAAATATTTTTATATTTTTAACATAGCTAACACTTCTAATACTCGTCATCTCATTGTTTAATATATATTTTCATCTAGCACGATTTTCTTCTGCCTTAAGGACTTCCTTTTAGGTTACTTGTAGTGTGGGTCAGCTGGTGATGGATTCTTTCATCTATTATATGCCAAATTTAGTCAAATTTGGAAAATTTTTGGTTATTTCGTCTTCAAATATTTTCTGTATCTTATCTTTGCTCTCTTTTCCTTTAAGGCCTCCAATTACATGTATATTAGATTATTTAAAATTATTTCACAACTGATTAATGCCTTGTTCACTTTTTAAATTTATTTTCTTTTCTCATTGTGTCTTTGTATAGTTTTAATTACTATATCTTCAATTAGCTAATATTTTCCTCTGTGATGTTTAATTTTCCGTTAGTCCCATCTAGTGTCTTTACATCTTAAACATTGTAAGTTTAATCTCTAGGAATTTGATTTGAATACTTTCTTATGTCTTCCATATCTCCAAGTAACTCTTTGATTGTATGCTATGAGGTTATAGCTTTTAATTCTAACATAATAATAACAACTTTTAACTCTAACTGCTAATTCTAGCATCTGTGCTAGTCTGGGTTGATTTTGATTAGTTTATTTTTTTCTTCATTAAGGGTTATGTTTTCTTTGTACACCTGGCAATTTTTCAATGGATGGTAGATAGTAGGGATTTTATCTTTGTTAGATGGTGCATATATTTGTGTTCCTGTCAATATTATTGAGCTTTGTTGTGCACTGCAATTAAATTCTTCAGAGATTTTAGCCATTTGAGTTATGTTTTGTTAGGTGGCAAAAGAGAAGTTTTGCTCAATCTATGGCTAATTATTCCTCATTCTTGAGACAACCACCTTTCTGTATATCCTAATACTTCGTGAATCCTGAGGTTTTCTGGTGTGGTGGCTAATGGGAATAGGGGCTATACTCAGGCCTGTGCAAACAGCAGGCTCTGTTATTTCCATTCTTAAGAATTTTTTAATGGAGATGATATCTCCACAAGAGAATTAACTATTTTATTTTATTTTTTAAATTTTAATGTTTGTTTGTTTGTTTATTTATTAACATATAATGTAGTATTTGTTTCAGGGGTACAGATCTGTGAATCATCAGTCTTACACAATTCACAGTGCTCACCATAGCACATACCCTCTCCAATGTCCATTCCCTACAAGCAAACCTCAGTTTGTTTCTTGAGATTAAGAGGCTCTTATGGTTTGTCTCCCTTTCTGATTTTGTCTTGTTTCATCTATTTTAAAGTATACAATTCAGTAGCATTTAGTATATTCATGATGTTGTGCAACCACCACCTCTAAAAAATTGCAAAACCATTTTTATTACTCTACCAAAAAGTCACATAATACTCACCATTTCCTATTCCTCAGACCCTGGCAAGCATCAGTGCACTCTTCTCTATAATATTTACCTATTCTGAATATTTCATATAAATGGAGTCATACAATATGTGACCTTTTGAGTCCAACCTCTTTCAGTTAACATAATGTTTTTGAGGTTCATTCACACTGTAGTATGTATTATACTTCAATCCTTTGTATGACCAAATAATATTCCATTGTATGTATATGCCACATTTTGTTTATCTCCTCATCTATTAAAAGATCGTTTCCACCTTTTGACTATGGTGAATAGTGCCACCACAAAATATTTGTTTGAATGCTAGTTTTCAGTTATTTGGGGAATAGATATAGAAGTGGAATTGCTAAATCACATGGTAATTATATACTTAACTTTTTGATGAAAAACCAAATTCTTTTTCACAGAAGCTATGCCATTGTATATTCCCATCATCAATGTATAAAGGTTCTAATTTCTCCACATCCTCACCAACACTTAAACTTTTCTCTTTATTTTTTTATAGTCATTCTAGTAGGTTAAAGTGGTACCACATTGTGATTTTGGTTTTCATTTCCCCAGTTACCAATGATGTTGAGTGTCTTCTGAAATTTTGTTGGCCACATGTTTATCATCTTTGGAAACATGTTTATTCAAGGGTCTTTGCCCAATTTATAATTTATTTTTTATATTTTGTCATTGAGTTGGAAGGGTTCTTTGTATATTCTGGAGAGCAAATGCTTATCAGATATGATCTACAAATATTTTTTCCCATTCTTTCTAAGTTTCTTTTTAAATTACTTGATAATGTGGGTGCCTGAGTGGCTCAGTTGGTTAAGCATCTGCCTTTGGCTCAGGTCATGATCTCAGAGTCCTGGGATTGAGCCCCTCATTGAGCCCTGCATTGGGCTCCCTGCTCATTGGGGAGTCTGCTTCTCCTTCTCCCTTTTCCCCTTCCCCCTGCTCATGCTCTCTCTCTCAAATAAACAAATAAAATCTTTAAATAAATAAATTACTTGATAATATTTTTTATACAAAAAGTTTCTAATTTTATGAAGTTTAATTTTATCTATTTTTTATGTTATTGCTCATGCTTTTGGTGTTATAACTTAGCATCCATTGCTAAATCCAAGGTCATGAAGATTTACTTCTATGATTTCTTTTAAGTGTTTTATGTGCTTAGCTTATATATTTATGTATATGGCCCATTTTGAATTAGTTTTATTATACAATATAAGGAAAGGTCCCAACTTCATTCTTTGGTATGTGGGGATTGAGTTTTCCCAGCACCATTTGCTAACTGGAATATCCTTTCCCCACTGAATGGCTTTAACACATATGCTGAATATCAGTTGGCTATATGCATGAATTTATTTCTATTCCATGGGTTTATGTCTATCTTTATTCATGGATCACATTTTTTTGATTACTGTAGCTCTTTAGTAAGTTTTGAAATTGAGAAGCATAACGCTTTTTGTTCTTCTTTTCAATATTGTTTCTGCCATGTGAAGGCCCTTTGAATTCTACATGATTTTAAGATTACGTTTGCATTCATTTCTGGAAAAAAATGTCATTGGGATTTTGATAGGGATTGTATTGAAACTGGATTATTTAGGGCAGTATTGCTATTTTAACAATATTAAGTCTTTGAAGCCGTGAATGTGGGATGTCTTTTGATTTATTTAGTTCTTTGATGACTTTCACCAATATTTTGTAGTTTTCAGTCAGCAAATCTTTCACCTTCTTGGCAAGGTTTATTCCTAAGTCTTTTATCCTTTTAGATTCCACCAAAAATGGAATTGATTTCTTAATTTTCTCTTTAAGTTGTATAGAAGTAAAACTGACTTTTTTTTTTTTAAGATTTTATTTATTTATTAGAGAGAGAGAGACTGAGAATGAGAGGGGAGAAGAAGGTCAGAGGGAGAAGCAGACCTCCCGCAGAGTCGGGAGTCTGATATGGGACTCGATCCCGGGACTCCGGGATCATGACCTGAGCCGAAGGCAGTCGCTTAACCAACTGAGCCACCCAGGCGCCCTAAAACTGACTTTTTAAAAACTGATTTTTGTATGTTGATTTAATCTTCAGCTTTGCTGAATTTGTTCATTAGCTCTAGTAGTTTTTTGTGGATTCTTTAGAATTACCTACGTTTAAAATCATGTTATCTATAAATAGCATCTCCCCCATATTTTGTTTTATTCATTAACACTGATTTAAATTTAACATTTGTGGAGATCCTATCAGTGCAGATGGTAAAAGCCAAGGTCTTTGCTTTCTTAAAGCTCTTGTTCTAATCTCAACACCTAGTTCATTAGACACATAAAAATATTTAATAAATATTCACATTAATAAAAGAATGGATAAATGAAATGGGACATATAATAACAATCTTCAACTTTCAAGTGGTGGTTATTCGAATAAAAGTATGATAATGAGAGAAGGAGTCATTCCAACAGAGCCTCAGTGAGAAAATCACTTTTAGGTTCATGGTTCTTAACCTTTGTTTCACATTAAAGCCAACCAAGAGTTCTAAAAAATACCTTTGTTTTGACCATATTCCAAGACTATTTTATCATTAGGAGGATAATTTCTAGCTCACTAATTACCAATGATAGGAAGAAAATAACATGTTTTATTTATATACCCAGCAGAGAGTCTCAGGAAAGTCTTTAGGTCTGGTGTTCAGAGGAAATATATATTCTAGTCATTTATTTCTTGTTCTAACCAGTATGATTAGAAACAAGTTATTTACACTAACAGGTTATAAGACCTTTTCCTTATAATATAATCAGGAGTTGGATATAAGGTTCTGTAAGTCTTCTGATAGCTCTAATAATCTATGACTTTATATGCAATAAAAGATGTATTGTCTACTGCTTTACTGAGGTCTAGAAAATGGAATTTATAGTATTTAGTCAAGTGTGAAGAAAAATGTTAAAATTAATCACCATCAGTTGCTCATTATTTCATGATAACAAATTTTGTGTAATATTTTTTATGTGCCAGCCATTTAAAAATATTGTGATTTTATCTTTAAAACAAATATGGAGGTAGGTACTATTACTATCACTATTTTACAGATGTGCTACTGAGGACGGAGAACTATTGTAACATGCCCATGTTGTCCTAGCTCATGCTGAAGAGTTCTTTAATCTTAATTAATGGTTTTAGAACCTGCGGTCTTAAGCTCCAATAGCACTGTTCTACATCTTTGATTGGAACAGAAAAACACTGACTTGTACTGACATTACTACAGAAATTCAGTGCAGATTTTAACAAACTGCGTGTTTATACGTTCCATTTGAATTCCCCATCCTTATTTAGTTAGATCTGAACTGCATCCGTTCCTGCCTGCCTAGAACTCTAAGTGAAGCCATAGTCAGTGCTGGCCATGATTGTTTTTCCTTAAATCAGCACTCCCTCCCAAAGAGAGATATAAGAGTTCCTTCATTCTAGCCCTATTGCATCTCTCAGCTTATTATGGATTTTGTTTGGCTAGAACAGTTTATTCACATATTTTTAATACTATTGGATAGGTCATGCACTCTCCAGTTCATCAGGCTCCACATCTATGTATCACATTTCAATCATTTATATGACACACTCATAATCACATTTGATTTTTGACTCCTGCCTGACAAAAGTATAAATAGACCATAACTAATATGGTCTATATTTTTAAAATATTTGTTTCTTCCACAATAGTTAACAGATTTCATGGTGTGGAAATAAAGAATTTAACCACTGCATAGTAAAGACTGGGTGTCCATAATGACCTGAATCTTAAGGTTTTAGAAATAAAGAAATGAAACTAGTATCTTTCACAATGGATCAAATCATATCCAAGGAAAATAGATCTCTTGGACAATTAACTAAACACAGTTTCTGGACAAAAAATATAGAAACAATTGGCCACCTGACATGTTGAATAAACAAGCACAATTTTATATAAAAATGGAAGAGACAAAGGTAGGTAGGGAAAGGTAGGTAAAACACAGAGTGGACTTGTCAGTATGGAGAAAAGGTAAAATCATTCTCTATGTTCCTAAAATCATGTTCACAATTCTTTAAATTTATAATCTTTTCACTTAAACACCAGGGTTCCAGAACACGCACAGTATCACCAACAGAGTCTCAAGCCTCAAATATTAACACTTAGATAAAATTCTTTTAGCTGTATATTTCCTATCACAGTAAAAAATGTAAGTACTTAGGCTTAGGGAAAGATGTCAAAGCATATAAAAGAAGGGAATTTTCAAGAAACATTTAATCCTCTAGTGATTTTTTTCCTGAAGAAGACTTTAAAGTCACTCTGTAATGTTGCATCAGGAAGCTTGATGTTTTTCTTGGTCTTCACTAAAAGGTTAAATTTCTCCCTTAGTGTATTTTCAGCCCACCTTTAAAGATATATAGCCTGGCCATTTGGAACATTTTGACATGAAATTCAGAAATACATATTTTCTATAAGTCATTTTGTCCTTCTTACTTCTATCTTTCATTCTAGTCACAGGAGATGGCTCTCCAGACTAGCCCCATAAACCATGACAATAGTACCCTGGCCATATCCTGTATCATACAATACACAGCTCAAGCGAACCATTTACTGCTTTTATAGAATCAAGAAGAGAGAAAAAACATTTCCATTATTCCATAAAATTGTCCAGACAATTTAATATTTTTGGCAAGCCTAACAAATACTATAAGGTTGAGCTAGGAACTATTAGCCAATAAAAAATGAGTAACAGGGGGTGGTTTTAAATTCGTTGATATACTGCTGCCTGTAGGACTTACCAAAGATAAAGGTTAGAGAACAAAAATGTGTTAGTTTGTGGCCTAAGTAACAGATTAGACCCTAAACCCTATATTTCATTCTACCACTAATTCTAAAATATTCCATATGACTGCCATTTTATGAACAGATAGAAAAAGAGAGGATAAAAATTTTTACTTCATGAAAGAAATTTAGAATGATGAACCGATGTGCCTCATGATTAAATGCTGTATTAACCCGGCCAGTGAAGTATTAGCATTATGTGTGAATGCAGACTGGGATTACACCATACGTAAAGTAGTTTATACTATGTACTAGCATTTAATTCTTCCAATTTTGTAATCTTCATGTTATAATTGAGAAAATTGAAGCTATTAGTGATTTGATGATATATTCTTAATATTAATTGGTGTTCCTTACAATTAATTAGAACCAAAAATCTTGCTTGCTCATGACTAAAATGCCTCATCAAATTCATGTCAGATAAATAAATGTTAATTGATCACCTACAATGGAGAGCATTGTGCCAGGTGCTTTGGGGATAAATGAAGAGTCTACAGCTGCAGCACCTGGAAGGAAGACAGATTAGAATTTCGCAAATCTAAGATTATATTCAAGTACCATTCCCAATTCTAACTCCTTGGAGAAAAGGCTCAACATCTCTGAACCTAATTTTCTCATCTGGGCAATGAAGATGGTACTGTTTATGTTTCACAGGCCTTTTAAAGATTTATTTGTTTGAGAGAGAGAGAGAGCACAACTAGGCAGAATAGCAGTCGGAGGGAGAAGGAGAAGTAGTCTCCCTGCTGATCAGGGAGCTTGACTCAGAGCTCGATCTCAGCACTCTGGGATCATGACCTGAGCCGAAAGCAGACACTTAATGACCGAGCCACCCAGGCACCCCATTCACAGGCCTTTTAAAAACCAGAGATAATATTTGTAAAAATGTATGAGAGACAGAGAAAGAAAATTAACTATAGAGAACAAACTGAGGGTTACTAGAGGGGAGGGGGTTGGGGGGATGGTTAGATAGGTGATAGGTTGGAGGAATGCACTTGGCATGATGAACACTGGGTATTGTATGGAAGTGTTGAATTGCTAAATTGTACATCTGAAACTAATATAACACTGTATGTTAACTATACTGGAATTGAAATAAAATAAAATAAGATATAAAAATAAAACAAAATACATTCTAAAGGCTCATTGAAGAAGTTTTTAAAGATGCTAGAATTGTATATAAGGGCAGTGTTACTTCTTTTAAAGATGTATTTGCAACACTGTTGAATGGAATAACTATAGAGTCACATGAATAAAAGTTGTTTCTAATAATTATACAATTTTTAACATTTGAACATAGCTCTCCAATAAAACAATGTTTTCACACACACAACGTACCACACAGTAAATGGCCCAGAGAAGCTCTTAAATATGTATTAATTTATATTATTATTGGTGGAATACAAAAACAAAACAGGAAAATGCTGGATAGAATGAATTAAATTTCTTTTAAAATGTAATATACAACTTTTAGCATACATGTATTTTTAATGGCTTAGAATGAGAATCTCAAATTACAAGGAAACACATTTTCTAATCTTACTACTTATTTCAGTTCTCTGCTACCTTTTTAGTAAAAGAATTCCCCCCCCTTGAGGTTTCTTTTATGTCTCATTTTATTTCTCATTGATTAGTTGTAAAACAAAATAAAAAAAAACTTAAAATATTTCTTTATGCATCATGAAATCTACCAGTGTTTATGGTAAGGATTTATCTAATTACATAGTATATATATGATTTTTGTACTATGACTGGCATCCAATTCAGTCACATTTTTCCTTCTGTTTAGAAAGAATAAAAAGGAAAAAGGCTATGCTTTCACAAACACCGTCTTGCCTCCCAAACCATTTTTTAAATTTTATATTAGGATATTTTGTGCAGAGTAAAGACAGTGTAAACCCTTTTATGCATCTGTCACTTCGCATGCTTTAAAAATATATATATATCTTTTCTTCCAACTGCTCATTTCACTGCTGCTGTTTTTTTCCCCTATAAACATCATGGAGGCAGCAGAGTGAGTGGCTGGGGTCAGATGAAGGAAGTGTGTATCCTCATCTCATTGTGCCCACTGTTCTTCATACTGTAATATGTCTGTCTAGTCTCTCTATTGTCTGCTTGACTTTACTTACATATTTAAATTGATTCAAGGGCAATGACTAGTAGTTTTTTGTAATTACTAAAACATAGAATCCATATTATTGGAAGAGTGTCAACAAAGGGATATGGAAAATAAGTATGTGGATAAAAACATGATATCTGTTTTTCAAACTAAGCTCTACTTGATAAAGTGATAAATACAAATTGAGCCATTTTTGCCTCAAGAATACAAATTACCATCTATGAAAATAATTATTATCTGGTCAAACTCAAAATCTCTGTCATTAATTACATTTCCAGAATTATAAGAATCATGCATAATATGGAATATTTTTACATGTATAGAATAAATTAATTGATCTTCCTAAAAGAATGCTTCATTATAATCATTCCAATTAAAAATATTCAAGGACTCTGAAAATCTGTAAGCCAGCAAATTGGACAACTTAGAAGAAATAAATTCTTAGAAAATATAACCTACCAAAACTAAAGCAGAAAGAAATAGAAAATTTGAACAGACAAATTACCTCCACTGGAATTGAACCAGTAATCAAAAACTCCCAAAACACAAAAGTCCAAGATCAGACGACTTCAAAGGTAAATTTTACCAAACACTTATAGAAGAATTGGTACCCATTCTTCTCAAACTATTCCAAAAAAATAGAAAGAAAACTTCCAAGTTCATTCTATGAGGCCAATATCTCTCTGATACCAAAACCAGATAAAGACACCACAAAAAAAGAGAACTACCAGCCAACATCTCTCATGAATATAGATACAAAAATCCTCAAAAAAAAAATAGCAAACCAAATCCAACAATACATTTTAAAAAATCACATACCATGATCACATGGGATTTATTCTTGGGATGAAAGTGCGGTTCAGTACTTGCAAAATAATCAATGTGATGCATTAGATCAATAAGAGAAAAGATAAAAACCATAGGATCATTTCAACAGATGTAGAAAAAGCACCTAACAAAGTACAACATCTATTCATGATAAAAACTCTCAGCAAAGTAGCCCTAGAGGGAACACACCTTGACATAATAAAGGCCTTATATAAAAAACCCACACCCAACATCACACTTAATGGGGAAAAATTGAGGCCTTTTCCTCTAAAATCAGAAAAAAGTCTAGAATGTTCATTCTAATCACATTCATTCAAGATAGTACTGGAAGTCCTAGTCACAGCAAGTAGACAACAAAAAGAAAAAAAATTCACCAAAATTGGTAAGGAAGCATTAAACTCTCACTATTTTCAAATGACATAATAGTATATATAGAAAACCCTAAAACCACCAAAAAACTACTATAACTGATACATGAATTTATTAAAGCTGTAGGATACAAAATCACTGAACAGAAATCTGTTGCATTTCTATAAACTAATAACAGAACAACAGAAAGTGAAATTAAGAAAACAACCCTATTTACAATGGCTCCCCAAACAATGAACTATCTAAGAATAAACTGAATTGTACTCTGAAAACTATAAAACATTGATGAAAGAAATTCAAGATGATGCAAAGAAATGGAAAGGCATTTCCATTTCATAATGAAATGGAAAGGCATAAAGACATAAACAAATTAGGAAAGACATTTCATAGAGGTTACTGTCATAGGGTTAGCAATG
>CM052802.1:106022542-106095048 GCA_028533885.1 Nasua narica | reverse complement strand
TCGGAGGGGGTGTTGAACCAGGAGAGACTGTGGACTCTGAGCAACAAACTGAGGGTTTTGGAGGGGAGGGGGTGGGGGGGTGAGCCTGGTGGTGGGTATCGAGAGGGGCATGTACTGCATGGAGCACTGGGTGTGGTGCATGAACAATCAATCTTGTAACACTGAAAAATTAAAATAAACAAATTTGGGGAGAAAAAAAAAAGAAAAGTATAGAGAACATTAAAATCTAAAAAAAAAAAAAGGAAAGACATTTCATGCTCATGGATTAGAAAAACAAAACAAATTGTTAAAATGTCGATACAACTCAAAACAAGCCAAGGAGACTTAATGTAATCTCTACCAAAATACCAACAGCATTCTTCACAGACCTAGAATAAACAATCCTAAAATTTATATGGAACCACAAAAGACCTTGAGTAGCCAACGCAATCTTGAAAAAGAAACACAACATTGGAAGTATTACAATTCCAGATTTCAAGTTCTATTACAAAGCAGCAGTAATTAAACAGTATGGTGCTGTTATAAAAATAAACACATAGATCAATGGGTTAGAATAGGAAATCCAGAAATAAACCCATAATTGTATGGTCAGTTAATCTTCAACAAAGGAAGAATGAATATCCAATAGGAAAAAGGACAGTCTCTTCTACAAATGGTGTGGGAAAACTGGACAGCAACATGCAAAAGAATGAAAATGGACCCTTTTCTTTCATCATATATAAACTCCAAGTAGATTAAAGACCTAATGTGAGACCTAAAACCATAAAAATCCTTGAAAAGAGCACAAACAGTAGTATCTCTGACGTCAGCCATAGCAACATTTTTCTAGATAGGTCTCTTGACAATAAAAGCAAAAATAAAGTATGGCAATATATAAAAATAAAATAAGGGAAATAAAAGCAAAAATAAAGTATGGCAATATATAAAAATTTAAAGTTTCTGTACGTGAAGGAAACAATCAACAAAACTAAAAGGCACCCTACCAAATGGGAGAAGATATTTGCAAATGACATATCTGATAAAGGGTTAGTACCCAAAATCTGTAAGTAACTTATCAAATTCAACACCCCCACACCAAATAATCTAATTTAAAAATAGGCAGAAGATATGACCAGATATTTCTCCACAGAAGATGTACAGATAGCCAATAGACACATGAAAAGATGCTCAACATCATTGATCATCAGGGATATGCAAATTTAAACCATAATGAGATATCACTTCACACCTCTCAGAATGGCTAAAGTCAAAAACACAAGAAAAGACAAGTGTTGGTGAGGATGTGGAGAGAAAGGAACCTTCATGCACTGTTGGTGGGAATGCAAACTGGTGCAGTCACTGTGGAAAATAGTATGCAGGTTTCTCAAAAAAATTAAAAATAGAACTACCCTACTATCCAGGAATTGCACAACTGAGTATTTATCCCTCAAATACCAAATTGCTAATTCAAAGGGGTACCTGCATCCCAAGACTTATAGCAATATTTTCTTCCAAATTATGGAAATAGCCCATGTCCATCAACTGATGAATGGATAAAGAAGATGTTTTGTGTGTGTGTGTATATATATACACACACACAATGAAATATCAACCGTATAAAAGAATGAAATCTTGCCATTTGCGATGACATAGATTGAGCTACAGAGTATTATGCTGAGTGAAATAGGTCTGTCAGAAAAAGACAAATACCATCTGATTTCACTCATATGTGGAATTTAACAAACAAAACAAACAAGCAAAGGAGGAAAAAAAAGAAGCAAACCAAGAAACAAACTGTGTAGTTAAGAGAACAAACTGATGGTTACCCAAGGGGAGGTGGTTGGGGGGATGGGTGAAATAAGAGGGGGGAGGTGGTTGGGGGGATGGGTGAAATAAGAGATCACTTATCGTGATGAGCACTAGGTATTGTATGGAAGTGTTGAATCACAATATTGTACACCTGAAACTAATATTACACTATATGTTAACTATCTGAAATTAAAATTAAAACTTGAAAAAAAAGATGTAGTATGTATATATATATATATATATATACACACTATATATATATATAGTAAAAAGATGTAGTGTATATATATATATACACACACTATATATATATATATACTATATTCATATATATATACATACATACATACAATGGAATATTTCTTCAGCCATAAAAGGAAATCTTGCTATTTGCAACAAAATGGATAGAGCTAGAGAGTGTTATGCTAAGCAAAATAAGTCAGTCAGAGAAAGGCAAATACTGTATGATTTCACTCATATGTGAAATTTAAGAAACAAAACAAATGAGCAAAGGAAGAAAAGGAAAATGAGAAACAGACTCTTTTTTTTCTTTTTATTAACATATAATGTATTATTTGCCCCAGGGTACATGTCTGTGAATCATCAAGCTTACACATTTCACAGCACTCACCGTAGCACATACCCTCCCCAATGTCCATAACCCAGCAACCCTATCCCTACCCCCCAACCTCAGCCACCCTCAGTTTGTTTGGTGAGTTTAGGAGTCTCATGGTTTGTCTCCCTCCTGATCCCATCTTGTTTCATTCCCCCCACCCCCATGACTCCCCACCCTGCCTTTCAAATTCTTCATATCAGAGAGATCATATGATAATTATCTTTCTCTGATTGACTTATTTCGCTTAGCATAATACTCTCTAGTTTCATCCATGTTGTTGCAAGTGGCAAGATTTCATTTCTCTTGATGGCTGCATAGTATTCCATTGTGTATATATGCCACATCTTCTTTATCCATTCATCTGTTGATGGGCATCTAGGTTCTTTCCATAGTTTGGCTATTGTGGACATTGCTGCTATAAACATTTGGGTGCACGTGCCCCTTTGGATCACTACATTTATATCTTTAGGTTAAATACCCAGTAGTGCGATTGCTGGGTCATAGGGTAGCTCTATTTTCAACTTTCTGAGGAACCTCCATACTGTTTTCCAGAGTAGCTGTACCAGCTTGCATTCCCACCAACAGTGTAGGAGGGTTCCCCTTTCTCTGCATCCTCGCCAACATCTGTCGAAGAAACAGACTCTTAACTATAAAGAACAAACTGATGGTTACCCAAGGGGAGGGAGGTTGGGAGTGAAATAGGTGATAGAGATTAGAGTGCACTTATCATAATGAAAATAAAATAGTAATGATGATAATAATAATAATAAAATGTTCAAGGATTTTTCATTGTCCCTCAAATGACCACACTCTGTCTTGATAATTGAGTCTCTTAACAGTTTGGTTCTCTTTTATTTTTAAAATGTTTTGTTCAATTTTGTCTTTTCACAAGTCTCACACCGCATGGAAATGGGTCTCTTCATGGTCTTTGAATATGATATATTCATTATTAACTAAATTCTATGATCAGGGCAAACCCTTGTGAAAAGTTCTTTCTCCATCCCCCCCTTTTTTTTCATTTCTACCCATGTAAACTTTCTTCTTGAATCCCTTGCTAGTTTTCTAAGTACTTCATGATTTCTACTTCTTAGGAACTCCAGTCCCTCCTATTTCCACTTCATTGCCAATGTGTACAACACTTCATTTTATCATATTTATATACCTAGTAATTGTTACTTTTATTCTAGGCAAACATAAGAAAGAATTATTTTCCTCCTTAGGTGCATCTTAAAACTTCCTAAGTTATAAAAATATTTCTTCATTCCTATGGCATAATAAGAAATATATATTTGGTCTTTGTCCCAGTTCCTGACAAAGAACTCCTAAAACCTTTATAATTTCCTAAGTGATAGATGTGATAGGAGCCTTTTGTGTAATATTTGGTCTTGGTTCCTTGTTCCAGACAGAGCTCCTAAATCCCCTATGAACATCTCTTATTCTTAAATAGTGACACTTGGTGGGTCCTAGACTGGTCACCAGAAAGATCAAATCTTGATTAGAAGGCTAAAAATTTAATCCCCACCCCACCCCCAATCTTAGGGAAGGAGAAACAGGTTGGATAGTGAGCTAAAAATTGATCATGCTATGTGATGAAGTCTCCGAGAAAATCCTTAAACTACTGGGTCCAGAGGGTTTAGGGATGGTTAATGCATCCACTTGCAGAGAGGGTGGGACATCCCAACTCCACAGATGGACACTCCTGCATTGGGGACCCTTCTAAACTCCTTCTGCATCACTTCATCTACCTGTTCATTTGTATTCTTTTTTTTTTTTTTTAAGATTTTATTTATTTATTTGACAGAGAGAGAGAGATCACAAGTAGGCAGAGAGGCAGGCAGAGAGAGGAGGAAGCAGGCTCCCTGCTGAGCAGAGAGCCCAATGCAGGGCTCGATCCCAGGACCCTGAGATCATGACCTTAGCTGAAGGCAGAGACTTTAACCCACTGAGCCACCCTGGTGCCCCTCATTTGTATTCTTTATAGTATCTGAGAAACATAACTAAAATGTGTTCTGTGAGCCATTCTAGCAAATTATCTAACCTTGAGATATTTGGGAACTCCTGATTTATAGCCAGTCAGAAGTACATGTGGCCCAGGACTTGTGATTGGCATCTTCAGTGGTGATAGTGCTGAGCTCTTTAACTTTGTGGGACCTGACTATAATTCCAGGTAGGTTGTGTCAGAATTGAATTGAATTGCTAAAAACCCAAGTTGGTGTTCAGAGAATCATAGAATTGGTTACTAGTGTTTGAAAACACCACAATTCTAAAGAGTTTGTAGTTTATAATTCACTATGTGCCAGAAAATTTGCATTATTAAAAAAAATCTAACGCATTTATACTTTTTCTTTTTTCCAACAACTTAAGATGTTTTTAAATAGTAATTTATATTTAATTTATACATTACTATATATTTTATACATGATTTATATATCTTAAATGTAACTTACAATTTTGACAAATGCATATAACGATTGAAACATTTTCATCACCCTAGAAAGTTTACTCATTCCTTCTTTCTGTTAGTCTACCCTCCAACCCCAGAAGTAACTGCTGATGTGATTATCTATCTGCATAAATTACTTTTCTTGACTCTTCAATTTCTTATACAGAGAATCATGTACTTTTTGTGTCCAGCTTTTTTCACTCAGCATTATATTTTTGGGTTTGATCTATGTTATACTTTTGCATGCATCAGTAATTTATTTCCATTAAATATTGAGTGGTATCCCATTTTGTGAATATGACACAGTTCATCAGTTTTCCTGTTGATGGATCTCTGCATTGTTTTTTTGTCTATTATTTTAGACAAACTATTACAGTTTTTGTCCATTCTGAGTAAAGTTGCCATTTAACCATTTAAGAAACTGCTAAGCAGTTTGCCATGGAGATTATATTTTACCCTCTCTCAACAATGTATGAAAAGCTCCTGTTGTTCCACATCCTTTCTTACATTTGATATTTTCAATCTTTTTAATTTTAACCATTGAAAAAGGGCATATGTGGTATCTTATTGTGGTTTTAATTTGTGTGTGTGTGTGTTTTTACTAACCAATGTTATTGAGCAACTTTTCATATGCTTATTGACCCTTTGAATAAGTGCTTGTTTTAGAGAGTTTGTTCAAATATTTTTGCTTACCTTATGATAGGGTTGTATGCTTATTTATTATTGAGTTGTAGTAGTTCTTTATCTATTTTGAATACAAGACTATTTTGAATATCTAGATGTTGCTAACATTTTCTCCCAATTTGTGGCTTGTCTATGCTTTTTTTGACAGTGTTTTTGAATTAACAGAATTGATTCTGATAAAGTCTAACATTAAATCAGACATACCAGAATGAGTAAATTCAAGGTACCAGGATGTGGAAATAGTAGTTGACATTTTCTCTTTGGCATCAGAAATGATGAGGGTTTCCTTGTAAAGTCAGGGGCAACCTTACTGTGTCAACCATGCTTGCAAGAAGATAGAATACTATGGGGCACCTGAGTGACTCAGTTGGTTAAGCATCTGCCTTCAGCTCAGATCATGATCCCAGAACTAGGGATGAGCCCCAGGTTGGGCTTGCTGATCAATGGGAGCCTGCTTCTTTCTCTCCCCTGCCCCTCCCTCTGCTTGTGCATGCACTTTCTCTCTGTCAAATAAATAAAATCTTAAAAAAAAAAAGAATATAGAGTACTAGATTACTGAAGTTCTTAAAAGGGACAGTTTATTAATTTCCTAGGGCTCCTCTAACAGACATCACAAATTAGATGGCTTAGAACAAAGGAAATACATCCTTTTATTTGTTATGGAAGTTATGGAAGCCGGAGTTTAAAATTAAGTTCCTGACAGGGCCATGCTATCTTGAAAGCTCTAGAGCAGAGTCTGTTCCATGCCTTTCTCTTTGCCTCTGGTGTTGCTTTCAATCCTTGCCCTTCCTTGATTTACCAATCTCTGTCTGTGTCACCACAAGGAGTTCTTGTGTCTCTATCTTCATGTGGCCATCTCATAAAGACACCAGTCATATCGAATTAAGGGCCTACCTACCCCATTATATCTGCAATGATCCTATTTTTAAATATTGTCACATTCTGAGGTCCTGTGGGTTGGGATTTCAACAAATATGTTTTGGAAGCAACACAATTCAACCTACTACAGGCAGGGAATCCTTCCTTCAACACGTGTTAGATTTTGGGCACCTGGGGACGCCTGGGTGGCGCAGTTGGTTGAGCAACTGCCTTTGGCTCAGGTCATGATCCCGGTGTCTTGGGATTGAGTCCCGCATCGGGCTCCTTGCTCCGCAGGGAGCTTGCTCCTCTCTCTGCCTCTGCCTGCCTCTCTCCCTGCTTGTGTTCTCTCTCTGTTAAATGAATAAATAAAAAATCTTAAAAAAAAAAAAGATTTTGGGCACCTGGGTGGCTCAGTGGGTTAAAGCCTCTGCCTTTGGCTCAGGTCATGATCTCAGGGTCCTGGGATCGAGCCCTGCATTGGCCTCTCTGCTCAGCGGGGGCCTGCTTCCCCCTCTCTTTCTGCCTGCCTCTCTGCCTACTTGTGATCTCTCTCTCTCTCTCTGTCAAATAAATAAATAAATAAAATCTTAAAAAAAAGTGTTAGATTTTGAAGAAAAAGTTACTTTGTTATTGTAGTAGTATAGATACATGTGGACCACTGTGGACTATATCACTATATAGTATATATATTACTATCTATATAGTAATATAGATACATGTGAACCATTCCTAAGAAATATGGTTTTCCTTTCATAGGCTTTGAGGAATAGCAGAGGAGTTGTAAACATGAGAATAATTATAATTTTTTAAAAATGCTTTCTTTAGACAATTACCATGATCGTCTAACAGATCTCTCTGCCTTTAAGCTCTTCCCAAAGTTACCCAAAACCAACTTACACACTGTCACTGCAGCTAATCAGTTTTGCTTGCTCTGATCAGATGCTCTACCATACCTATTCAGTTCAAGTGGTCAATTTTCTATGAAGCCTTCTCTGATTTTACTGCTGTCCCCCATTATCAGTTATGGTTGTTTGACTAATTGGTTCTGGCATATATTTTGCTTACTAGTTTAAAAATGTGTTCTCATTCTCCAGATCACCAGCACAGTGAGGGTAGAAACACCATCAGCCACCTTCAAAATCACAAATTTGACAGGTTTTTTTTTTTTTTTGCTTAATAAATGTCTAAATTAAAATAACGACTGAGAAAGGAAGTTAAAGGTATTTAAAGCTGAGAGAAATATTGAGATATTAGTAGGTTGATTTGGAATAAGGCATACATCTAATTTTATTAGGAAAGAAAATGATATTAGAAATCAGGTCTCCTGATTCTGTAATCCAGTTATTTCCTATTAAAAACTGAAACGCAAAAAATGGTTCAAAGTTTTCATCTGTATCTGACACTCTTCAGTAGCTTTTATAGCTCTTTTAGGAAGTCATCTAAATTGGTAGAATTATATTGATGCACTAGATAATTATTATATTATAAATATAACCTTATATAAATATAATCTTTATTTCTATGTTGTTTTATAGCACAAGTATTATTATATGAGTTTATAAAATTAATTATTAGATTATAAATAAAATAATAATAAAATTATTATAAAATAATAATAAAGCTAATTATTAGATCATAGAATCATGGAACTGAATTTTAGTTTTTCTTGTTCATTATAATGCCTTGACTCTAATAATTTAATAAGCACGGGATAGAAGATTTTTTAAAAATCTGATAGTTACTTTGGTTTGACATCTCAAATATTCCAGTTTGTAAATAATAGTTATTGTTTATTGATTATTTTATGGTAAAACCATTTAACTTATGTTTAGTTACAAGTTCATGTTATTTAGAAATTATTAGTGTCCCTTTAAATTTCTTAAGAAACTAAAGGATCTTAACCAGCAGCTGAAGTATAACATGAGTAAGAGTTTATTAATTGGCATATCGAGCATATTGTTTTCACTGAACTTCAATTATTAATATAAACTGGATGGCTGAGATCTAGCCATGTCATAGTAATTCCGTGATGATCATTCGTTTAATTCTTCCCATGACAGCAAGTACAAAACCATCAAGCCCTTGTGTTCTCATTATTACTCACGTAATTTAGGTTTATTTTGGGGATGCTACATCCCAGTCTAAAGCAAACATTCTCAGCAAGGGAACAAAGTTCAGAAGTCATCAGTTGCATTTCAAGGACACATTCTTGAATCAATTATAGAAGGTAACCTATGCTCCCAAGAAGATAAAGTCTTGCTTTGATTCCTACCTATCCAGGGACTCCTGGGTGGCTCAGTTGGTTAAGCAGCTGCCTTGGGCTGGGGTCATAATCCCAGCGTTCTGGGATCGAGTCCCGCATCGGGCTCCTTGCTCGGCGGGGAGCCTGCTCCTCTCTCTGCCTCTGCCTGCCTCTCTGCCTGCTTGTGCTCTTTCTCTGTTAAATGAATATATAAAATATTTAAAAAATAAAAAAATTAATTCCTACCTATCCAAACCCTGAGTGGCTATGGATTATATTCAATGGCTTTCCAATATTAGGAGACCTAGTGTAGTTTCACAGAAAAACTTCATACCAAAGTTTTACTTATGATTTTGAAACCAGTTAATTTGTTTAAAATCTCCTATACCTGTTCTCCTCAATCATTCCCACAAAATGTAAGCTCCAATATCTTGAACGTCCTCTCACTTCTGCCTCCATATCATTTTCTTATTGTATCTTCAGCTCATTTACCAGCACTAAATTCCCTTGAGACTTTTATACTATCCCATTTATCAAGGAACAACTCTACTCTCAACCTTCTTATAGAAATAATCTTCTATCTTCAATTTTACTTTACCTGAAACTCTGCTTTCCTCTGAAGAAACAACTCTTTTGGGAATCATCCAACTAAAAGTTGTTAAGCCTTCTAAACAACAATTCTCAAGGCTTGGAGTAGGCATATTCTCCCTAATTCTCTACTGTTGTTGCCATTCCATATCACATTTGCCTTTCTACAAGATTATTCTGCCACACCAACTTTGAGGACAATGCCCAGTAATTAATAGAGCCAATCATTTCACATCTCAACTCCCATAAGGATTGCATAAGCACAGCTTGGGAAAAACAACAGAGTTCCCTATTCTACTTCAGAACCCACTGTTAACTGCTT
The DNA here is from genome assembly GCA_028533885.1 of Nasua narica. Lineage (NCBI taxonomy): Eukaryota > Metazoa > Chordata > Mammalia > Carnivora > Procyonidae > Nasua > Nasua narica. The sequence continues at coordinate 106,085,504 of CM052802.1, read as the reverse complement.
AATCTGTTTCCCAACACAAATTTCTGAAAGCCAGTCTTAGATAGGATGAGTACATTTTTTTTCTCATATACAACAAATTAAGGTCAAGCCAATGTATTTAGCTGACTTGGTTGGGGGTGGGAGTTAGAGAGATCCACTTCCTTCTTTTTCCCAAATCCTTAATTAGACTTGACAGAAAGACACAGATTTATCTGGTGCTAGGTGCATCCCGTCGTTTGCTGATGTGTTTGTTTTCCATTAAGAGCTATGTTAATTACTATGGATATGGCATTCACCTAATTGTCATGTCTAATATATAAATGATTCTTGCTTCTTCCAGTCAGGATTTAATGCCTAAACTTTTCTTTTCACTTAAAACCCATTTCCTGAACAATTGTGTTTGCATCCATGTTTTCAGTTGCCAGGTGTGGACTAATAGTTCCAAATTCTTTCTCTGGAGGATAGGTGTTGTTTACCATCTAGAACCGAATAACCACTTGCGTGTTGAACATCTCCATCTGCATGTTCCACAAACACCTCTCATGCAATATGACAAAAACTACACTAAAGCTCTTTTTCTTAAAATATGTTTTCCTTCCTTAGTTCATTGTTTGGGTAAAAGACTTTTTTAAGATTCTCTTGATGTCAGGAAACAACACACTGACACCTGGCTAGATAGAAGGCAGAACTTTTTGTTTCTTACAGCTCCAAATGAAAGTAGCCAGGCGCACAGTGGGTTGTACTTGGGGGACATGGGGACATGGTAGCAGCGTGCTTGAGCAGTAGGGGACAGTTGGCGTAGGGCAGACAAGGTAGGATTTTGGAGGAATCCCTTTAGATTGACTAATTTGGATAAATTTTCCAGGCCCCAGAGCATAAGGGCTTTGCCTGGTTGTCTGATACCTTGCTCTAGGGCAATTAGGACAGGTACATAAGGATAACTTCTATATTTTTGATAATTATTAAATTTCCAGTTCATAGAATTACATGATCTACTGCTTGAACTGTTTAAGGGCAATTCTGACTCCACTTTTTATATGCTTGCTGACAACTCCTTTGATTCTGTAAAAGGAGGTTTTAAAATGAAGCAAGCAACCTTAGCTATGAGACTCTCTTCTTGAAGTTGGTTCAAAAACTAATGATGTACTATATGTTGGCTAATTGAACATAATAATAAAAAATTTAAAAAAATTCGTTCGAGAGGCCATCATTGAGGAGGTATTTATGCACGTTCTCATTGGTGGAACCATGGACTTTTTGCCAGCTGCAAGCCCTCAGCCTGGACTTAATTCCCTCCTCACTAGGACACCTGAATCACATTCTTCACTTGGAAAGGAGACAACCCAATTTGACAAATTTCAATCCCTCATTTGTTTATCAACCTAACCAACCCGAGTTTACCTAGTTTCAATCCTTATTTTGCATAGAGTACCTAAATGAGAACTCCATTTACGACCTCTCACTTTTATAACTCTCTCCCTTCTCTGTCTTTCCAGAACACCAATCAGTTTACTACCTGCATCTGTGTATCCCCACTTGCAATTCTAATTGCACAAATAAATGCCTGTTGGCTTCAATTTCCAGTGAATTCTATCTTCCACCAAAGGTAGCTGCAACTCACACAAGCTCCTGACTGCTTACAGAAACTCCCATGCCAGCCCCATCTCCTAACTACAGTAAAAAGTTAGGCAAGTCTCCTTTCCTTCTCTCTTAAGGCATTGTGGATATACTTACGAGGTTTGTCCTGCTCTCCTCAGAAACCGCAATTAGGCTCCCCTCTCTAAGCCCGCTTTCTGCCCTCCCACCTCTGCACAGGTCCTATTAAGCCAGAACCCAGTCCCCAGCTGCTGCCTTCCTGGGGTGCAGCTACCATGGCACTGGGAATGGCTGGTGTAGGGAGAGGAAGGCATCAGGAGGATGGGGATTTACTTGATAGGTGGTGGGAGCCAGACTCCTTACTGGTAAGTCTATCATCACAGGGGCCTCGACACCTGGGACACTCAGGTGTTTCTCATCCCAGGCCTCCCATGCTGGCCTCCGTAGAACTCCCAAGATCCCCTGAGATTTGCCTGGCCCGTGGGAGGAAGGTATATAAATAGTGGCAGCAGCGCTGGCTTTCTCTGGGCGTCTTCTGCGTTGCTCCGGGTGTCTTCTGCGTTGCTCCGGGTGTCTTCTGCGTTGCTCCGGGCAGTGTGCGTAAGTTACTTCATTACTTTTCTTCTCATATAAGAGTTTAGTCACCCATAGGAAGACTTGCGAATAATGTTTTAGTTAAGCGCTAGTAAGTTTGAGTAATTGTCCTAAACCCATATTTGCTTCAAAGTAAAGTATTTGGATACTATGAGATAGTTTCTTTCTTGAACTCTAGGAGTGCTTAAAAATCCTTAGTGCTCTCTTCACTTACTATTCTCTAAGTTTTAGTCCTTCCGCCTAAACACGTAGACACACGTTCACTTTCGTAGCTTAAGCATCCTTACGTAGAATCCTTCTGTAGTTTTACCACTGTAGTCTAATTAAGCTTTTTTGTTTTTCAGGTTTTATTTGACAGATCACAAGTAGGCAGAAAGGCAGGGAGAGAGAGGGGGAAGCAGGCTCCCTACTGAGCAGAGAGCCCTATGCGGGGCTTGATCCCAGGACCCTGAGATTATGACCTGAGCTGAAGGCAGAGGCTGTAACCCACTGAGCCGCCCAAGCACCCTTAATTAATTAAACTCTTAAGTTACAGATTTTGACAGCCTTTCTCAATTGAAAATTTTCTTGCATGTAGAGGGACAGGTATTATTTACTGAATCAGATTTTTTAAAAAAAAATTTCTAGTGTATAACTCACAGAAATATTCCTCAGGATATTACACTTTTTAGTACCTCTTTAATTTAGAAATAAGCTTGACACCTAAGTTTCTTTTTTTCTCCTTTATTTCGTTCTGTGAAAAATCAAGCTCTGCCTATTTGCCCCCTCCTGACGGTGCATGGGAGAAGACTGAGGCACAGACAAGTCAACTACAAGAGAAAGGGAGCAGGGGAGGACAGTAGAAAAGACTGTCGCCCGGAACAACTCCTCGGTCTCATGTTTATTAGAAAGTAGGTAACAACCAACCAAGAAGCCAGCGTAGGTCACACATTGACCGTGAGTCTTGTAGATAAGTAAGAAGAAAGGCAAAATACGCCTGGCCACGTAGTGCATGACCTATCGTGAGCAAACACAAACAAGAGGGTTGTCTAACTAACTGCAGGTGATTTCTGGGGAGATAATAGAAAAATGAAGTAGGTGGTATTAGGCCCCGAGTGAGCTAGGCACCCCCAGCTGCTCCGCTTCGAGGATGTGTATCGTCCTCTCCCCCAGAGGCTCATTGCCAGTACATGTTTTTCTTAAGTCTATATCTAAGCATGCTGGGTAACTAGTATAATTTCTCATAGGTTATATTTTAAGTACATGGTTCCAAGGGACTGTTACACCTATTAAAGTAGAAAATGAGGGACACCTGAGTGGCTCAGTGGCTTAAGTGTTTGCCTTGGGCTCAACTCACGATCCCAGGGTTCTGGGATCCAGTCCTGCGTGGGGCTCCCTTCTCAGTGAGGGGTCTGCTACTCCTTCTGCCTCTGCCCCTCTCCCTCACTAGAGTGGGTGTGCACATTCTCTCAAAATACATCTTGGGGGGAAAAAAAAACACAACAAAACAAACCAGAAAGTGAGTAAATTGCCAGGCTTTCAACTTGTAGCCTGGGAAACTCAAGGCTATGTGAGCAATGAGTTGTGAGCACTCACGGATGAGGGATTTTTATGAGGTAAATGTGGAAGGTATTTGGTGCTTTCAGTTGATTGGATACGTAGTGGTGTTTTTCCCCAACCAGAACAATGTAGCTGAGTCAGGGAGACCAGTCCAGGGATAGTGTGAACCAACTTGGCGTTTGGAGATTGGCTGGTGTGCTCTGCTGATTTCTGAGAGGAGCTAGATTAAGCTTCCTTCTTGCACCTGTTCTGACAGTCTCCATTTTAGTTTTGGTTCTACATTTCGAAGGCTAATTTTGTTTCAAAATTGGGTTTTTCCCCTAAAGAAGTTAGACCTCTTCTATGATCTGTCTCAAAAAGGTAGTCTTACTCCACCAATCTCTAATGTTAGACTCTCAGTTCTTTTGGCGAATACTGTTAACAGGAGCCATGTGGAATAGTTTTCCTTATCAGAGAAAGTCTTTGTAAAAGCTGAACTTGTGTGAATGGATTCAGCCTCAAGGGTGGAGAAAGGGGGATGGGGGCAGAGAAAAACAGCAACTGTAAAATAAAAATATTCCACAACCAAATCACCTGGCTAATGATACTCCAGCAGTAGGAAATGGCGCTGGATTCAGAGAGGATGCCTGCGTGAGTCTGGAAATAATACCTGTTTTCATTCTTGGTAAGGAAGTAACTACAACAAATAAATGAGCCATTGAAGAAACTGGAAGTACATTTGTTAGTGATAAAATCAGAACCATAGTTTAGAAACCATAGTTTAGACCTGGAAGGAAAAAAAACAAAGCAGCCAAGATAAAGTTATGGGATATAAAGCCACCGTACTTATTAATTTTAATATTAATTGGGCAATGTGCCAAGAAAAATAGAATTTTATTTTATTTTTTAAATGAAATAAATTTTAACACAATGATTTAAAATGATTTAAAACAATTTTTTTTTCCTTTTAGAACTTGATTTTCAAAGCCTTTATTCTTGGTACAGGGAATTCTATGTGTATACACACACAGTTACAATGTTATAAGTAAGTAATCCCTGTGGTTACTTTCTGTATCTAAATTCTGTGTAAGAAAGAATAGTGCTTGATATCTGGACACTTATCAGACATGTGGAGCTAGGATTGTTAGAAGCTTACTTGGTTCTTATAATTGAAAAATCCTCAAATGTTAATAGACTTCTTTGGGTGTTTGCTTCTAGACTCTCCATATAAATTAGCATAAATGGAAAATGATTTTCCCATCTCATAAAAAATGTTTAAGAATGTTTCCTGAACTGAATCTAAAACAGAAGAAAACATAAGGTCTGCATGTAATTAAACTCAGCTGATTACCTAAACAGTTCACTTTTTCTTCAGTTAATTTAGGCTGTAAGCCTTAATCATGAACAACTGAAAATGACAGCTCATCAAATGTACTGGCCCTCCTTTCAATTTCCCATATGTTGAGCTTTAATGCACACTTAATAATATATCTGGTTTCGTAGGGGTCATTGTTAGGCTTATTTAATGCTATTGGCTTTTAAATATCATTTTTTCCCTCTAATGGCCTGTGAATAAAAATGCAGTGACGGAATTTTTGTGAAATTCCAGGGGTCTTCTGGAAGTAGCATGAGTCACAAATTAATAAGGGGTCCAGAAACAGTGTGTAGGGTAAAAGGAGAATGGTGACTCAGCTTCTACCAGACAATGAGATTTCCCACAGTAGATGAAACTGGGAACTGAGTTTCAGATCAAAGTCAAAATGGCTGCATAAACATTAGTAACATTTAAACATTAGCATAAACATCTTAAACTAAGAATAGTGTTTTATCTCTAATACTAATGATTTTATTGGGTTTGACTTGATATTTAACTTTGCATCGCAGCACATATTTGCACAGCAATAAAGACAAGAATTATGGAAGCAAAATCTCTCTCGGCTCCTTTTAATCTGTTTATATGGATGTTTTAAGGCCCAAAGTAGGTTTTGGGGGAAGGTGTTACTTATTCCTTTTTTCAAAGAAGTTCCACTTTTGATAGTACTGCTTATTGGCTGTCTGCTTTGTGTGAATCAATGTAATGGAGAATTTGTATATCTTGTAGATGATACTAACAGCAATACTTGAATATAAGTTTATTGCCATTTTATAAATGACAAAACGGTGGCTAAGGTTGATTAAATAACTTGCTGTATGTTTGTCTGATTTAAAGTCCATGCATATTTCACTCCGAAAACTATTTAGTCTTACTCAAATATGCGGAAGCTTTCATTCCGTACTTGAGCATACTCTTTCGCCCACAGGCAGAAAGTGTCTTCCCCAATGCCAAGTAAGTGAATTAATTTAACCTGTCAGCAGTTCACTTAGCATGGTTTCTCTTGTTGGTTCATTATGAAGCAGTTACATCTTTGCCAAGTGCAGGAGGTAAAGATGACTATAGTGACTCCTAGGTTTGGAAATTCCACCTATGAGTTCTTGTGCATCTAATATTTAGACTATATTTTACATAATAGAAGTTTAGTTCTCATATAGCAGCATCAAAATTATGCTGTTAACATCTTAACAAAGAATAATTGTGCTTTTCTGCAAGAAGTAATTAAAATGTTATATTTCAAAGCAATCAAATGTGGGGAAAGTGAGCTCACCACAGAGCATTTGGCTATTGAGTTGTGCCACATTTCATAGGTTTGTACATCTTGTTGGCATCAGTCTTGGGAGTATCTCCCATTTGGTAAATTTTTCTTTGGTTTCTAAGTATGTAAGCTTTAGTTTGAAGAAAAACATTTGTTTTAAACTGGGACTGAATTTTTCTTACTCAGGACATGCACGAAAATTGCTCATGGAATAGCAACATTATAAGAAAGTCATTCCTCTTGGTAAAATGGAGTAAAACTGAACAAAGCAAAGACCGGTGAAGAGAGGGAGGTTCTGATGTCAGTGATTCATAGGGGGGACATGCTGTGTGTATCATGCTGACATAGCATACATAGGATTTTCACTGCCCTAAAAATCCTTCATATTCCACCTATCCATCCTCCTTTCCCTTCACCCATAACTCTTCGCCACCACCGATCTGTCTCCGTAGTTCTGCCTTGGTCAGAATGTCTGAGTTGGGTTCAGACCACATGTAGCCTCTTCAGATGGGCTGCTTTCATTTAGTTACAGACCTCTATCATTTCCCTATGTCTTTTTATGGCTTGATAGTGCATTTCTTTTTAATACTGAATAATTTCTTTTAAATTTAAGTTGATCCATTTACCTACTGAAGGACCTCATGATTCCTTCCAAAGAAAGCTATAAGTAGCAGGATTGCAGGTTTTTGTGTAGACCTAAGTTTTCAGCTCCCATGGATATAGTAAGGATATGTTTAGTTTTGTAAGAAACTTGTAAATGGCCTTAGCAGGTGCCCGTATGATTTGTCATTTCCATCAGCAATGCATGAGAATTCTCATTGCTTCACACATCCTTGCTGGTACTTGGTGATGTCCGTGTTATGAATTTTGACTATTCTAATGGTGTACTGTGATACATCACTGTCTTGACTTGCATTTCCCTGGTGACATAGAATATGGAGCATCTTTTCTTATACTTGTTTTCCCATATGTATATCTTCTTTGGGAAGATGTCTATTAAGGTGTTTGGCCCAAGTTTTAATGGGGTTGTTAGTGTTTCATTTCAGGTGTTATTATATTTGTTATTATATATATATACACGTTATTATATATTATAACACACCCTTATTAGATGGGTTCTTTCTAAATATTTTCTCCTGGTCTATGGTTTGTGTTCTCATTCTCAATGAACGAAAAAGCTTTCAGCATTTCACCATTGAATGTGATACTAGCTGTGAATTCGTCATATGTGGCCTTTACTATATTGAGGTATGTTTCTTCAATAACATTTTTTGACCCCTCTTATGAAAGAATGTATTGCAAACCATTTTCTGCTTTTTCTCTTGAGAAAGTCATGACTTTTTGTTTCTGTTCATGTGATATATAATGTTTATTGATTTGCCTATGTTGAATTATACTTGGATTCCAAGCATAAATCCCACTGGGTCACGGTGTATTTCTAATGTCCTGTTGAATGCAGTTTGCTGGTATTTTGTTGCCAATTCTTGTGTTCAAGGATATTGATGTGTTTTCTTGTAAAGTCCTTACTTAGGTTTATTATCTGGATAATGCTGGCCTCATAAAAGGAGTGTTTCTCCTCAATTACTTGGAAGAGTTTGAGAAGGACTGGTGTGGGCTTACAGGGAGGAATGAATGCTCAGGAGTCCATTGATCATCTGCCAGCAATGGCGTGTCTCTTTTTTTGTCGTAGCTGGACAACTGCTTGCTGTGTATGACCCCATCATCATTTGCTGGCTGTTGGCCCCACCCCAGAGTAGTCAAAGTGGACAAAGATCTACTCAGAATAGTGTAGACACAAAAGGTACCGACAAAGTGTTCTCTTGCTCTGTTTTCTCCCTGCCCCCCACCCCGCAAGTTTTCATTGGCCTTCTGCTACCCAGACACCTTGCTATCTACGTGTTATATATTCCTCCAGGGACTTATCACAGGATTATAATAAGTCCTTAAATCCTTCAGAGTGGAGTTCAGGTGGGCATCCAGCTTCCCATGTTAATCGTTTTTCCTGCGATCCATCAGTATTTATTGTCACAATCCTGGAGCCTAGAAGAGTACCTCTTACATTCTTACATTGCCAAACCAATGTGAGTCTGCAAATAGCTGAGATACTGATAGCAATAAAGAAATAGGATGAAAATACCATTATGGGTAAGGAGTGTAGAAACCACGTGATAGTCTCTGCTAGGCTGAGGTATTGGGGAGGCATATAGTCTACTTTCTTAGAGAGTTGGTGGATTTATATTTCAAATGAAAATTAGTCGGGAATGTAAACTTTCTGTAACTTACCCCTTTGCACAACTGGCAGTCTATTCAGTTGTCTCTGTAAACTAAAGGAACCACAATCAAAGCATTTAATATTTGAATTCATTATGGGCCAGATGTTACATCTGTAATATCTTAGTATAGTTTTGAAACTTATATCTTTCACAGGAACTTACTAAATTTTTCAAGTGCAATTGCTTTTCTAAATGTTATCAGCAGAGATCATTGGCAAAATTACTTTTACTTATTACATTAATACAACACCCAATACTCTAAAATGAGCATATATACAAGGTTTTATATTTCATGAAACAAATAAAAAGGGTTCCAAACGGTCATTTTTCCTGGTATTTCCCAGTGTATTATAGAAGAACATAAGGAACTTAGCAGTAGTCCATTTTTAAGGGGGAGGGGGAGTACCAACTGTTATATATCTAAGTCTGTGGTAGTTCTGCTGAACTAAGCAAGTATAACCATTTACCAATGTGTCATTATTCCCTGCAGGAAGTTCATGGTCTGTTTTTATTTCTTGAGACAATACATAGAGATGAGTATGGAATTCAGAGGCAACATATGTTCAGTCTCAGGGTTTTTGCTATGTAATTAAACATTCTTGGGGAAATCGTTTGGTCAATGTACTCATCAATCTTTAACAAATAGTTAAATCATTATTCCTTTTTTTTAAACTTCCAAATTAGCTCTAGTTAATCATGTTCTTCACACATATCCTCTATTTCTACAATTCTACTAGATGCAAGAAGCAACTAAGTCCTGTAAAGCCAACACCTAAATCTAAGGCAGAGTTAAAATCTCAGGGCTGGTTTTATAGTATTGGCTCCATTAACATAATAAAGTTTGCCCTGCTAACCTCCTGCCTCCAGATACAGATAGTAATTCACTTTCTCCTGGGTGACCCTGGAGTCTTGACCCCTACTAATGAGGTTATATCCCCATGACGGAGTCTACACTAATATTTCCTTTTCTTTGCCTCTAAGTGAATCAAAGATACTAACATTTTACAAAGTAACTTCAACAGTTGATATACTGTGCATATCTCAGTTACTGGGAATGTGTCGAATATTCTTGGACTATCTGGAGCTTCAGGCAGGGAGATTCTCCCATGAGACCCCAAAAGGTCTTATTCTTAAGTGTAGGTCTCCTATAGAAACTATTCAGGTATAGCCAATGAGTAACCAAAGGCAGCTTCTCTCAGGATGAAAGTGAGCACTGAAAGAGTGACAGTAGACTTAATTTATCTAGAGAGTTCGTCTTTAGAGATGGTATATTAGGAAATACAGTGAAAAGAAATGGGGGAAATAGGGTCAGTGGTATCAGACAGCTGTGTGGGGGTTATTGGTGAAGTTTTAGAATATAAGAGGTTCAACAGGGTGGAGTCTGGAGCTGACAACCAAGAAAGAATTCTTGAGACGTCTTTGGTGCACAATGGTGGCTTATTAAAACACAGGGCTAGGTCCTGTGGGCATAAAGAGCAGCTGCCTTGTGATCCTGAGTAGTGGCTGATGATATACTCGGGTGTTGGAGACATGAGGACAAAGAGGGTGTTGAGAAGGGCTGTCATATGGTAAAGAAGACTATCCGGATGCTGGAGGCCTGGTTATTGTCCAACCAAGACTGTTTTTCCTCTAATGAGGCACCAACAGGAAGACAGTTGGGGGTTTCCTGGTGGAATGTGACATTCCTACTATCGCACATGTTTTTTTTTTTATAAGATTTTATATGACAGATCACAAGTAGGCAGAGAGGAGGAAGCAGGCTCCCCACTGAGCCGAGAGCCCAATGCAGGGCTCGGGCCAGGACCCTGAGATCAAGACCAGAACGACCCAAGTGCCCCTCACACATCCTTGTCAATGAGCTTTAGGTTTAGAAGAAATTCAACTTGATTTACATTTCCTTCCACCTCTGCCTCCCTCAAGTTTATGGAGGGGAAGCCAATGTTAGGGCTTTAGGAGCGGAGTTACGGGTTTCTGGAAGTTAGGCTGTTGTAAATCACTAGGACGTTTGTAAACTGAGGGAGACTCCTGTCCTGCAGGACCGTGATATCTATTAGTTAACCATTTGCTCTTCCTGTAGGGCAGCCAAGAGTTCCTGAGGAGTGTCACGGGGGAGGTGTAGCTGCCAGCTTCTGCTTTGTCCTTAGCTAGTCTTTTGCACCCTCATCATCGAGAGGATATTTTAATCAGTGTTCGCTTTTTCACAGTGAAGATGATTTTTACTGCTGCTTTTTGGCTTCTGAGAATTCTTCTTTTCCTCAATGAGGTGGCAATCAGGTGGCACTTAGTAGCTTAGGCCAGCATCTTTCCAGGTATTTATCTTTCAGTCTACTCTCATTTAAAATTTTTTGCTCATGGCCCACTTTTACTTGAGTCCCACTCTAACATGTCATGTATGCTTTAGGATGTTTGCAGTAAATGTGTATTTATCCCGTGCTGTTCTTTAAAATTTCTGTCCCTTATGATCTTGAAGCAGTAAAGGAGAAATAACTATTTACCGGAGTATTAAATCATGAGCCAAGCTTTATACCCAGTGCTGCTTATGTGGGATTTATATTTAACTATAAACCTTACATAAATGATTTTACCATCTCCTCTGATCAAGGGATTTCCTAACATGGCATCGAGAAATTTACTGTGAGATTGAAATTGAAGTAATTTACAACCTCAGACTTTTTAATTGCCTTAAGTGGTTCCACCATCTATGATACCACCAAAATCTCAAGAATAGAACTATAGTTGTAGAAATAAATGACATTGCAGACCCACCTACCTCAGTGGTCTCCAAGATCCTGAGGTATAGTGCCCTGCCCCCATCCACGTTTGCCTGAAAACTCAAGACCGACGTAGTATAAAAATGAGGTCTTTGCAGAGGTAATTACAAGGAGTAAATCCTCCTAGATTTAGACTGAGCTCGAAATTCAATAACTGTGCCTTTATTAAAGGGAGGAATATTTGGAAACACACACCCACCCACCCCAACATCCTGTGGAAATAGACAAAGAGAGCAGGGTTATGCAGCTACAAACAAAGGGACATCAAGGATTGCCTGGAGCTACCAGAAGCTAGGAAGAGACCAGGAAGGATTCTTCCCTAGAGTCATCATAGGAAGACTTTGATTTCACTGAAGACACTTTGATTTCAAACGTCTAGCTTATAGAACCGGGAGAATAAATTAAGTTACCAAGTTTGTTGTGATTTGTTAAAGCAGCCCTAGGAACTGAATATACTAGGGAAAAGGGAGGAGCACTGTGCATTTTTACTCAGGGCATTTTTGTACCATCCCAACAGTGACCCTAGAAAGTTAAGCTGTTTTTTTGCTTTTGTTTTTATTTTTAAAGACTTCTATTTGTTTGACAGAAATGACAAGTAGGCAGAGAGGCAGGCAGAGAGAAGAAGCAGGCTCTCTGCTGAGCAGAGAGCCCTACGCGGGGTGGGGCTCGATGCCAGGACCCTGAGATCATGACCTGAGCCGAAGGCAGAGGCTTTAACCCACTGAGCCACCCAGGCACCCCAAAAGTTAAGCTGTTCTTAATGACAATTCTATGCTTTAGCATGGCTGTAATTTTTTTATTTGAATTCCAGTTAACATACAATGTAACATTAGTTTCAGGTTTACATTATAATGATTCAACACTTCCATAAAACACCCAGTGCTCATCAGGAGTGTACTTCTTAATCTCCTTCCCCCACTCCCCGCCACCACCTCCCCTCCTGTAGCCATCAGTTTGTTCTCTATAGCTAAGAGTCTTTCTAGGTTTGCCTCTTCCTCTCTTTTTTCCTCCTTTTGCTAATTTTTTTCGTTAAAATCCACAAATCAAAAACATGGCTATAACTTCTATCTGTTGAGTGTGTCACAATGAATCTAAACTTACGTTGTCATTTAGTGTGATGAAGTTCTACAATATAAGTGAGGTCTGGAGCCAAGAAAGAATTCTTGATGTCCCTCGTGCAAAAAGGTGATCTTTATTAAAGCATGGGGACAGGACCTGTGGGCAGAAAGGATGCTGCCCAAGGGTTGTGAAGGGAGGGTGACTATATACTATAGGGTTGAAGGAGGTAAGGAAAAGGGAGGCTTCAAAAGAATTTTCATATGCTAAAGAGGACCTAACAAATTCCAGAAGCCTTGCCATTGTCAAGTTAAGGTTGTTTTTCCCCTCTAGTAAGGCATTAACATAAGATGGTTGGGAACTTCCTGGAGGAATGTTAAATTCCACCTATCACAAGTCCTTATCAAAGGACTGCTGGTTTAAAAGAAATTCAGTTTTACTTAGATTTCCCTCTGCCTCAGCCTCCCTCAATTTTATGGAGGGGCGGGTGGTGTTAGGGCTTCAGGAACTGAGTTATGGGTCTCTGGAAGTTAGGCTATTGGTAAGAAAGCTTCCTTGTAAATCACTAGGACATCTGTAAAGTGAGGGAGACTCAGGTCTTACAGGATTGTGATCTCTACAAGGTTTTGATCTCTACATTCGTTTTTCCTTTAGGGCAGCCAGGAGTGCCTGAGTAATGTCACACATGTGGGGGGGAGGGGATGTAGGGTGCCAACTTCTGTGTCCACAGCTAGCCTTCTGTTCCCTCATCAAATGCATCAATTGTATTAGTCTGTTAACTTCTTACATAAGTTACTTCAAGATAAAGGTCCTACTATTGGATTCAATATTCATTCAAAGGTCATCTGCATCCCAGAAGTCACCCTGTACTTTACTCACTCTATAGAATGACTGGCTTTTTTTGTTTGTTTTTGTTTTTAAAACTATACTCAGGGGCAACTAAGTTCTTGTAGCTCATTCTGGTATTACAAAGTTTTTAAACAAATTAATGTGAAGTTAAGATATTACTAACTAGAATATCCCCATTTCTATTCTAAGTCTAGCCCAATGGCCGGACAGATAAATTTTTTCCCCCCTATGGGAATATTCTTGAAAATGTCACACTATCTTTTCCACTGGTTATACCTTTAATCAACAGTGTTTTTTTTTCCTTTTTAAGTTAAACCTGTTTACTCTCCAAACAAATGCTGAGAAAATGAAAGCTTCATTTCTTGTACTAACATCTTTTGACTATATTCCAGATTGGCTTTGTTGCTTCTAGAGCCCAGCAGCCTGAATTAAGTATGCTGCTGCTTTTGTCCCTTCTGCACTGCAGGGAGAGGCAGTATAAGACATTTCATCCTCGCTTATCAAATACAGATTGAGCGAGAACGATCTTCAATTAGAGGGATTTAGAGAATCTGTATGGAAATATGACCAACTTTATATAGCAAGTAAATTGATACCTAGAAACTACGTCCTAGGTGTTCCTTCCTCCCAACTTTAAAATAAAGCTCCATATTCTGTGAACTTAATATTTACCTTACCTCTGTAAACATCATCTCTGCTTTGTTATAAGTTTTTATATTTAAATGTAAACCTGACGGTTTTCTTAGTAATCGATAATGTGGCACCATCTCCCAAAATCAGCTGTGCAGGAAAACTAGGCAGGAATAGAAATACATGTACAGACACCTTTCTATCTTGCCTTTTTTTTTTTAATAACTATTCACTCTTGGAAGATTACCCAGAACATTGAGTAGTTCAGAAACTCTCAGAGGAATCAGTCTTTGCAGATGGGATGCACCACTACATATTTCAAACCTAATCTGTTGTCTGTAGCTCATTTTCATACTATATTAGAATTTGGCAAAAAGATGTTTTGTTGCCTATTTGGTGGGGCCCACAAAATAAATGAAATTTGTATTTGGGAAAGAGCCAGAGTTTTAGTTAAACTAAGGTGGAAAATCAGGGACTCTGTTGAAGAAAGAACAGGAATATTCTAAATGTACAGGGGGTGAGGGAATCATAATGAAGTCTTTACTGGAATCCACTTTTGCTCAGAAGAAAATATCTGCCAGTGAAGTCTGAAAACCTGGCATCGTTAGAAATGTCAGCATCACAGGTAAATTTTCCAAAAACCCTACCCATATTCATCACACAATAAGGCTAGCTGTTTTTATAACATTTTTGTCCACTTAGGGGACAAAGATTCAAGGTATGAAAACACTCAAGGGAAAGAAGCATAAATGAGCAGTTTTAAAGGTGGAAATGGCTCAAGGTCATGAAAAATCAATGACATTAAGTTAGAAAACAAAAAAATACATTAAAACTGAATAATAGCCTTAGTAATAAGTATTTTAGTTTTGTAATTATGGAATAATAGCTTGAGCTTATCATTGGGTGCTCTGGCCCTTGAGAAGACCTTTGTATAACCTTAGTCATAAGGAGGCATTTCATCAAAAAGAGGGCTTTTGTAGGTTCAAACTGTTGTTTTTTTTTTTCAAAGAAAGCAGTTCTCATCTTTATTTTACTTTCTTTAGTTTTTTTTGTTTTGATTTTTTTTTTTCTTCAGACTCTTGGGTCAAGGGCTGCCTATCAGTATTTTGTGAGGAGGCTGCTCTACTACCTATGAAATCCCCATCCAAAAGAAGGTCATGTATGAATGGCTTAGCACCAGGATCCCCACAAACCATGAGTTGTGTGTAGGGAAAAGAGGCAGCCCCCTTTCCAGCCATGCCCTATTTCCTGGGTGGAGGGGCTCTTTGTACTAGACCCTTGCTCTCTCATACGGTGGAGCATTCCATGCCATGTAGGGTGCCCAGGGCAAAACATTGGCAGGACAGTAGGGGACTGGCTAGCAGAGGCCTCTATCATTCCACCTGGGTAGGATTCTGATTTAGAGGAGTTTAGCCATAGTCTCACAGATGGTAGCATCTAGAACAATGGGTCCATCCCTCAAGTAAGAAAAGCACTAAGGTATTAAATAAGATCTCCGTACCCTTTAGCACCTAACTTCTGGTAAGTCACATACCTCCTAAGAAACACTTACTTGATTGTCCCTATATCAAAGCTCAGGGATAACTGAGTGATGATTCCACACACATATTTGAAATAAGTACTAAACATGAAGATCTGACTTTTATTATCTCTTCTGGGAATCTCTCATTCATAGTCCATTTGACATAATAAGTAAATCAGTCTAGGTATTAAAACTGATAACCTAAACCTTATAGAATATAATGTTATCAAATAAAATTAGACCTAAACAATCCTTTATTTCTGTTAATAAGAAATATCAGCAATACTAAATGACTCAGTTTATGCAGATAGTCTGGGCTAGAAACAAAGACTAATCTAGCATATTTTCTTCAAAGCTACATTGCATATCTCCATACAATGATAAATAAATTTTTTATGGATATTTTAAAAGGATATTTAGAAGAGAGATGGACTGATACTGGTTTAAAGTGAACATTGGCTCATTTAGGGTAGTTTCTAATGTTAACTTCTACTTACATTCCTTGAAAAATTTTAGTGAACTAGAAGTTCTTTGAGGGATTTCATCAACAATTAAAGCTAATACTTTGGTTCAGACTATCCTTTTAAACCATTGAAATGAAAAGCAAAATGGAAATCTTTTGGTACATGAATTTCTCCTATTTTAAATTGTGATCTGCCTAACTAGACTGACTTCCTTGATAGAAGAAAGAGAAAATATAATTCTTTGAAGGTATAATATATCTTACCAGTACTTAGTGGTGTTCAAACAGTCAAGGCTTCATAAATGTTGTGAAGCCGGCACTTAAGACGAACCCTTTGTGACTGTTGGGGTAAAGGTCCAGTTTAATAGCAAGGTGACATTTTCAGTGCTGGTAGCCTCAGCTTCTTCCCCTGCCTCTTGTCAAAGTCTTCCTTCTGTAACTTAGATAAAAACTGAATGAACCACGAGAGTCAAAACTAACCCTGGGGATTTTGCATTCTAATAAAGATCAAAGCATCTAGCTAAACTTATAAATTCTTGTTTGTGGAAATTTGGGCATCAGCAGGAATTAAGGTCGGGGGGACCCAAACTTTCCAGTACCCAGTACTATGAAGAACATGGTTCTAAATGATAAATATTTTAGAGTTAATAGGTTTTTTTTAAATAAAAATTACCTATTGCTTTCACTATATAATGAGCTCCAAGAATATTTCAGCTTCCTGTAAAATGCCAGCAGTATTTTTGGGTTAGGTGCAAGGAATGTATTTCAAAAATAGAAAAGTAATTTAAGCTAGCATTTTGTTCAGAATTACTAGTCTCAGTTGTGTTACTCCCTAAGGCAATAATTCAGAGGCTTTTGAACTTGATAAGGCCAAATACAGCCAATTCCATTAGGTACCCTAACATGGCCTGAAGGGACATAGCTTATATAAGATGTAATTTTCAGGTTATAAATTAATTTTAACCATGTCTATATGATTTCCCTGTCTAGAATACCCAGAATACTTCAAAATTAATGCTCTGGGATTTTTTTAACCCTTGGAAAGTAGGGAGGGGGTTAGATAGGTATATGGGTGTATGCCTGCGCATATATATAATAGAGATAATTATTTTGAAGTGACCTGAGAGAAATTTAAAATTAAAGATTGAAGAGTGAGTATGTTCTCCTTTCAGCTGGTGTTCTCTAAGATATGAGACTCCCTTTCTTAGTGTAGCAGCTTAACGTAGTAACACAGTGTATAAATCATATAAACTGCACCTCTCCTCTCCATACTGTGAAGGTGATGAAATTTCTCTAAAGTTGGTGAAATTGAAAATCACCAGGGCTCTATGCTCTGAGAAGCAAAATTTATCAAAGATATGTATTCGGAACAGAGTCTCTTGGGTATGCATTTATGTTCTCTCTGCCCATCATCCTTGGCCCTTAGCTGAGTTTACTATAGAGATGCAAGTCTTATTCGCGGATGGATTTTTCCATTGGTGCATTGAAAAATGACTTTACTGCTTTGATACTGGGCATTCATGAACTTGAGTTAAGGGGGCATTTCACAGAGAAGGACCTTAAGAATTAGGGCTTTTAAATATGTAAGAAATTGAATGCAATTTTTTAGCTTCCATAAGATCTTTTTAGGATGGATCCCTTCTCAATATAGGCATCTTTGAGGGAAGATTTGGTACCAAGAAAGCTTAAAGTTAAATTCCAGTCCTGTGATTTATTGGTTAAATGGTCACATTAGTTATTTTTTTTTAAAAAATTCTCCTGACTTTTAAGAGATACAAATTACTTAGCAGTGATGCTACAAGAATTAATAAGACCTAACAAGTGCTCAGGTGATATGTTTTCCCTTAGCTTCTGTGCCATAGGGATCAAAAGGTGAATTGAGTGGTGTGTAAATGTTATGTCAGTAAAACTGCTGTGAACAAAACGTCATGGCTTTTAATAGAAGTATATAACAGAATCTAGACTTCCATATACATGATAGTTTCAAAGCACTTAATATATTGTTATATCTAGAGTTTACCTGAGATCCTTACTATGTATACACACACATTCAAATACGTTGTGAAGCCTGCACTTAAGATGAACCCTTTATGACTGTTGCGGTAATGGTCCAGATTAATAGCGTGGTGACTTCTTCAGTGTGTGTGTATATATGTATATACATATATACACAATATACAATGCATACAATCCATATACTGTACACACAACACACACATGCACATACATATTACATTGGTAATAGCAATACAAAGTAATAGACAAAATGTTCTCAGGGAAGATGAAAAAATGGGTTGGAGGATTCAATGTAGTATTATCCACAAAAGACCTGTCATGGGATCAGTATTATGCAAGACCTACAGATGGAATGGTGAATAAGACATGGTGCTATCATAGAGCTCACAGTTGGGCAACAGATTTTTAGCAAATACGACTTAATGACTAAAAGTAATTATCACTACACTATCGACCATAAAGGTACTGACTTGACTTTCTCAGGATTATTGGGAGGAACAACATCAAAAGCAGAAATTTCCATGCAAAATTATTTTAATTTCCTTGATTCTGCTATTGCATGTATCTAAAAATGCTGTGGGGACATGCATGAAGGAGCACGGGGGGGAAAGTAAACAAGTGAAGAGTTCTGGAGTGAGCCAAATTTGGTTTCAAATCCTAATTCTTTGACTTAATCTCCTTATGAACATAGGTAAATATCCTAAAATCACTGGAATTCAACTTCCTTGATTACAGAATTAGGATAATACATCAAAAGAGTATTTGAGGCTTAAGGAAACAATAGCCAAATTTTATCAAAGCTTTAATGGTTCTAAGGGAATCACTGAAATGGATAGCTCTGTGAGATAGAACTCAAGGCAGTGCCTGAAACATACCACTTAATAGTGACCGAACTTAATGCCATGTTTTCATTTTTGATCACTTAGAGCAAATCTGCATTGTCCATCTCACCCCGCATGAAGTCACTGATGCTAGTTGTATTATCAAATGGATCTGATTTGTATTTTGTGAGATGATAGTTCCTTAAGAAGCTGAAATTGTATTTTGCTTCTTTGTTCTTTTTTTTGGTTGTTTGTTTTTTTTTTTTTTTTTTTTTTTGGCTCTTTGACTTCATCACTGTACTGCATTATTTTCTGTGTTGAGTCCTGTCTTTCAAACTTGAGAAGGATGATGTAACTGCAAAAAACTCTAAAGGTTTCCTTGTTCAATCAATAAAGGCTCTCACTGATAACATTAGGGATTTTGTTAGAATGAGGTGAACTGTATAAAATTCTAAAGAAATGGCTGATTCCAGGTCTTATTTCTGGAGACTTCTATTGACTAGCAATGACGTGACACATTTTCATATGGAAGGTTAAACATTGCTGTGGTCTGGTATGGTAGAAATAGAAATATGGATGCAGTGTAGTTGGTAAGAAAACCTATGCAAAAGTAACTTTTGAAGTCCTTCAAGGGAGACATTGTGTCTCAAATACCTTGGTATTTAAATACTGTTCAAACACGTAGTTAAGTATTTAGGGCTGAATGTGCAAGCTTATTTAACTGTGGTTTATGATATTCCCTTAAGAAATGCACTGTAAGGGAATTGGAACTCAAATGGAACTCACATGGTGGCATCTTCCCCAGCTGAGATCATCCCCAAGCATGTTCTTAGCTTGGTCGGAAGTGGGGAGCAGCAGGCTTTGTTTGCTGAGAGATGCACTGGGGAAGAGAGGGCCATGTGATATCACTCTTGACATCTATAATCTGTTGAATATATCTATAAAAATGAAGTCATCTTTTGACCTACTAGACAACCATATCCTTCTACAGATGTGTGCTCAGTCTAGTGTATTTTCTCCATTTCCAGAAAAGATAGGCTTAATGTATTAATCAGCTTGTAGAATAACTCATAAAGTAAACCAAGTATAATGAAGTGGTGCTACTTTTTATGTCTGCCTTACCAAAGGGAGATCTTTCTTAAAAAGTTGAGGAAGTTAAAAACATTCTCTAGAAACATACCCATTATTTTTTCCTCCTAGCAAGAAATGTCCTTGCTTAAGTCCTTGGGATGACTTCTAAACTCAAAGGAGAACTAGATTTTACACTCAGGAACTTGTGCTTTCATTCCAGGTTTGGATAAAAAGAAATGTAACCATCTTTCACTAATACTTTAGTCTGTACTTTTATAAATCTTAGAGTCTGTATCATATAAATAATACTACATTGTAAAATACACTCCATTTCTGATAGTTTTGTCACTGACTTTAAAGAGAAAACAGATGTTTCAGAAACTGAAAGAACCAGAGAATATTTGGGCCGAGTAGTTAGAAAAAAGTTTGAGGTTCGTGGCCTTCATGTTACAAGTTTGTCCTCACTGTCAATGGTCTTAAATTTTTGTGGTGAGGAGGTCCTTCAAGTCATCAGAGAAACTTCACTTTTCCTTCCCTTTTGTATCTTTGTTCCCCACTGTGTGTGCTTGTTCTCTTTGTTTTTGCTAATTGTCTGTTTAACTTTGGTTTCCAAAAATTTGACTAGGTTTTGCCTAGTGTTAGGATTTCTTGGTGTGGCAGGTAAACCGCAACTTTGGATCAGATGTCAAGATTAATGAGACACAAGCATATGCGTGTGTGTGTGTGCGTGTGTGTGTGCGCGCGCGCGCGCACACACACACACACACACAAACATCCAAACCCACCACAAGACAGCATGGAAAGATTAATTTTACAATTGAGATCTGTGGGGAGAGAAAGGAAAGCCTCCCAAAGAGGTCTATAATGCCTTGAACGAGAAGAAAGACTGGCTTGATGTTTAATCGTGGTCAGAGGTTGGGGCCAATATGAAGGTTTGCACATGTGGACAACAGCTGCATGGTTTAGATCTCCCATCAAAGCCAGAGTGGGGGTGGACCAGGCTTTCCTATCAGCTTTTGTGGATCATAAGGAAATGTAAGAGGTGGTGAGGCCTAAAAGCTGTTAGTAATCAGACATCAAAATTTGGAGTTAGACTCATCATCTGTTTTTTTTTTGTGTATGTATGGAAGTTTTTCTTGCCTTCCATTAAGTGTCTTGCAATTTTTTAATTTTTTCACGAATTTGGAAAACTTGTAAATATTAAGACTTTTTTTTTTCTGAGAATGTAAATGCACATAGGTTAAACTATTGACAGTGGTCCACAGATCACTGATAGTTTTCTAAGTCTTTGTTTCCTCAATTATTCAGGTTGGATAATTTTTACTTAGTTTCATGTTCAATTTCATGTTTATTGTTTAGCCAATCCAGTGAAGTTTTTAGTTTAGGTGTCATGCATTCACAGTTCTGGAATTTCTGTATTTTTAATAGTCTTGTCATTCTGAGGAGATTCTCCATCAGTTTACTCCTATGGCTACCTTTTCCTTTAATTTCTAAAGTAGACTTATAATAGGTGTTTAAAGATACTAGTTTGCTAATTCTAACATCTTGGTCATGCTAGTACAGGTTTTCTTATATTTTCTCCACATTTGATTGTCTTTCCTTTTTTTTCTTAAGCTTTCTTTGCATGTCTAAAAGTGTTTATTATATGGTGGACATTCTGGATGGTATAGAGAACCAGTATTATATTGCCTTATTTGAAAAATGCTGTTTTTTTTGTTTTTTGCCCCTTGGCAGAATTTAATTTACTAGTAGACCCTTTTGTTTCTGTGCTGCTTGGTTTTACTCTTTAAGACAGGTCTATTTTAATTTAGTTCTATGTTATGGTCCTTACTCAAGGCCATATCCTTTTATCCTAAGGCATGGTCTTCATGGGAGTCTCCTCTGAATCCTGAAGTACTCAGGGTTCTCTTTTCTGGACTTGAACTATGATTTTCCTCAGCGCTGCCTCATCTCTTCTGGTTCATTTCTGATGTGAGCCCTGCAGCAGCTACTCTGTTAGGTCTAAACTGATATACAAGGAAACCCTATACCGAGTTGTGGTGAATCTTCCTAAGATCCACCAATCTGGTACTCTACATCACCAAGAGCTCTAGGACTTGCATAGCTCAGAACTCTGATCTCTCAACCTCTCCAGTTCAGTGCATACCACATTGTTTCAGCTCATACCACATTGTTTGAGCTCTACACAATAGTTCAGCAGTTGCCTCTGGGCATGAAGATGGAGAGAATGTGGGACCAACGTCATATGCTCTTTCCTCGAAAGGATTGTCAGCATGTTGTTTATTGTTGATGACCATTGTCTTATGTATTTTTTTTTTCCAGTTGTAAATTTGGTTTTGGAAGAAGGATGTGTAGTTATTCTATCATGACCAGGAGAGAAAACGTCCACCTCTTGGTTTTTGAAATGTTTGAAATATTGGGGAAAATCAGAGATTCAGAAGTGAAATAGCGTCAAGACGCATTGATATTTAGGAACCTGTGTTTTACATTTTCCCTCAAATTTGTATAATGTATTTAAGTATCATTTTTACAAATAGCAATATTGGATTCATTCTTGCATAATTCATCTTAAAATATGCTCAGTGCACTGGAAATTGCACATGCTCATTTTTACTGTTACCAATGCTTATAGAAAATATGGATGATCTCATGTCAGGGAAATATAGTTACATCACCTTCTTAAGATACTGTTTCTTTGCAACCCATTATAATAGCATTTTTGATAGAAATTGTATTTTCCCATACTATCATTGAGAGTTTCATTGTTAAAGCATTTGTTCCCATTTTTCAAGTTTAGAATAAACTTGAAAACTATTGGGTGATTTTAAAACTTTAACAAATAATTACAATGTACTTCCTACTTAGCTATATTTCATGGTATTTACAAAATAATTCAGTTATTGAACTATTTTCTTGATCCTCAGCAGAAAGTCACTTCTGAATTTTAATTCCAGTGTAGTTAAAATACAGTATTAGTTTCAGGTGTACAATACAGTGATTTCACACGTCTGAGTATTGCTCAGTGTTCATCAAGATAAGTGTACTCGGGTGTCTGGGAGGCTCAGATGGTTAAGCATCTAACTTTGGCTCAGGTCATGATCCCAGAGGCCTGCGATAGAGTCCCACATCAGGCTCCCTGCTTAGCAGGGACTCTGTTTCTCCCTCGGCCCTTCACGCTGTCTGTGTTTACGATTGCACTCTCTCAAATAGCTCCTTTAGGTAGAAGGTTGTTTGAAATTTTTCTTGCTTTCTTCAGTATTGTTACAAATTACCCTCTTAGAACTGCTTTTGCGGCACCACAGAGCTTTTGGACCATTTTTTATTTTCATTTTTTTCCATGCAATTTTTAATTTAATTTCCTGGTTGATCCATTCTTTAGTAACATGTTATTTAATCTCCATGCATTTGTGATCCTTCTAGATTTTTTTTTTCTTATGGCTGGCCTCAAGTTTCATAGTGTTGTGGTAAGAAAAGATGCATTATAGGACTTTTATTTGCTCGAATTTATTGAGGCTAGTTTTGTGGACTAATACGTCATCTATTTTAAAAATGTTCTGTATGCACTTGGAAAGAACATGCTGAATATATGTTAAATCCACTTGTTCCACTGTGTCATTCAAAGCTAATGTTTCCTCGATTTTCTACTTAGATGATTTGTCCATTGATATGAGTGTTAAAGATCCCTTCTGGGGCACCTGGGTGGCTCAGTGAGTTAAAGCCTCTGCCTTCAGCTCAGGTCATGATCTCAGGGTCCTGGGATGAAGCCCTGCATGAGGCTCCCTGCTCGGAGGGAAGCCTGCTTCCCCATCTCTCTCTCTGCCTGCCTTTCTGCCCACTTGTGATCTCTGTCAAATAAATCTTTTAAAAAAAATTCTTCTGTTAATGTATTTTTGATTTGTTCCTTTAGGTTTGTTACTGTTTCGTGTATTTGAGTGCTCCTATGTTATGTGCATAAATATTCACAATTGTATCTTGTGTTGTCTCCTTTATGATATAGTATCCTTTTCTCTTGGTCTTTGTTTTAAAGTCTATTTTCTAAAATCAGTGATAATAGTCCAGCTTTCTTTTGACATCATTTGCATGATATTTCTCCGTCTTACTTTCAATCTGCAGGTCTCTTTAGGTCCAAAATAGTTCTTTTGTGGACAGCATATAGATTTTTTTAAAATCCATTCTGTCACTCTATCTTTTGATCAGAACATTTAATACTTATATCCAAAGTAATGATTGATATGTATTTCTTGTCATTTTGTTTGCTGAGATTTGTTCTGATCTTTTCCTGTCTTTCCTTTCATGTTTTGCTGATTTTCTTTGATATTTGGATTTTTTTCTTTGCATATTAGTGGTTTTTGATATATAGTTATGTTTGTATATAATCTCTATATAGCATATGAAGTTGGTGGTTAAATTTGAACCAATTCTTTTCACCATATGTTCTAGGTATGTCATTTATCTTTTGTTGAGTTCCTTGATTTTTTTTTTAAAGAAATAATCATTTTCACCGTTCTTCTACCACTGTATGCTAACTTTTCTTTCTACTCAGAGTCCTTTATAATATTTTTTGCAGAGCTCATTTAGTGCTCATGAACTCCTTTAGCTTTTGCTTGTCTAGAAAATCTTCTCTCCTTCTATTCTGAATAATAGCCTGGTTGGATAGAATATTCTTGGCTATGGGTTCTTCCCATTCAGTATTTTGAATATATCCTACTATTCTCTTCTGGCTTGCAAAGTTTCTGTTGAAAAATCTCCTGCTAGCCTTAGGAATTTTCCCTTGCAAGTTAATTACCCCTCTTATTCTTGCTACTTTAAATATTTTTCCACTGGATTTTGAAAATTTAATTACAACATGTCTTGGTGTATATCCACTTTTGTTAACTTTTTGCTTGCCTGTTGTCTGTGCCTCCTGGATCTAGCAATCTGTTTCCTTCCCCAGATTAGGGAAGTTTTCAGCCATTACTTAAAATAAATTTTCTGCCTCCTTTTCTCTCCCTTCTGGTACTCCTATAATAGAAATGTTACGTAAGTATGTTTAGAGTCATTGAAGTGTATTCTTGTTTTGCATAATTCTCTTTTGTTCAGCTTGATTTCTTGTCCTTGTCACTACTGTCTTCTAGGTTACTAGTTGATTCTTCCTGCTGTTAATTCCATCAAGTGTGATTCTCATTCATTAAATACTTTTCCTCTACTGTTGTTCTTTCTCTGTTAAGGGTCCCATTCAGGTCTTGCACTCTTCTCTCAACTCCAGCGATTATGTCTGTGATCGTTGCTTTAAATCCCCCATCAGGCATGTTACTTATATTTGTTTTATTTAGCTCTGTAGCCTTGGCCTTGTCCAGTTCTTTCATTGGGATACATTTCTGTATTCTCATTTCATCTGCTTCCCTGTGTCCGTTTCTCTGTCTTAAAGTCAGCTGTGTCTTCTGTGCTTAAAAGCAGTGACTTTATGAAGAAGTCCTGGAATGCCCTGTTGCACTGTTTGCTGTTCACCAGAACCTGGCCCTTCGGGAGAGTGTCAGGCATGTGTTGCTTACGCCTTATCTTAGTCACTTTTCTTTCAGTGTAGTCCTCTGCATTGACTCTACCTGTTGTGGGCTGTGCTTGCTCTCTGTGATAGTGGGACACAGGCAGTCCAGTTCTGAGGGGGGGATGTCCACCAGGAAACTGGGAATTAGGGTGGCAGTGTTAGCCAAACTTGATTTGGGCCACAAGTCCTATGCCAGATCCCCTGAAGAGCTGTGGTGGCTGGGGTCTGCACGCCAGTGTGACTGGGGGATTGGAGGCTGGGTGCAGCACACTAGGATGACTGGGTACAGCTGGGGCAGGTACATGACAGTGGCTAGGGTTGTATGACATGGTGCTCTGCACGGCAGCATCTGGGGGCACATGACTGGGTGCACTGCAGCGGCTGAATCTGGCTCATGGTGGCAGCTGTGCACCTGGCAGCTAGGTAGGGCACATATGTGGCTTTAACAAATCTGCCCTGAGCCCAGGGCCAAGGCTAGCAAACTTGGAGTGGGTGAGTTCTCAGCAGAACTTGTGGGTATGGCACACTGCTAGTAGTTTAAGGAGCAGTGTTCAGTGTTCATGCTGGAGGACAGGGGAGGAGAATGGTCCCTGACAACTTTTTTTTTTTTTTTTTTGAGAAGTCCCCCAATATGCTCTAAAATCAGTATGAACATAGCTGTCTCCCATATACCCCAAACTTGTCTAAACTGCCATATTTTTATGTTGGGGCTTCATGAATACTGCTGTCTCTTTAAGGGCAGTGACCCAGCTATCAGTTGCCCTTTCAGTTTCCCTGGTGCTGAATCAGTTGACTTTTGAAGCTCCAAGTTCCAAGCCCCACTTGTTTTACAAACTCAGGGAACTCAGCCCCTCTTGTTTTTAAAGACAGACATTAGGGGATTAGTCTTTGCCTTGTGAGCTCCCCAGTGCAAGGACCCATTTTTCTGCCCTCTCCACGTGTGTAGCTCTCTGCCTTTCTGACCTTCCTAACCTTTCAGATGGAGCTTCTTCTCTACAGTTAGCTGAGGAATTGGTTCTGCTAGTCTTCAGATCACGCTGATTTATTGACTTGGATGTGGATAAGTAGTTGAAAATACAGGATGGGGAGACTTCGGAGCCCTCCTTTTCCACTATCTTTCCAAACCTCAGACAAGATGTCTGAGAACCTTTGTTTTACATGCAGTGATCCTAGAAAACCAATGTTGTACAAATATCTGCCTTCAATTTTGTATACTGAGTCTATTAAAAACTTCTTTAAAAAACAATCTTCTGTGGATGCCTGGGTGGCTCAGATGGGTAAGCATTGGCTTGGCTCAGGTCATGATCTCAGGGTCCTGGGATGGAGCTCTGCTTGGGGCTCCCTGCTTGGCAGCAAGTCTGCTCCCTCACCTTCCACTGTTCCCCCTGCTTGTGCTCTTCAGCTCTCTGTCAAATAGTCTTTAAAAAAATGTTCTAAAATATGATTTATTTTCCAGCAGTAAAATCTTGTGGGTAAGGAATAAATCATAGAATTTTATGATAGCCAGCTGGAAAACTTCCTCTGCAAATGGAATAAGTACAGTTAATAAAAGGAAACATACTTTTAGAGTCTCGGAAATTTTGTGAGCATTTAACGTATTATCACATATTATCACAATTGAACTTTGAACAATTTTACTAGTTACATAGTATCATTTCACTTTTCCCATTTAAGGAATATGAGAGTCTGAGTTAAATAACTTCTGTGAATTCATAAAAAGTGTTGGAACTCTGTTTGCAATATTTATTAATTGTACTTGACCAAAGGCAATTCAAAGGGGGAAGAAACTGAAAAAGCAAGTAAAAAACAATAGAAAAAATCTATTTCATCATTTTGCTCTGTATGTGGAATGGTCACAGTGATGGGTCAGTGGGGTTTCGCGGGCCTCTAGCAAACTTGTCAACATTTTAGGCATTTTTTTTTTGTTTTTTTTTTTTTTTTTACTGTTTTTTGGTCTTCATAATTATTTTCCATCAATACTCCTTCCAACAATGAGCAGTAGAAAAATCAAAACCCCTACCCACATAAGTAAAGCAATAACCATATTGTGATATTTTAGTAACTATGGAAATCTCCTACATTAAACTTAAACTTTCTGCAGTATTTGTAGTGAGGACTCTACTATTTTTCTAACTCTCACCCCTTCATTTCCAGAAAACATTTTTTTCTTGCTATTTCAACATACTTAGTCTTTAACTTGGGTCCTACTATGAATCCTGACCTAAAAGTTTTGTTTTTAGGCTTTTCATCTTTTTACCTGGTTCCTATGACGATAATCTCCCAACTCATGGCTTCAATTAGTTACATGAAGATTGTTTGTAAACTATAACTCTAGATTGAATCCATATCCTTAGT
Source organism: Nasua narica (assembly GCA_028533885.1). Taxonomy (NCBI): domain Eukaryota; kingdom Metazoa; phylum Chordata; class Mammalia; order Carnivora; family Procyonidae; genus Nasua; species Nasua narica. The sequence continues at coordinate 106,057,836 of CM052802.1, read as the reverse complement.
TTCAGAGCTTCCAGTGCAAAATGAATACATACACATGGCTTGTTTCAGGTAACTGAAGTATATTATCTCTCAGCATGACCACTTTGCTGTCTTTAATGTTACTCGTCTTATATTCTGTAAGTTGGAAACTCGGGATCATGTTTCTTTTCCTCATTATTCTATAGAACAAGTGGGACTCAAATTCTGGCCTCAAAAATGTCTTTAGAACCCTCCTGTCTGTACTTCTGTTACTTGTTCATTCCCTATGAAGTAGCATTTGCCAACTAACAGCTCTGTGTCCGACACGGAGAAAAAGAATAAGCCAAACAATAAGAGTAACAACAAAATTAAACATCAGGTATCCTCATGATCCTGATAACTTTATATGAGGAGATGGAGTTTTAGTGGTACATAACTTAAAATAGAGTAACCGGGTGATGGGCATTAAGGAGAGCATGTGATGTGATTAGCACTGGGTGTTATACTAAACTAATGAATTGTTGAATACTACATGACAAATTAATGACTTACTGTATGTTAGCTAGCTGAATTTAATAGAATAAATAAAATGAACTATTAAGTGCTAAAGCCTGTGCCTCTCTCAGGTAGACTAGATTATGCAATGGTAATAAACAATACTATCTCAGGTTGAAAACATTGAAGATGACCACCCCACCTTAGGAATTAGGAGAACTGCCAAATCATGCAATGTATCTTAGTCTTCCACCCAGAAAGAACACCTATAACTAGTGTTCAGATTTTTTGGTCGAAGAAAAACACCTGTTTCTTAACTTTATGGGGACAAAAGGAAATTTCAGTGAACAACACTTATGATGACCCAGCCAGTGTTTGAGTGTATGTTAGACTGATTCCACAGTGCATAGTTGTTAGATATTATCATGTTAACTCCCTGTATAAAAACCTTCCACATACCTTATAGCCTCAGTTCTTTCTATACAGTCCTGCAGAAGTACTTCCTTAAAGAACTTAATGTCTGCATTCATTTTCTTAAGCTCTACCTAAATGCTTAGGTTTAAAAAATGATTTCTATTCTACCTAGTTGTTGCAACTGGGGATGCCTGGGTGGCTCAGTTGGTTAAGCAGCTGCCTTCGGCTTGGGTCATAATCCCAGCGTCCTGGAATCGAGTCCCACATTGGGCTCCTTGCTCGGCAGGGAGCCTGCTCCTCTCTCTGCCTCTGCCTGCCTCTCTGCCTGTGTTCTCTCTTAAAATAAATCTTTAAAAAAAATGATTTCCATTCTACCTAGTTGTTGCAATTGACTATTTAGAATCTGACCCCAGCAGGTCCTTTTATTCTGATGATCTATTTATAACATACTTGAACAAAAAAAAAAAAACCTTTTTACTTTGAGATCTATTATAGGTTCATTGAGATCATGGACACTGGAACTGGATTGCTGAGTTCAAAATCTTGTTATGCCACTTGGTAATTTTATGACTTTGAGGAAGTTACCTAAATTTTGGTGCTTCAAATTTCTAATTTTTAAAACTGGAATAATAATACTATCTTAGAGATTGTGAAGATTAGATGAATCAATACATATAAACATAGAATAGTACCTGGTACAGAGTAGCCACTAAATATTAAACTATTTTATAGTTTGAGATTTTATGTCTCCATATTATCATACATAGTATAAATTACTCTTCCCTAGCAACCTGGAAGACTGTAACCTTTTAAAAGTTGTTCAAATATTGTTTCTTGTTTTAAAGAACTTTGTTTTCTATGGAGAACTTTGGTTTTCAATACTTAGCAATTCACCTATCAGTCAACAAATAGTTAGGTTGTATTGTCAGAACTGTGCATGATATGGGAACTTAAAAGGAGAAATATGATAACTGCTGTTTGTTTTCACTTTTTTGGGGGGATGATACAAACAAAATAATTCCTAAACTTTGCATTACCAGTTGTAAGTAAGAGTTCAGAGAAAGACAAAGCAGTATGATCTAAAAAGGATAGTATGGAGAAAGACACATTCTTCCCAATGAGTTTAGGACCATGAAGGGATGTTCCTTGGTTGTGTCATGATGTCTCATCACACTAGCTTTTTTTAAGACTTTATTTATTTTGACAGATCTTAAGTAGAGAGACGGGTGGGGGGCGGCAGTTGGGGGAAGCAGGCTCCCTGCTGAGCAGAGAGCCCCACGTTGCTCTTGATCCCAGCACCCTGGAATCATGATCTGAGCTGAAGGCAGAGGCTTTACCCCACTGAGCCTCCCAGGCACCCCTCATCACACTATCTTATATAATAGTTCCTGCCACCTATACTGTGTCCAATAACTATTTCTTGGCTGAATGAATGAATTCCCAGATCAGAGAAAGTAGACCATAAATTGGCAATAAGGATTAGGATTTGGATGGGACATTTACCTACCGTGGCATGTAATTCAGGAAATTTTATTCCCTTACTCATCAGGATGAAGAATATGCATTTAATACTCTTTAATATTAAAACAAAAAGGAATATTATGGAAATGAAGGAAATGTACCATGTACACAAATGTTAACATTTATTAAAATAATATTTCAAAAGCGTTTCAAAATTCTCAAATCTTGAGTTCACAAAATTAGGAAGATAGGATATTTTCTTACTATTTTTTAGATGCACTTTTTTTTTTTTTTAAGCAAGTCGTTTGAACACATGCTTGAGACCATTAGCTCAAAGACATACATTCTGTAGTGATGTAGATTTGTAAGGCAAAATCTGGGTATACTTCGTGCAGGAGGAGAGTATGGTGACAACTCTTATTTTGACCTGGAAACATTTCCTACTTCTGGGCAGGTTTTCCCCCATTCCCACTAACTTGTATCCATTCACCCTCTTGTCCAAATTGCTTTTCCTAAATAGCTGAGAAATTACTCTATCTCCTTTATACTTTCTTTCTATTCCTAATCTGGGTTATTGTATTCTTCCAAGTTGTTCTTGATCATTGAAGGGCTGTATCAATTTTATTCTGATATCTTTCATTAAGAGCTCCTACCAGAAATGAATTCTAGGCTCCATTCACCATAGAGTATGGTGCATACACTTACTAAGTTTTCACAAAAAGAGCTGCTCCTTTTTTATTTTACTTTTTTAATTTTTATTTTTATATAGAGGCTTCGCTTACCTTTTTTTTCAAGGCAGGCTGGCTTTGCATCCTCTCCTACTATGCATCTCTGAGCATCTGGTAGAATAAAGATAATAGGCTAGAGTTCAAGTCTTACCTCTACTATCCACTAGCTGTAAGACTTTTGGAAGTTCTCTTAATCTATCTTGACCTAATTTTTCTTAATGTCAGGTAAGAATGTTTACTTCACATGCTGTTTTGAGGATTATACAATAGAGACTTTTTTGAAAGGGCACTAATTCAGAAATTGTAATCCTTTGAAAAATCAAGATTCAGCAAAGTATTACATATTTTGATACATTCACAGTAGCTACAACAGGGCATTTCTCTTTTCTAGCCTTTATGTAAAACCTCAATTAAATGAGGTAGAAAATAATCATGGGCAATAATTAGAATCATAGAATCAATTATTATTAAGGTTTTCTCTGAAAACTTACCCAGTGGTCTTCAAAAAATATTTTTGTATTTCATAAGTGGGGTATGAACTCTTTCTTAATAGAAAAAAGTTATTTTAGTCTGAGGCCAGTGATTGTATCATTTGTGGATTAAGATCAGTGTCTCCAGATAGCTTGACTCTGAACTTCTTTGCCTTCTTTACTGGCTGTCCTCTTTTGTTCACCTCTTCCCAGGCTTTTGTTGGTTTAGGGGAGTCTGTACAGATTGATTTCCCTCAAGACTTATATGGCTTTACATGGAGACTGTTCCTCAAAGATTAGTTCTCTGAGTCTGTCATGGCCCTCTAAACACAAATTTCACAGACTCACAAGTAGGACCCCATGAGAACACTGCAGAAGATCATTTTCATATTTTATGGGCAGGGATAACCAAAACTTTTTGAGAGACAGATTAACTCAAACTGTACAAACCGGTTAGTGGGAAACTAAAGTCAGAGGTAACTTCTTAAAAAACAAAACAAAAACAACAACAAAAAAAAACACAACTCAAAGCCCAGTGTTCTAAGATGTAACACCTACCTTCTTTCCCAGCTGCTTTTCCTAACTATTAATATACATCCATAATGTGAGTGGAGCCAACCATGTGCAGGATTAATATCAGACACGTGAACATCTGTTAAATTTCTGACTATTTTGTTGAACATACCAAAGTTGTATTATAAGCTTGTTTTACATTAGACAAATTCAATGATTTTCTTCTTGGTAAGGACCTTTTCTGGGACAAGATCTTGCAAGACAAACATTGCCTGAGTAGTTACTGCAAGAAAAGATGTTGATTAAATATTTCTAGACTCTTGACTGATAGAAGTGTGGATGGGATAATTGGTTTCCCTGAACAAATTTTAATCTTAATGAAGTACATCAGGCATTGTTCTTTTTCATTGAGTAAGCATGGCCTAGATTTCTTAAACCTTGTACCTAGTGGGATATTTTATTTCAGAACTTGAAGTACAGAACAAAGAGCAGTAACATCTGCACTGTGCTTTGTTCATGAACAAAGTTAAAAAGACCTTTTTGAGGGCCATATTTTTCTTCTGCATATCAAGTTTCCAGTGTCCACTAGATTAAAAGAAACAGCAATGCCCCCAAATAATGTTGGGTCTGAAAATAAGAGCAAATGATAAGTAGCTGTAATTTATATTAAAACAAAGCAGTTATTTGGTACATTAGTGATAATTCCACCTAAATAAGAAACTTGAACTTTATATTCCTAAGGCAATGAAGCCTTACCATTATTAATCATAAATGTAGGTTATGTAAATGAATAGATAAAACTGATTTCTAATTTTCAAATCAATTGTGTGTCAGGAGTACTAGAATAATCTCAAGCCATCTTTCATTAAGTAACTTAAATTTTCTGGGCAACATCCTAAACTAATTTATTTGCTTTGGGATTGCTTTGGGAACTCTATAAATACTGCAAAGTTAAATTTCAGCCCAAGCACTCTTCTACCTGCACAAAATCTGAATAGGCAGAAGCCAAATTTTTTATTATAAAGCTAATCTTGATTCGTGTCAACTTTTCTAAGAAACCTCATATACTATGTCATTTTTTTTTCCTTGTTTCATTTTGTTTTTGGCATCAAAATTCTAGGTACCAATTTTATTTTTGTGTATAGGTGTATATATGATCACCTATGTGGTTGGCAATCTAAAAATTTTTATCTACTTTTGAACTCCCTTCATTTGTTCTGTCCCTTATGCCCCCTCCACCTCTGGCAATCACAGAAATTACATCAGATAACTTAAGCATTTTACCTGTCAGGAAAAGGGTAGTAATTACATTAAACAACGAGTTTCTATGCCAGATCAAATTTAGGGCAAACTTTTTTCCCATAACCATGATCTGAAAATTTTCAATTAACTATTCTAGAAACATCAAGAACAAGTTTTATTGCCTAGGGTTTCAAGATTACACAAAATATAAGGAAAATCCACAATAATATTTTAACCTTAAAATGGTTAATATAAAGATATATGGAAGCAATACAGACCAGGATACAGCCTCACTGGATCTTCTCTCTTTGGGGGAAATTGCTTTCCTGGCTCTTGGTACAAATTCAGTTGGCCAGGTTGCAGCAACCAAAGCTTTAGTCATCAATCTTAGTGAAAATGATTTCTACTTCTAGGGTTATTTCTCATTTTAAAATCACAAACTATATTATGAGCAGTCAGTGAAACAAACTTCCAAGATAAGGAGGCATATTTATTTCATTTGTCTAATGGACCATCATTGTTTACCAGATTCCAGTTCCTAAATCTAGTTAACTTTGTTACTAAAACCCAAGTAACACAAATTTTTCTAGGCCTCTGAATCCTAAGAAAATAGAACTGAAATGAAGGTGTAACTAAAATCATTTTGGAGCACTAAGTGTTCTCCAGGGAAACCGATACAACCCAAGCCTTCTCTGCCCACTGCCTGTGGACCTGATTTCCAACTGGGAGTGGACATCAGCACTCTGCGGAAGGTCTGGCCGATCTCTCTACCTTGCCACCTCATGGCTTTAGCTCAAGAAATGTCGACTATTTTGTTTCTCACTAAAAAAGCTCCTCAAAGAATCCACATCAGGGCCACTTCTTTGCATCTTTTTTTTTCTCCTAAATACTCTCAATTCTCATATCTTCATCATGCAACAGTTTTTCCAGGTTGCAGCCAGAGGTCAAAAGCTTCCTCTTCCCAGCTTTTGGGCTATGTTCTTACCCAGGCCAGAAAGCAGTTCTGTCCTACAGGTCTCATAACTCCACATAACCTACCCTCACCCAAACACATACGTTTACCCTCCCTTAACTTTCTTGTCATAGGGGCAAGAAAATTGTCTTTTTTCCCCTTTTCATAAAACAAAGATTTATGTACATAGATGACAATGAACAGATCACATGCATATATATTATGGAAAAAGTTTTTTTTAATTAATGCTTTTTAAAAAATATTTATCTGACAGAGATCACAAGTAGGCAGAGAAGCAGGAAGAGAGAGAGGGAAGCAGGCACCCTGCTGGGCAGAGAGCCCCATGTGGGGCTTGAGCCCAGCACCCTGGAATCATGACTTGAGTGAGTCAAAGGCAGAGACTTTAACCCACTAAGCCACCCAGGTGCCCCTGGGAAGAGCTTTCTTAGACCACCACCATCTGTGTCCTGGTTCAACTGGTTTAAAATTTTACTGCTGAAAATTCATGTATGTAGAGTGTCCTAAGTGATCCTTTTCTTTAACTGTTTTTTCTTTTTGGGGAAAACTATGTAGTGGATGGATATGAAAACACCCTCTATACCCACTTATATCATCTGGTCTCCCAGATACGGAAGAATTCTCGGGACAGGCAGTAAAGGACCAGGTAATCCAAAGAGCCTCTTGGCTTATAGAGGCAGATCCCCAAATTCCACCTTCTACAGTTGTAGGTCACTGCAAGCGAACTACCAAGTTCACATGGCCTGACTCTTTGAAATATAGGAAGAAAGCCACTGTATATAAAGGCATAAACTTAGCCTTCGTAGAAATACATCTAAAATTCAGTGGATGTGTCCCCTTTTGGGGATTACTGCGTAGGCATCAGAAAAAAAACACTTGACAAAATCTTGTCCAATGAATAAAATGAGAAAAACGCATGTATCTGGGTCAAGATGGTATCAATCATTCCCTGTGGTATTTTAAGGAGAAATAGGTCCTTAAAAATGGAGCATCCCTGCTTGGGTAAGTGTAGACTGGTTTGTGTGATTGTTCTGTATAATGAAGTAAGAAAGCAGTTGCAGTTTGGAAAATGAGAAAGTGGATGAAGACTGAAAAATATTGGGCAGATCTGCATGGGGTAGAACTGAATGAGATTAAGCCCATTGACAATCTTCTGTGGACTATCAGGTTTTGGAGCCAAACTTCTATTTAAAAAGTTTTTCCATGGTGGGTGTGATGTAAACATTTTGCAAACTTCAATATCTTCAATGAAATCTTCACAGATAACTGACAACTGGATTATATCTGGGTGATATGAGCATGCACTGATTGGTTAGATTTGTACATAGTGGGGAAAAGGAGTGCCCACTTAAAAATACGTTATTATGTGAGAAATGAATTGATAGAAATTTACATTGTGTCTTTTATCTACCATATGCATTTGAATAATTATCTAAATCTCATCTTTTGTTTCTAAACAAATAAAATTATTTTGTTTCTAAACAAGTAAAGATATGTTAGAAACATCCTAAAATTTATTTCCAGGTACAGGCACACCTTGTTTTATTGTACTTCACTTTATCACCCTTCATAGACAACCCTGAGACTGGACAATACTGAAATTAGGCCACTTATTAAATTCACAATGGCCTCTAAGTGTTTAAATGGCAGAAAGAGTCACATATGTCTCACTTTAAATCAAAAGCTAGAAATGATTAAGCATAGTAAAGATAAGAGATTACAGTATAGTACTTTTATATACATTGGAAAACCAACCAATTCATTGGACTTGCCTTATTCCAATATTTGCTTTATTTTAACCATCTAGAACAGAATCTGTAATATCTCTGATGTATGCCTGTTAATCCCTTGAGCTAACTTTTCCACAAATTATTCATGGTGCCAGCAATTACCAAAATTTTAAAAAATGGTGTTCAATGTAACAAATTTGTAACAGAACTTGTTTTACTAGAAAATAACGTGTTTTACTACTTAATTTTTCTTTTTTAGTAAGAGGGCATATTTAGGAAAAAGACTAATTATATTAAAATAGTGAACAAAAACACATGTCCCTGAATATAGAACTTAAAATGTAAATTATATACATAGGCCTTGAGAATGTTGCACAAGGTCACATAGCTCAGCCAGACTCTACAAGATTCTGGACGTATTGGGGAAAGTTACTTTCTCTGGATACCTACAGCTGTGTGTTGGCTAGATTTCAGCCACACACCCCTTTCAGGGCTGAAATCTTTGTACATGAAAACATTGCTCAGTTTTAGTTGGCTGTCATAGGCTTTTGAGACTGCTGCTAGGCTTACTCTTTGCCAATCAAAGAGAAGGTGAAATCTACTTATAACTAATTATCTTGGGCACATGCACAGAGGCCAAATTATTTTTGTGCTTTGATATCTGAACAGTAGTCAATACTTGTTAAATAATAACTTTATAGAATCAAAACTAATTTTGTAGTGAGCAGTCAGTACCTCAAAAAAAAAAAAATCAGTCATGGTAAACACTACAGTGTGATTTGGAGAATTAGATCATGACTTAGAGGAATTTTCTGAAATAGCTTCTAGGCAAATGTGGTTTGCCTAGCAATCAAGGTCTCACGTTCCTATAATAGCTAAGTTATGTAAGCAAGAACTAATACTCTAGGTCATCACTGTCTAAACTACCATGAAAATGGAAAGGTTGAATTATTTTGGATGATAGCACTTCTTTGGTATAAATGAATAGAATTTATGTTGACAAAGGGGAAGTTTATGTAAGCATTTTCCTCAAAACTCCAGCCTGAATTGAAATACAGTATTTAACAAAACTTTATAATTGAAAATTTCCATTTAAAACTAAAAATGGTTCTCAAATGTTAGCCAATTTTTGAAGAATATTCAAGTAAATTGTCATAATGAAAAGGTTATTGGTCTTGACACTAGAAAACTTAATTGGTTTTTGGGGGGATTGTTTTGCTTGCCTTAAAACTTTTTTTTTTTTTTCTCTGAACTATTCTGTTCTACACGAAATGGTTTCCTGTGTCTTACAGGCTTTTGCTTACTAGATCTGCTTCCATGTAATAAAAATTCTAATGTCACTAAACAGTATGTTTGATCAGTACCACAAATTCTCCAAGAGTTAAATTGCTAGGGAATGGATATTTAGGCTGTTGGATCAAGGGAAACCCCAAAAGGAGTGTCTTTTCCAATAAAGGGTGAGAAGACTGTTTAGGGAGGAGAAAAAAAAACCGAAAAAGAATAAAAGCAGGAAATGCCCGCTTTTAGCTTGAGGCAGGGATTGAGAAGAGTAGGAGGAAAGAGCCATTCAACAGTGGTGCGACCCTCGTGGACTTGGAGGCTAGAAGACGCGTAGCCTTTGTATCACTGAGTTAGGATGGTAGATGGATATGTGTATATCCTCCCCCTCTCCCTATATAAACATAATTTATACCTTAAAAATGTCACATAATTTATAATTTCATATGTATGAACTAATAGTTAACAGGGTTATTGCACAGAAAACCCCAGACTATACAAAATTTGCCACCCAAATAAAGGATATTACCAACTATTATCAACTAATAACAGCATAGCAAGTATGTTATAGTTGTAATAACACTACACTTGAAGCCAGGATTTCAATTCTACTCTCTACTGGTCATGTAAACTTGAATAGGACACTTCACCTCCAGTTGGCACATTCACTTATATCAAGCCCTGGCTTCAGCTTTCTAGATACTGCTATCAGAACCTTCTTTCCAAAATATAAAATACCACACTCCCAGTAGAGTTACCTAGAACCCATGTATGAAAAGTTTAAGTTCCGTAAGAGGACACAAGGCCCTATCCAATGAGGTTCATGCTTTTAATTCTTCCAATCCCAGATCACTATCTGTAACTTTTTAATAAGCCTCTTAATATTTGTGGCTTCAATGACTGCAATGATTTCCTTGATACTCACCCTCTAACTACTTCTCACCTTTTCAGGCTAGTTTCTACATTAAATCAAAGTATTCTTTTTTGAAAATACAAGTTATTTCCTTAAATCTATCCACAATGTTTTCCATTACTGTTGAAAGAAATAAAATATTTTCTGTGACATAAGACCTAAAAGATTTGCCCCTGCTTTTTAGCTTTTTTTTATTATTGTTATTATTACTATCTCCTTTATCTTTTACTTCACATGTACTATGTGCTAGTCCGAACAAAATGGGTAATAGTTCTGTTCTCATAGGACTTAAATTTCAGATAAGAGGTAGAGACAGATGTATATATCCACAATGAGAAAGCACTAGAGAATAAAGCTCTAAAGGGGAATAGAGAATGCTGACAGTGTTCAATTTTTTTTTAAGATTCATTTATTTCTTTGACAGAGAGCGAGTGAGACCACAAGCAGGCAGAGAGGCAAGCAGAGAGAGGGGAAAGCAGGCTCCCCACCAAGCAGAGAGCCCGATGCGGGGCTCGATCCCAGGACCCCGGGATCATGACCTGAGCAGAAGGCAGAGGCTTTGAGCCACTCAGGCACCCCTATTTTTAACTTTTTAATTCCAGTGTAATTAAAGTGATGTTAGTTTTAGATAAACAATTGTTCAATGATTCAACAATTATTTCTCAGTGATTACCAAGATTAAAATTACTCTTAATCCCCTTTATTTCACCCATCTCACCACCCATCTCCCCTCAAGTAACTGGCTCTTCTCTGTACTTGTCTGTTTTTTTTCCCTCTGTTTCTTAAATTCCACCTTATGAATGAGATCATACAGTTTTTGTCTTTGACATTTCATTCAGCATTATACCCTCTGGGTCCATCCATGTAGTCACAGATGGCAAGATCTCACTTTTTTATGGCTAATATTCTCTATATGTGTATGTACATGCACATACCGCATCTTTATCCATTTATTGATGGATACTTGAGTTGCTTCCATATCTTAGCTGTTGTAAATAATGCTGTAGTAAACATAGGGGTGCGTATAGCTTTCTGAGCTACTGTTTTCATTTCTTTGGTTAAATACCCAATAGTGGAGTTACTGAATCGTGTGATACTTATATTTTATAATTTGGAGGGAATCTCCATACTGTTTCCCACAGTGGCCTCATTCATGTGCATTTCTGACAACAGTGCACGAGTATTTCTTTTCCTCCATATCCTTGACAACACTTATTTCATGCATATTTTATTTTAGCCATTCTGACACATGTGAAGTGATATCTCATTGTGGTTTTAGTTTGCATTTCCCTGATAAATAATGTTGAGCATCTTCTCATGTGTCTGTTGGCCATTAGTAGGTCTTTGGGAAAAATGTGTTCCTGTTCTCTGCCCTTTTTTTAACTGGGTTGTTTTGTTTTGTTTTGTTTTGTTTTTTTACTGTTTTTCAACATACATTTTGGATATTAACCCCTTATCAGATCTATCATTGGAAATATCTTCCTCCACACACCAGGTTGCCTTTTTATGCTGTTGTTTCCTTTGCTGTGCAGAAGGTATTTTAGTCTAGTCCCAGTAGTTGAATTATGCTTTTGTTTCCCTTGCCAGAGGAGACCTCTCTAGAAAAATGCTTCTATTGCTGATAGCAAAGACGTTTTTGCCTATGTCTTCTTCTAGGAATTCTATGGTTTCAAGTCTCACTTGTAGACTTTTAATTCACTTTGACTTTATTTTTGTGTATGGTGGGAAAAAAATGGTTCAGTTTCATTCTTTGCATGTAGCTGTCCAGTTTTCTGGGCACCATTTGTTCACGAGATCTTTTCCCCATTGCTTATTTTTGCCTCATTTATCGTGGATTAGTTGAGCATAAAAGCGTGGGTTTATTTCTGAACTCACTATTCTGTTCCATTAATAGATAGGTCCAATTGTGTGCTGGTATTATACTGTTTTGATATATCTTGAAATCTGGGATTGTACTTCCAGGTTTGTTTCCTTTTTCAAGATTGCTTTGTTCTGAGTCTTCTTGTGTTTGCATATAAAACTCAAGATTATTTGTTTTAGTTCTGTGAGAGATGTTAGTATTTTGGTAGAGATGGCATTAAATCTGTAAGGATATTTTAACAACATTGGTTCTTATCCATGTATATGGAATATCTTTCCATTTGCTTATGTCATTTTCAATTATTTCCATCACTGTTTTCTAGTTTTTAAAGTATAGGTCTTTTCTCGGTTAAATTTAGTCCTAAGTATATTATTTCAGGTATAATTTTAAGTGAGATTATTTTCTTAACTTTTCTGTAACTTAATTATTAGGGTTTGGAAATGCAACAGATTACTGTACATTAATTTTGTATCCTGTGAACTTACTGAATTCATTTATCCGTTCTAATAGTTTTTTTTTTTGGGTGGAGTCTTTAGGGTTTTTACATGGTGAAATTTTACTTCTTTCATATCAATTTGGATACTTTTTATTTCTTGACTGATTTTTACTGCTAGGACATCCAGTACTAGGTGGAATAAAAATGATTACATTGAACATCATTGTCTTGCTCTTAATCTTAGGGGGAAAGCTTGCAGTTTTCACCATTGACTATAATATTAGCTGTGGGGTTTCTTTATATGATCTTTATTATTGTGACGTATGTTCTCTCTAACCCTACTTTGTTGAGATTTTTATCATGAATGTATGTTGCACTTTGTCAAATGTTTTTCCTGCATCTATTGAAATGATCATGTGGTTTTTTATCCTTTCTCTTGTTTATGTGATATATTGACATGTGAATATTGAACCACCCTTGCATCCCAGGAATAGATCCCATTTTATTGTGGTGATTTTTTTAAATATATTGTTGATTTTGTTTACCGTTATTAATTATTTTTGGATATAAATTCATCAGATACTGGCCTGTAGTTCTGTTTGTTTTGTGTTTAATCTGTTTTTCATTTCAGGGTAATGCTGGTCTCATGGAATGACTTGGGAAGCTTTTCTCCCTCTATTTTTTGGAATAGTTTGAGGAGAATAGGTGTTAACTCTTCTTTAAAGGTTTGGTAGAATTCATCCGCTAAGCCATCTGGTCTTGAGTTTTGGGTTGTGTTTTTTTTTTTTTTTTTTTTTACTAATTCAATTTCATGGCTAGTAATCTGTTCAAAATCCTGTTTTTCATAATTCAGTTTTGCCACGTTATGAGTTTCTAGGAATTTGTCCATTTCTTCTAGGTTGTCCAATTTGTTAGCCTATAATTTTCCATAATTTATAACCCTTTATATTTCTGTAGTATCAGTTTCTCCTTCACTTACTGATTTTACTCTGTTTTGGTGATCTGGCTAAGGTTTATCAATTTTGTTGATCTTTACAACGAACCAGCTTTTGGTTTCATTGATGTATTTTTAAGCCTCTATTCATGTATTTCTTGTGATCTTAATTATTTTCTTCTTTCCACTACCATTTTGCTTGTTTGCTTGTTTTGTTGTTCTTCTTTTTCTAATTCCTTATGTGTAACGTTAGGTTGTTTGAGATTTCTTGCTTTTTGAGGCAGACCTATATTGCTTTAAAGTTGCCTCTTAGAACAACTTTTGCTTCATTTCAAAGATTTTGGACCATTGTGTTCCTATTTTCATTTCTTTCCATGTGTTTTTCTATTTCCTCTTTTATTTCTTGATTGACACATTCATTGCTTAGAAGCATATTGAGCTTCCATGTGTTTGTGTTCTTTCCAGATTTTTTCTTGATTGCTTCTCTAGTTTCATATTCTGATTTGAAAAGATGCATGATATGATTCCGGTCTTTAAATTTATTAAGACTTGTTTTGTGGCCTAACACTTATTCTGGAGAATTTTCCATGTGCACTAAAAAGATTGTGTGCTTTTCCGGTTTTGGATGGAATATTTCTGAATGTCTTTAGATCTATTTGGTCCAGTGTCAATTCAATGTCACTTTTCTTGTGTGTATTTTCTGTCTAAATGATCTATCCATAGATGAAAACGGAATGTTACTTTTTCCTTTTTACTATTAATGTATTACTATCTATTTTTTATGCATGTTAAAACTTGATAAATACATTGGGGTGTTCCCATGTTGTGTACTTAGGTTTTTACAATTGTTAAATCTACTCTTGTTGCATTGTTCCCTTTATCATTATGTAACATTCTTTTCCTCTCGTTAGTCTTTGTTTTAAAGTCTATTTTGTCTAATGTATATATTTCTAACCCTGATGTTTTTGTTGCCATTTGCATGGTAAATTTTTTCCCATCTCTTTACTTTAAATCTGCATGTATCTTGAGGTCTGAAGCAAGTCTCTTACAGGTAGTATATAGATGGGTCTTGGTTTTGTTTTTGGTTTTTTATTCTGTCACCTAGGGTCTTTTGACTGGAGAATTTGGTCCACTAACATTCGAAGTAATTATTGATAGGTGTGTACATATTGCCATTTTGTTAACTGTTTTACAGTTTTTGTAGTTCTGTTCCTTTCTTCTCTTGCTCTTTTTCCTTGTTTGATGGCTTTTTTTAGTGATACACTTAGATTCATTTGTATTTTTTTTGGCATATCAGATTTTTTGTTTTTGGTTACCATTAGGATCATATATAACATCTTATGTATAAAGCAATCTACTAACTTGATAATTAAGTTTGAAGCAATTCTAAGAACATTGAATTTTTACTCCTCACCCACACTTTATATAAATGATATACTTTACATCCTTTTGTGAGTTGTTTGACTGATTTTTATAGATAAAATTGATTTTGCTGCTTTTGTTTTAACCACGGTATTGGTTAAGTGATTAATTTGCTACTTTTATTTGTATTTGTGATTTTTTTTTCCTTAATTTTCTTATTCCCGATGATGGCCTTTTCTTTCCCCTCAAAGAATTCCCTTTAATTACTTCCTTAAAGGCCAGCTTAGTGGTAATGAACTCTTTCCGTGTTTGGGAAACACTTTATCTCTCCTTCTATTCTGAATGGTAGCCTTACTGGGCACAGTATTCTTGTTCTGGGGTTTTGTTATCCTTTTGACACTTTTAATATATCATTTCACTTCTCTCTGGCCTACAAAGTTTCTGCTGAAAAATCAGTGATAGCCTTATGGGGTTTTCCCTGTATGCAACTACTTAATTCTCTCTTCTCTCTTTAAAATCTTCTTTACTCTTATTTTTTATTTTTATCATTCCTTATCATTGTTGCCATTTGATTTATGTGTCTTGATGTGGACCTCCATGGGTTGATTTTGCTGGGGTCTCTAACTCCTGGATCTGTATGTCTCTTTCCTTCCCCAGGTTAGGGAATTTTTCAGTTACTATTCTTTCAAATAAATATTCTTCTTTTGTTTTTTTTCTCTGGTATCCCTCTAATGGGAATGTTATTATCCTCGATGATTTTGCGGAGTTCCCTTAACCTACTCTCGTTTTTTATCCTTCTGCTCTTCAGCTTGGTTGCTTTCCAGTACTATCTTCCAGCTCACTGATCCATTCTCCTGCTTTCTCTAACCTGATACTGATTTCATTTAGTGTCTTTTTTTTTTTAAGAAATCAAAATTAGTTTTTCATCTCTGAACTTACTTTTTTCCTCTGTTAAAGGTCTCACTGAGTTGCTCCACTCTTAAGTCCAGTATGTATCTATGATAATTTGAGTTCTTTGAGGCATATTGCTTATGCCCATTTTATTTAGCTCTTTTTCTGTGGTCTTGTCTATTCCTTCATTTGGGACATATTCTTCTTTCTCTTCATTTTGACCAGCTTTGTGGTTGGTTTCTCTGTATTAAGGAAGTCAGTTATGTCTCTTGATTTTTGAAAGTACTGGCCTAATGGACAAGAGGTCTCTTAGTGCTCTGTAATGCAATGTTCCTTGCTCACCAGAACCAGTCACTTCAAAAAAAGGTCTTAAATGGGTTGTGTGTGCCCTACTATTGTGACTGAGTCTTTTTTGTCTTCAGTTAGTGGCAAATGGTTGACTTAGCTGTTGTGGTTTAGTTCCTGTGCTATTAAGAGGCCCATCTGGGGCCGTCACAGGTTTGTAGTTGGTTGGTGTCAGCAGTCAGACCACATGCCTGCTGTCAGCCTATTTGTGGAGGCTGCAGTTGCATGAAACGGCAGGGTGCTCTTCCCGCCTTGTCCCCTGAGAGGCTTTGTATGGTGAGCAGGGCTAGCAGTCAGGCCAGATGACTGCCAGGACTGCAGATGCACTGATAGGCAGGACACTCTCTCTCTGAACTGCCAGTTACAGGCTTTTGTTTGGGGAATTGGGGGTATACTGTTGTGTGTGGTTATCTTCCCCTCTCCTAGGGCAGGAGTCGCTTCAGTGCAGTGTTGGTTCCTGCTATGGGTGCTCGTAGAATGAGATGTGTCAGAAGCTGTTTTGTAGGGGCAAGTTGGGTGGGGGCAGATTGGCAGAATAATGTGGGAGCAGAGCACATGGTGTTAGCAAGGTATGTGGGAATGTTCATACTGTTTCCTACAGGTGTCTACCTATTTGGTCCGGGGGTGGGAATGGTATCTGCTGGCTCTTTATTCTCGGAGAAATCTAAAGATCCCTGTCCCTTGAGCACATGTTCTGGGATTAGTAAACAAATCGCCTTGAATATAACCCTCTTTTCTTCTTCTTTTTTTTTTTTTTTTTAAACTGCTGCTTCTATGCTGTATCTTGGTGGAGTTTTTTTTTTTTTATGCTGTCTCTTTAAGGGTGGGAACTCAGGTTCCTGTTCCTTTCCTCTGTCTCTCCCAGAGCTAAGTCCATTGATTTTTTAGAATACCTGGACTTAAGCCCTGCTGGTTATAAAAAACCCATGAAGTTTTTACTTCATCGGTTATAAAAACCCATGAACAAACCAAATGTTATATGGACTAGTCTTGTGTAGATCTTTCATATTTGGGGTGCCTGGTGTAGTACCTGCTTTTTTCATACTCCTGATGTCTCCCTCATTTATGGTTAGTCTCACTAGGACCATGTTTCTGTGTCTGTTGCCCTTTCTAGTACATCTTCCTCTCTGATTAACTGAAATGTCTGTTCTGCCGTCTTCAGGTGGTTTTCTGGGAGTGGATACACTGATATGTCTGTGGGACAAGATGAGCTTAGGATCCTCCTATTCTGCCATCTTTCCAGGAGTCCTCTAGAGAGAGTTCTATTTAAAATGCTGTGATCAAAGAAGACTTCATTGATAAGGGTCTTGTTTGAGCCAAGATGTTAATGAGAAGAAGCAGTAAGCTCCAAGAACATCTTGGAATAGAGCATTCATACAGAAAAAAAGCAAGGATCAAGCTGAGAATGTCCCACTGTAATTTCTATTTATACTGAATATTTTTCAATTTCCAAATGGTTGAGGCACTCCTATCACTTTCTGTTCCCTTAAATTTAAGATCCCTTCCCCATTATTTTTATCTAATGTCTCCTTTTTTTCAGGACTCAAACACCATTTTCTGAGATAATTTCAGTGATTCCAAAAGCTTAGTTCGTTCTGTCCACATTTACTTAAAATGTACTGTGTAACTTCCTTCACAATTTTTTTTACCTTCTCTGTTACATATTATTCACCTATCTGCAATAATATTGACAGAATGACAAAAAGCAAGTTAAATTAGTTATTTTATGGAGACATATAGGAAAAGAACTTCTAGCTTTTTTTTACACCAGATTTTTTTTTAAAAAAATGATATATGGCCCCACCCATATTTCCTAATTCATCATCTGCCCAGTTTCTTCTTTGCCACATGACCTCTCTCAATTAACTTTTTTTTTTTAAGACTATTTGACACAGAGGTCACAAGTAGAGAGGCAGGCAGAAAGGCGGGGGGAAGCAGGCACCCTGCTGAGTGGAGAGTCCAATGAGGGGCTCCATTCCAGGACCCTGAGATCATGATCTGAGCCAAAGGCAGAAGCTTTAACCCACTGAGCCACCCAGGCGCCCCTCAGTTCACTTTCATGTAAGAAAAAGTTTCCCACCTTGATCCTTTTTTAAATTTGCAAGTTGATTCAATAACTGTGTTAGCTTCAAATTGATCTTTATTTATATTTCTATCTGCATAATCCTCAGTCTGGAGTTGAAGATCAATTTCACCCCAGCAGTGAAAATGAAATGAGTTAAAATCTGTACTAAGGGAATTGCTGCAAATTTCTTTATTAGACAAATTAAGACACTTCACTAAATGAAGTGTGTGTATGTGTATGTGCATAAACACGTTTATAATTTACATATAACAAAATTTATCGCCAATTTTTAAGTGTGTAGTTCAGTAGTGTTAAGGTCACATTGTTGTACAGTCAATCTCCAGAATTATTTTCATCTTATAAAACTAAAGCTATACCTATTATATAACAGTGCCTCATTGTTTCCTTCACCCAGTCCCTGCCAATCACCATTTTACGTTCTATGAATTTGTTGTGTTCTACTTGTAAGCAGACTCATACAGTACTTGTTCTTTTGTGCCTAGATTATTCACTTATCCTCAAGGGTCATCCATGTTATATCACGTTTCAGAATTTCCTGCCTTTTTAAATCTGAGCGATGTTCCATTATACATCTATACCACATTTTGTTTATAAACTCATCTATCATTAGATACTTAGATAGCTGCCACTTTTTGGTTATGTACCAACATACTCCTTTTAAAAGCTCTGAGAAATTTTATAACAAAATAAGGTACTTCAGTATCGTATAAACATTCCTATATGGAGTTCAATTTGTTTTAAAAAATGTCAGTATTCATACAAAGATTATTTTATGGTTAAATGTAAATGTTGACTTGGTCATCAGTAAACATGGTCTAACATGAATATACCAAATAATTATTTCATCAGACTAAGGAAAGACATGGATCCATTCAACTATAAAATAGCATCACCCTGCCTTGGATTCAGGTATTAAGTACTGTCACAGGTAACTTTTTATTTAAGATTTTTGAACCAAATAGTTATAAATAGGCAAAGTAAAGGGGTATATGTGCATAAAATACTATAGTAACTTCCACAAAGCAAAATTCTAGTTAATAAAGAGAACTTAAATGATAGGGTTAGTACAGAGACAAGAGTAGAGGATGACAAATTAGAATATTGATGACATTTTGGTGAAAATGAAACTAGCTTGGACTAAGGAAAATAGTCATGGACATGGAAATTCATGAGCATATTAGAGGAATTCTATTTGGGATATGAAAGTTTAAAAACCCTGCCAGACATAAAATCAGAGCAGTAGGAATTTGGATAGCTAAGTCTGTCATTTCATAGAGGTCAAAGATGAAATTTTGAATCCACATGTCCCTGCTTTAAGGATAACAGTTAGGGAATTGAAAGAAATCAGAGTGTGTGTAGTTACAAAGAGATAGGGACCAGAGCAGGGCATGGTTAATTCAGGTAAGAATAATTTCCATAAAGTTTTAGTAAAAATAACCTGCTTAAAGTGCGTTGAAAAAGATGTGAGCATGTGATAGTAAAAATTCTAAGATACTAAGTTCTTTTGCTCCAAAGAGTTACCCAGAAATGAAGTGGTAGCCAAATCGGAGATGGGTGAACAAACAGAAGGGCATTTGTTTGCTTTCAGATTTTTTTGGTCTTCCAACTTTTAAAATCTGTGATAAAATTTTATGAAGAGGAATATCATCCAGGTGAGAATCCCCCCACTGACTCCCCCGCCCCCAAGAAAAGACTCAGGGAAAAAGTGGACCTTGAAGGATTTTTTTGAAAAAAACCCAAATGAGATAGGAT
This sequence comes from Nasua narica, assembly GCA_028533885.1. Classification (NCBI taxonomy): domain Eukaryota; kingdom Metazoa; phylum Chordata; class Mammalia; order Carnivora; family Procyonidae; genus Nasua; species Nasua narica. The sequence goes on along the minus strand of CM052802.1, from coordinate 106,037,997 downwards.
GGAGGCCCAAAGGGGAACAGAACCTTGATAGGGGTGAGGATTTCATTACAGATGCAGAAAGATTAATGAATCTGGTAATAAGACTATAAAGGGAACTCTCAACCAATTGCTCCTATTTTCTCGAGGAGGTATGAGACAAAACCACATGAATAGAGAATTGTTAAATAGGCCAAAAAGTAGTTGAAAGGATAGAAGTTACAGTTAGAATGCTTGAATTTGAGATTTCAGCGGTGGTGCAATTTTCGGAGATTGCAAGGCCAAAAGACAACAGCTTTGGGAGACATAAGAGTAAGAATGGTTATTTGAAGATTATGACATCAAAGCTAAGCTGTAGGAGGCTTCATCCAGAACTTATCCCATTTACAAATTCCAAAGGAAAAAGACAATAAATAGGATAGATGAATCCCTACCTAGAAGCCAAATGTTTTATTTGTGTCCCTTCTCCGTCTTGACTCGTGTGGTTAGTACCTGCATCTGGCTTCATCACAGCTTACCCACTATATTTCATTTCCAGAAGAAATCCTATGAAAGAAAAGATTGTTTTGTTCTCAGATATTAATTAGATGAAGTGTCTCTCTCAGCTTGTGAAAGAAATTCTACAGTAAAAAGATTTAACCGGGCTAAACTTCCTTAGTTTTACTTTAATGGGGGAGGTGGGGGAGCAGGGTCAGTATCTTAATAGGATTTAAATGTCTTAAGGGCAGACAAATAGGTAGAATATTACAGTGTCTATAGGCAGGTACCAGAAAGCATAAAGAAACTAGGGTTAGAATAATGTGAACTGGGAAAATAATGCTGAGAGGGGAAAGGATGACCAAGGCAAATTCCATTAACTTATTTATTCTTCGTTTCTCTTATTTTTGCCTGGGAGTCTCTGAAATATTAAAGCACTTCCAGAAAATGGGTTTAAAAAAATGACTTGTCTTTCCATATTGTTTTATTTATTTTTTTCTGAAGTGGTTAAAACATTTTTTAAAAAATCCAATGAATCTTATTTTTCCTTGTATTACATATGAATGCTCTGTTCTATAAAATGTATGCAACCTGCAAAATCTGGGAAGTTTGCAATTGCATTATTTTATTTAGAAGACTGGGTTGGTTTCCATTTTTCTGTAAAAATACTGTCTTTTTGTCTTGGATTGTTAAAATAGTATACTCTGCAAAAATACAGCCATTAAAGTTGTAGGTTTGCAGTGAGAAAATACATATTGGTAGACTAGCCTTCAGCTTCCTTAGCACCAATCAAGAATGTCCAGAAACAGTGTGACAGTTTGACAAGATGAAATGCTTATATTTGGAGTGTATTTTCTGATTTGTGAACTGAAAACTGTCCTGGGTTGTTTTAGACTTTTTTTTTTAAGTAGTCCTTGGAAAACACCCAATCTCAAGAATATTTCTGAGGAGTTGTGTAAAAGACAAATATTTAGTTATTGGTCATTGATGTACTACTCTTACAGTTTACAGTATAAATCGCTGCTGGTATTTTCAAGTTAGATTTTAGAATGGGAGGCAGTTTCCTTTGTGCATTTTTGTAGCTTTTTGTGTGTGTGTGTGTGTGTGTGTGTGTAGTTGACACATGACATTATTAGTTTTAGGTTTACAACATAATGATTCAACCACTATATGCTATGCTCTGCTCACCACAAGTGTAGTTATTGTTGGTCACCATGCAGCCTTAATTCAATACCATTGACTATATTCTCTATGCCGTACCTTTTATTTCCAGGACTTACTCCATAGCTGGAATGAATCTCCTGTTTTCCTTATTTTGCCTCTCCCTCCATTCCCTTCCTCTCTGGTGACTCAGTTCTCTGTGTTTATAGGTCTCATTCTACTTTGTTTATTCATTTGTTGTATTTTGTTCCAAATATAAGTGAAACCATACGGCATTTGTCTTTTTAAGTCTGACACATTTCACTTAGCATAAACCCTCTAGATCCATCCATGTTATTGCAAGTTGCACAATACCATCTTTCTATGGCTAATATTCCATTATATATAAAAAGAGGGATAGAGGAAGACACTGAAGTGGTGTGCCATTTTAGCCATTTGGATTGCTTCCATGTCTTGGCTATTATAAATGTTGCAATAAACATGAGTGCCTATGTCTTTTTGTGTTAGTGAATTGGTATTTGTTTCCTTTGGGTAAACATTCAGTGGTGTATTAACTGGACATGAAGGTATTTCTACTGTTAATTCTTTGAGGAAGCGTCATACTGTTTGTAGGGCTATCAATTTACATTCCAACTAACAGTGCATGAGAGTTCCTTTTTGTCCACATTCTCACCAGTGTTTTTTTAATACATTCTGACTAGTACGGTGTGATATCTCATTGTAATTTGGATTTGATTTCCTGATTAGTGATGTTGAGCATCGTTTCATGAGTCTGGCCATCTGCATGTCTTCTTTGGGAAAATGTCTATCAAAAAATACAAAAACATATTTTATTGAAATTTTTGTTGGAGTTTTAAAAATTCCTGTAGAGGTAAAATAGTGTTATTTTGGCTTCAGGTGCACAATATAGTGATTCAACAATTCTGTATATTACGCAGTGCTTATCAAGATAAATATACTCTAAATCCCCTTCACCTATTTGCCCAATCCCTTTCCTTCTGGTAACCATTTGTTCTCTATAGTTAAGAATCTTTTGTTGTTGTTCATCTTTTTATTCCCCTTTTTCTTAAATTTCACTTATGAGTGAAATCATAGGGTATTTGTCTGAGACTGATTTATTTCACTGATTTATTAGCATCATACTAGATTCATCCATGTTGTCGCAAAGAGCAAGATTTCATTCTTTTTACGGTTGAATCATTAATCGACGTATATACCACATTTTCTTTCATCTGTCAATGGACACTTAGGCTCCCTCTGTGGTTTGGCTACTGTAAATGATGCTACATTAAAGTAGGAGTGTATATATTTTGATTTTGTGTTTTCATAATTTTGGGTAATTACTGGGCCACATTGTACTCCTATTGATTTTACACAGAGCAAGAGTGTGTGTGTGAGAGTGACCATGAGCACAAGTAGGGGGAGCAGCATGGGGAGAGGGAGAAATCTTGATTTGTGTGTGTGTGTGTCCTTTGTGTTGAGCGGGGAGCCTGATGGGGGACTCTATTCCTGGGATCATGACCTAAGTAGAAGGCAGAAGCTTATCCCACTGAGCCACTTACATTCCCAGTATTTTTAATTTTCTGAGGAACCTCCATACTCTTTCACAGTGGCTGAACTAGTTCACATTCCTGCACAAAGTTTCCTTTTTCTCCACATCCTCCCCAACACTTGTTTCTAGTGTTTTTGATTTTAGCTATTCGGACAGGTGTGAGGTGATATCTCATTGTAGCTTTGATTTGCATTTCCCTTGATCAGTGATGGGCATCTTTTCATGTGTCTGTTGGTCATCTGGATGTCTCCTCTGGAGAAATATCTGTTCATGTCTTTTGCCCGTTTTTTAAAGACTGACTTAGAGCACATGTGAGCATGAGACCAGAAGGAAAGGCAAAGAGAGGGAGATGGAGAAAATCCTCAGGCCGACTCTCCATTGAGCATGGAGCCTGATTCAGGACTTAAAAACAGCAAGATTTCTTTCTATAGCTAAGTGATTTTCCTATGTGTGTGTGTGTATGCACATGTGTACATATATACCATATCATTTTTATCCATTTATCTATGGCTGGACATATAGGTTGTTTCTGTGTTTTGGATATTATAAATATTGCTGCAAAACATAAGGGGCATATATCAATTTGCATTATTATTTTCATTTTCTTCAAATAAATACCCAGAAGTAGAATTATTGGATCATAAGGTATTTCTATTTTTAACTTTTTAGGAAATCTTAAATTTGTTATAGCAGCTGCACCAATTTATATTTCTACCAATAGTGCACAAGGGCTTCCTTTTCTCCACATCTTCACCAACTCTTGTAACTATTAGTTTTTTTTGATAATAGCCATTCTGACTGGTATGAAGTGATACCTCACTCTGGTTTTGACTTGGATTTCCCCGATTAGTGATCCTGAGCATTTTCTTTTATTGGCCATTTGTATGTCTTGGGAAAAAATGTCTCTTCATGTTCTCTGCCTAATTTTTCTTAACTTTTTGATGTTGAATTGTATGATTCTGTATAAGTTTTGGATATTAATACTTAATATGAGCTGCAAATATATTCTCCCATTCAGTGGCTGCCTTTTCATTTTGTTGATGGTTTCCTTAGTTGTGCAAAAGCATTGTAGTTTGATGTAGTCCTAATTGCTTATTTTTGCTTCTGTTGCCTATGCCTAAAGAGACAGATCCAATGCTAGCCATGATGTCCAAAAGTTTGCTGCATGTATTTTAGAGTTTTAGTTTCAGGTCTTAAGTTTAGGTCTTTATCCATCTGGAGTTTATTCTGTATATGGTATAAGAAAGTGGTCCAGTTTCACATCATTTATTAAAGAAATGACCTATTCCCATTGTATACTCCTGCCTCCTGTATTGTAGAGTAATTGGCCATATAAGCTTGTTTTTTGAGGAGGAGGGTTTACTTCTGTTTGTTGTATTTCTTTTCCTATGCTCTCTATTTTAATCTAGTGATCTATGTGTCTTTTGGTGCCAGTTCTATACTGTTTTGATTACTATAGCTGTAGTATATCTTGAAATTTGGGATTATGATACCTCCAACTTTTTTGTTCTTAAGGTTGTTTTGGCTATTCATGGGATTTTATGGTTCCATACATACCTTAGTATTCTGGTTCTGTAAAGAAAATGTTACTGGTCTTTTTATAGGGAAAACATTGAAGTTGTGGATTGCTTTGTGTGGTATGGACATTTTAAGAATATTCTAGTCCATGAACATGGTGTATCTTTACACTTCTTTGTGTCTTTTTTTTAATCAGTACCTTACAGTTTTCAGAGTACCAGTTTTCATCTCCTTGATTACATTTATTAAGTATTTTATTTCTGATAAAATTCTAAGTCGGGATTGCTTTCTTGTGTTTATAAGTGTATATAAATGCAACATATTTCTATACAAATATTTTGCATTCTGCAACTTGACTGAATTCATTCATTCTAATATTGGTGGAGGTTTTAGAGTTTTCTCTGTATATAGTATCATCTATAAATAGTGAATGTTCTACTTCTTCCTTACCAGTTTGGATGCTTTCTGTTTTCTGATTGCTGTGGGTAGGATTTCTAGCACAATGTTGAAAAAAGTGGTGAAAGTAGACATCCTTGTCTTGTTCCTGATCTTAGAGGAAAAGCTTTTACTAGAGTATGATAGCTGTACACTTGTCATACATCAGATTTATTATATTGAGATATGTCCCCTTTAAACCCACTTAGTTGAATTTTTATCATGAATGTATGTTGAATTTTTTTTCTAATGCTTTTTCTAATGCTTCCGTATTGTAATAGCTATATAATTACCTTTTTTTTTTTACCTTACACTTTTTAATATGGATCACATTGATTTGCAGATATAAAACAATCTTTGAACCCCTGGGAAAATCCCACTTGATCATGGTGAGTGATATTTTAATGTAATACTGAATTTGGTTTGCTAATAATTTGTTGAAGATTTTTGCCTTATGGTCATCTTAGATATTGACCTGTGTTTCTGTTTTTGTTTTGTTTGGAGTGACTTTGGTTTTCGTATTAAGATAATGCTGGCCTCATAGAATGAAATTGGAAGCTTTCCTACTTCTATTTCTTGAAACAGTTTGAGGAGGATAGGTATTAAGTCTTTAAATGTTTGATAAAATTCACCTGTGAAGCCATCTGGACCTGGACTTTCATTTTTGAGAGTTTTTTTTGTTTTTTGTTTGGGTTTAATTTTATTACTAGTAATTGGCCTATAAAGTTTTCTATTTCATTCTGATTTAGTCTTAGATGTGTGTTTCTAGGAATTTATCCATTTGTTCTAAGTTGTCCAATTTGTTGGCATAAATTTTTCTAGTAGTCTTGGATAATCCTTTCTTTCCCTGTGCTGTTGATCATTATTTTCCTCTTTTATTTCTGATTTTCATTAATTGTCCCACTCCTTTGAGTTTGGGTAAAGGTTTATTAATTTTACTTATTCTCAAAGAATCAGTTCTTGGTTTCATTGATCTTTTCTATTTTTTAAAATTATTTCTGCTCTGGTCTTTATTTTTCCTAATTTAAGTGTAGGTTTAATTCGTTTATTTGAAATTATTCTTGTTTCTTGATGTAGGTCTGTATCACTATAAACATTCCTTTTAGAACTGCTTTTGTTATGTCCCAAAGATTTGGGACTGTTTTTTCATGTAATCGGTTTACATGTATTTTTTGAATTCCTCTTTTACTTCTTTGTTAACCCATTGGTTGTTTAGCAGCATGTTGGTTAGTCTCTACTTATCTGTGTGTTTCCTCGCTTTTTTTTTTCTTTGTAATTGGTTTCTAGTTTTATACTGCTATGGTCAGCAAAGATGCATTATATATCAAATCAAATTTATTAAGACTTGTTTTTGTGGCCCAATATGTGAGCTGTCCTGGAGAATGTTCCATGTGCACTTGAAGAGAATGTTTATTCTGTTTTTATTTGGAATGTTCTGTATATGTGTTAATTCATCTGGTCTAATGTGTTCAAACCGATTTGTGTAGGTGAACTATCCAATGATACAAGTAGCATGCTGAAGTCCTCAGCTATTACTGTAGTACTTTGAATTTCTCCCTCTATGTCTGTTAGTATTTGCTTTACAATATGTTCCTATATTGGGTGCATAGATACTTACGGTTGTTACATCCTTTTGTAGTTTTTCCTTTATCATTCTGTAATGCCCTTTTGTGTATCTTACCACAGGTTTTATTTTGTCTATATCTGATAGAAGTATTGCTACCCTAGCATTTTTTTTATTTCCATTGCAATGGAATATCTTTTTTCATCCCTTTACTGTCAGTCTGTTTGTGTTTTTAGGTCTGAAGTGAATATTTTGTAGGCAGCATATTGATTGGTCATTTTTAAGCCATTTGACCATGCTATGTCTTTTGATTAAAACATGAGTTCATTTATATTTAAACCAGTTATTGATAATTATAAACTCATTTCCACTTTGTTAATTGTTTTCTGGTGGTTTTTGTAGTGCCTCTTTATTCCATTCTTTCCTTCCTTCTGATTTAGACTTCAGGGTTATACTCAGAATGCTTTCACTTCATTTTTCTGTTGATTATAGGTTTGTGGTTTATCATTACCTTGAAGGTCATATAAAATATCCTATGTATATAGCAGTTTAAATAGAATTTCTTAAGTTCAAACACATCTAAAAGCACTATCTGATTACTCCACTCACCCATGTTTTACGTATTTGACATTGTATTTTACATATTTTCATCTTGTAAATGTAATTGTTGTGCTAATTTTACTACTTTTGTCTCTTAACCTTCATGCTAGCTATATAAGTGACCTACTACTTCATATTTGTTTTTACCAATGAAATTTTTCTTTCATAATTTTCTTATAATTATGACCTCTTTTGCTTACAAAAGTTCCTTCAGTATTTCTTGTGTGGCTGGTTTAGTGGTGATGAACTTAAACTTTAGTTTGGGAAACTCTTTTCTTCAGGTCTAAATGATAACATTGATGGTTATGATATCTTGGTATAGTTTTTTTTTTTTTTCCTTCAGCAATTTGACTATATCATGCCACTCTCTTCTAGCCTACAAAGTTTCTGCTAAAAATATCAGCAATAATATTACATATATTCCCTTCCAGGTAACAAGTAGCTTTTCTCTAATTGCATTTAATATTTTCTCTGTAACTTTAACTTTGGGATTTTCATTAAGTGTTGTGGTATGGTCCCCTTTGAGTTTATTTTGTTTCACTTGGCTTCCAAGACCTAGATATCTATTTCCTTCCCTTAGGGAGCTTTGCAGCTATTGTTTCTTTAAATAAGTTTCTGGATTTCTCTCTCTCTCTCTCTCTCCTCCTTGTAGTACTCCTATAATGTGAATGATAGTTCTCTTCATGTCCTAGGGTTTCCTTAACCTATTCTCCTTTTACCTTAAATTCTATTTTTAGCTTTTGCTGTAGTTCAGATGATTTCTACCTGTCTTTTAAATCACTAGATTTTCTTCTGTTTTGATACCCTCTAGTGCGCGTGTGTGTGTGTACTTTTTCATTTTATGTTCTTCAGCTATGACTTTTTCTTTTGTGTCTTGCTAAAGTTTTCGTTGAGTAAATCCTCTTTTCACCTCAAATGTCGTGAATGGTTTTGTGACCATTATTTTGAACTTAACAGGTAGATTGCTTATCTCTGTTTTACTTGGTTCTTGAAGGCTTTTTTCCCTAGTTCTTCATTTGGATTATATTCTTCTGTATTCTTATTTTATCTGAGTCTCTATTTTTTTGTTTATTTTAGGTAGGTGAACTACTTCTCTTGGTCTTGAAAGTAGTGACCTTATGCAGTAGGTTTCCTTTGGGGACCTAGAAGGTAATCCCCCATGGTCACCAGGACCAGGTTCTCGAGAGGTGGCTCCTATGTGGGCTCATGAGCTCTCCTGTTGTGGCTGAGCTTGGCTGTGACTATGGCAGGTATGCTGGTGCGGGGGTCTTCCCCCACCCACAGGCAGGAGTTGCTTTCATTGGGGGGGTTGGGGGGGGGAATAACTGTGGGTAAGACAGTTTGGGCTGGGTAGGTTCACCAAGGAAAGCAGTGGTATGGTAAGTTCTGCTAACAAGGTAAATGGATATTGTCAGAACAGCTGCCCACCAGGGCAGTTAGGCTAAAGAATAGTTAGAAAAAGGGCTCCTAACAGCTCTTCGGTTCCCAGAGAAAGTTCCCACTATTAGCTCTTCTTCCAGCTCACACCCTAAAATCAAACAATAACTGTTCACATATGGTCCAGGTCCTTTGCAAACTGCTGCTTCTGTGCTGGGTCTTAGAGCAATATAGATTGTGGGCACTTTTGGAATGGCATCCCAGTTCCATATAGCCCTCCCTCTTTCCCAGAGTTAGGCCCCACTGATTTTCAAAGCCAAATGTTTGACAAGACAAAGGGCTTGTCTTTATGGTGTGGGGATCTCCATAGCAGAGGGTGCCCAATAGACGGTTTAGACATCTTGCTTTTCTGGAAGCACCTCTATGCCTGTGATATCCCTCCTACCTGTGGGTCACTCTGCTAGCGTTTGGGTTCCCAACCAGACCATGTCCCTGCCCCCCACCCTTTTCAATGTGCCTTTTTCTCGATAGCTTTAGCTATGGAAAGTTGTTCTGCTAGTCTTGTTATTCTCAGAGTTGGTTTGTATGTAGTCACAGCCTTGGTATGTCTGTGTCAAGATGTGTACTAAGGCTCTTCATGGTCCACCATCTTTCTCTCATAGAAGTTCTTTCAATAAACTGACACTTGATAACTAAAACTATTTTGTACAACATTTGAAGCACAAAAAAACCAATTATTTTTATTGGGTAAAGAAAACCATAACAGTAGATTGTCAGGAATATATTCTCAATTACTTGTAATACCAATATTTGTCATTTTCAGTTACAGCAATCTAGTAAGTTGTTTTTAGTTGTAATTTTTGTCATAACAGAATTAAGAGAATCCTACTTGCCAAATCATTCTAGCACTTCTAGGTTGATGTTATTGGAAATACAACTTTCAGTATTGTCTCCAGAAATGACCTGGTGCCAAGCACAGTATGTTGGATAGCTCCCCTCCCCTAGTTTATGAATGCAATGGGAATATGGGTGATACTGAATTTTTCAATTCACTGCATGGGTCTTTAAACTTAAAACAATGACTTAAATATTTCTTAAACTTTATTTTAGAAAACTTTAGAGACGTGTTAGCATAATTTTAAATATCTGCAGTGAGGGCAATATCCTTTGTTTTTTCAGCAGGTGGAATTGAAGTTTAGGAATGGATCAAAATTTAGGGGGCCCAAGAGTGGTAAATTATATACAGATGCAAGATAAATCAAGAAAATAAGCCAAACAAAACAAACATGAAAATAACGAGGAAAAAAAAGATTTTGTGACACCTTAACTTCAGGAGTCAGTCCAAATGGTAAAGTTCCAGAGAAAGCTTAACCAAAATAGCTTAAATAAAGTATCCAGTAATAATGAGCTACCATGAAATATAATGCTTGATTAAATATGTGAGATGTGATACTTATAAGTAGTCATTTTGTAGCCAGACCTTATGAAGCGATGTACATTAAGTAGTTGTTTTTAACTGTTTTCTGGTTTTACATAAAACTATTACATATGGCATTTACCTTCAATTTTCTTGTTGAGATAATTAGAAATAATTTTAAAATAGAATGCCACACTTAATAATATGGAATAAATCTTATGAAAACCTTAATGGTTGTCAATAGTTTTAGATGGCTCAAATGGATTGTGCATCTGGGTTTCTTATGAAGTTGATTTGAATATTATATTACATTTCCAGTGTGCCATGGACTAAGCCTCTAAAATATACTGCATGCTATGAATTGACTGAAAACTTACTTACCTGTTTCATTTTCCTATTTTCCCCCGCCTCCACATTATTTTTATCCTCTTATTTCACCCTGAATTTCCCCATTGCTATCAGCTATTAGAAAATACCTGAAGCTGAAGAGAATGCAATTAGGTGTTAGGGAATAAAGACTGAATTTGACTTACCCCAGGATGAACATGAAAATCTTCAGAAATCTGAGCAGATTTATGTGAGAGAACCAGGAGAACTGATAAAATGATAAATCATATTATCAAATCTATGGTGAAAGTAGGGCAAAATGTTAGTGGACAACTAATATACTTGTATTTTTAAATATTTGGTTGTAAATCAAAGTGATAAAAAACCCACATGCCACAAACACTTTTCCCATTTATCTCATCATGGATACATTTGCCAAATGCTAAAAATTCCTTCACAAGTTCTTTAATTTGAAAGTAGTCTTTAGATGAAGTTTTATCTGACACATTAAATACTTCATACCCATTAGTTTATAGTTAAATTGCAATTTTCTTTCTTAGCTTTGTAAGAGACTAGGGCCCTTTGAAACCTATTGGGAGCCCCACCTATGTCTCCTGTCTCAGACACAAAGCATTTCCACAAATTCTTTAGGCTCAGATGAACATAATGTGAAAGTTAATAATGTGATGTTTGCTCTAGCACGTAGATATCACTCCTCCCCCACTCCCAACCATACCCTATACTAAACACTAAACTCTCTGGGTGTTCTGTACCTTACCACATCATAATACGGTGTCTAATTCTGACATGCACATTTTAAAACTCTCTGATTCAAACATCTCCTACCATGTGTTGACTCACAATGACTAAAAAGAAAAGTGACTTATGTATCAGGGAATCCATCTCTTATTCACAGTAGGAGATATATCTAAATCCTATGAAGCTATTCTTTCCCATTATCTTGGTACTTGGAAGACTTTATCACTAAGCAGAAAGTTGCTTGCTTAGTAAGGACTTTCTGATTGGTAGATAGATGCCCTTAAAAAAAAATCTTTCATAGGACTGATAGTCCTGATGAGTCACCTATCCATACCACAGATTTTAGCCTACCGTGCTGTTTAAATATATATTGTATTTAATATGTATTTATATATGTTATAAAACTATATACTTATAGATTATATATATTTTTCCTTCTGAATTATCAAGGTATAGGGACAAATTACTTGATACTGCTTCATTCTTTATAGATACCATGAGAATCACCATTTTTATGGACTTTTGTTATCCATTCTGATTCATTTCATGTGATCATAATATTTAATTCAACTCAGGAAATAAAGACTTAAAACTGTATCCTTCAGTTTCAAGAGTATCGAATACTTATGGTACCAGTCTTAGAAAATATTTCTGATTTTAGCCACTGCTGTTGTCAGTAGTTCCACCCTGTACCTGGTGAGAGTCTCATATTTTTGCAAACTGAATGCCATACACTCAGGTCGAGGGGAGATCAGAGAAAGAGGCAGAGCACTCCAGATTGGTAGATGGCATTTTAATTAGCAATGGAACTTGGGAGGCTCATCTTAGGTGCCTGCAAAATGAGTAGATATCTATAACCACCCACCAAATCTTTAAAGTTTATATAGAGACCTTAACTGGGTATAAGTCATATATACTATCCATATTGTCTCAGTAGCACATTGCTATCCCAAGGCTACGTCTAAGGGCACATAGTTCAGGAAAGACCAATCGAATGTACATCTCAAGGATGGGAGGTGGTGAGGAGACCGATTGCCTGGATCCAGCTTGCTGGTCAACTGGTGATCATGTTCTCTGTGACCACCTCTGATATTTCATCTCTCATAACTAGCTAACCAGATTTCAAATCCCATATGTCCCCTTCTTCTGTAGTGTGTCCTGAGCAGTCAGAGAATTGGATTAGCATGGAAGTAGCTCATTTGGTGGCTCTCTGGTTCCACTGGCGGCAAATGCCACAACAACAATATAGTCACATGTAAGAGAAACATATTGGGACACTATCTTCAAAAAAACAAAACCTCACTAGTTTCCAAGATCAGTGACAACTTTTTCTACCAAGAACCCCATGATTCTAACCACTGACTTCTTAATTTGGCTAGTCTGGTCTGAGTATCAGCATAGTCAGGGCATTTTGTCTTTAATAAAGATGACCCATTAGCAGACTCCTTAGGTATGAACATATACCATTATGTTTGGGTAATGGTACAGGTGCCTCTTTGTGAGACAGTAGTAATATCCAAAGCCATTCTATTTTGGAGGACAGCTTTTCTCATTAGAGATATTTTAGTATTCAAAATAAAGACAGGCTTTGTAGGCTATCATTTCAGACTTGCTGGTGGATTTAGTAGGGGTTTCTGTATGTGCTATGTCATCCAGGACAGTGGAGGGAACAAAGATGGCACTGAAATGATCATACCAGTAGAAAAGAGAACATTGCACACTTGGCCTTGAGGAGATGGAGGTTGTCAGTTTTAGGAATTTGACCTGGTGATACATACCATATATGTTGGCAGGGTGAGTATTCTTAGGTGTGAGGAAATGGACAGGGCTTGGGATATGCCAGTACAGGTCCCCTACTTGCGCACCACTTTCAATGTGTTTTGTTCTAGGCATAGTGTGTCTCAGGTCCAGCTTTCAGGAGAACAATGGGATCCCAGTAGAGATCCTCACTGAAGGATGTAGAGTAACTCACCCATCCTTGTGGGACATCAAATTCGAGTAGATGATGACTTTTTCATGGGTATTGGGGCTTGGTGTTCCCAGAAGCATAGCATATTGATCCATACAGAGTTGGAATAATAGCTGTTTTGCTTAACTTTCAAACTTTTCGGTAGTGTGTGTGAACAGTGGTCCCCAGTCTGGCATATGGTGTAATAGGCCCTACTAACTATCCTTCAAATGTATTAAAACTTGGGACAATACCCTAGCCCACGGAGCCAAAGTGATTTTTTTTCCCATTATTAATTTCATCTGTTGCCTTAATATTTCCATTTTTCCTTTATTACCAACCCCACTCAAATGGTTGAGAGGGGGAGAGGAAATCTCCATTTAATGTCATGTTCCTTTGCCCAGTCTGGCATAACATGACCTTTGAAATGTGACCCCTGATCATGGTCTGTTCAACAAGGATAGCTGTAAATGGTACTCAGCTTTTTAATCCCCTAATTTTGCCATCTGGGTTTGTGCAGCAAGAGGGGAAAGGTTGGATTAAGTTAGACTCAGTCTCCATACAAACCAGAGTATAGTTAGAACACTGAAATGAAGAGAGAAAGCCAATATAATCCATCTTTCAATCCCTCACCTGTTGGTACTCTGGTGGATGACCCCAGATTTCCTTGGCTGTTGCCTTGGGTATTGTTTAGAACATAAATAGCTTGCTGTTAATGCATTAACCAAGTCACTATATTTCAAGAGCAACCCAGCCTCTTTGACAATATGCCATCCTACCCAGGCACAATGTTTGTCCTCTTCTTAGGCACCCAGTCTGTTACATCTTCTGAGGGAATAGTTGTTAGGGTTTGCTCCCAGGCTAGGGCATCAACCTTCTGATTGGTAGGGGGTCTCAGTGCCTTATGACCTAGGATATGGAAGACAGGAATACATTAGGCTTTTGTAGGTGAAACTAAATGTCCTCACACATATCCTGACCACAAAAGGGCCTACTGATGATCCTCCATTCCTTGGCTTCCCATTGTGCAAGGCATAGGAATAATCCCTCTAGAACAGCCAGCTGTCAGTATAAAGGGTTAATGGCCAGGGCTCATGAGTGATGACCAGCCAAACAACTCTGAGTTTAGCCTAATGACAGCTATGCGAGGGGCTGTATATGGAGAAATGCTGTGTACACTGCTAAGAGCTATTGATTTGTGAAAGTATATTGGGTTTCTGATTGCTTCTAGAGCTGGGATTAAAATTGTCCTTTCTTCTGTCTCTTCCATAGCACTCAACCTATACCTTCTGAAATCAAAGATGCATCTAACTCAAATTGTAGCCCTGCTTGGATGATGCCCAGGTTTAATTTGCTTCACTAGTACTTCTGTCTTATCAAAGGTGGCTTACTGCTCTGACTCCTGGTCCTGCATGTGCCTTTTCATTACTAGGTGGCATAAGGGATGAAGGCACTATGCCAGGTGGGAAATAAAAGTTCTCTAAAATCTCAATCTATACAAACATTTGCATCTCTTTAATCTTCGTAGAGGTTAGATGGATTTATACCTTATTAGTTACAACTTCTGAGACAACACACCTTTTACACACCAACTGATGTCCAAAAACCTTAAGGTGGTGTCTGGGCCTTGAATTGCCTACAGGTTTATTGCCTACCCTCTCCATCATAGATGTTCCAGCAGGCATGCAGTGTATTGAAGCAGAGGCAAGTCTTCACATGTTAACATTACAGTGTCAAAGTAATGGGCCCGTTTTACTGAAGTGGAGAAGAATAGGGCCAAATCTCATTTTACCATCCAATAACATGGTGTGGCTAAGCATGTATCCTTGGGGAGGCACTTTTAAAGTCCATTCTTCCCCCTCTCACAGGAAGGAAAACCAATTTAGTTAACAGACTGGAGCATGTCAGTCTTCTCTATGAAACTCCTTAAAGATGAAGGGCTTCTGCAGAATCATAATCATCAGAGTAAAACAAGGGCTCTATTTTAACACAAAAGAATTAAAAATTCTTATAGGTAAATATCCGATGAGAGAGTATTGTATAATTGAGAAGGAAATTTGGGTATTTTTGTGCCATAAATTTTATCATGACTGATAACTTTATACTGGGATGTATCATTTCTTTAGGAATCACATAAATATACCCTAAAAAGTCTAGCATCATTTATTTGGCCATGCTTCCCGTGTAATTTAACACATCAAGTAAGCCTAATTAGTTTAATATATCTTTTTTTCTCCCCAAATTTGTTTATTTTAATTTTTCAGTGTTACCAGATTGATTGTTCATGCACCACACCCAGTGCTCCATGCAGTACGTGCCCCTCTCGATACCCACCACCAGGCTC
>CM052802.1:105980490-106022042 GCA_028533885.1 Nasua narica | reverse complement strand
CTCGAGAAGAATGAGTATTCTGTTGTTTTAGGGTGGAAGGTTCTGTATATATCTATGAGGTCCATGTGGTCCAATGTGTCATTCAAAGCTCTTGTTTCTTTATTGATTTTCTGTTTAGAAGATCTGTCAGCTAGTGAGAGTGGTAGTTTAATATATCTTTTATAAAGATAACACATCTTTTCAGATGTTTCAGAGATTCTCTAGAATTTCCCAAAGTTGGTTCAAGGTCAACAAGACCTCATTTAGATTTAATTTTGGAAACTTTGTCAAAAATATCAAAAGGGGTTAAAACAATTGATTATATAGGAGTGTAAGTCACTGTGAAACAATACTGTTATCTATTTAACCAAAATAAATACTTCAATGGCAAATACAGAAAATTACAAAAGTATAAAAACCTTAGCTCCTTAAATGGAGAGGGCTCAGTTTTATTAAAAAATCAAAGACCTGGTAAAAACATGAATCACAGGAAGTTATTTTGATAAAGCACAGAATGTTTTCTAGGCATATTACTTTAAAGGTCAAAACAAAACAAAACAAAAAAACTTCCATAATCCCATCAAGAACAGACCAATAGTTCAAAAAAAAATCTTTATCCTTTGAGAAGATGGAAGAAAAGCAAGTTTGTTTTACATAAATACACCTTGTTATTGAAGTGTTTTTTAAAAGCCAATTAAATAGATTTCAATTTTGGTAGTACTCCAAAGGTAGAAAAGTATCACATATACATAATAAACCCTAGACAGACATAACCACTCAGATACCCCATGGTTTTCATTCTATTACTTTGGCTGTGATTTAGTTAGCCACTCACATGGCTAAGTACTTCTAATATTTGTGGAGAAGAGCAATGAAATTCAAGTAACTTAGCTATTGACATAAAACAATAGGGGTGAAGTTAGTACTAAAGCCAGTATTGATAGCCTTGATATGAGATAGTATCAAATGTATCTCTAATAGGGTTTGAGATATGAGCCTAGTCATTGCCATATATATTATTTATAAAGATATTAATCCTGGTATTTCTCAGAAACTATCTTACCACCTATGCTCAACTGATATACAACTTCAACAGACCTTACCAAAATTAATTTGAAACATAAGTTTATAGCAATCCTAAGAGATATACAATTACTATATGCTCCCGATTCTAATAAATATTCAATACATAAATCTCTGCTCTGTTAAAAATGCCAATTTTTTTCTCCCAAAATTATGATTATATGTGACTCCCTGTGATCTCTGGATAGGGCTTAAAAATATAATGTTAGAGGAATTTTTTTTGAAGTTTAAACACTTGAATATCAGAAACTTTAAGCATAAAAGATAACTAATGTAAACCTACAACTTTAAGATAAATCAAATTTTTTTTTAAAGATTTTATTTATTTATTTATTTATTTATTTATTAGGAAAGAGAGAGAGAGAGTGCGCGCGCATGAGAAGGGAGAAGGTCAGAGTGAGAAGCGGACTCCCCATGGAGCTGGGAGCCCGATGTGGGACTCGATCCCGGGAATCCGGGATCATGACCTGAGCTGAAGGCAGTCGCTCAACCAACTGCACCACCCAGGGGCCCAGCAAATTTCTTTTAACAATAGAAATATTTCTGTGACAGCTAGCTGCAGTAGAAAGTTACTGAGGCATACTGAAAGGCAAGAGCTTTTCAGATACATGAAGTGTATGTCCATGAGGGCAGTAATAAATTGCTGAAAAACACTGCAGAAAGCAGAGGGTGTAAATTCTTCTAGCAAAATATTATTTTTACCACATTTATATTTATGTTTCAGTTTTTATTTTTCTTTATAGATTTCAGTTTATGTTGCAAAGACCAAGGCCCCTAAGTATAAGGAGATACATCACCAACTGAAAAATCTTACTCACAAAAATGTAGTTTGCCTTTGGATGTTAAATATTTTTTCTGAAACTATTGACACTGTCATCTTGATCTCCAGATTACATAATTTAAAACAGTGGCTATTATTTACATAATAGCGGTCATCTTTGAAAAATAGACTAATAATAATGTCATTTTTATTTGGATTAAAAGCACTGCTTTAAAGTTAACATTTTAAAAGGATAAATTTTTATCAAAACATAGTAAAATTTTACTCCAGTTTTGGTAATGGCTCTTCCCCAAGTGTTTATTTCATTAGATTCTGGGGATACATTTGCCAATGAATAACCTGAATCTACATTGCTAAAAGAATTTTTCGTTACCTTTTCTCTGGTGATCTGGGACATTTTGCACAGTGTAGACCCTCATGAAAAGCCTGTTGAACTAGATTGGTTGCTGTCAGATGACTTCTATCAATCTACTAGAAATAATAGTGGTCTTCGTTGATTTTCTCCAGCACTACCTCACCAGCACCTGGGATAATACCTGGCACATACAAAGCACTTAACACTTGTTTGTGGAAAGACCGCATGAGCTCCCAACTTTTTAATTGGGATTTTTTCAATTTTTTAAATATCAACAAATTATGTGCAGAACATTCAAGGTACAATTCTGTGAGTTTTGACACATGTATACAGTGATGAATGTACAATTTAAAATGCAGAACAATTGCAACACACCCAAAAATTTCCCAGTAATCTAGTACCAGAGCTTGACAGCCACTTATCTCCTTTTTGTCCCCTTTCTGTTTTACCTTTAAAAGAATGTCATATGAATGAAAATGCACAGAATGGAATTTATTTTTTAGTCCACTTAGCATACTGTATTTTAGATTCATCTATATTATGGTATGTAAATAGTCGTCTTTCAAAGGTGAAGTCTTCATGGTTAAGGCCTCAATTAAGTGAGGGGAGTAGGCACCATATATTTATATAGACATTACCAGTAAAGTGTTTTGTTTTTACCTTCTAAAGTGTACCATTTGTGATTGTGCTAACATCCATTAAAGTAACAGGATCGAGGGCCACCTGGGTGGCTCAGTCAGTTAGGCGTTAAACTCTCGGTTTCAGTTCAGGTCATGATCTCGGTCTTGGGATAAAGCCCTGCCTCCGGGTCGGGACTGATCATGGAGCCTGCTTCAGATTCTCTGTCCCTCTGCCCCTCCCCAACTGGTGCTCATGCTTGCGAGCTTTTTCTCAAAATATTTAAAAAAATGAAGTAACAGGATTGAGTCACAATTAGCACTTCTAAGGAAAAAAAAATACTACTTTAGAAAAATTTTAACTCTAAACAAATTATTTTGGATCTTCTCTCATCAGCGCCACTCATTTTTAGCTTGGAATCCCAACAGGGGAAGCTAGTTTGATATGTCAGAGGAGTAAGAACTGAAAAACATAGAAAAGAGCAGCAACAGGTCAGTAGCTAAGAGATGGTTATTGAGAAAAGAGACAGAATAAATCAGAAATATGGGCATTTATTTATTGGTAATAAAGACAATTACTTCCATGATTTTGACTCCAGATTTTTTTCCCCCATCTTGGTTAAAACATTAGATAAAAGGGAGTCTTCCTGACCTAGGAAGTTTGCATTGCCTGGATGGATTTCTGTGGGTTGAAAGACATGAGATCTTAATGTTTTCATTGCACTGGTCCCAGGAAGTCCTTTTAATACAATAAGTAATGATTTTTTCAGTTCCACACAAGACAAAAGCAGAATTTTTGGGCACAAGGAATTGTGATTGTGAATGGAAACAGAAAAAGCTTACAAAGGGAACATACTTGAATCAGAACATCTATCTGCACAGCCCACTTCATTAAGCATATTTTTTCCAATTTTTACAATATTCACTCTCTACAAAGAGCCAAGCATGACTAATTAGAAAGTAAGATAGGGTAAGATTCTTCCCTTGAATACTTTATACTTTAGCAGGGAATATAGAGAGAAGCCATTAGAAGGGAAGGAATTGCATACATGAAATCATATAACAAGGGGAACAGGATAACTACATGTGTGAGGAAGGAGGGAAAAGTCCTCGGGTATGGGGGCAGACCAGAAAGTTGAATGCTGGATCAGGAGAGATTGAAAACAGAAGATATAATAATCATAATGTAACTGAATCAAATGTAAAACAATAGGAAGGAGCTGTGGTAAAAGGGTTAGGTCAGGTCTCAGCTGCTCAAGTTGCACATTCCCAAAGTCTTCATCACTTGCCCTTTATTCAGTTTCTGGGAAATGACCCCTCAGCCCTTGAATTACCCTGCCTAAAAAGAGTGTTTATTTGAGGTCCTGGGGCAAGTCAGATACCTTATGCTAACAATAGGATTTATGGTGAACACCTATTCCTATATGCCTGAGTCTTTGGGTCATACTGCATCAGGGTGACCTCAGTGATGCTAGAGTCTTGAGTGCTAAATCAGTCATGCAGGTGTCTGTGCGCCTATGTGACTGACCCCCAATAAGAACCCTGGACACGGGGCACCTGGGTGGCTCAGTGGGTTGGGGCCTCTGCCTTCGGCTCAGCCCATGATCTCAGGGTCCTGGGATCGAGCCCCATGTCGGGCTTTCTGCTCGTCGGGGAGGCTGCTTCCCCCTCTCGCTCTGCCTGCCTCTCCGCCTACTTGTGATCTCTCTGTCAGATGAATGAATGGGGTCTTTAAAAAAAAAAAAAAAAAAAACCCTGGCCACAAGGCCCTCGTTGTCAGCATCATGTAATATCACACATTGTTTCTGGGCGAATTAAGTTCCTCCTGCGATAGTATACTGGGATAGGACAACTGTAAGCTTGCATGTGGTTTTTCCTACACTTGGCTTGATTCATCTTCTGCCTTTGCTGAGTTAAGTCTGTATTCTTTTGCTAGAATAAACTACAACAGTTTTTTTTTTTCTGGTTTTTTGAGCCCTTCTCATGAGTCAACAATCTTGGGGGTGAACTTGGGGGCCCCTGACACAGAGGTGGATTCAGAACATCCCTGACAGAATGAAGAGGAAGAATTGTGGGTGTCAGGATGTTTATGGACTGTGCAGGTAGAAAGGAAAAAAATTTGCAGTCTGCTGGCTTGCATTTCTTTTCTCTGAGGATCTATTTTGCTGAAATAGAATCAGAGGAGCATGTAGGAGTTACAGAAAAGGCTCAAGTTTTGAGGGAGTTTATAGAAATTGAAAATTATAATATTGAAAATCAGAGGGCAAACTTGGGAAAGTTTGTGGTATTTGATGAATATTGAGAATTTAAAGTCTTAGATTTTTAATTTAGGGTGACCTCTGTCTATAAATTTGTAGGGTTTTCTAGTTATGCTCTAGGATTCCTTTAGTGGTTGGGTTTTATTAAGTTATGAGAGAAAGGGGCACCTGGTGGCTCAGTGGGTTAAAGCCTCTGCCTTCGGCTCAGGTCATGATCTCAGGGTCCTGGGATTGAGCCCCACATCGGGCTCTCTGCTCAAAGGGAGACTGCTTCCCCACCTCCCCGCCTGCTTGTGATGTGTCTCTGTCAAAAAAAAAAAAAATTGAGAGGAGGACAGTGCCATTGGAGAGCATTAGGCTGATGATATAAAAACGGTTGACTTCATCTACACCAAATAGGGAATACAGGAGGAGGCTGAAAACAAGGAGGAAATTGAGTCAGTGGATCATGGGTCTCAGTGAGATGAAAAACAAAAGTTAGTGTATTGGATACGCTTGAGACACTGAATGGAACTAAGAGTTACGATATGAGGTAGGATAATAGGATGGGTGAATTCAGTATTTCAGCTAAATACTTTCTCTTTTGCAGTGGCAACTAGAGATATATCTAAAAAGAAAATCTCTAACTCTGTGCCAAGGTCCTGGAAAGCAGGCTAAATGTTTATTTAAATTCAGTGAATATTAATATTTATACTTTCTTACTAACATAGATACTTGCATGGAAGAAAAACAACTGAAAATGCTTAGACATGTAGTATATGAATTTCAAATTTCAAACCACTCTCAAAGGAATAGATGAGAATTCCCTGATCCCACTTCTCATCCATACTCAATTTTATCAAGTCTGATAATCTCTTTACAAAATGAATATAATGAAAAAAATGTCAGCACAAATTGGTATTTCTTCAATGAATTCTATCTTTTAGTGAGTTGTAATATGTATGGTTTTTCCTTGCATTTTCTATATTTTGTCTTTTAGCTTTGTTTTTCATGCCTTTTTGTCATAAACTTGTTTGATTCTGATGTGCTCAAATTTATTCCTATTTTCCATCATGGCTTGTGAGTTCTGCATCTTATTCATAAGGATTTTCCATCCCAGGTTTCCTAGAAATGTATTTTGTATTTATTATAAAACTTTTACTTTCATCAAAACTGGTGAACCTGAACTTTATTTTTACTAAGAGATAAAAATGTAACTTTCCAGAAAAATCTAATCAGCTTCCTAATTTCCCTTATTAAATGGTTCAGCTTTGGGGCGCCTGGGTGGCTCAGTGAGTTAAAGCCTCTGCCTTTGGCTCGGGTCATGATCTCAAGGTCCTGGGATCGAGCCTTGCATCGGGCTCTCTGCTCAGCAGGGAGCCCTCTTCCCCCTCTCTATCTACCTGCCTCTGCCTACTTGTGATCTCTCTCCATGTCAAATAAATAAATAAAATCTTAAAAAAAACATGATTCAGCTTTTATACAGGCATTTAAATCTTTATACATTATAAATTTGTGTAAATAATCAACTCATATCTTTTCTATTGATATACTTCTAGACTGTTAATCTTTTTCTGACATTACTCTGCTATATTCTTTTAAAAAGTAATTATGTGCAATGTTATATTTAGGTATATAACATTGTGATTCAACAATTCTGTACATTATACAGTGTTCATCATGAAAAGTATAGTTACCATCTGTTACCATACATTGTTACAGCGTTATTGACTATATTTCCTATGCAGTATTTTGATCTTCCTAACACATTTATCTTAAAATGGGAACTTGTATTAGTCCCCTTCACTTAATTCACCCATCTTCCTATCACCTCTACTCTGGTAGTCACCGTTCTCTATTTTTATGACTGTTTCTGTTGGCTTATCCATTTGCTTTGCTTTTGAATTTCACATGTGCGTCAAGTCATGGTATTTGTCTTTCTGGGACTTAATTCATTATTACACAGTTAACATAATACCTTCTAGGTCCATACAGGTCACAAATGGCAACACAAATGGCAGCTTTTTTTTAAAGCTGGATAATATTCCATTGTGTATATGGACTACATTTTTTTCTTATGAAGTAATAGCCTATATGATGCAGTCCTTGAGTGTCATGGTCAAAAGAACACAGTCCACTAAAATAACAATTACTTCAAAATAGTGTAAGTCCTTTATGTATTTCTCAAAAGTGTAAACAGGACTCCTAATTCCCAGCAGCACTTTGTTTCTATTTAAATTCCTGTTAGTTACCATAGTGCAACATTAGTTTCAGGTGTGCAATGTAGGGATTCAACACTTCCATGCAACACCTGGTACTCATCACAACAAGTGCACTCCTTCATCCCCATCACCTATTTCACCCATTCCTCCACCCGCTACCCCCTGGGTAACCCTCAGTTCTCTAGAGTTGCGTCTGTTTCTTGGTATGTCTGTCTTCCCTTAACTAGCTTGTTTTGTTTCTTGAATTCCTCATGAGTAAAATCATAGGGCATTTTTCTTAGTCTGACTTATTTCACCTAACACAATACTGTCTAGCTCCATGCATGTTGTTGCAAATGGCAAGATTTAGTTCTTTTTGACGGTTGAGTAATATACCAGTGCCTCTGTGTGCGTGTGTGTACACATCTTCGTTATCCTTCATCAGTTGATGGACATTTGGGTTGTTTCCAAACTTTAGCTACTGTAGACAATGCTGCTGTAAACATCAGGGTGCATATATCCCTTTAAATTAATGTTTTTTGTTTTTTAGGGGGAGGATTGTTAAATATCCAGAAGTGTGATTGCTGGATAGTAGGGTAGTTTTATTAATTTTTTGTGGAAACTCTATACTGTTTTCCACATTGACTGGATTCACTTGCATTCTTCCTAACGGTACAAGAGGGTTTCTTTTACTCCGCATCCTCACTAACACTCGTTTCTTGTGTTTTTGACTTTAGCCATTCTGACAGGTGTGAAGTGTAGTATCTCAATGTAGTTCTGATTTGTAGTTGCCTGATGATGAGTATGTTGGACATCTTTTTATGTGCCTCTTGGCCATCTGTATGTCATCTTTGAAGAAATAGCTATTCATGTGTTCTATTCCCTTTTTAACTGGATTTTTTTTGGGGTATTGAGTTTTAGAATATCAATTATTTGATAGAGTTTATCAAGTAAAAATTTCTGATTACTTAGATAGTTGTATATTTTTAAATGATTATAGTTTGGCTTTTCTAATTTTTGTTACCTATTTTGTTTTTCAGGTAATTGGGAAATTAAGCTTAAAAAGATAAATAATATTCAACTAAAATTCTGTTGTTTTCTTCTTAGATATATTCCTTAGAGAGTCTAATATATGGAACATTACCTTCTTTGTTTTCAGGCTCAGCTTTATTCACTTTTAAAACCATTTCTAGGGATTGAATGCCAGAAAGACAAGTTGCAAAGTGTGCTTAATTTATCATCTTGAAAAGAAAATCAAAAGCTCATATTCAATTTCTAATTAAATTATGCACACTAAGCATATAAGATTAGTGCCATGAAATAAGTACTCTCTGGGCATAAAAATACTTAAGTGACAGTGGAATGCTGATAACATTCTAAGCCCTCATAGACTTGCAACAGTTTGAGTTAAAAGTCTCTAATATATTAATAATGAACGAGAGGAGTGAATCGTTAGACCTAGATAGACTCTTTGAAACATTTTCTTAGCCCAAAGCATTCCTTTTACACAAGTAGAAAAGAAATCTCTAGGAGGTCAAGTGTCTTATAAACCATTTGTCAAAAGGTAACATTTGACTGGAATCAAAGTGTCATGATCTTTTGCTTTTCTGCCACCTTTTATTTCAGCAGAAAATAGATTTAACTAGAGCTGGGTCTCTGGGGCAAAGCCCTGCTATGTCAAGCCTTATAGAGTAGATACTATATATATATATATATATATATCTCAGATATTTAGGTATCTGATAAGAGCCATTTTCTTCAGCCTGATAAGGACATTTTCTTCAGAATTTTGTAATAATATTAACATAGCTTGATAGGCTCCTAGCCTGACCAGAACTTAACTCTATGTGCATTAATGACCAAAACTTATCTCTGTCCATATAAAGTAAGAACATTTGTTTAGAAAAAATTGCTACAACAGTTCTAAAGAGGTGACTTGTGTCACCAAAGGTAAGAGTTCTTTTAGAAACTCGGTTTTTAGCTCTCCATTCTTTTACTCTTTCAAAGTATTTTTGCAAAGGAAATAGTTCAGGGTTTTATTTATACTAAGCCCTACTGAACTGGATAGTAGAAAAAGAAAGCATTTATACTTAAAAGAACCTCTTCATCATCTTATACGTATATCATCTCTCTTTGGGAAATACCAAATATTGAAGACAATATATTTAAGCACAAAAAGTATTTCAGTGGGACTGGAAGTTAAGTTTTTAAAGGAAAAATATAATTTATAAAAATGTCTATATTCTATAAAAATTATATATTTACTTTATCTTAAGTTCTTAGAATATATAAGTATTTGTGCATATACTTATAAATATTTGTGCATATACGTTTGTATATGTGCATATATATTATGTCATTTCTTTATAAATGATGTTATATTAAGGAGCTTGACTTCATAGTGTTGACCAACAAAATGAGAAAAAAAAAATCTTTGGTTTTTCCTAGAAAGTGTTCCATTTCCTTGGAAGTTTGATTATTCCAGCACATCTTGCCTTTTGCTGCTGTTTCTTACTTTCTCTGATAGTATTTTATACTATTGCCTTTCTCTTTCTGCCTGAGTATCTTTATACATTCTTTTTCATTCCTTTTGCATCTGCTCAGCACAGATAGCTAAATAGAGCTGTCACTGACATGACTTTAGGTAGTTACTGCTTTTTTTTTTAACAAAACTTGAACTTAATGAAAATGTCTTCCCCCTCCCCATCCCTAAAATATTGCCAGGAAGAGTGGTTAATAATTTCAAAAATGAGTGTACTTGTTAGAAATCCTAGAGATCTGGCATTCTATGCACATATCAATGCTGTCACATTTATCCTCTCGAGAAAACAATTATTTGGCCTAGTTCCAGATGTCAAAATAAGAGTGGATTTTGAGGTTTAATCTGTTTTTAAATGACTTTTAAAAATTTGTGCAATTTCTTCGGGGAACAGTAAAAATTGATGTTTAGTAATTAGAAATGTCCTTCACTTCTAGGGTCAGAAAACACTAAGTTAGCAATTCATTATGGGAAGGTTTTTTTTTCCACTTTGCTTCTGGCAAACCAAGTGTACACACTTCTATCAAATTCTTGTTGCCTTTCTCCTTGTTGTCTAAGAGCCAACTGCTAATGTTTCTCTCTTACTGCAAACATGCTGAGATTGCAATACTTTTCCATTCACTGCCCCAGATACCCTACTAAATACTAATTTTCTCAGGGTTATTTCTCTGGGTGGGGGGAGCTGGGAGGGGCAAAGGAAGTGCAGAAGGAGAATATAAAATACAAAAATGAAACAAAATTTAAGGAAGTAGTGAAATGTGATTGAGAGCCTATGTAAAATACTATTTTCCTATACTAATGTACATTTAAAATGCTCTTAATTTGAAATCCTTCTCAAAACTAGAATCTAAACCTTTGGTTTCTGTTTTTCACAAACCTTTGTTTCTAGGTTCTTCAAGTATATAAAAAGCGAATTACTCTGTTGATCCAAGATAGTATTACATAGGAAGAGAATTAAATGAGAAAGAAGGGCATCTCCGTGAGTGGTTAGGCTTCCTGGGAACTAAGGGAAGCGTTTTATGGCTAACCTAATTTGGGATAGGAACATAGGCATACACTATTTTCTGTGTCTCTTTGTTACCCTTAAAATGAATAAAATTGATGATATCCTCAATTATAGTTATTCAGTTCTTTATATGCTCTTTTGTTCACATCTCCTGTAGTGGTTCGCTCAAGTGCTTTGTTCCATAGTCAACATAAAGTCAGTACAATAGCCATTTAATGACGTTACTAATTTCCATATGTCTATAAAATTCTTGCATTTTATTTGCTCAGCTTTGTGTCTATTAATGATCTTTTCTAAATGTTGAAACAGATCAGCTTAATAGTATTTTCCCAAATAAAAAAGAAACACGTCAGATAATCTGAAATTCTCATTTTCCCTGTTTCATGCCAAACAGGGACCTCCCCACTCCCCTGCTCCTATCTGAACTGTCTTCACTGGAGAACTGCTGTAGAACTGTCAAAGTGGAATTTGCAATCACCACTTTGCTACATTGTTGCACCTGTTTTCTGAATCCAGTGATGTGTTTTAAGAAGGACCTTGTTTTTCTGTAGCTTTAAACACACACACACACTCACACTCGTGAGACAAATTATTTGCATATTTTTGATAAAATGTTCTTTACCTATTATATACATGTTTGATAACTGCTTTAGTATAGAAAAATAGATTGAAATTATTTTTACTCAGTACATTAAAAATATTTTCCCCAAGAACTTCTAGCATCAAAGTTTACCCAACAGGATTCAATTTTTTTTTTTATAGTTTCCTTTGTTGTAAAGAGTAAAGCTAAGGCAATACTAGAATGTTTGGAATACCTTAAGGACTAATTAAGAGTTATTCTATGAATTCAGGTATATCTTTATACTTATTTTACAGTGCTTATGAACCACTATTTAATACTTCTAGTATTTTTACTTTTGCTTAAGGAATCCTTATTATTTTTTTCATCATGATAAGTATACTTTTTAATTCCCATCCTCTCTTTTACCCATCTCATCCACCTTCCCTCTGGTAACCATTGGTTTGTTCTCTGTATTGAGTCTTAGCATTACGTGCCCTAGCTCTATCCATGTTGTTGTTGTTCTTGTTTCAAATGGCAAGATTTCATTATTTTTTGTAGTTTACTGGTATTTCCTTGTGTGTACACGTACATACAATATCTTCTTTATCCATTGATTGATGGACACCTGGACTGCTTCCATAGTTTGGCTATTGTAAATAATACTGCAATAAACATAAGGGTGCATTAATTGCTTCAAATTAGCATTTTTGTATTTTTTAGGTAAATACAAAATAGTTCTATTTTAATTTTTAAAGAGAGTTCCATACTGTTCTATTTTAATTTTTTGAGGGAATTCCATACTGTTTTCCACAATGGCTGCACCAATTTGCATTCCCACTAACACATCAAGAAGGTTCCTTTTTTCCCCATTCTCACCATCACTTGTTTCTTATGTTCTTGATTTTAGCCATTCTGACTGGTGTGAGGTGATACCTCATTGTCCTTTTAAATTGAATATTGCTGATGATCAGGGATGTTGAGCATCTTTTCATGTGTTCATTGGTCATTTTTATGTCTTTGGGGAAATGTATGTTCATGTCTTCTCACTTTTTTAATTTGATGATTTGTTTTTAGGATATTGAGTTTTATAAGTTCTTCGTACCTTTTGGGTATTAATCCTTTATTGGGTATGTCCTTTGCAAGTATCCTTTTCCATTCAGTAGTTGTGTTTTAGTTTTGTTGATTGTTTCCTTCACTGTGCACAAACTTTTTATTTTGATGCAATCCCAGTAGTTAATTTTTGCTTTTATTTCCCTTGTTTCAGGAGACATATCTAGGAAAATGTTGCTACCGTTCATGTCAGATTACTGATTATGTTCTCTTTAAGGATTTTTATAGTTTTAGGTCTCACCTTTAGGTTTTTAATCCATTCGAAGCTTATTTTTGTGCATTGGTAAAAGAAAGTGGTCCAGTTTTATTCTTTTGCATGAGGCTACCCAGTTTTTTAAATACCATTTGTTGAAGATTCTTTTTCCCCATTGTATTTTCATTCTTGTCATACTTAATTGACCATATAATTATGGATTTCTGGGTTTTCTATTTGTCTATGTATCTATTTTTATGCTAGTACCATATTGTTTTAATTACTACTGCTTTGTGACATAACTTGAAATCTGGAATTGTGATACCTGCAGTTTTATTGCTCTTTTTCAAGATTGGTCTGGCTATTGGAGTTCTTTTGTGGTCTCATAGAAATTTTGGGATTGTTTGTTCTATTTCTGTGAAAAATTCTTTCGGTATTTTGATAGAGATTGCGTTAAACCTGTAGATTTCTTTGGGTAGTATAGACATTTTAACAATACTTACTTTTCCAAATCATGAACATGGTATTTTGTGTCATCTTGAATTTTTTTCATGAGTGTGTAATAGTTTTCAGAGTATAGGTCAATAATAGTGTAAATGCAATTTAGTTGACAAAGGATGGTCTTTTCCACAAATTTTGCTGGAATATTTAAATATCTCTATTTAACAGGAAAAACTTGTATCTATACCTCTCATATAGAAAAATAATCTTTGTCTTCTTCGAGGCGTAATTTTCAACACTATATCAAAAACATACATAGGGACGCCTGGGTGGCTCTGTCGGTGAAGCAGCCGCTTTCGGCTCAGGTCATGATCCCAGGGTCCTGGGATTGAGTCCCTTATCAGGCTCCTTGCTCAGGGAGGAGCCTGCTTCTCTCTCTCTCTCTGCCTGCCACTCTGCCTGCTTGTGTCCTCTCTCTCTCTGTCAAATAAATAAAATATTAAAAGAGCAATTTGATCAAACTTTATCAATATTTTAAGAAAATCTGTTCTTCAAACAATTCTGTGGAAGACAAAGATAACTATGAACTAGGAAAAGTATGATTAGACATGTGTGTGTATATGCATACACGTATATCTGCACACAAATACGCAGTTTATATATGTGTGTGTATACTCAAGATTAATAAAACATAATTTTTTAATGCACAAAATATTAGCTCACCAAAGAAAATACAGCAAAGGCAAATACGTAAATTAAAATATAATCAATAGCAGTAGTAATTAGGTAAGTGTCAATCAAAACTACAAAGAGATATTACTATACAACCATTAGAATGATTAAAACTGAAAAAACCTCTGCTACCAAATGATGGCAAAGACACGGAGGAATGGGAAGTCTTACATTCTGCTGGTAGGAATTATAAGCGGTACAACTATTTTGGAAAGCCTTTTGGTAATTTGTTACAAAATTAAGTATATGCTACCATTTGATCTGTTACACTCCTAGCTATTTGCCCAAGAGAAATGAAAGCATTTGTTCATACAAATACTTGTATATAAATGTTCATAGCAGCTTTGTTATAATCAAAGCTAGAAACAGCACAAAAGTCCATCTACAGGTAAATGGATTAAAAAAATGCATTTTTTTTGGCTCTAAAAAGGCATTGTTCATCCATGCCACAACTTGAGTGAATCTCAGAATAATCAGGCTGAGTGAAAGAATCTAGACCAAAAAAAAAAAAGGATGACTCCGTGAGTATAGAATTCTAGAAAAGTTTTTCATTTTCATTCTTTCATGAAAGAATATCACATCAATCAAATTAGAATTTTCTATATCTACATTTTAACATGCTCAAGAATGGTTTCAGGAATGAGGATTCAAAACCACCATCACAAATTTGGCATGTAAATTTCATTTGTCATTCAAGACACATTAACAAATGTTCTAAAAAGGAATACTGTACTTGTAAGTAGTATAGAATGAAAGGAGAGCAAACTCATTCTTGACAATGAAAGACAAAGATTGCTTGACAAAGCAATCTAATCTTTGATCTGTTTTAAAAGTATAATAAATGTAAGTATATTATACAGCATGACAAATGTATGTCATTGCAGGCCCAAATTGTTTAAGGCAATAGACAAAAAAGGAGAGGGATATTTTTGACATTAAAGCCATTGAAAATACTTGTCGTGTGTGTTATGTAGGTAATAATAAAACTTATGAACTCACCCCAAAAGTAAACTCATTGCTCAAAGTTAGAGTTAAAATATCATGCTATTCTGTTTTGTGCCTTTGTTCCTGCTGTTTATATGACCTAAATTTTATTGTTCTTTGTTCCGACCATCTAAATTCCAACTATTATTTATGAATCAGTTCAATGATTATCTCCTCTTAGAAAACTTCATTTATCCTCCAGGGATAGATTAATGCCTCTCGTATCTTTCCTGTTTCACACTTCTCTTTTTGTAGCATTAATACACAGTACACTAAGACTTGTTTTTCCCCCACTTTATCTGCTTAAATTGCCCATAAACCATGTGAGGAAAACCGTTCTCATAAATGTTAACTACATTCTAGTTTTGAAGTAAAAACCACAACATAAAGAAATATCCTTTATATTTTTCCATAGCCTATTTTAAGAAAACATTAACTGAACAGACATTTAACCCGTTTTAATATGAATCACAAAACTTTTAAAATATAGGTTCCTCAGAATAGCTCAGGGCAGATAATAAGCTTATGGAACAAGAATTTTCCGAGTGTGTGACCTGCAGGGAAACCTAAAGTGCCTCTTTGTAGAATTTAATGGAAATTCATTTTTGACCTGCTTGAATTTATGCTATGTTTAAAAAATCCTCTGCTAAAAACTCTTTTTTTTTCCCTTCATAATGAGCTGTGTGGAATGCACATTTGTAGAAAGGCTGAAGACGACCAATCAGTTCTGCCAGATGGAGAGCTTCCTAGATAGAGTTTTCCCTCATTACAGTAGGACTTGCTCTTTGGGAAGGTGGCTTCCCAACTAGGGAGCGAGAACATGAGGCAGGCAGAAATTAGCTCTGTGATATGTGGTAAAATGCACAACCAGTTGTGGGAAAGGGAATATTAACTGTAGAATTAATGATTGAATTGACATATTTTGGAGAGATTTAGATTGCCCTACAGCATCAGAGGTGACAGGGAGAGCATATATTTTGACATGACTTTTGACATCTTTAAACCAGCAAGTGTGGTTACTCTTGATGGGTTTCTTGAGGTTTAATATTAGTAAAACACTAATATTAAACTAAATATTAGTAAATACTAATACTAGTAAAATACCACAGTTCTTCCTCAGATCTTCACTTTAATGGCTTCTCTAACGTTTAGCATCATCAAATAAAAAGACCAAATTTGAAAGGAGAAAGATTATAGAATTTAGTCATATGATTTTTAAATCCACAGTATCTCCAGAACACTATATTTTGTGTAACATTGTCAAATAATTGGAGTCACCACCATGATTGTCTTTAAGTAATTTTCCCCTACCATAGTGGTTTGTGTGTTAACAATATTGTAGTCTAGTTTTAAAAGAATAAAAATTCCAACACATTGGAAGGTGATATTTTGTTGCTATAAAGTACTATTTTCTTTTTTAAAAAGATTTTATTTAAGAGAGCAAGAGAGAGATGGAGAGGAGGAGTAGGGAGATGGGCAGAGGGGGAAGCAGACTCCGTGTGGAGCGGGGAGCCTGATGCGAGACTCCATCCCAGGACCCTGGGATTATGACCTGAGCTGAAGGCAGATGCTTAACCAACTGAGCCACCCAGGTGCCCTAAGTTGCTAATTTCTATAAAAATTATGAATTCTCACTCGACCAAGATTTGTTGACTTCAATACTGTTGATATTTTGGGGCAGATAATTCTTCATAGTGGGAATTATCCTGGCTGTTGTAGGATATTTAGCAGCATCTCTAGCCTCTACACAGGAGATGCTAGAATGCCACAGTTGTGACAACAAAAAATCTATCTAGAAACTGCTAAATGTTTGACGGGGTAAAATACCCAACCTCCACTCAAAATCATGACGATGTTCCCCAAGGCTGGTACATACAGGACCGTTTGATATGGTAAAAAGAGCTCAGACTTTTTAGAGAAAACTGAGTTTTTGAATCCCTGGTCTATTGTTTACTACTTCTGTGATTGATGAATTTTATATAATCTCTTGGAGCTTAATTTCTTTCCTGAAATTTAGGTATAATAAACACTAAAATAAATTACATGTAAAATATGTAGTAAATAACTTAAAAGCTCCTGGTTTTTATATTTAAGAATTGTTACCTTAATTATTCATACGAACCTTAAAATACTTTAGTGATTTTGAGTTTCAAATAATAGCTACTCCCACCAATTACCCAATTAAAATGATAAATATATGAGGATATTTCCACAGCAAAATAGAGTAGAAAGTGGTAAATAGCAGACAAGGAATTTCAACTGCTGCTGAGGGACTAGAATTGAATAGTGGGAGCTATAACCAATGAAAATTGAATGAATTCTTCATTCAGAAAGTCATCAAAATCTGTTATTTAACAAGCTTCATCCACACAACTATTTATCTTTTCTGTTTCATTGTCTTTAAACATGAAATAAAGCTTGTCAATAAATAGGAATATATAAAGAGGGGGAGGAAGTAGTTGAAAATGACCATAAAATTCAGGCATATAAAACAATTTTTGAAGAATTGGTATATAGAGAGAGACTCTGCTCTACTCGAGGCATAAAACAAGAAAACAAAAGGAACAACTTATGAACAACAAAAAGAAGCTTTTTAAATTTTAATTTATTTTTTTTTTAAGAGCACGGCTGGGGAGATGGATAGAGAATCTTAAGCAGGCTCCATGCCCATTGTAAAGCCTAGTGCGGGGCTCAATCCCAGGACCCGGAGATCATGACCTGAGCTGAAATCAAGATAGATGCTTTGACTGACTGAGCCACCCAGGCACAGCAACAACAAGTTTTTAAAAACTAAACATTGATTTCTGAAATTAAACCAAAAAGTTTAGGAAGACTAGGTAGAGTGTCTTTATGAAAGAACAACAACTAAAAGACAGGAATTGAAAATAGGAAACTAAATAGACACTGGGGAATAATACAAATGTCCATCATCTAATTAAAGAGAAAACTGAAAAAGCAGAAAAAAAAAAGGGGAGAGTACACTATTAGAGAATGCTCTGGAGCTAAAATACTGAAATTTCAATTTGCAAAGACCCACCAGTTACTCAGCAAATAGAATGGGGGTGCTTTGCATACGTAGATATATCCCTGTGAGAAATTGAGGAATATAAGAACATTATATACAGCTCCAAAGAATAAGGGGTAGGGAAGAAAAAAATCTGCAGGAGATCAATAGCAGAAATCAAAGCTAAGAGATAATGAAATGAGTCTTGGATGTCTGGTGGAAAATGATTTTGATTTGTAATTCTACAGCTAGTTATGCTTTCATATATGAGTGGGGGCTGACAACGGGTATTTTGAAATATGGATTCTCTACAAGCCTTTTTTTTTTTTTTTTTGGAAGTTGTCTGGAGGATGAGTTATTTAGGAGATTAGGAGGACTTACAAATATTACAAATCCAAATTGGACCTAAAAGTAATAATATGACTGTTTGGAAGAAAAATGGATGGTAGAGATGGCATCCTGAATGGCCTAAATTCTAAATTGTTCCAGCAAGAAGACAATAGGGACACCTGTGTATCTCAGTTGGCTAAGCATCTGCCTTTGGCTCAGGTCATGATCCCAGGACCCTGGGATCCGGTCCTGCATTGGGCTCCTTGCTCAGCAAGGAGACTGCTTCTCCCCCTGCTTGTGCTCTCTCTGTCTCTGTCTGACAAAATCTTTAAAAAAAATAAAATTTGGGGTGCCTGGGTAGCTCAGTTGGTTAAGTGACTGCCTTTGGTTCCGGTCATGATCCTGGAGTCCTGGGATGGAGTCCCATATCGGGCTCCTGGCTCCACCAGGAATCTGCTTCTCCCTCTGACCTTCTCTGCTCACATACTCTCTCTCTCAAATAAAATTTTAAAATAAAAAAATAAAATTTATTAAAACAATTTTTGAAAAAAATTAAAGACAATGTATAACTAAAATTGAGAAATCAAAAAAGGTGAAATACTATTAAATACTAAAGTAGACATCAAAAGAAATATTTAAAGTAACAAGGTGTTTATAGAAAAATTGGAGATAGGGAAGAGTGTTATGAGAAAACATTGTATTTCATTGTGTCTCTTTATATCTTTATATTTTTATGGACTTGATATTTTCAAAATAAAGTTAGTGTCATGCTCTCAAAACTCTCAAACATAGTCATGGAATACATAATACAAAAAATAGACTTGCCTAATCATTTCCTGAACTCAAATGTTAATATGGATTTGGAAGATTTCCAGCCTTCAAATACAGAAGCAAAACCACCTTTCAGCACAAGCCTATCTTAATAGGAGACATGAGCTTAGCTTTTACTTATTTTTTATCTATCTACCTATTCATTCATCTGTCTGTCCATCTTTACCATCCTCTGTTTACATCCCCACCTTCCTTCCTTTATCCTGCCTTCACTCAGTCCTCCATTTCATTTATGATGCACTATGAAAGCCTTAGGAAGCCAATGCCTCTTCTATACCCATTGTAAAGAAATGCAAACTTCTGTGACATCCCTTGGTGTGAGGAAAGGGATATTGTAAGATCAGACACAAAGGATAAGAATGTCAAAGAACATAGGACAATGATGGCAATAATGATATTTAACCTTTATTAATGTCAAAATAAATGCAGGGCTCTTTATATCTAAAATCCTGTTTAACTCTAAGGGTAAGCTTTCAAGGAGATTACTAGCTGGGTTTTACAAATACATACACTAGGGTTTGTGGGTGCTAAGATAATACCATGAAATGTTAGAGCTTGGCTGTGACTCTAGTCCTAGATGTAATCGAAGATCATAGTCTTTGCTCTTCACCAAATTGTTAAAAAAAAAAAAAAAAAAAAGGAAAGTTAGTTATTGATTTCCCTTATGGTTAAACCAGGTACCTTATTAAAAAGAACAAGGGGTACCTGGATGGCTCAGTTGTCAAGCGGCTGCCTTAGGCTCAGGTCATGATCCCAGGGTCCTGGGAACCTAGATCAACAGGGAGCTTGCTTCTCCCTTTCCCTCTGCCTGCTTCTCCCACAGCTTGTGCTCTCTATCTCTGTCAAATAAATAAAAAATCTTTAAAAGAAAAAATAGAAAAGAAAAAAAAAAACCAAACTAATCTTGAGTCCTTATGGTCCTTACTGTCTTTAGATGCTTATCTCAATAAACTTCTTTACTGTGCCCTCCAGGTAGTTGCTTGTTCATCTCTTTGGTCAGGATCTAGGCCTGACGACATTGCTTCCCTAATTTCATTTGTTTAGACTGCTAAGGTAAGGATTTCTCAGGGATGAACAGCAACGTATAGTGCTGGGAAAACAGAAATGGCATGCAGAGTAAATATCAGCAGAAAAATAAGATTAGGAAAAGTCAACAGGATATCCAACAGATAGGGAGGCCATCTTTAGAGATTTGGACGCCCTGAGGAGACAGAGCAGGCAGACATAAATATGGATGTGACTGATAAGCTGTGGAAGGTCACCATGGAGTAAAACGTCAGTGTTACTGCTCTTTACCTCCTACTTCAGGAAACAGGACACTAAGTTGACTCTTAGTTTCTAAGCTTTTGTTTTGTTTCTGCTTCGATTTTCAAAAAATAATCACATGGCAAAAGCTTATAAAAAGTTAACTACTATGTCAGACAAGGAACACTGGCAGCATTGAGCATATCCTATCATAACAGAAAAAAATAATATGCTCCATTCAATTTAAGTAAAATATGAGCATAGTGTAATACCATTTCCTTATGAAAATTATTTGTGGGAAAGTTTTGTGACATAGTTGACTGCTTCAGATGAGCCCACTGAGTAACATGTAGAGTTCGGGTACCTAGTTCTAAATTTGAGATTTTGCATATGCTACAGATTGTTCAGATAGGGAGTTACAAAGAGCACCGTTTATACATGCAAATAGTGTGCAGGCACACATACACAGGATTTGAAGTTCTGATGCTAAATAACACAAAATCTTATTACCCTTCTGTAAAGTATGTTTCCCCATTTTCATATTCTCTCTGTAAACGTAAACCAACCCTCAGCTCTGAAGGGATTTGGAAAATAAATATATGAAAATGGCTTATGTTTTAGATATGCGAAATATATCATGCCTTTAGAAAAGCCCAGCTCAAAAATACGTAGTTCAATAATAGTTCACAAAGTGAATAATACATGGGCACAAGTAGTCTAACAAAAGAAATTATCATGGAATCTCAATCTTTCATTACACCCCCTTTCAATCACTACCCCTCCCCCTACCACCAATCTGAGTTCTGTACTTTTTCAAAAAGATTTGTCAGAGGTAGGGAGAGGGAAAGAAAATGCACAAGCAGAGGAAGAAGAAAGCTCCTCGCTGAGCAGGGAGCCTGATACAGGACTCAATCCCAGGACCCCGAGATCAAGCAGATGCTTAACTGACCTAGCCACCCAGGTGCCCCAAATAAAAATCATATTTTTATATGATTCTAGGAAATACTTGACATTTTATTTCCTAAACTATCAACCTTAAATAGTATAGTTGTGGGTATTTTGAAGTTTGTACAAATGCATTATATCATATGTGGTTCTCGTTTTGGTCAACACTATG
Organism: Nasua narica; assembly: GCA_028533885.1. Taxonomy (NCBI): domain Eukaryota; kingdom Metazoa; phylum Chordata; class Mammalia; order Carnivora; family Procyonidae; genus Nasua; species Nasua narica. Next base: position 106,000,695 of record CM052802.1, on the reverse strand, counting down.
CATATGACCTTTTTTTTCAAATTACCAGGTATTAGTAGATTACTCTCATTGTTGTAGAATATCCCACTTTATGAATATGCCATTCTGAGTTTACTGGACACTTTAGCTGTTTTGAGTTTTCAGTTATTGGGATGTGGCTATGTGGCTTTGGTACATTCTCATACACGTTTTTAAGTGAACATGCATGGTGATTTTCAATGGATATATGCCTAAGAGTACAACTGATAAATCATAGGTATGCCTTAAAATTTAGTTTGTAATATCAGTTTTATTATTGCAAATTGGCTTAACATAAATTGAATGTTCTTTCTAATAAAATCAGATATAGTAAATCTTCACATATATAATGTATGTAAATCTATACAATTATAAATATATAAATACATAAGATATATTTATATATAAATACATAATTACATTTTTATTTTATATAAAATATATATATTCTATATTTATATTTATATATATTTATATATTATATAAATTAAATATATATTTATTTTATTTATATATATAAATATATAAAATATATATAAACATCTATAAATATATGTATAAATATGTAAATATAGGGGCACCTGGATGGCTCAGTGGGTTGGGGCTTCTGCCTTTGGCTCGGGTCGTGATCTCGGGGTCGTGGGATCGAGCCCCGTGTCAGGCTCTCTGCTCGGCAGGGAGCCTGCTTCCCCCTTTCCCTCTGTCTGCCTCTGCCTACTTGTGATTTCTCTCTGTTAGATAAATAAAATCTTTAAAATACATATATATATGTTAATGTATATATTAATATATAGATACATAGTAAATCTTCAACATACATTGTAAATCTTCTCCCAGCCCCAGTTTGGACTGCGTCTTTCTAGTAGCTGGCTCAGTGTCTTTGTCTGGTTTGCCCTGTGTTTGAAATCAGCCGGTCTGTGAAAGAACTTGGTCCCTGTGCTTGTTGTCCCAGGAGGAATCTGCCATTTAATTTTATCTTGAAATTTGGAAGGAATGACTCAGCATCCTATGAAAGAGATTTCAGATATTTTGAGGAAGCCCTTCATCCAAACACTGACTTTGCTCCACTTGGGAGGAGTCTACCGTGCAAGGGCCTGATCATGCTAATCATGCAGGATGTATGTTTGAGTTATTTTTCTCATAAAAGTAAAAGTTGTATCTGTGTGGCCTCCTGTCGTATCAAATATCTGACTTGGTTACATCTGCAGGCTGTCTTGGGAGCACAGATGTTATTTCAATTTGGAGTGGGGAATGAAATTATGACATGAACTTCATTAACACCACATTGCAAACACCTAACTTAAATAGCATGGCATACCAGCCTTCCTGCATATAGATGAAAAAGGAGTGAAATAGAAAATACAAGTGCAGTGTTAGGTGCATGTTAATCAAGTATACTTTAAAGTGAACTAAAGGAAATAAAATTGGATAGGCATACCAAATAACTAGCCCATTTGACTCCAAATCATATAGTTCTAGAGACTCTTTTTAAACAAAAAAAAAATAAGTGGCATGACATCAAACTGAATCATTAGATTATGACTAACCCAAAGCCGTAAGATTATTAATGTCCGTGGAAGATAGTGAATTGTAAATGCATATAATAACACCCATATACTGAATTTTGTAGCATCCATCAATTTCAAATGATCTGGGAGAGAAATGACAACTTCGCTACAGAGTAGAGGAATTGCCTCAATTAAGGACACAGATAAGGGAAAATGCACTCTGTAAACAACATGCCTAGGCCCTAATTTTTCCTGCACATTATGGGGAGTGCTTGCTATTAACAGGATAATCTTCTCAATGATAAAGGATGGCACCAACCTATGACAATACTAAAAATATTTCAGAAATTTCCAATTTTCCAAGGAAGAAATTAATGATGGAATGTTAGAATCTACTCTCTGAACCTTCCTTGTTCTGGCACTACCCAACCTTGGGCCTTGATGAATAGCTTCTACTGATTTTTCTCAGAGGTAGCTTATGGGACCTGGAGGTATTAAGCATACATTAAAGATTCTATTGATCTTATGTAATCAAAAGATCAGCAGAGTGCTCATCCCTCAAAGTTGAGAGGTTAGCCTGCTGTAATGAACTGTGATCGAAAGCTTCCCTACATGATACCAGTTCTCTTATGGAATTGAATGTAGTGCTCTATGATGTTTTTTGATACCATATATTTGATAAAAAGTTAAAGTTTATGTTTAGTGTAGGAATCCAGGTGATGGGCAGTGATGAGTATAAGGGATATTAATATTTATCAAAATATCCCTTTGTGCCTACTGCTTTACTTCTATTATTTGCCCTATTTCCTCAAACAACCCTTTATGAAATCACTATTTCAGATGAAGAGGTAGTTGACTGGGTAGGAATAAAAAAAATTGCTCAAGGTATTCCATCTTGCAAGCTGAAGAGAAAGGCTTTAAATTTAGATCTATCTAGCCCCCAAGTCAATAATCTTTCTTCTACAACACACCAGAAATGGTAATTGAACTTTCATGGTAAAATTTTTCACTATGAGGTAAGCATCATTGTTTATTGCAGTAAAATATTTAACAGATTTAACTTTGGGGGAGAGTGAAATATCTTTTTACTTTCAGTGAGGCAAATATTTCATCATTGTAATTAGGAAGAAGTGCACATATGTTGAAATAAGCAAGAAATCAATGAGAAAGCTGGCAAGACTTGGGCAGGGATTGTGTAGAATAGTCTATCTTGTCCTTCCCTTGATTCAACTAATAGACTCCCCAAAGTTTATGTATTTGTACAGAATTAGAGAAAGGGCCCCAAAGCCAGTCAGGGTGCCCCATAGCACTAATGTGGACCATTGCCATCATCTGTTGAGTATTCAGATAGATGGAATGAGGACAAGCACGTAGAGGGAATAAGATCGTCATTTAGAAGTTAGTTCATTATTAAGTAATACAATGAACTTGAATTAGCTACTCATTTTCTTCTTGCTGGATATCTCAAGTGATTGTTTTTGAAAATATGTGCTCATCCCCTTTGAACTATAAAGTCTTCCCTCAGACTTCACATTGTCTTACTATTATAAACTCAGATCAAGCTAACTCAAAACTCTGTCATATTTGTCTAATGGTTTTAAATCTCCCTGATCACTGCAATTGAATTGATTATGCATGTAAAGGTAACCTTAGGAGTGAAATAAGGATCAATTAGAATAAAAAATGCTTCAGAAATCTTTAAGGAAGTCAATTGTAGACTTACGGAATGTTACTTATCTAATCTTTTTTAATAGGCTAGTTAATACATTCTTAAAAATGAAAAGATACAGTTGATATATTCTCTAATGTGGGAGGGAAGAGCCTCTATAATCTGATATAATTAAATATTCTGCATGTGCTCAACATGAAATAGAATTATAAGATGCAACCTTAAGAAATGATACACAGAAAAATATAGCATTGTACATGGCAGTATATTATATGAATACAATGCATGTTATTCATAGAAAAATATAACTAGAACACCAAGGAGATATTAGGTAAACTGAATTGATCTAAGACAATCTAGAGGGAAGACTTTGAGAAATCCTGGAAGGTAGTTAGAGAGTACAGGAGAATATCACACCTGAGAGAATTAAATGGGCAGTGGTAGAAATTTACATAGTATGTTTCAAGGACAATGAAAAGAGTAGTACAGCTGAAGTAGGAATACTATGTTGGTAAGTAGACGTTTTTGGAAATATGAATTATGATATTTTGTAGGACCACAAATGTTAGATACAGACTCAACTACAATTCCCATTTAATTGTTACTGCTCCTATTACCATAATGGAGTTATGTCATTTGCAGATTTCAATTTCTTGTTTTAGAACATGTGAAGTTTGATCTGATGATTTCTGTGTTCCCTTAAAGATTGAAAAATCTGTAATCCTAAGACTCCAAGATGTTTAGACTTTTACTGCAGGCAATGGGGGAAATCATTGATATTTTTGAAAGAGAATGTCCCTGACAAAGTCCAACTTGGGGTAATTACTCTGGAGGAGAGGGAAGAGATTTTAGTCCAGAAAGCCACATAGTCTAACACCAAACATGAGTCTAACACCAAAATACTCTGATATGATCGACAGTAAAAATAAAGGGATGGCTTTGAGGGGTATATAAATCAAGTCAAGACAAAATAGAAACCCTCTTTGTATGGAATTTACCACCCCCTCAGATTTATCTAGGGCTGTTCCCATTGCCTTGCCCCCCTTCCCCGTTAGATCTCCTATGAAGGGGGCGGATAGGAGCAAAGGGGCACGTCCCTTGATACTCTAAGATATATACCAATACTTAACTCTTTTTCTCCCAACCCTCAGATGGGAGGGTTAACTAGGCTAACTTTTCCTCAGTTTATGATTCGCTGGGGACAAAGTAAGAAAAATAAAACCTCTCTGATGTACTCTTTAATGTGGTTCTCTAACATGTTAATCTCAGTACCACTAAGAAACCCAAAGAATTTGTTATATCTACTATATTAGAAATTAGAATTAAAAAGCACTCATTTAACATAAACCCATTACTTATTAATACAATTAATATGTTTTAATAAATATGGTTGTTTTTCAAAACAAAGATTAGTGAAAAGAGTGCCATTATATTATTGTAAACCTTATTAATGTGTGGCTTATCAGAAGACAGATTATCATATTTGTTTCTGTATTCAGTTAGAATATTACATACTATGTTGTCTCTAGAAAACCACTATATATTGATGAGCAAATGAGATTGAAAGGGTAAATTATGTTTTAATTCTATGATAAAGATAGTTTTGATCTTCTGGGTCCTCTGTATTGATCTCTCCAGACCACATGGTGAGAATCTTTACACTAGAATATTTAAAAGTGAAAGAGAGATTACCTAGGTGAATACACAGTAAAAATGGCAATGAATTAGCAAATTCTGAAGGAGATAAAAGAGGGACTTATTTTTATCAGGGGAATTATCAGCTGATCAGTGTTTCCAGAATGTTTATACATTTTAAAAAGCATCAGCTATCAACTCTGTTACATAAATGTACATAAACTCATTTGTACCTCTAGAGACCAACAATTTAACATGGGCATTTCATCATTGGTTTCCTGTCATTTTGATACTATAGCTTTAATGCCTTAATTTTTAGGTAATATGTAACTCTTTGACAACATATGATAGGTGCACAATGGTCTATCTCCGCCAAGCCTTCATATGTGACAAGTGTTCTTAGGATTCTAAGGAGTAGAAAACAGTCTATGAAACACATTTTTGTTAGATCAGGTCCCGACCCACATAAGAAATAGTGTTCTAACACTGTGATGTTCTACCAAAACTACTAAATATTGCCTGAAAAACCTGTAGTGATATAGTATAATCCTTGTGCGGGCATTAAAGGAAAAGTGTCAGGGATAAAAAGAAAAAGGGTCCTGACTTCCCTTTGCCTGATATGCAAGTTAATGAGTTCAGCTAACATCTCTCTGGAGGAGATGTGACTGATGACTAAGATAAGCCCTGTGACTGGGGAAGGTTATTTTGGAGGAATGTTTGGGTTTTTTTTCTTGTTTTTTTTTTCTCCCCAAATGTTTGTTTTGATTTTTCAGTGTTACAAGATTGATTGTTCATGCACCACACCCAGTGCTCCATGCAATACGTGCCCTTCTCAATACCCACCACCAGGCCCACCCACCCCATCCCCACGCCCTCCCCTCCAAACCCCTCAGTTTGTTGCTCAGAGTCCACAGTCTCTTGTTGTTATCAGGACAATGATGCCCTGAGACATTCTGAAATGAGGTATTTTGTGTAATTGGAGTTGGAATTAGAAAAGCTACAATATGAATTAGTGCCAAAAAGAATAATGTCTATTTGATAATGTGAAAATAAAGAATCCTGTTACAGTAAGAATGTTAGAAGGAAAGACAGGGGCACCTGGGTGTCTCAGTTAAGCAGCAGACTATTGATTTTGGCTCAGATTGTGATCTCAGGGTTGTGTGGTGAGCCCGGCATCGGGTCTGTGCTCAGTGGATGGTCTGTTTACAGGTTCTCTCCCTCTCCCTCTGCTTACGATAAATATTTTGTAATAATAACAAAGAAAAGACAGATTAAAGATCTCAAAAAGTAATGATTTTAAGATTTGTTAGAAATCTAAGATTTCTCTGATTAGGCAAATACTGTGATGAAAGAGCATATATTTAAAATACTGACCATGACTCACTCACTGCCTCTCCTCTGTTCCTCTCTATATGTATCACATATATACACGTCAGGATCAAAGACTTTATTTGGAGGGAAAAACATACATATACACACACACATATATTGGAGGGAAATACACAGACACACACACACATACTTTCCTCCAAATAGTGTCTTTGATCTTGTTTGTTTCAGTTTCCCGGATACTTCTGTCTTCTTCCCTTGACCTGTGTAAATGTGTGTGTGCGTGTGTGTGTGTGTATACATGTGTGTGTAACTATACATATGTATATATTATGTATAAATATAATCATCCGGTACAAATAGAGCTGCAAGACTGAATGTCTTCAGTCCCAGCAGCAATCACAGTGGCGGTAGTAATGTGATCCACATCTGGGGGAAAAAAGGGATCAAATAGAGTTAAATTATCTGTAGCTATATCACATGAATCCCTGTATATGGAATCACTATAAATTTGTACCTAAATGTGTCTAGCACATTTAAAAGCTAAACCGTGCTCAGCCACATTTATATGTAATATACACTTTACGTTGTTGTGACATAGCAATGTAAAGTCATGGGAATTAATCAATTTCAGTTCTCATTCATTCATATGACCAGCCATGTAAAATCTTTATAGCACTGTAACATTTACAGAGTATATGCATATCGTATACTTGGCCCATGCAAAGGTGTGAGGTAGGAAGGGTTGTGTTGGTTTAACAAAACAGACTGAAAGATACTGTGACGGTGGTGAAGGTAACATAGTAGGTATAGAATAAAGCGAGTATTTGAATATAAATCTGATTCTACTGTATTAGATTCCTAGGGCTGCCATAACAAAATACCACAAACTGGGGGGTTTAAATGATATATTGTCTCATAGTTCTGGAGGCTACAAGCTCATCAAGATGTCAAGTCAGGTTAGTTCCTTGTAACGGGGAATCTGCTTCATGCCTCTCTGCTGGCTTCAGGGACTTTGCTGATGTTCCTTGGCTATAGATGCATCCCCCTGTTATCTGCTGTTATGTTCACGTGACATCCTCCCAGTGCGTGTCCACACTGCCTCTTTTATAAGGACACCAGTCTTACTGGATTTGGCTCCACTGTATTCTAGTGTGACCTCATCTTTGTTAACCACATCTGCAAGACCTTGTTTCCAAGTGAGTTTGTATTCTGAGGTCCTGGAGATTAGGATTTCAACATACGAATGTGGGGGGACATAGTTTCACCCGTAACAGACAGGAATACAGGATTCTTTCCACCATATCTGTCCTATACTTTCTTGGGTATTGCCATAGTGCCCAGGAAAACAAATGACACAAAAGAAAATAAAACAAGAAACAAAATGTAAAAATAATCAGGTGGCCCCTGCAGCAGGACTAACTTGCCTATTTTGTGTGAAGACATCTGAGCATGTTCCTCTGCATAGAAAAATTGTCTTGGTTCTCAACCCTACCTTTGTAGCAACCGACCTCGTGCAGCTAATTAAAACAACTACAAACCCCATTGTGGCTGGAGTAGTATATTCCACATGCCATAGCATGTACCAAATGGAAAAAGAGATAGTCCTCTTTACCTTTAATAACATCCCTTTTGCTTAGATTTTTACAGGTTAAACACACACTTCCCTGGAGGTTGTCTCATTCAATTTTTACAGACACAGGACAGAGGCAGGGTTTACCTTGTCCTCACTGAAAGTGAGTAAACTCTGGCTCAGTGAAAGGAAATGCCCTGACCCCAACTAACCAGCAAACCAGCAGGGCACAGAGGCAGGAAGGAGGCTAATAATCCTTCTGTCTCCTTTGCCCAGGCTCCCATGCTTTCCACAACCTGCCACGTTTTCATTTCAGATTTTTTTTTTCCCCAAATCCAGGCTTTTCCTACTATTCCTTCCTAATGTCTGTGCTTCTCATTTCTGTGTCGTCTTAATTTTGTTTTAAGATTTTATTTATTTGACAGAGATCATAAGTAGGCAGAGAGGCAGGCAGAGAGAGGGAGGAGGAAGCAGGCTCCCTGCTGAGTAGAGAGCCTGGGGCTGGATCCCAGGACCCAGAGATCATGACTTGAGCCCAAGGCAGAGGCTTAACCCACTGACGCACCCAGGCGCCCCTCATTTCTGTGTATTTAATTCTGCTTTTTCAGTTGCCTGAATATATCTTTACCTTCTCTTCACCTGTGTAAATCCTATGCATCCCTCATACCCTGATGAAAATTTCTGCCTTTTCCAAGTATCTCAGCTTATACTCTTTTTCTTCTTAAAAAGCAAAGGTACATTTACTGTAAAATTTAGTGCTAGATGGCTCAGTAATAGTCTGTACTAGTTTCATGAGTCAGGTTTTCTCATCTTTTTTCTTTATTAGATGTTAAATTATCTGAAGGTCATAAAATCATATATACAAACACACATATATACACATGCATGAGTGTGTGCATTTTTTTCCAGTACAAATTATTCTGGCTAAGTGGTCTAACAAGGGCACCAAAGGACTTTTTGTTCACTGATTAATTTATGCTCCATCTCCTTGACAGGATATTTATTCATCCTTGACTTAGAGTATCCACACACTATAGAAAATAGATGTTCTTTCTTAAATAGTTTTTGAATTAAATAGAATGTATCCAGTCACAAAATGTTAGTTTATAATGATTAAGGAAATGCCCCTGAGCTTTCATACAGATATACTATGAACTAGTTTATGCATATTTTTATACAGTAAGAAAGCTGGTATAAAAAGATGTTTTTATGTAATGTTAATAAAATATATTGAATCAGCAGCTTGGGTTAGTTTATATTTAATTTTTTTCCCTCTAAGGTACTGGAATTCTTTTTAATGAAACCATTATATTTTTTCCTTTTTTTATATCCTCTTTTTGCTTCAAGTATGTCAAGTGTTATTTTCTTAACCTTATTAGATTTAGATTATAAAATGGAATATCTTATAAAATTATAGCTTCTGCTCATTGGTTTCATAATTTAAAACAAGCAAAAAACCAAACACTTCTGGCTTCTGCTTTAGATAAGGAATTTTGTTGACTTAAAAAATAAGAGTTCAAAAAGGCCATGGCACATAGTCTGATCTGATTGCCATTATAAAATCATTCATTATAATGCCTTTTCTAATACAGTTAGGAAATAGCACTCTTAAATACCTGAGAAATGTTGTAGGTCTGCTTTTTCTTGCTGACTCATAGTTTATATTTAGATTGTAACAAATAAAAAGCAGTAACTTAGCCTTTCCTTTAATAATTTTCAGCATCTCAGAAAGGCCATTTACTGTCCAGGGCAACAGAAGATACACATGAGGTGTAAAGAAAAGCAATTAAACAGAAGTTCTAGACAATTGCAAAAATGCCTCCCCACCTCTCTCCTGCTCTCCAAGGAAACATCAAAGCCAGGGTAGTTCTTAAGACACTTTGAATGGCATTTGGGTATAATGAAGACAGGTTTTGTTAAAACTCAGGGAACTCCTAAATTCAGACTATTTTGGATAACAAAATGGAGAGGCAAAGTGCTTATTTTGAGAAGTGGAAAGAACATTGACTCTGACTACAGTTTCCTTATGTCCACATTAGTTCAACCCTTCTTGCTTGTAAGAATAGAGTCAAGTTGATGTACTTTGGACCCCCCAGTGACCAATGGGTCCCAAAAAAGGGAAACTGAGTCAAAGCATGTATCCTTTGTAATCTTTAGATCAGTGGCTTCTTACAATGCTAGTCCTCTTTGGTAGAATTTAAACACTCTTCAGGCATTCTGTGCTGCTTAACTTTAGGTAAAAATTATAGAGAAGTTGCATACTTGGTTAGTCTCCTTTGAAAACTGAAAAATTTTTGTGAAACAAGTATTACATAAAGAGCATATAGAGCATAAATGCACATTTAAAAAAATCATCCTGCAAATGCCACTCAGAAGAACGAAAATATTGTGTGCACTGTAGAAAATGTCTGCCTCCCCTAGCTGCATCCTCTACCTCCCAGAGCTGGGCATTATCCTGACATTGCTAAAATCATTCCTTGGCGTTTACTTAGGGTTTTCTTGCTTGCTTGCATTCATTCTTTCTTTTCTTGCTTTTCTTTCGTCTGTTTATGTATAAAATCATTCCTTGGCATTTATTGAGGGTTATCTATCATCATCAACATCTAACATCTATGTTAATAAGCCATATATTAGCTTGCCAGTTTTCAGAACATTCTATACATATAGAACGCATATAGAACACTATATGTATTCTATACATATAGAACATTTTATACATATAGAAAATTTAATATTAATTCAAATTAAAATTAATTTTTAATTAATTTTAAATTAACATACTATGTATCTGTTTCCAGGGTACAGATCTGTGATTCATCAGTCTTACACAATACACAGCGTTCCCCGTAGCACATACCCTCCCCAATGTCCATCATTCAGCCACCTCATCCCTCTCGCCCCGCCTCCACTCCAGCAACCTTCAATTTGTTTCTGGAGATTAAGAGTCTCTTATGGTTTGTCTTGATTCTTTACATTTTTTGGTGGTATCCATTCCCATTGTTTTAGTGCTATATGGTGTTCTAATACATGAATATGCCATAATGTATCTGTTCATATTTGTCTTACTGGATATTTGGTTGATTCTAGTTTTATCTATTTTCGGTTTTATCCATTTTCTAGTTTTATCCATTGCTCCTATGAACATTCTAGCGTCTGCTGATATCTTTGTGGAGAGATCCTTTAGGATACAAAATTGATCCTTGAACTCCATGGAGATTAGGGCCACTGATGCCCCACACATCAAAATCCTTAGTATAATTTTTGACCCCCCCCAAAAAAAACTTAAATACTAACAGGCTTAGAAGCTTTACTGTCGACATGTATAGTCAATTAATGGAAATTGTGCATGTTTTATGTATTATATACTGTATTCTTATAATAAAGTAAGCTGGAGAAAAGATGTTACAATTATAAGGAAGAGAGATATATTTAGAGTACTAGATGGTAAAAAAATTCTACATGGAAGTGCATCCATACAGTTCAAATCCATGTAGTTCTAGGGTCAACTGTACACAACTGTGGGAGAAATGGATTGATCATGTTCAACATTACCAAGAAATGACACACTGCTGTCAAAGGGAATTACATAAATTTACATGTCACCAGTGGTATTCAAGTGTTTCCTCAATCCAGACTCTCAGTAACTCTGAGTTTTCAGTTATTTTAACATTTTTCCAAACCAGTGTATGTAATTATTTTCCAATAAGATTTTAATTTGCACTTCCCAAATTACTACAGGAGTTGAACATCTTTCTGCATGTTTAGTAACCATTGTAGCTTCCTCCTTTGTGAAAGTTCTATTAAAACTTGTCTACATTTTAAAACGAGTTATTTCTTTATTGATTAACTAGAGTTCCTTTTGTATATTCTGAACACTGGTCTTTTGCTAGTGGTATCTGTGCCAAAATGCCAAAAAATTAGCTTGTGGTTTGTTCTCTTTCTCTTTATTTTAATGTGATCTTTTTATCTTAGTGCATTAAGAAATCCTCGTTTATAGCAAGATAATAAAGACATTCTTTTACATGATATTTTAACATTAGATATTCACTTTCTGTTTTTAATTTAGTGCACTTAAGGATGCAATTCTGGTTTTATCCTGGTGAGGATAATCAGTTACTTACTACCATTTATTGAGAAATCTACTTTCTTTTCACTTTCCCTTTCATCACCTCTGTCACTTATAAAATGTTACTATATTCATGGACAGATTTTATGCTCCCCATTTTATTACATTTCTCCACCACTTATAATACTACATTATTTTGGCAACATTTATAATTTGTCCTGAGATTAAGTAGCATGATTCTCCCACCCCATCCTTATTATTTTCATAAAGCATCTTCATTGCTCATATTTCTTTGCATTTTCATAAATTTTTCATAATTTACTTATCAAGAGCAACCAAAAAAATAGCAATATTTTTTTATGTTGTAAATAAATTTGGAGAGGTTGGCTATCTTAAAATTTCTTAACTTTCAATATGTGATTTTTGATCTCTCATTTAATTACAGCTTTTCATATCTTCCAATAAAATGTTATCAATTTCTTCATGAAGATTTTTTTGGTATTGTTTATAGCCCAGAATTTCATGTTTTTGGGAAATGATAGAATTTTTAAAATTATATTTCGTTTCCATTTATATATTTTTTACTCATTGTTGCTGATACCCACAAATGATAGATTTTTATGTGTTGAATTTGTATTGTTATTTTTTTAAACTCAGTTTTTCCTAATTCTGTTTATTCCTTTGCACTTTCCCATGTACATAAGCATATCAACTGTGTATCTGCAAATAATAGCAGTTTGTTTCTACCTAATATCTTTCTCTTTTCTTTTTTTAATTCTAGAATATTTAACATACAGTGTTACATTAGTTTCAGAGGTATAATATAGTGATTTGCCAATTCTATACATTAATCAGTGCTCATCAGGATAAGTGTACTTTTAATTCTCTTCACATGTTTCACCCCCCACCCCAAACCATCATTTCGTTCTCTTTTGTTAAGAGTCTGGTTTTTGGTTTGTCTTTTTTTCATTGTTAGTTTGTTTTGTTTCTTAAACTACATATGTGTGAAATTATGTGGTATTTGTCTTTCCATTACTGACTTATTTCATTTAGCATTATACCCTCTAGATTTGTCCATACTGCTACAAATACAGATTGCATTCTTTTTTTATATGGCTGAGTAATACTCCATTGAGTATGTGTACAATAGCTTCCTTGTCCCTTCATCTTTTGATGACACTATATTGTTTCCATAATTTGGCTATTGTAAGTAATGCTTCAATAAGCATAGGAATACGTATCTTTTCAAATTAGTGTTTTTGTATTTTTTTGGGTAAATACCAAGTAAAGGAATTACCAGATCATACGATAGTTTTATTTTACAATTTTGGAGGAACCTTGTCTTCCATGATGGCTGCACCAGCCTGTATTCCCATTAACAGTGCCCAATGGTTCCTTTTTCTCCACATCCTACCAACACTCATTTCTTTTGTTGATTTTAGCCATTCTGACAAGTGTGAAGTGATATTGTAGTTTTGATTTGAATTTCCCTGATGCTGAATGATGTTGAGCATCTTTTCATGTATCTCTCTTGGTCATCTGGATATCTTCTTTGGAGAAATGTCTGTTCATGTCCTCTGTCCATTTTTAATTGGATTTTGTTATGTTTTGGTGTTGAGTTGTGTAAGTTCTTTGTATTTTTTTTTTTTTTTGGACACTAACCCTTTATCAGATATATCATTTGCAAATATTTCCTGTCATTTAGTAGGTTGCCTTTTAGTTTTGTTGATCGCTTTGCTGGGCAGAAGCTTCTTATTTTAATGTAGTACCAGTAGTTTATTTTTGCTTTTGTGTCCTATGACTCAGACATATCTAGAAAAATGTAGGTATAGCTGATGTCAAAGAAATTACTGCTTTGTGCTCTTTTCTAGTATTTTTGTGGTTTCGGGTCTTTTGAGTTTGTTTCTGTGTATGCTAAGATAGTGTCCAGTTTCATTCTTTTACATGTAACTGGCTAGTTTTCCATGCATCATTTATTGAAGAGATGATCTGTATCAGATTGCATATTTTCTTCCTTTATTGAAGATTAATTGACCATATAGTTTTGGGTTTATTTCTGGACTCTATTTCACTGATCTATGTGTCTGTTTTTGTGTCAGCACCATACTCTTTTGTTGACTAACTTTGTAGTGTATCCTAAAATCTGGTATTGTAGTATCTTTGGTTTTGTTTTTCTTTTTCAAGACTGCTTTGGCTATTTAGGGTTTACTGTGGTTCCATACAAATTTTAAGGTAATTAAAAAATTTATTCTAGTTCTATGAAAAATGGTGTTGATATTTTGATAGGGATTGCATTAAATCTGTAGATTGCTTTGGGTAATGCAGACATTATAACAATATTGATTCTTCCAATCCATGAGCATAAAATGTCTTTTAATTCATGTTGTTATTAATTTCATTAATCAATGTGTTGTAGTTTTCAGACTACAAGTCTTTTGCCTCCTTCATTAAGTTTATTCCTAGGTATTTTATTCTTTTTGGTGTAATTGTAAGTGGGGATTTTTTTTTCTTAATTCTTCTTTCTGCTTCACTAATAGGTATAGAAATGCAATAAATTTCTGTATAACTTATATGTTTACTGAATTCATTTATCAGTTTTAATAGTTTTTTGGTGTTTTGGGATTCTATATCATATGTTCTCATTTGCAAATAGTGAAAGTTGTACTTATCAGTTTAGATGCCTTTTATTTCTTGTCTGATTGCTAGGAATTCTAGTACTATGTTGAATAAAAGTGGTTGGAGTGGGAATTTTTGTCTTGTTCCTGATCTTTCAGGGAAAACTCTCAGTTTTTTCCCATTGAATGTGATGTTTGCTATGGGTTTTTCATACATATCCTTTATTATATTGAGGTATGTTCCACATAAACCTACTTTATTTAAAGTTTTTGTCATAAATGAATGTTGTACTTTCTTGAATGCTATTTCTGCATCATTGAAATGATCATATGGTTTTTAGCATTTCTCTTAATGTGATGTATCAGAATTGATTTACAAATATTGAATCACCCTTGCCTTCCAGGAATAAATCCCACTGGATTCTGGTGAATGATTTTTTTTTTAATGTATTATTAGAAGCGGTTTGCTAATACTTTGTTGAGGATTTTTGCATCTACGTGAATAGAGATATTGGCCTGTAGTTCTATTTTTGTAGTGTCTTTATTATGGTTTTGGTATCATAGTAATACTGGCCTCATAGAATGAATTTGGGAGTTTCCTTCCTCTTCTACTTTTTGGAAAAGTTTAAGAAGAATAGGTATTAACTCTTCTTTAAATGTTTGGTAGGGGTTCCTGGGTGGCTCAATTGGTTATGTCTGACTCTTGATTTCGATTCAGGTCATTATCTTGTGGTGGGATAGAGCCCCCATGGTGAGCACAGAGTCTGCTTCAGATCTCCCTCCCTTTCTGTCCCCCCACTCCCAGCTTGCTTGTTCTCTGTCTAGAAAATAAAAATTTTACTTTATTTTTTAAAGATTGATTTATTTCACAGAGAGAGACATAGCAAGAAAGGGAACGCAAGCAGGGGGAGTGGTAGAGGGAGAAGCAGGCTTCCTGAGGAGCAGAGAGCCCAATGTGAGGCTCGATCTCGGGACCCTGGGATTACGACCAGAGCTGAAGGCAGACACTTAGTGACTGAGCCACCCAGGCACCCCTAAAGTAAATAAAAATTGTTTAAAAATCTTAAAAACTTGGTAGAATTTACATGTAAAGTCTTCTGGTCTTGGACTTTATTGAGAGTTTATTACTGATTCAATTTCATTGACGGCATTAATCTGTTCAAATTTTCTATTCTTGATTTAGTTTGGGAAAGTTATGTTTCTAGAAATTATCTTTTTCTCTAGTTTACTGATTTGTTGGCATATAATTTTTCATAATTTCTTACAATCCTTTGTATTTCTGTGGTGTCAGTTATTGCTTGTGGTTCCTTTTTTTTTTTCTAAGATTTTATTTGAGAGAATGAGAGAAAGAGCACAAGACGGGAGAGGTCAGGGGGAGAAGTGGACTCCCCACAGAGCTGGGAGCCCAATATGGGACTTGATCCTGGAAATCCAGGATCGTGACCTGAGCCGAAGGCAGTTGCTTAACTACCTAAGCCACCCAGGTGCCCTTGTGGTTCCTTTCTGACTTCATTTGTGTCCTTTTTTAAAAAAATTTTTAATGAACATAGCTAAAGATTTATCAGTTTTGTTTATTCAAGGAACCAGCTTCTGGTTTCATCTATTCTATTTCTTTCATTTCTATTTGATTTATTTTTGCTTTAATCTTTATTATTTCCTTCTGCTGGTTTTGGATTTTTTTTCTTTTCCTACATCTTGTAGGTGTAAAATTAGGTTGTTTCTTTGAGAATTTTCTTGCCTCTTAAAGTAGGCCTGTATCGCTATAAGCTTCCCTCTTTGTATGCTTTTTGCTACATCCCACTGAGTTTGGACCATTGTATTTTCATTTGTCTCCATGTATATTATTTCCTCTTTGATTTCTTCACTGACCCATTCATTATTTAGTAGAATATTATGTAATGCTCATCTATTCATGTTATTTCCAGATTTTTTTTTATGTGGTTGATTGCTGATTTCATAGTTATGGTCTGAAAGATACGTTGTATGACTTAAATCTTTTTTGAATTTGTTGAGACTTGTTTTGTGACCTAACATGTGATCTATTCTGGAGAGCGTTTAACATGAACTTGAAAAGAAGATGTATTCTGTTGTTTTCAGGTTGAAATGTTCTGAATATATGTTAGATTCATCTGGTCCAATGTGTCATTCCGAGCCAGTATTTCTGTGCTGCTTTTTTTGTTTTGATGACCTATCCTAGAAGGAGGTGTTAAAATCCCCACTATCATTGTATTCTATTCATTACTTCCTTTATGTTTGTTATTAGCTGCTTTATGTATTTGGGTGCTTCTATGTTGGGTGCACAGATACTTAGTTATTGTTGGATTGTTCCCTTTATGGTTACATAGTGTCCTTTTTTGCCTCTTGTTACAACCTTTGTTTTAAAATCTATTTTGTCCGATATGAGTATTGCTACTCTTTCTTGTCATATACATTTGCACGATAAGTGTTTTTCCATCCCTTTACTTTCAGTCTGCAGGTGTCTTTAGGTCTGAAATGAGTCTCTAGCAGGCAGCATATAGATTGGTCTTTTTTTTTTTTTTTTAAGGATTTTATTTATTTATTTGACAGAGATCACAAGTAGGCAGAGAGCGGGAAGGAGGCTCCCTGCTGAGCAGAGAGCCCAATGTGGGGCTTGATCCCAGGGCCCTGAGATCGTGACCTGAGCCGAAGGCAAAGGCTTTAACCCACTGAGCCACACAGACACCCCTAGATTGGTCTTTTTTAAATCTGTTTTATCACCCTATGTCTTTTGAGTGAAACATTTTGTCCATTTACAGTCAAAGCAGTTATTGATATGTTTTTATTGCCATTTCGTTACTGGTATGCTTGTTTCTCTTCTATCAGTTTGGCTTTCTTTAGTGATACATTTGGATTCCTTTCTCTTTTTCTTTCACATATATATTACTGGTTTTTGATTTTTTGTTACCTTTAGATTTGTATATAACACGTATATAGCAATCTGATGTGAATGGTCACTTAAATTTGAACCTGTTTGTTTTTTTTTTTTTTTTTTTTACTACTACAACCCCTCATGTTTTAGTTACGTGGTTTCATACATAAAATTTTATTTTGCGAAGGCTTTAAATGATGTTTTATAGACGTACTTCATCTTATTGCTTTTGTGCTTTTTACTTTTCTTCTACTTATGGCATTTTCTTTCCACTCAAAGGGTTTCCTTTAACATTTCTTGGAGGGCTCGTTTAGTGATCATGAATCCCTATAATTTTTGTTTGTTTAGGAAATCCTTTGTCTCCTCTTCTATTCTGAATGATAGCCTTGATGGATAAAATATTCTTAGCTATAGCTTTTTTTTTTTCTTTTTCTTTCAGCACTTTGATTATGTAATGCCACTCCTTTCTGGCCTGCAGAGTTTCGCTGAAAAAAATCCCTTAATAGCCTTATGGAGTTTACCTTGTATGTAACTGTTTTCTCTGGTTGCGTTTGTTTGTTTTTGTTTTTTTCCCCAAATACGTTTATTTTAATTTTTCAGTGTTACAAGATTGTTCATGCACCACACCCAGTGCTCCATGCAATATGTGCCCTTCTCAATACCCACCACCAGGCTCGCCCAAACCCCCACTCCCTCCCCTCGAAACCCCTCAGTTTGTCGCTCAGAGTCCACAGTCTCTTAAAGTTATTTCTTTATCACTACTTTTTGTCATTTTAATTACTATATGTCTTGGTGTGGGCAACCTTGGGTTGATTTTGTTGGGGGTTCTCTGTACTTCCTAGAACTGAATTTGTTTCCTTCTCCAGATTCAGGAAGTTTTCAACTATGATTTCTTCAAATAACTTCATTGTTAGTAGTAGTAGTAGTATTCATTTATTTTAAAACTTTTTTTCGGGGTGCCTGGGTGGCTCAGTGGGTTGAGCCTCTGCCTTTGGCTCCGGTCATGATCTCAGGGTCCTGGGATCCAGCCCCGCGTCGGGCTCTCTGCTCGGCGGGGAGCCTGCTTCCCCCTCTCTCTGCCTCTCTGCCTGCTTGTGATCTCTCTCTCTCTGTCAAATAAATAAATAAAAATCTTTAAAAAAAAAAAAAACAAAAACAAAAAACTTTTTTTCTCTGTCCTGTTGAGCTTGCTTTCCCTTACTCTGTCCTCCAGGTCACCGAGTCCTCTAGTCTACCATTCATTCCATCTAGTATATTTTTAATTTCAGTTATTGAGTTCATCATCTCTGATTGGTTCTTTTTTTTATGTATTCTGTCTTTTTGTGGAGGGTCTCATTTGAGTCTCTTTTCTCAAATCCAGTGAGTATATTTATGAGAATTACTTTATATTTTCTATCAGGCATATTACTTACCACCATTTCATTTAGCTTTTTACTATGATTTGTCCTGTTCTTTCATTTGGGATATATTCAGCTCCTAATTTTGTTTAACTTCGTGTCTGTTTCTCTGTGTTAGGGAAGTCAGCTACAAGAGTCTCCTGCTCTTGAAAGTAGGGCCTTTGGAAGAAGAGGTCCAATGGTTCCCTGAAGTGCATTATCCCTCATTCACCAGAACCTGGCACTTTGGAAGTGTCTCCTATGTGTGTTATGTGTACCCTACTGTTGTGGCTGAGTCATGTTTGCCTTCAGTCAAGTCATGGTTCTCTTTGCTTGTTGTGGACAGGATTTGGTCCCTGTTTTTTATTGGGTTAGTCAGGGACAGTTTGGACTTGAGTCAGGTCAGGTATTTACCTGAATGCAGTAGCACTGAACTGCAGGGTACTTTCTCTGTGTTGTACCCTGAGAAGCCTTTGTTGGTGAGTGGGGCCTATAGTCATAACTGTTGCCTGCTTCCTTCCCCTGCTGGGACTGCAGATGGACTGGTGCATATGGTTCTTACTTTTCTCCCCAGTGCTAGAATTACTTTGGAGTGGTACAGGCGCCTACTGGAGTTGCTTGCACACTGCCTGGCTTGTGGCCCCACATTGGTGGGACTAGACAAGGGTGTATGGGAGAGGCAGGTCTACAGGAGAATGTGGGGTTAGGATGCACCTTGGCAGCAAGGTCCACCCTGGTCTGCCATGGGAGGAGACCTGCAGCTCCCTGGGAAAGCTCCTACTGAGGCATGCTTGGAGGGGACTGGTCTGCAGAAGCCTGTGGGAGTGAGGTGTGCTGTGAGCAAGCTAGGAAGCTACATGTGGAGAGTGGTGACCCTGATCTGATTCCTGTAAGTGTCCATGTAGCTAGGCTGGAGGCAGGGGAGGGAGATGGCACCTACCAGCTCTTTTATTCTCAGAGAAATCTTCCAAATGTCCCTTCCCCCTCTAGCACATATTCTGAAGGTTAGTAAATAAGTCTCCTTCCCCCATATACCCCAGGTGTTTTTTGAACTGCCTGCTTCTATACTGTATCTTAGTGGGACTAATTTTGTGCTGTCTCTTTTTTTTTTCTTTAATATCTTCTTTAATAAGACATTACAGCACACAACTGAGCCCCCAGTGTCAGTTAAACATGGGGATGTAGATCCATAGGAAGTAGAATGGAAACAAATGTAATCTTGACCCCATTCGTTTTGGCAAATAATGGAAATACAGAATACAAATGGACCAATTCTCTCTCAGTGTCTCAGAGTTTATAAAGTGTTTGAAGACACCATAACAGTTTTTTAATGAACTTTGCTGTGATCTGTTAAAGAATCTTCAAATTTAATGTGGATGCTTAAGAACTGTACTTTTCCCTTAGAGCAAATTTAACTCATAATAAAAAGGGATTGTACTAATAATCCTTACACAAAGTATGAGAATTAATGTCTTAAGCAAGACCAATGCAGCTATTTTCCTATCACTGAGATATAAAGTTAAATATGGTGTCTTCAGCTGCTTATA
>CM052802.1:105938611-105980390 GCA_028533885.1 Nasua narica | reverse complement strand
GCAAAGACTCTGCCCTCCTTGCTCTCCCAAAACTGAGCTGACTGATTACTAAAGATCCAGATGTTAAGCTCCACGGATTTATTAGGTCCCTCTTCTATTTCTCCATCTCCTCCTCTTCCTCTTCTTTCTCCTCCCTTTCTTTTTAAGATTTTATTTATTTACTTTAGAGAGAAATTTGGGAGGAGGAGCAAAGGAGGGGAAAGAATCTCAAACAGACTCGATGATGAGCACAGAGCCTGATGCAGGACTCTAGCTCATGAGATTAGGACCAAAGCTGAAATAAAAGTTGTATGCTTAACTCACTGAGACACATAGGCACCCCAAGTGCCTCATACTTTCAAAGCCAAATTAACTTACCTTGTGCATGCAGGTCCTCATGTCTAGGGTGCCTGGGTGGAAGCTCATTCCTCTCCCCTCTCCACACCTGCTCTGTGCCTCCCTCCCACAGATAGTCTCCTGGGACTGTGTCTCCATCCATCCTGCCTTACTTGATGTGTGCTCTTCTCTACATTTAGCCCTGGAGTCTGTTCTGCCAGTCTTTCAGTGTTTTTGTTTTTTTTTTCTTTCAAGTTATTTATACTGATCTCAGAGTTACTGAGTTGTATTCATGGGATGAGGTGAGCTTAGGATCCTCCTACTCCAACATCTTCCCTGGAAGTAACATCTTATATTCCTTTTTCAACAGGGTTAGCTGGTGGATTAGCTGATTCCTATAGAGATATTTTAAGTCACAAAAGGCATGTCTAAGTGTTTCACTGTTAAGTTAGATCTTTACTGTTGTTCTTACTTAGAGGTATTAATTATTGGTTAAGAAAGTTACTGATATGTTAAAAATCAATATCCTGGATATGTTCTTGATTTTAAAGGTTTTTTCCTGCATTTTTTGCTGTGGCCATATGATTTTTTTTTCTTGGTAAATATGATAGATCATGATAATTGATCTTTATTGTTTTTTAACAATAACATTTATTGTTAAAAGAGCCCTATTCCCGAGATGAACACTACTGTGCCATAATATATTCTATCTTACACATATTTATTCATTGCCAGGATGCATTTTCTGGCATAATTGACTTGTTTAGATTTTTTTTTTCTCGGAAATACTTGATAGAACTTGGTGCAGTTGACTGAGTCAAGAGTTTTTATTTATGGAGAATTTTTTTTTTCCCAAATAACTTGATTCTTTTAATGGATTAAAAAAAATTCTCCTGTCACCTGGCTGGCTCAGTTGGTAGGGCACACAACTCTTGATCTGAGACTTGTAGGTTCAAACCCCGTGTTAGGTATTGAAAGTAGATAAAAATAAAATCTAAAAAAAATTCTTTCCTACTCATTGAGTCAAAGTTGGCAGGTTACATATTTTGTAACCATTATCCATTTCACTTAATTTTCAAGTTTATTGGCAAAGAAGTGTTCAAAATACACAGTATTTTAATGTCTATGATATCTGTCAGTATAAGTAATTATGCTTATTGCTAAGCATAATTATCAGTATCTTTTATCTATTTGCTTTTTTGATATTACCTAATACACTGTTTATTTTCTCCTCCTAACATTATTATTTGCTTCTTTCTATGTTTTTGGTGCCTTTAAAATTTTCTTTTTTCACTAACTTTTAGGATAGTCTTATATTGAAATTCACTCATTTTCACCCTTCCGTAATGGAAGGTAAAATAGACTTTGGAGTCAGACTGGTTAAATGTGAGGATGTGTAAAGGGAGGTAAAAGATATCTCAGGATGGGGAAAAAAAGGCACAGCTCAGGAAACCCACAAGTCTACTTATTCACAGTAATACATACTAATGAAATTCTGAGATTCAAAGTGTGATTAGTATAACACATTGAATATTTTTGTCTATGAATTTGTGTGTTTTGCTAAAGTCTGTCAGTTTCACAATGTCTTTTAAAACTCTTAACCTTAAAAGTTTTGAAAATGCATTTCTGCTTTCCAAAAGTATAGCCTTCTCCCCCCACCCCCACCCCCCCCTTTTTTTCTTACTCTGTTCTAACAGTTGGATTTAACATCTTTTGCTTCTTGGAATAATTATTAATGATGTTACTTTTAATTTTCACAAGTGTCTAGTGCAGATAATAAAAGATAGTACAGTTAATGCCCACTCATCCTCCAGTTTTTAGGCTAAATTTTATCTTCTCACAAAAGTCTTTTGTAACATCCCAGACAGGATTTGGTCCCACTACTACAGAACTCTGTAACACTTTTTGTATTTCTTGATTGTAATCTTGTACTTGTTGTAGTGGTTTGTTTCACATATCTTCCTGCTACATGTAATCATTAGGAGATCAGGAGTTTTGATCTTTATATTCAGTGTTTTAGCTCCCAGAATATAGTATGATGCATAGAAAATAGTAAATCCTCAATATCTATTTTTGAATGAAGGAGAGAAGGACCTAGATTTAAATTCTATACTTCAAGGAATTAAGCAAATATTTGCATGCCAGCTAAGTGAACAAATGAAGAAATACAAATCTTAAAGTGTTGCCTCAAGCTATTTACAGGCCTTATAAAAAAGAATAGCGAATCCTTTTGAAGATGTGATGCCAGATGACTTCTTTGCCTTTAAAGATAGATTACACAGGTCTGCTTTCTCTTCCTCATAAGGACATCTCACTGTCTAAATATGCATAGAGGCTTATGCATGTATGAATACATATTTACACAGAGCGTAGAGGAATAGCCTTGCTGCTACATACAGCTGACATGCTGCTGACTGGCGGTCATATTGACATGGTGAAATTAGGTGTTGATAGGATAGGCAAACTCCAAAGAAAAGAGGTTAGAGAGACTGAATTAAACCAGACCTCTGGTGATATCCTTTAGTCAATTTTTTATGCCTGCATGCACCTCCAGTTAAACAGAGTATTATTTCCTTCTTATTTATGCCAATTTTATTTTGATTACTACTTATATCTTAAAACAACCTAACTAATCCAAACATTGTATATATACCTTTAGGATTTAGCTAGAATTTCCCATTATTAAAAGCAAAAATATATTCTGTTTGAAGAAATAAATGGATTGTCTACATACAAATGTGATTTCTTTCCCCCTAGAGGGCATTAAGATAAGGGCATACAACCTTAGTAAGGTAGTGACACTAGAACATACATTTCTGAGATCTACATATTATAAAAGGCCACACATAATTTTAGGCAATGATCATTGTCGTTAGGGTCCGTCATCAAAGGAACGAGACCGATACAAAGCGAAGGTCAAGCAAAGCTTTATTTCGCGCCAAGCTTCAGGAATCAGACTGACTGATCAGGGCGTCTCTATGCAGAGAGCGATCCCGCCTAGTCTTACAGGCTATCTTTTCGAGGCGAAGGTCAAACAAAACCACAAACCTCATTGCAAACCTCAAGTTATGTGGCTCTTAGCTGATGGGATGTTTCCACCTGTCTCGGCCTGCTAGGACCAGTACCTGGAACCGATACCAGGAACTGATTGTCTCGACCTGCCAGGGCGCCTCGACCTGCCAGGGCTTCTATTCCCCGGATGAGGTCACTTAGAAGTAAACAGCAATATGGCTACCTAGGTAATATGGAGTCCATCCGGCTAAGCAGGCCCTAACAGTTAAACAGGCCCTAGCAATTGTATCTTAAAGTCTACAGTAAACATAAAATTCATTCCTTTAATATTTACTTACAATCTTATATAACAGATGTATAACTCAAAAACTTCATTTTAGATTTTAATACTGGTAGAATAAAATTTACTAAGAATATATATAGAAAATTATAAGCTTATGAGATCTACAGATGTTCACTAATACGGAAATATTAAAAAGGGGAGGGATACATTTTCAGATACTAAAAGATTGTTGCCACTGAAAGTGTAGAAAGATTAGAATATTCATGGAGCTGCTGCAATAAACCTTTTGTTTATTTTTGGCTAATGGCAATGATAATAGATAAGTATTTAAGAATAAACCTTGAGACAATGGGAAAAAAAAATCCTACTAGACTTGAAGGTTTATTGTATTGAAGCCCATTCATCTTAAAATTACTCACATATGGGGAAAACTGAAAAATAAATAATGTAGGAATTGGGTTGCTTAGTTGTGAAAATACACAAATTAGCTCCTGTTTTCAAATCCATTTCTGAGCATGCACTCACATAAACAAAATCAGAATTTATATTCATTGGTTTCCCTTTGCACACATCAGCAAATGGATTCCTGCGAACAGTATTTTCATAGTTAATTATGGTTGCTAAAATCTTTCACACAGACAACACAAGTTAGGGCAATAAAAATTAATATTTTTAAATAATTATTGCTATGGGTCAATTGTTGCCAAATTGATTGTGTATGAAAAAAAGCACCAAAAGCATTGTAAAGCCTTTCTCATTCTTGAGGTTCTAGAAAGTGATGAAGTTTCGGATATAGGTGAGGTTCGGTGGGGTAGAGTCCAGAGTTGACGGCCAGGGAAGAATTCTTGAGATGTCTTTGGTGCAAAATGGTGGTTTATTAAAGCATGGAGACAGGACCCGTGGGTGAGAAGAGTCCCCTGCCCGAGGGTTGTGAGGAGTGGTCTATTATGTACTTGCAAACTGGGAGGGGGTCAGGGATGGTGTAAGTCTAAGGAATTTTGGAAGCAAAGTTTCCAGGACCTTGAGGGGCTAGCTTTTGTTGGGAAAAGGTCATATATTACCGTCTAATAAAACCTTAGTCATGAGACCTTTCAGATATATATTGGTGGGCCATGTGCATTGGGGTGATTGCCAAAACATGTCTTGGAGGTTTGAGAGCTAAAGGGAGTTTCTAAAGGAATTTTTATATGTTAAAGTAGACTTACAGGATCCTGGGTGGCGGTAGGGGGCTAGGATTGCCTTTTGCCCTTAGCAAAGTATTAAGGTGGATACAGTTGAGTCCCTAAAGGAATGTCACTGGGCTTGTTTCAAGGACTTGTCAATGGGTTCTAGGTAGTAAGGAGACTTAGTAACTTTTCTTCTGCCTCTGTTTCCTACATCAAAAGGAGCAGCTAGTTGGAATTTACTCTTGTGGACAGACTGCATGAACAGGGTTTAGAAATAGGCTATAAAGAAAAATATTTTTTTGAAACTCACTGCTTAGCTTACTTTTTACTTCTTTTTCATACCCAGTTTTCTAATAAAGCTAAAAAGAATAAATAGTTGGTCCTCCCTTATAAGGGTTTGTAAAATATATTAAATATTACTGCACATTACCATAATATGCTGATATTTGGTTCTCCTTCCCTTTCAGGTACGTGGGAAACTGTACTTCTCTGACTGCTCGCAATTGAGTAAGTAATGTTGCTGTTATCCTATGTCCATTATAAAATGTGAGTACAAATGATATTTATCACAGCTTGATGGAAAAAAAAAAAATACACGGTTCCCTAATCTCTTCCCTCTTATGTAGTGACCAAGAAGGTTATACTTTGAGATAAAAGATGCTGGTGCCTTTAACCCTAGGTTCCTGAGTGATAGGACGTAACATTCCTCCATCATTTTGGGTAGGACATATGACATGACCAGATACTAACTTGTAATTCGTGTTAAGCCATGGAATTGGGTGGGAGGAAGAATTGTTTTGCTGGCCAAACCCTATTCTCTTACACAATTTAGTGCTAATGGGAATGAAATACTACCACAATACCACCTTAAGTTGTGGATATTGAGAGTGTATGTGTATTTATGTTTGTGTAGAAGTTACATATGCTGTTTCACACCTTCCTATGTTTCATTTTTATGCAACATGGTGATGTACATCATGTACGGGATGTTAACGATGATATTGAATTAAGTCTTGGCTCTCTGGGGGCTTTTGCTTAGGGGACTGGATGATGTCTGATGGCATTTCCTTTTTGGACATTTCGAGTTTATAGAGCTATGCAGTGTCCAGGGAGAGCTTCCCAACGGGCATGTAGAAGGCGATTAACTGAAACTACTTAGGAGAAATCTATATTAAAGGTATAGGTATAAGAGCCAGTAGACTATAGGTAATAGCTATTATAATAACAATATACAAGAGTATTTAAGAGAACATGCAGAATAAAATTTTGGTGAGAGTTAAGACAGGGGAAGGAAAAATAAAAGCAGAAAGAAGAGTAATCTATAACAAGCTGTTTGAGAAACAAGAGTAATGGCAACTAGAATAATACTTAGAAAAAAACGGAGGTTCCTTCCCCTCTTCTTCTGTAATACATGAGTGGCTTGAATTGGAATAAGGATCTAAATAAAAGACAAAGGGCTCATGTGCCGGGGTGCTACCACAGCTCAGAACTGAGCTTTCCTTCCAGATTTGTTGTGGGATGAAAGAAGTTTTCTTGCAAAACTACATCCATTCCTAATGGACAGCCCACATTCCATGACTGGTTGATAAAGGTGTGCAAAGTTCCACGCTTTGCCTCATTTGAGACAACTTTGGAAGGCCATCAGTTCCAGAGCTCCTACTGGGTATGTGGTGGCTTTGCTGCCACCACTTTGAGGTTTCACTTTGTGTCACCTTGCTTGCCGCATTCCTTGCCGGGGCTAATACTCAGAGTAGTCCTTGGGAAGTCTCCTAAGTACATATCTCAGACTGAGACAGACAAGAGACAAAATAACAACTGATAGGACGAATTGGCACAGGCACAATCAGAGGAACAAACTGAAGAATTTAATCAAAAGGATGTCTGTTTATCCTGCAGTGAAAAAGGCATGAGCATGTGGGTGGAAGTAAATGGTGAAATGGGAACAATGAGGCCGTGTATGCCTGAGAGCCTTATGACATTTGTAGTTGACTGTTTTGTTGAGATGGAGAAGGAGGTCTTTGAGGTGTGAGCAAAGTGAAGACTTTTTAATATAGGAGGCATGGAGATTGCAGATGGTGATCAGGACAGGGGGAATGATTGCTTAGAGCAAAGCTGGGGACAAAACTGAAGTTGCAAAGAACTGGACTGTAAAGAGCAGAGGTGTCAAATGTTGGCTGAATTATTTCACATGAATTGATAATCTGAGTTTCACCCTTTCATCGAAATGCTTGGGACAATAATTCTAGCCCTTGGGATTTCATAGACTTGCTGTGGCTTAAAGTGAATTTTAATAAAATAACCAAATGCATGCCAACAGTTGTTTTTGTCAATGTAAAGAAATATTGACTACAGTTGGGAGAGAAAATTGAACATGTGCAGAGAAGAGGGAAGTGAAAAATCGTAAGCATATTAGTGTACAAACCTTAAAGTCTGTGCTCTAAAGTGTCACTGTTCACTTGCATAAAACCTCTACCAAGTGATTGGAATTTGAAGTTGATAAGGAGCTTTGTAAGAATGATTTATAACTGGCTACCTTTTGAAAAAGAGTACTCTAGGGTAGATCAATGCGCTCTAATAGAACCACTTATCACTGCACTAAATGCCATGATTATTCTTGTTATTTGATTCCATTCTTCCTCAGATCTCGGAATTCACATAGTCTCTGATTGGTCTGTCTTGTCTTGGCCGAAGGCATAGCAATGCAAGTCACTGCAGTTTGAATTTGTTCTCTACCTGTTTGGGTCATGTTATTAAAATTGATTCCATTAGCTCTGCATCTTGTTCGCTCTCTGGAAACCTCCTGAGGAGCAGGGACACAGCATATTGGCTCCCTTTGTTACTGAGCTGGGATGAAGTCTGAATACAATGCATCTTCCAAAAAAATTAAATAAATATACGTGTGTGTGTGTGTGTGTGTGTGTGTGTAAACACATAAAGACAAAAGGCATTGCAAGAAAGAGTTGTAGCTTGGCTAGCAGTTCATATAGAGTAATTGTATTTCCAGATGCTGAGAAAGGAAACGTAATGAATAGTGTACCAAAAATGCAATGGGCTATTTTTTTAATGCTATGCATATCCCTCTATCCACATGCATACACAAATACACACACTCTCTCCTCCATCCCTTGTATATTGGAAAAATGCAAAATAGTGTCCCTAGTAAACTTTGATTTTGAGTGCCAACACCTCAAAGCTAATCCAATTTTGATAGCAATTATTTTTACTCTCCTTTTTCCAGGAATCCAGCCCTCATCTCAAATATTTCCCAAACATAACAAAATTAGGTTAAAGGCCTTCCAAATGCTATTGTAAGCAAAAGGAATATACAGGTGATCAAGAAATAGTCTTTTCTACAGGAAACTCAGTGCTTGATAAGGCATTGACCATCACTTCTGGCAAGTGGGTTTGGTACTACAAAGTGAATTAGAAGATTTCACTTGTTCATTTGAGAGAATAACCCTTTGTTTTTCTAATTGGGGGACAACTGAGGACAACCAATTTAAATGATGTTAAATAATTATTTGTCATGTATTATCCTACTAATTTTTTTAAAGATTTTATTTGAGGGGTGCCTGGGTGGCTCAGTGGATTAAAGCCTCTGCCTTCGGCTCAGGTCATGATCTCAGAGTCCTGGGATCGAGCCTTGGGCTCTCTGCTCAGCAGGGAGCCTGCTTCCCCCTCTATCTCTGCCTGCCTCTCTGCCTACTTGTGATCTCTTTCTCTCTCTGCTGAATAAATAAAATCTTAAAAAAAAAAAAAAGATTCGAGAGAGAGAGCGAGCTCAAGTGGCAGAGGGGAGGGAAAAGCAGGCTGCCTCACTGAGCAGGGAGTCCAAAGCGTAGGTCAACCTCAGGACGCTGAGATCATGACCTTAGGTGAAGGTAGCCACTTAAACAACTGAGTCACCCAGGTGTCCCTATCCTACTAATTTTATAAATGCCAATTTGTTTAATTCTCACAACAAACTCATTAGATGAATATTTTCATTTCCTTCTTTATGGTGCTACTACTAAATTGATAGCCTAAATAACATAAATTCAACATGCAGGCGCTCTGATGCTAAAGGCATTCCTAGGAACCCTAAAGTCAGTGTGACTGATCATCATCTCGTATTATAAGTGAGAAACAGCTTATCTTAACCATAGACTATTTGCAAGGCTGATTCAGAGGCATGCTTGTTTGCAAATCCTTAGAGATTTTTATTAAATATTTCATTGCCTTCAATAAGATTGTATTTTAAATTTTTATGAAAATTGTCCTTTTGTGAAAGTTAGTGGAGAAGAGGAGTTGAGGGGACTTCAGATACCACTCTTTGAAGAGTTTCAACTGCACTAGTATTTGATACATGAAGAATGTGGAAAATGTTTACTGCATTTCAAAAAAAACTACAAATAAGTTATCTTTGATTTAGTGTTACCTAGAAAGCACAACATGTTTTTCCTGTTTCCTTTTCTCCTAATGACTCAAGAGTTTTGCAGATCATTTTTTTTTCTTTTAATTTAGTGAAGTGCTTGATGCTGGACCCGTGATTCCATCTGTGCACTGATTATAGGTGAGAGGTTTATGAAGTGATGGGGAAGGAGGTGGAAGAGATTTAATCAGCTCAAAACATAGTCTCTTTATCCCTCCTCTAAAAATATTCTGCTAGATTTGTACTGATTAAATAAAATACGAATCAATTTGCTGTTTATACAGCCTAAGAGATCAGCATTAGAGGATATTTGTGCTTTTCCTTTTCCTTTTAGCAGAGAAGGACAAAGGGTTAGTAATCTTTAGAAGATTTATTAAAAGCAAGGTAAGTCTAGTTAGATTCTAGCTAAAATAAATGTATTAGCAAATGCATGTGTGTGTTCGTGTGTCTGTGTAGCCTGAATACCGTTACTTATTACTTAGCAAAGGTAAAATAAAATATCTCACCTCAAAGTTTTTAGGGTTTAAGCAATGTTCAAAGCTGGCATTTGTTTACAATCCCTGAGTTTTAAAGCTTAAAGTACTTCTTTGGGAGAGAGAATGACTATAAAATGGTATGAGTATCAGAGTGTTCAATTATATGCTGATAATACACTGAGTTCAGAAATGCTAGGTGAATTGCATTTTGAAAACTAAGGGAATATACATTCTTATATAAGCTGCCAAGAAGTGTTTTGGTAATCACTGATGTAATTATATTCTGCAGTAGTTGGGAAGAGTATGGGAAGGTCCAGAATGTTGTGAGATGATAAGAAAGGAAATGGAAGTTTCTGTTGGGGCAAAGCATAAAGTGAATAGTGAGGAGATCCACAGGGCTATGATCTGCCATTAAAGTGAGAGAGGGTCAAAGCCCTGCTCTCAAATGAATACGTACTCCAAGTAGCCTTCTAGTCTTGAAATCAATTTTTGATACGGTCAAAATTAATCTCTCCATTTGTTCTTCTACTAAACTCCTTAAATCTCAGTGTAATCCCTGTTTTATTCATCTCTGTATGTATTTTTGCATATGATTCTCATCTGTCAATGAAAGCACAGCAAGAGAGAACATGGGGGTATGGAATCAGTGTGAGCCTGGATTCATCTCCTGGCTCAAATACTGATGAGTTGTGTTTCATGCAAGTCAATTAAACATCCTGTGGCTCAGTTGCCTTCTCTGTAAAATGGGTATATTAACAACACCTATTACAAAGGGTTGTTTAAGAATTAAATATATTTGTGAAGTAAATTGAATATTGTCTGGCACTTTGTATGTGCTTGTTATTTTAATACTAGATTGAGATCTTAAGATTTTCTACTCCACCTAACCAGAGACATTGGGAATGCTATTCGGCCATCCAAAGAACACTGGCGAAGTCTTATCAAATAGAATGAATGCCAATTTTTCTGTTTTGTGTATATACTTGGAAATGTTAAAGTACCATTGGTTCATCTGTTGGAAGAGTCTTCTCTGTTGGGGTGAGATCTGAAGAAGATGAATAAAAGTACAGTTTTTTCTCCATCAAGAAGTAAAGATGTAGGGTGAGAAAATGAGTAAGTTATTCGACTTTGCTTCCCCAAGGAACAAACCAAAAGATTAAAGAACAAGAAATGAAGGAAAAAAAAAAAATGAAGGCCTTGTAGGCCGCGGTGTGTTCTTAAGTCGGCTTACCAAAAAAATACTGTGTTTTGTAGCATTTGACAATTTCTGTGTCATATATACTCTGACCATGACCAATTTCAAATTATGAAGAGTTTAACAACCAGTTTGCAAACTGTGCATTTAACAATCAAGTCTAGTGGGCCTTGCGAGATAGCTTCTGTACACCACAGTCTGTGGGTACATGTGTGCATGTGTGTGTTGGTCAGAGAATTGGGTGTGTTTTTTTGTGGAGTTTTTACCATTAAAAAAAAATCATTTTTATCTTTTTTATTTGCCTTTCTTGGATTTAACTGTGCCCTGAGAATAACTTCTAAAACTGCATCTTTGCTTTTTTTTATTGCTTTTTTTTAAAATTATATTGTGTTAGTCCCCATACAGTACATTGTTAGTTTTTGATGTAGTGTTTCATGATTCATTGTTTGCGTATAACACCCAGTGCTCCATGCAATACGTGCCCTCCTTAATTGCCTTTTGGAGGTAGGATGGTCCTTTTGCTGCTCTCATGTCAAAGGAAAAGGACAAAACTTGAAGCATTAATTTCATGTTCTGTTCCTCACTAAAGAATTTGTAAACACTGAATGCTCTAAATTGACTTTGTGATAAGACTAAAATAGGCCCTTGTTGATCTTCTGTTTTTAGGCTTAATCTGGGCATCTGTTATTATTGGTCATATATTCAAGTTCAACTTAAGTTAGAAAAAAATGTATTGTCTTGGCAACCAAAAGTAAGTTTTCAATTCAGAAAGAGAAAAAAAATAAGATAAAAATCAAAGAATAAATACATTTTTGGATTATTTTTTAATGTACAGTCTATAAATAGAGATTACATTCCTTAAATTATAGTAAAAAAAAAAAACTTCCACTGTCAAATACAAGATTATATATCCATCATGATTATATATAAAATCAGCTTAAAGAGTTTATCTTAAATTACTATCAAAATCTATATTCAAGCTTTAGGTTTTCAGCAATTAGTATTTCATAAAAAGTGGTATTAGATACTGAGTAAACTTTTTTAATGTTCACATTATAGACTATTATTATGTTTTATTACTGATGGTTTATTGACTTAACACTGGGATAAAAACAATTTTATATAATCATTAGTTACTACAATATTTGGACCTTCAAAAATGATTCAAATTTTGCTGAGCTACAGAAATAATATAATTAAGGTGTTTGTGGTTATCCTTGTTCAAACCTCCTCTCAGCTTAATTAAGGTACTGCTAGTATTCATATCACACAATATGCTTTTAGGACTTTGCCTGGCATAAGTTTCTATTGATCTATGTATCACACAAATTACGTAGAGATAATATATTTGAAAGGAAAAGTTTCTTGGGAGTTAAAAGTCATATTTTGGGATGCCTAGGTGGCTTAGTCAAGCATCTGCCTTTGCCTCTGGTCATGATCCCAGAGTCCTGGGATCCAGTCCCAAGTTGGGCTTCTTGCTCAGCAGGGCGCCTGCTTCTCCCTCTGCCTGACACTTTGCCTGCTTGTGTGCGCGCGTGCGCTCTCTCTCTCTTTTTCTCTCTGACAAATAAATACTATATTTTTAAAAAATCATATTTTGAGTTCTGGTGTTTAAGAACTCAGTCTTCTTGGCTATTTTGATAGTAATCACCAATGTCTGATAAGGTAATGGAGGGATGGGGAAAAAAAGGAGATGGAAACATGCCAGGAACTTTCCCATGTCTCATTTTAAAACTTTGAGAGCCAGGTTGACCAGATTGGCCAGAGAAATCCAGAGTTGTAAACCGCAACAAGAAATTAGACCTTCCCTCAGCTTCACACAACCAGGAATTTCTGGAGCATTTGACGAGCCAAGGTTAAAAAACGTCTGCTAAACTCTAAACAAAACATATGCAAAAGCTTTCTTTGCCACCCATTAAAAACACAAAAATGTTGTAATAAGTGATCAGTCACATGACAGGAAAATGTTAATAATAAATTTATTTAAAGGCTTGTTTTAAAAAGTATTTAAAAATCTAATCATGATTAGTGGAAATACATTTTTTCTATTAGTTCATTGTATGTGTGTTTACGCATACAACTTTGAATTTTCTATCGTCAGCTACCAAATAATCCAAATAGTATTAACTTCTCTCTGATTTGATAAGGAGGTAATCTGATGCACTCTGAAATTCTCATTCTTCACCTTTCCTAAATATTGGGCATCATGTCAAAACTAAGGAATTAAGATTCTTGTCTTTCATAAATGTTCTCCAGTTTGGTAAAATGTGACAAGTGATAAATTCGTTATTAAGGCCTGTATGACTTTGACACAACTCTTCTTTTCAAATAACGAGATGAAACTCTAGCTGCTTGAAAATTTAGTAAACTTATCACTGAGCAACTGGGAATAACTATGATAGATCTGTTAAATATTTCATAAAGACAAGGCAAATAAATAGAAATTTCCTAGTGGAAATATAGGATACCCTCAAGGAACCAGAGGTTCTCACCAATATCTGCTTTGAATAATTTATTTTTCTGGCATCATCCAGAATATAAAAATATGTTCTAAGTCTCCAAAACATTTTAACCTTTATAAAAGCAGATCAAATTTCAAAGAGCTTTATTAGTTAGTACTTAATTTTGGTTTAACAACTGACTGCGTAAATTCAAGATATTTTAATTCTTCCTTTCAATTAAATTCAATTCATTCAACTTTTTCTATAAGGTAAAATATCTTCTACAATACAACATATTTGGAATCTTGTTCAGTACCCAATTCTTTTTATTTCAGAAGGTTTCAGGTGCAAAGTGTTGATATTTCAGGTGCATATTGTATATATCATACAGCTTCTCCTTCCTCAATTTGGCATAGGTTTTAAAAGATAAAGATTCTTAGGACCATTTTTTTTTTTCTCTTGTTACAGTTGCTTCTTTGTTATAGTTGTTGGAACATCTTATTTCTCTCTGTTGATCTCTCTCTCTCTCTCTCTCTCTCACACACACACACACACACACACACACGCAACAATTCTAAGATCCCAATAGAAACTGGATTCCTTTCCCGTGAAAGTTTTACATTTGTTCTAAGTTAACTTGACCCTCTATCTACACAATTAAATTGTGCATGTTTCCTAAACTCTTGTCCAGTGTGTAGTTGACCCTTGAACAACACAAGCTTGGACTGTGTGGGTCCACTTAAAATGTAGATTTTTTTGGTAAAGATAGTTCAGTACTTTAAATGTATTTTCTTCATAATTTTCTTCATGTTTTTAAAGATTTTATTTTTTTGACAGAGTGCGTGCACAAACAAGGGGAACAGGTGTGAGCCGAAGGCAGATACTTAACCAGCTGAGCCACCCAGTTGCCTCATCTTTATAATTTTCTTAATAAATACTCTTTACTGTAAGACTATATAATACATATCCTCTTATAGCAAAGATTGATTTATTCCTGGGATGAAAGTTTGGCTTAACATTTGAAAATCAATGTCATTTACCACATTAACATATTAAATGAAAAAATCACAGTATCAGCATATTTAGAATAAGTCTTCGATAAAATTTAAAATGCATCCATATTGAAAAATTTTTTTAACAATTTTGAAATATAAAGGAACTTTCTAATTTGGTAAAGTAAAAGGTATTTTTAAAAAAGTTACTAGTTTGGAAATGAGGCAATAATGCCGGCTTCGTTTCTACTCTGCAATACACGGGGAGATTAACTAATTTTATAAATCAAGGGAAAATAATAAAAACTATAAATGATTGGAACAGTAGGAAATAAATTTTTCCACACATAACAAATGTATATGAAGAAAATCTAAATTACAGATATATAAAATTCATAGTTTAATAAGACTGTTAGGTTTAGTATAAGACAAAAATTTAAGTTATAAGTTAATAGAAAATTAATGTTAAAAAATATTCACAATATAAAAAAAAAAAAAAAACTAGAAATGAACCTGATTGTTGTAAACAGTGTTTACATCTGAAAGTACAAAACGGGGGCTCCTGGGTGACTCAGTTGTTAAGCGCCTACCTTCTGTTCAGGTCATGATCCCAGGGTCCTGGGATTGAGGCCCCACATCAGGTTCCCACTCCCTCTGTTTGTGTTCCCTCTTTTGCTGTGTTTCTCCCTCTGTCAAATAAAAAATAAAATCTTTAAAAAAACACTAAAAAAACATTAAGAGAAGTTAAAGATTACTTAAATAAGTGGAAGAATGTATAATACTTATAGTTTGGAAGACTCGATATGGTGATAATGTCCTTTCCCCCTAAAATGGTTTATAGATCTAATAAAATCCTACCCAATATTTCCACATAATTTTTTTCAGCATTTTTTTTTTATCATAATTGACATGCTGATTCTAAAGTTTATGAAATGTAAAGTCATCTTGAAGAATAAAGTGGGAATCATTCTTTGGATATCAAGATTTATCACAGTTACGGTGCTAGAATAATAATCGTGTAAAAGCTGTAAAAGACTAGTCATAAGAAGTGGGAGCTCACGTGTAGACTCACATAAGTATGATCATCTGATTGGTTATAAAGTTGGCTCTACAGATCTGTAGTAAAATAAGGGTCTCTCCACAAAAGTGCTTGTTTATTTGGAATCCGTAGGGAGGTGGAAAAAAGAATCTTAACCTCTACTTAATACTTGAAGCAATTTTGGGTGGATCGTAGATCTTAATTTGCATGACAAAATGTTTTATAAGAGAATATATTTTAAAATATTCAAGATTTTTGGTTCTTTAAAAAACTTTTAATCAAGAAACTTGACATTTTGGCCTACAGTAAAATAAGAATTTATGTTCATCAAAAGATAACTTTGAGTGAAAAGGCATATTACAGAAGAGGACAATATCTGTAAAACAAATAGGATTTGTCTTTAGAATATCTACACATTTCTTACAAATCAATAGAAATAATTATATATATAATTATATATTTACATAATGGCCCCCCAAAATGAAAAGGTACTCAATATCATTAGTCATCCTGGATATGCAAATATAAACTAAAACCACAATGAGAAGATGCAGTGCACTAGTCAGAACACTAAAATTTTTGTTTATATCTAGTTTTAGTGATAATGAAGAGAAAATGGAACGTTCACATAGTTTAGGGTTCTAAATTGTTCATACTAATTTGGAAATCGGTCTGGCAGTATTTATTACAGAAATTCCACTTCCAGTTACATTTATATAAAAATGCATTATGTCTAACAAAGACAGTACATGCAAGCAATATTCCTAATAATTCTAGATTGAAAACAATCCAAATGTCCATCAAGAGCAAAATGGATGAAAGTTGTGAAATATTCATACAATGGAGTTTTATATAGCAAAAAATATGAACTATTGCTAATAATAGAATGAATCTCATAAACATTCTTTTAAGCAAAAATGGAGAAATCAAAAACCGTGTATACTAGGTGATTCTACTTTTACAATGTAAAAGTGGTATAAGAATACATAATATGGTATAAGAAATCAGGATTTTGGTAATTGTTGGATAATGAAGAAAAGAGGAGATAAAGATGGATTGAGTTTCTGGGTTGCCAGTACTATTCAACTTCTGGATCTGCGTAGATATTACATAGTTGTATTTATTTTGTTGAAATGAACGAACAAATGAATGAACAAAAGTCAGAATCACACCTATAAATACAGAAAACAAAGTGATGGTTGCCAGAGGGGAGGAAGATTGGGAAATACAGGCTTCCTGTAATGAAATGAATAAGTCATGGGAATTAAAGGTACAGTATAGGGAATATGGTCAATGTTACTATAATAGAGTTGCATGTCAACAGGTGCT
Source organism: Nasua narica (assembly GCA_028533885.1). Taxonomy (NCBI): domain Eukaryota; kingdom Metazoa; phylum Chordata; class Mammalia; order Carnivora; family Procyonidae; genus Nasua; species Nasua narica. The sequence continues at coordinate 105,963,731 of CM052802.1, read as the reverse complement.
AGCTATACTTGTGGCAATCATAATAAAAGGTATAGAGCTGTTGAATCACTATGTTGTGTATTTGAAATTAATACAACACTGTGTGTCAAATATACTTAAAAATAAAACAAAACTAATATTTCACCTATTTATGAACAGTGTGGTATAGTTTAATAGTTTAAAATAAATAATAAAATACTAAAGTAATAGTTAATTCTTTTTTTTAGTAATAGTTATTTCTTAACACAAAGTTATTTCCATTGAAATTTTTAAGTTGCTCGTCTTCCCAGATGATTATAATGTGTAGTCAATGTTGAGGACAGCTGCTCTAAGTAATACTGCCTCTCTTTTTAGTCCTAATGACACTGATCATAATCAATTGATTCTGCTAGGTTCAGTCTACATATCTTTGCAAAAGGCCTGAAACCAGTAAATATTAATTGGTGCTGTGCTGCTTATGTCAATTTTTATAGATAATAGTCATAATAACCTTGATAAATTCTCTTAGCCTGATTCTCTTCACCCCATGAAAACTCACTTCATCTCCTCCCTCTCAGCTCCACTGTTATTTCTGTGCTCTATAATCTGTATTTCTAACTTCACCCAACCCCACCTCCCTAAAGCATCCCCTCTTATTTATTCCCTGCCTAAATATCTCCACATCTTTAGTTAGTTCTTTGTCTCCCTGACTATAACATAGTCTACGATGTAGTTCTTAGCCAAACAGAATGTTTTCTATCCCCATTTCACTTCCAGAAAAAGCTAATTTTCTTTCAGACATTGGTGGGTGAAGATGATGTGGTATACTAATTCCAGTCAGAGTTTACAATCTTGGTGGTGATGGTCTTATATTCTATATTTTCTGTCCCAATCAAAATAAATAGCTCTAGTAGTAATTCTAATCATTGAGTTAGAACATTGAGAAAGAACTTCCACAGGAGAACCTTCTGATAAGAATAAAATCATACTTATTAGGGATTGTTTTTAAGGTAGATCTATTCCTATACCTGGAAAACAGGTGCAAAACGTTGTATTCAAACTCTTCCCCATGATTTTACAGACTAGGTTAGAGAGTACTATAATATGTCTTGTAATGTTGGATCCTAATGCTTAAAGTGTGATTAGATTGTTGGTGTGTTACAGATTTTGTTGAACTTGTACAGCGCACATTGTATCATATAGAAATAGTTTCAGAGGGGCACCTGGGTGGCTGAGTTGCTAAGTGGATGCCTTCAGCTCAGGTCATTATTCCAGGGGCCTGGGGTGGAGCCCCACATCGGGCTCCCTGCTCAGTGGAGACCCTGCTTCTCTCTTTCCCTGCCTACAGCTCTACTTATTTGTGCTCACTCTCTGTCAAATAAATAAAATCTTAAAAAAAAAGTTTTAGGTTTGCCTAAGCCACCCTTCTAAAGGAATGTGTACCTCTCCGATTCTAAAAATACTGACATGGAAATTAAGTGCATTTCAGGTCTTTGATTCAAAAGCCATTTGGATTGCCAATTTGTATCCGTAATAACATTTGCCTACGGATTTGTTAGTTGCTTTTAGAAAACAGGGTGGCTTTTATAGTAATCGAAATATGGATCATCCTTAGAGGAGAATTCTAAGATTTTGTGTAGTCCATTCTCTCATATGATTTTGTGAGTATAATGCTTATGGTAAGAGCAAGCTAACACTTAGACTGATCTTCTCGAACCTGGTCCAGGTGTTTTATGAACCCTCAAGAAAACCCTGTGAATTACATACGATCAATATGTATTTTGCTAATGAGGAAACTAGGACAAAGATGTATATAATTTGTCCAAGTTTGCACAGATAATGAGTGGTGAGCCAGGGTTCAAAACTAAAATCTGTTTCTGAACATCAAGTGCATTACTGCTTCAAAACACAGCTCATCTAAAAAAAAAAAAAACACAGCTCATCTGATACTTGCTTAGCAGCTGCATGCTTTTGGAAACAGTTGTGATTTTAAGCTTATGTGCTGGCTAATAAGGTGATAAAGCAGAAAAATGCAAAATTGAAATTGATAGAGTGGATGAGTTAACTGTGAATCTCACTTTTGGAGGAAGAGATGTATGTACAAAATCAGAGGGCAATACAATTTTTTGGTCTCTATAAAATAGGAACTTATTTACCAGTTTCCTTCCAAATACATTTCTCAAGTTAATATTTCTTTTTTGGCTAAGAAGAAAAGGCTTGTAATTCAGAAATATGGGAACTATGAGAACTACTTGGCACCTCAATTTAATTGTGTGGATATGGAACATTTTGCATACAGAGCAAATATTGGCAGAGCCTGCTCACTGGCTGGCAGCATATTCAGGAAGGTGTAGGGCAAAGAGTGACACAGCATGGTGGTGGGTTTTCTATGATGGAAATACTTCAATACTACTCCAGAAAAATTCACCTGTGTGATGTAAGAGAAGCACAATAACCATTATCTTTATCTCTTCCAAAAGATAAATTTATGAATTCATTTCAATGGCTTAAGCTCTTCTCACTTAGTGTAAGAGCGTATTTTCCTAATCCAATTTTGTGTGTATTTTTTACTTTTTCTTCATAAAGTTTATAGATTTGACTTTTAGGTCTAAGTATTTATTGTAAAAAGTTAAAGACATGAATTAATATAATTAAAAGTAAACTTAATATACATTAAATAATACATTCTAATAAAAATTTATTTAAGAGTCATTCCTTCAATAAACTTCCATGGCTTCTTAGTTATAAATTAAACCTTCACATATACATGGATCAGTTTCTAGGTTATATATTAAATTACTATAGTTGTTTATTCTCATGCCAAAACTCTCTTAATTACCATAAATCGTGCTATATGAGTGAGAATTCTACCCACATTGTAATATTCACTCGGAACTGAATTAACTCTTGCACCTACTCTGATATTAAGACTGCTGCCTTTGCTTTACTTTAACATGCATTTTCTCAGAGTATACTTGCCCCTCCTTTCATTCTCAACTTTTTTGAATGACGTTGCTTTATGATGCTTGTTGATAGAAATAATCAGGCTTGGGCGCCTGGGTGGCTCAGTTGGTTAAGCAACTGCCTTCGGCTCAGGTCATGATCCCGGAGTCCCGGGATCGAGTCCCCTATCGGACTACCGACTCTGCGGGAAGTCTGCTTCTCCCTCTGACCTTCTCCCCTCTCATTCTCAGTCTCTCGCTCTCTAATAAATAAATAAATAAATAAATAAAAAATCTTTAAAAAAAAAAGAAATAATCAGGCTTTCTTTTTCAATGTATTTTAGAGAGATAAACCCATTTATATTAGATGAGATAATAGATGGAGCTTATCTACATCCTGACATTGTGTTTACTGTTTTTGGTTTGAATCTTGTTTTTTTATCTTTTCCTATGTGGCCTATTTTTTTTTTTTTTTTAGGGGCATGTGTGTTCAGGTGCATGTACATAAGTGCTTGAGTTTTCGGATACTTAAAAAAATGTGTATTTATGCCGGTGGTTAACTTTTAAGATTCTTTTTATATCGTGTATGTACCTGGGTATTTATGTGTATGGATATATATTATATTGTCTATATAACATATAGTAACGTGTATATGTTATCCTTTTTGTACTATATATGTATATATACAATTCTTAGTCTATAGCTGTTCTAAAGAAAGTCTCATATAAACAATAAAATGAGCCTTTCCTCCTTTTTACCCTCCTTTCTACCCTCCTTTCTTCAAAACCTAGTACTAGTGACTATAATGATATATATTTTTAATTTTAATTCCAGTATAGTTAACATAGTGTTATATTTGTTTCCAGCGTACAGTATAGTAATTCAACAATTCTATGCATTACTCAGTTGCCATCGTGGAAAGTGTACTTTTAATCAACTTGACCTATTTCACCCATCTCCTCACCCACCTCCCCTCAGGTAGTTCTCGAGAGTTGAGTCTGTTTTTTTGGTTTGTCTCTTTTTTTTCTTTGTTCGTTCATTTTGTTTCTTAAATTCCACATGTGGGTAAAATCATCTGATATTTGTCTTTCTCTGATTTATTTTACTTAGCATAATACTCTCTAGTTCCTTCCATCCATTTTATTGAAAAAGACAATATTTCATTCATTTTTATGGCTGAGCAATATCCCGTTGTATGTATACACCACATCTTTATTCATTCATCTATTGATGAACAGTTGGAGTGTTTCCATAATTTAACTACTGTAAATAATGCTGCAGTAAACATAAGGGTGTATAACTATTTCAGATGAGTATTTTTGTATTCTTTGGGTAAATGCCTTGTAGTGTGATTGATTACTGGATTACAGAGCAGTTCTATTTTTAATTCTCTGAAGAACCTCCATACTGTCTTGTAGAGTGACTGCACCAGTTGGCATTACCGCCAGCAATACATGAGTTAATTTTCTCCACATCCTCAGCAATACTTGTTTATTGTTCTTACTTTAGCCATTTTAACAAGTGTGATAACTCCTTGTGGTTTTTATTTGCATTTCCTTGATGAGTGATGTGGAAATCTTCATGTGTCTGTTGGCCATTTGAATGTCTTTGGAGAAATGTCTGTTCATCTCTTCTGCCCATTTTTAATCCCATTTAGTTTTTGGGTATTGAATTGTGTAAGTTCTTGATGTATTTATATATTTTGGATACTAACCCTTTGTCAGATACCTCATTTGCAAATATCTTCTCCCATTCAGTAGGTTGTCTTTTGTTGACTGTTTTCTTCACTGTGCAGAAGGTTTTTATTTCAACGAAGTCGCGATAGTTCATTTTTGCTTTTGTTACCCTTGTCTCAGGAGACCTATCTAGAAAAATATTGCTATGGCTGATGTCAAAGAGGTTACTGCCAGTGTTCTCTTCTAGGATTTTTATGGTTTTAGGTCTCATTCAGGTCTTTGATTCATCTTGTGTAATTTTTTGTATATGGTGTAAGAAAGTAGAACAGTTTCATTCTTTCACATGTAGTTGTTGAGTTTTCCCAACACCATTTGTTGAAGAGGTTGCCTTTTCCCCATTGAATATTCATTGCTCCTTTGTCTTAGATTAATTGACCGTATAACTGAGTGTGTTTCTGGGCCAGCTATTCTGTTCTATTCATTTATATCTCTATTTTTATTCCAGTACCATTTTGTTTTAATTACTACATTTTTGTAGTATATCTTGATATCTGGGATTATGATACCTCTTTATTCTTCTTTTTCAAGATTGCTTTAGATTTTCAAGGTCTTCTGTAGTGCCATACAAATTTTAGGATTTTTTTCTAGTTCTGTGAAAAGTGCTTTTAGTGTTTTGATAGGGATTGCATTAAATCTATAGATAGCTTTTGATAGGGATTGCATTAAATCTATAGATCTATAAATCTATAGATATAAAAATCTGAGCATTTTTATAATATTTGTTATTGCAATCCATGAGCATGGAATATCTTTCCATTTGTTTTTGTTATTAACTTCTTTCATTAGTGTTTTATAGTTTTCAGGTAACAGATCATTCACTACCTCGGTTAAGTTTATTCCTATGTATTTTATTCTTTTTGGTACAATTTTAAATCAGACTGCTTTGTTAATTTCTCTTTCTGCTACTTCATTATTGGTATTTAGAAATGCAATAATTTCTATATATTGAGTTTATTTCCTGCAACATTACTGAATTCATTTATCACTTTTAGTATATTTTTGTGGAGGCTTTAGGGGTTTCTTTATACTGTATCCTATCATGTGAAAATAATGAAGGTTGTACTTTTTTCTTACCAATTCGGATATGTTTTACTTTTTTGTCTTATTGATGGCTTCAGTATGAGGTTGAATAAAAGTCATGAGAGAGGACATTTTTGTCTTGTTCCTGGTCTTAGAGGAAAGCTCTTAGTTTTATTCCTTGGGTATGATGTTACCTGTGGGTTTTTCATATATGACATTTATTATGTTGAGGTATATTTCCTTTAAACCTACTTTGTGGAGGGTTTGTATCATGAATTATTGTTGTACTTTGTCAAATGCCTTTTCTGCATCTCTTGAAATGATCTTATGATATTTATCCTTTCTCTTGTTGAGGTGATGTGTCACATATCTTGGTTTGAAAATATTGACCCACAACATAGTGATTCAGCATCTCCATACATCACCCAGAGCTCATCACAACTCCACTTCTTTTTTTTTTTTAATTTTTTAACATATAATGTATTATTTGCTTCAGGTTGGTGAATCATCAGTCTTACACAATTCACAGCACTCACCATAGCACCTACCCTCCCCAATGTCCATAACCCAGTCACCCTATACCACCCCTCCCTACGCCCAGCATCTCTGTTTGTTTTCTGAGATTGAGTCTCTTACGGTTTGTCTCCCTTCTCAGTCCCATCTTGTTTCATTTTTTCCCTCCCTACTCCCTCCCATCCCCTACCCTGCTTCTCAAATTCCTCATATCAGAGAGATCATATGATAATTGTCTTTGTCTGATTGACTTATTTTGCTTAGCATAATACCCTCTAGTTCCATCCACATTGTTGCAAATGGCAGGATTTCATTTTTGATGGCTGCATAGTATTCCACTGTGTGTGTGTGTGTGTGTGTGTGTGTGTGTGTGTGTGTGTGTGTGTGTACACACCACATCTTCTGTATCCATTCATCTGTTGGTGGGCCACTAGGTTCTTTACAAGTGCACTCTTTAATCTCCATTGCCTATTTTACATATACCCCCCACTCCCTCCCTTCCTGTAAATGCCAGTTTGTTCTCTATAGTTAAGTGTCTGTTTCTTAGTTTGCCTTTCTTTGCCCTTTTGCCCCCTTTAATCACTGGTTTTATTTCTTAAATAAGGAATCATATGGTACTTGCCTTTCTCTGACTGACTTATGTCACGGAGCATAATACTCTGTAGACCCATCCATGCCATTACAAACGGCAAGATTTCATTCTTTTTTATGCCTGAGTAATATTCTAGTGTGTGTGTGTGCCCACGTGCATGTAGTGCATGTACTTTTTTTTTTTTTTAAGTAGGCTCCACACCTGTTGTGGAGTCTAATGTGGGGCTTGAACACATGACACTGAGATCAGGACCTGAACTGAAATCAATAGTGGGATGCTCCACTGACTGAGCCACCCTGGTACCCCTCTACTGTGTATATATACCACATTTTTTTCATTCATCAATTGATGGACACTTGGGTTGTTTCCATGTTTGGGTATTGTGGATAATACTGCTATAAACGGGTGCATGTATCCTTTTGAATTAGTAATATTGAATCCTTTGGGTAAATACCTAGCAGGGCAACTGCTGGATCATAGGGTAGTTATATTTTTAATCTTTTGAGGAACTTCCATACTGCTTTCCAGGGTGGCTGCACCAGTTTTCATTCCATCCAATAGTGCAAGAGGGTTGCCCTTTCTCCACATCCTTGCCAACACCTGTTGTTTCTTATGTTGGAGATTTTACCAATTCTGACAGGTTTGAAGGTGATACCTCCTTGTAGTTTTGATTTGCATTTCCCTGATGCTGAGTGATAATTAGCATCTTTATGTGATTGCTGGCCATCTGTATGTCTTCTTTGGAAAAATGTCTATTCATGTCTTCTGTGATTTTATAACTGGGTTATTTGTTTTTTGGGCAGCTATATATTTTTTTAATTTTTTAAAGTTACATATTTGTTGAGTTTTTAAAGTTAAATATTTTGGATACCAACTCTTTATCAGATAAGTTATTTGCAAATATCTTTTGTCACTCCACAAGTTAACTTTGTTGATTGTTTCCTTTGGTGTGCTTTTTTTTTTTTTTTTTTTAATAAAGTCCCAATAGGGCATATTTTGTTTTGTTTTTCTTTCCTTCAGAGATGTGTCTAGCAAGATGTTGCTGCAGCCTAGGTCATAGTGGTTGCTGCTTGTGTTCCCTTTTATTGTTTCCTGTCCACATTTAGGTCTCATCCATTTTGAATTTACTTTTGGATATGGTGTAAGAACGTGGTCTAGTTTTATTCTTCTGCATATTGCTATCCAGTTTTCCCAACACAAGTTGCTGAAGAGATGATCATTTTCCCATTAGATATTCTTTCTTGCTTTGTCAAAGATTAATTGACCATATAATTGTGGGTTTATTTCTGGATTTTCTATTCTGTTCCACTGATCTATGTGTGTATTTTTGTGCCAGCACCATACTGTTTTGACTACTACAGATTTGCAGTATAATTTGAAGTTCAGAAATGTGATGCCTCCAGCTTTAATTTTTTTTTTCAAGGTTGCTTTGGCTATTGGGAGTCTTTTGTGCTTCCATATAAATTTTAGGATTGTTCTAGTTCTATGAAATTAGGATTCATATATTGATAGGGATTGCATTAAATGTGTATATTGCTTTGGGTAGTATAGATACTTAACAATATTTGTTTCTCCAATCCATAAGAATGGAATGCATTTCCATTTCTTGCATCATCTTCAGTTTCTTTCATCGATGTTTTATAGTTTTCAGAGTGCAGGTCTTTCACCTCTTTGGTTAGGTTTATGCCTATCTTACTGTTTTTGGTGCAATTGTAAATGTGATGGTTTGCTTAATTTCTCTTTCTGCTTCATTATCAGTGTATAGAAATGCAATAGGTTTCAGTGTGTTGATTTTGTATCCTGCAACTGTACTGAATTTATCAGTCTAGCTATTTTTTTTTTTTTTGGCAGTCTTTTGGGTTTCTATATCTTGTATTACATTGTCTGCAAATAGTGACATGAGCTGCAGGTTTTTCATATTTGGTTTTTATTATGTTGAGGTATGTACCCTAGAAACCTACTTTGTTGAGGGCTTTTGGTCAGGAATGCATGTTGTACTTTGTCAATTGTTTCTTTTGTGTCTATTGAAATGATATATGATTAATGCAATGTTTCATTTTGATTTACTTGCAAATGTTGAACCACTCTTGCAAGTAGGATTAAATCCCACTTGATCATGGTGAATAATTTTTTAATGTAGTCGTGGATTGGTTTGCTAATATTCTTTGAGAATTTTTAAATCTACTCTGTTGCCTATTTAGATACCTTTTATTCTTTGTGTTGTCTAATTGCTATGGGTAGGACTCCCAATATTATGTTAAGTAACAGGTGAGAATGGACATCCCTGTTTGTTGTTGACCTTAGAAGAAAAGTTCTGTTTTTCCCCATTGAGGATGATATTAGCTGTGGGTTTTTATGTTGAAGTATGTTCCTTCCTACCCTACTTTGTTGGTCTTTATCATGAATGAATGTTGTACTTCGTCAGGTGCTTCTTTTTTTTTTTTTTTTTTTTGTATCCATTGAAAGGATCATATAGTTCTCCTTTTCTTGATATGATATATCATGTTAATTAATTTGCAAATGTTGAATTATCCTTGATCAATTCCACTTGATCACAGTAAATGATTCTTTTAATGTTCTCTGGGATTTGATTTGCTAATATTTTATTGAGAATATTTGAATCCATGTTCATCAGGGATATTGATCTGCAGTTTTCCTTTTTAGTGTAGTTCTTCTGTAGCTTTGGTATCAGGATATGCTGGCCTCAGAATGAATTTGGAAGTTTTCTTTCATTTTCTATTTTTCTTTTTTGGAAATGTTTGAGAAGAATAGGTATTAACTCTTTCTTAGATGTTTGGTAGAATATCCCTGTGAAGCCATCTGGCCCTGGACTTTTATTTCATGGGAGTTTCTTGATTACTGATTTAATTTCTTCACTGGTTGTTGGTCTGTTCAGATTTTCTATTTCTTCCTGTTTGAGTTTTGGTAGTTCATATGTTTCTAGGAATTTATTTTTTTCGAGATTGCCCAATTTGTTGGCATATAGTTTTTCATAATATTTTCATAAGTTTTTCATAATACTCTTAGTTTGAGAAAAGCAAGTGTTAAGTCTTCTTTAAGTGTTTGGTAGAATTTACCTGTGAAGCCATTTGGTCCTGGACTTTTGTTTATTGGGAGTTTTTTGATTAGTGATTCAATTTCATTGCTGGTAATAGGTCTGTTCAAATTTTCTATTCTTGATTTAGTTTGGAGAAATTTCTAGAAATTTATCCATTTCTCTAGGCTAATTTGTTGGCTTACAATCTTCCATAACATTCCCTTACAATCTTTTGAATATCTGTGGTATCTTATATCTCCCTTTTCATTTGATTTTGAGTCCTCTCTCTCCCTCTCTCCCTCTTTTTTGATGCCTTGGGTAAAGGTTTATCTACTTTGTTTATCCAAAGAACCAGCTCCTGGTTTTATTGATCTGTTGTATTGTTTTTTAGTTTCTATTTTATTTCTGCTCTGATCATTATTATTTCTTTCCTTCTACTGGTTTTGGATTTTTTTTTTTCTCCTTTAGGTGTAAGGCTAAGTTGTTAGTTTGAGATTTTTCTTCTTGAGTTAGGCCTGTTTTGCTATAACTTTCCTCTTGGGACCACTTTTGCTGAATTCCAAAGATTTTGACCCTTGGGTTTTCATTTTCATATGTGTCCATGTATTTTTTTTTAATTTTTTTTAAAGATTTTATTTACTTATTTGACAGAGAGATCACAGTAGGCAGAGTGGCAGGCAGAGAGAGAGGAGGAAGCAGGCTCCCCGCCGAGCAGAGAGCCTGACGCGGGGCTGGATCCCAGGACCCTGCGATCATGACCTGAGCCAAAGGCAGAGGCTTTAACCCACTGAGCCACCCAGGCGCCCCTCCATGTATTTTTTGATCTGCTATTGGATTATTTGTTTGATCCATTTATTGTTTAATAGCATATTATTTAACTTCCAAATATTTGTGTTTCCATATTTTTTATGGTTGATTTCTATTTTCATAGCATTGTTGTCCAAAAAGATATACATATGAACTTTGATTATTTTGAATTTGTTGGGACTTGTTTTGTGGCCTAATATGGTATCTATTCTGGAATTTTTTTCTATGTGCAGATGACAAAGTGTGTATATGCTATTTTGGAATGGAATGTCCTAAATATATCTGTCAGATATATTGGTCCAATGTATTATTCAATGCCACTGTTTCCTGGTGACTTTGATATAGCTAACCATTTACATAATTAGGATAATTTTAGCTATCAATTACTTACCTCATGTTTGTTATTAGCTACTTTATGTATTGGATACCCCCATGTTGGGTGGTTAAATATTTAGTTTTTTTGTCTTCTTGTTGAATTGATCCCTTTGTGATTATATTGAGTCCTTCTTTGTCTTTTTACATTCTTAAAGTCTGTTTTCTCCAATATAAGTATTGCTATTTCGGTTTTCCTTTCACATCCATTTACATGATAAATTCGTCTTCTCCATCACTTCACTTTTGAAATGCATGTGTCTTTAGATCTGAAATGAGTCTGTGTTAGGCAACATTTAGATTGGTTTTGCTTTTTTATCCATTCTGTCACACTATGTATTTTGATTAGAGCATAGTCCATGTACAGTCATAGCAATTATTGGTAGTTATGTATTTATTGCCATTTTGTTACTTGTTTTATAGTTTGTGTATTCTATTTTTTTTGTCTCATGGTTTGCTAGCTTTCTTTTGTAATACACTTGGATTTCTTTCTCTTTGTGTTTTTTTTTTTTAACATATCTTCTAATACTTTTTTTTTGGTAGTTACTATTAGGTTTGTATATAACTTATGCTTATAGTAGTCCATGGGACGTTGATAATATCTTATGTTTAAAACCATTCTTTACTCCTCTACCCCCACATTTTACATATATGGTATTATAATTTATATCCTTTTATTTTGTAAATTCCTTGACTCATTTTTATAGCTACACTCAATTTTACTGCTTTTTACTTCCTCCTTTTCTTAGTACTATGTATATTCTTTCTTTTCCACTCAGAGTCCCCTTCAACATGTCTTGTAGTGTTGCTTTAGTAGTGATGAATTCCTTTCACTTTTGTTTGTCTGGGAAACTGTTTATCTCTCCTTCTATTCTGAATGATAACTTTGCTGAATAGAGTATTCTTGGTTGTAGTTTTTTCCTTTCAGCACTTGAATATATCATGCTAGTCTCTCTTCAAGCCTGCAAAGTTTCTGATGAAAAATCCTCTGATTTTTCAAAAGCCTTATGGGGTTTCTCTTATGTGTAACTGTTGTCTTTTCTCTTGCTGCTTTAAAATTCTCTTCATATCACTACTTTTTGCCATTATAATTACTATGTGTCTTGGTGTGGACCTCCTTGGATTGATTTTACTGGGAGCTCTCTATACCTCCTGGATTTGGATTTCTGTATCTTTGTTAAGGGTCTCGCGGAGGTCATCCACTCTTAAATCCAGTGGGTATCTTTATGACCATTACTTTGAATTCTCTGTCAAGCATATTTTTATCTCTAATTCATTTAAGTCTTTTGCTGTGATTTTGTCAAATTTTTTCATTTGGTACATATTCCTCTGTAACCTCATTTTGTCCAAATCTCTGTGTCCATTTCTGTGTATTAGAAAAGTCGGCTATGTCTCCTATTCTTTAAAGTAGTGGCCTTATGAAGAAGAGGTCCTGTAATGTCTCGCAGTGCACTGTCCCGTGTTCACCAGAACCTGGACCTGGTTGGAGGGTGCAGATCTGCAGAAGAGCATGGGAATGAGGTGTGCTGTTAGCAAGCAAGGTGGAGAGTGGTGTTGTGGCACTGGTTCCCCCAAGGGTCTGTGTATTTAGGCTGGGGAGTGGGGTGAGTAAATGGTTCTCGCCATTTCCTTCATTCCCAGAGAAGTTTCCTAATGATTTCTGCACTTCCAGTGTACACTCTGATATTAGTAAACAAGTCTCTATCCTGTATACCCCAGACATTTATCAAACTGCTGCTTCTGTGCTGAATCTTCACAGGTATGTCTGTTGTTCTGTCCTTTAAGGGAGGGAACTCAGTTTCCTCTGACTCTCCCAGGTCTCCTAGAACTGAGCCCACTGATTTTTAACTTCTAGGTGTTAAGCCCCACTGATTATAAGAACCTGCAAAATTATACCACTTTGGTTATCAAAGCCAAGTGTTACAGAGATTCATCTTCCCCAGTAGGTTCCCCAGGCCTGGGGTACATTTTGTGAGGGTCTGTTTCTTTCTCCTCACCTGTGCTGTCCGTCCCTTCTGTGGACTATACCAGGGATCCTTTTATCTCTTGACCTGTCTCTGCCCTTCCTACCATCTTTGATGTAGCCTTTTTACATTTAGCTGTGGAGAGAGTGTTCTACCAGTCTTTGGGTTATTTTTTGGGTTATTGCACTGATTTGGGTCTTTGTAGTTGTATTTGTGGGATAAGGTGAGCTTAGGGTCCTCTTACTCCACCATCTTCCCCCCAAATTTAAAATTATATTTTAAAGTGTACCTTTGTAAACAAGCTCAATCAGTGTCTATTACTTAATTTGTCAGTGTTAAATGGTAGGTTTCTTTTCCACATTCAGCTTTTACACATGAAACAATAATATTACCTTAAGTCTTCTTTTACCTCTGTCTTTCATTTTAAGAAAAAGCAATAGACAATTTTTAGAGAAAATTTAGGTTAATAGAAAAATTGAGCAGAAAACGATTGTTACACAGATTTCCTTTCTCTCTGAACAATTTCACCTATTATTAATATCTTGTATTAGTGTCATACATTGTTAAAAATGATGAACCAATAATTATCCTCTACTAACTAAAATCATCACTTATATTAGGATTCATTTTTTCTGCTCTATGGATATCGAAAATGTATGATGACATGTACCCATCATTACAGTATCACACAGAATTTTCACTGTCCTAAACATCCTCTGAACTCCGCCTATTTATCCCTAGCTCCCTTCTTCTGATGCTCTGGACACCACTGACAGTTTTAGTGTCTATAGTTTGACTTCTCCAGAATATCCTACAATTAGATCTCACATTATGTAAACTTTGCAGATTGACTTCTTTCACTTGCCAAAATGCATTTAATGTTTTTCCAGTTTGTGTGTGTGGGGGGTACTTGATGGCTGATTTCATTTCATAATATTCCATTGGTGGATGTATCCTAGAGTTTATTATTCCTGTTGAGGGACCTCGTGGCTGCTTCCAAGTTTCAGCAATTATAAATAGTTGGTAAACATTTGTTTGCAGATTTTGTGTGGGCATAAGTTTTCAGTTTATTTGGGTAAATATTAGGGAGTGTGATTGCTAGTTTGTATGGTAAGATAATATTTAGCTTTGTATGAAACTGCCAAACTGTCTTCCAAAGAGTACCGTTTTGCATTCAATTTACCCACCGTAATGAGAGTTTTTCTTCATATCCTCAAGCATTTGGTGTCAGTTTTTGGATCTTTACCATTCCAATGCATACATGGTGGTATCTCATTATTTTAATTTACATTTCCCAAATGACATGTTGAGCATATTTTCAGATGCTTATTTGCCATCTATATATTTTCTTTGGTGAGGTGACTGTGGATGTCTTTTGCCATTGGATTATTTGCTACTGAGTTTTAAGAGTTGTTTATGTATTTTGGATATAACTTTATCAGATATATACTTGCAGAAATTCTCTAGTGGCTTTATCTTCTAATTTGCCTTTCACAGAACAAAAGTTTTTAATTCTAATCAATCTTCTATCATTCTTTTTTCTTAATGGGTTGTGCTTTTGATGTACTGAAAAGAGAGCCAAACCTAGATTTTCCCCATGTTAATGTCTAGGAGTTTTATAATTTTACATTTCAGTCATCATTCATTTTGAGTTCACTTTTTTTTTTTTTTTTTTGGCATATGGTGGATGCCTAGTAGTTCTACCACCATTTGTTGAAAAACCTATTCTTTCTCCTCTGCTCCTTTGTTAAAAAAAAAAAAAAGAGATCAATTGACTATATTTTTGAGAGTCTGTGGTCTGTTTCTGGGTTCTCTTCTGTTCCATTGATCTATGTGTCTCTTCTTTCACCAATATCTCACTGTCTTGATTATGGTAGTTTCATTATAAGTCTTGATATCAGTAGTATCAGTATTTTTTTTTCTTTTTCACTATCATGTTAACTATTTTGGGTTTTTCGCCCTTTCTTGTAAACTTTACAGTCATTTTGTTGATAGTCACAAAATAACTTCCCAGAATTTGGATTGGAATTTTATTAAATATATAGGTAAATTTGAGAAGTCACATATAACTATATTGTTTCTTCCTTTTTATGAACATGAAATATCTCTCCAATTATTTAGATTTTCTTTGATTTATTTTATTAGGCTCTTGTACTTTCCCTTTTACAGGTCTTGTTCATGTTATACATAAATATTTCTGGTTTGGATGGTAATGTAAATTGTGTGTTTTTAATATCAAGGTCCATTGTTCATTGTTAGTATGTAGGGAAGTGATAAACCTTTATATATTAACCTTGTAGCCTGCAACTTTTCCTATAATCATTTGTTAGTTTCAAGAGGTTTGTGTGTGTGTGTGTTTTCTTTTGTCTGACGTTGTTTCTTTTGGAGTTTTCTACATAATTATATCATCCTTTAGCAAAAACAGTTTTATTTCTTATTTATAAAACTTTTCTTTCTCATTTTA
This sequence comes from Nasua narica, assembly GCA_028533885.1. Lineage (NCBI taxonomy): Eukaryota > Metazoa > Chordata > Mammalia > Carnivora > Procyonidae > Nasua > Nasua narica. The sequence continues at coordinate 105,948,325 of CM052802.1, read as the reverse complement.
TTTCTTTAGTTAGGACTTACAAAGTTGAATGGGATTGATGAGAGGAGACATCCTTGTTTTGATATTTGTCTTATTTTTGTTATTGTTGTTTTCCTTTTTAACTGATCAGGACACATAACATTTATATGACAAACTGCTCTAATGCTCAGATTTATGTACCCTTACATATAGTAAATACTCAGTGGCAACCATCTTATAATTTTTCTAATATATCTAAACTAGCTGAAGTTGTTTTATAGCACTTTCCTTAAGATTATATCAAGGGGAAAATATTCACTGAGTTTTTATGTGTTGAAAACGTTTGCCTTCATATAAACACAAAGTTTTCTTTCTCTGGAAGAAACTTGTGTTTGTCTTGGGGAAATTATTTGCTCAGGGAAACTTTACTCCTACCGCTTGACTCATACTTTTTTAATGGTGGATACTGTTCCACAATCATCTTTTAAATTTTTCTCTGGAGAAATATTAAGTAAGCCTGGTTAGTGACTTAGATTTTCACTTGCTCATTCAAAGGACTCTATATTTTTAAAGTCTAATGATTCTACTACAACATATTTTACTTTTTAATAGTTTTCTATTACTGAAAAACAATTATCACAAACTGTTATCTTACAGTTATTGTGGGCAGGATTCTGAGCATGACTTCATTGAGTTCTTCTTTTAGGATCGCATACCTGTTACTGCAGTCTCATCCAAAATTTAGTCTTATTTTCCAAGTTCATGTGATTGTTTTAGTTTTTTTGGATTTCTTTGTTTCCCCACTGGTATGCACACAAAACATTCATTGTAAGTTATCTCCTTTAGAATTATCAAAAACTTTCAGGAATATAATTTTTCAGGGGTCTAATGCGCTGTTAATGTGCTATTATACCACAGATGGAAGTTCCAGACACCTATGTATTAAAAAATTCTTCTCTTCTTGGGTCCTGCATGGCTCAGTCGTTGAAGCATATGCCTTCAACTCAGGTCATGATCCCAGGGTCCTGGGATTGAGGCCCATGTTGGGCTTCCTGCTCGGCGGGGACTCTGCGTATCCCTCTCCCCTCCCCACCACTCATGCTTGCCCTCTCCCTCCCAAATAAATAAATAAAATCTTTTAAAAAAATTATTCTCTTCTATTTGACCTATTTAGCTCCTTGATCTCTAATGTTATTTTTTCTGTTTTTCCTCCAGAAAAATATTATGAGTACAATAAACTAGCAAAAAAAGTTCAAGAGGATCAATCAATTTTGCATATAAAATGGTTAATTTCATAGCCATATGCCTGAATTAGGCAGGATAATCTGAATCAAAGGACTGAAGAATGCAAACTTACTCAACTTGGGAAACTGACCCTAAAACTATTATGTATGAAGTTAACTCAAAGTAAATGTGAACTATAGTCTATTCTAAGAAATTTTCTGAAGCTAAAACTATTAATGGTGCCATAACAACACTTTTTAAAAAATTTTTTTTTTAGTTAACAATTCCTGCTTGCCTTAGTAAGGCCTTTAAAATTCACTGAAACCTATTTGAATTCTGAGTTTTGCTCCTGTTAATACTTTGTCTCTAAGGGTTTAGATTCATGGCTCATTTGTACATTGCCAATTATTATTGTATTATTTTCAGATCTTTCTCTTATCTTAATATAAGATAATATTGAGGAGTATATTTACCTTTGATGACAACAGTGGAGACTTCTCCACTGAAAATTCTGATTAATTTCCCCCCCTGGGAATGACAGAACTGCAGAAAATTGCTCTTTAATCCTGGACTGGTTCCCATGGTTCTTAGCTTCCTATGTGTAAAGTTTATAAATTACGTGGTGGGTTAAGCAATGACAATGCCAGCTTGAAATATTTTATATTTGCAAATACCAAACTATCATATTCCTAGAAGTAAGCTACTAAACATTTGAAGGAAGAGAATTTTTGGATCTGAAGAGGTTTGGCCATTTACATTTGATTTTTACCTTATGAACATGTTTCTCTTCCTTCCATCATGCTTTGAACACCTGTCATATTCAAGGTGTGCTAAGTTTCTATAATTTAAAAGTTAAAAAAATTTTACATGACTGCATTAGATAAAATAAATTTTATTAGAATGGTTCACTGAGAACCTGTAGAAAGTTGAGTACTTGAGGAATAGATATTAAGGTAGATTTTGTTGTGAAACATGTTTTCTAATTATTACACCCATGAAGAAAAAATAAGGAGGATTTGATATTTGCTTTGACAAAGCAGGATACTGATGAGTGAAGTAGACCCCCCAAAAACTTCAGGCAACCACATGAGAAGCTCTGGAGTAGGACTTTGTCCAGGACTTTGGGTGAATTAGCTCTTTGCAGCTGAGACAGATGCTGAAGGGATCTGACATCTGAAAGCAATTCCCCAACTTCAGTCCTTGCTGCTATACAACAAGTCCTCTGTGAAAGGGGGACTGAGTGGCACATTGTATACCTACCACAGTCCGCCCTTCATACCATGCAGATCTACTTCTCCATCACATTCAGAGACCAGCTCTTCTGGTGGTCCAGTGGGCCTCTTTTCCTTAAACTTTAGAGGAGAGAAGTTGGTGGAACAAATTACAGCCTCTGCACTGCAGTTCATCTGAGGTCCATAATCAGTACTCAAAAGTTTCTCTCTTATACTATATGTTACAGATTTCCTTCACCTCAAATCTTAGTTACCATTTATCTGGCATTCAAGCCTTTCCTGGCACATGATTCAGACCTTCAACTCACAGTAGCCTAATCTCCTGATAATCATATCTTATTTATACAGAGTTTTCTATATTTTTACACTTATAGGCACAGTTGGGCAGTCAAAAATGAAGAAGTAACCAGATTGGTTTTACAAGCATTCCTCCTTGCACTCATTATGTGTAAGGATTCCTATCTCCTCCAGATGAACAGGGTCAGTTGCTCATCAAAAATGGTGTCTTTTCTTCTGCTGGGCCCTATGCAAAGGGAATCCAAACTGCTCAGACAAAACCAGAGTTTATAATGCAATGGATTCTTGCTGGCAAAAGTCTGCCGCCTTTGGGGTCTCTTCCTGTAGTTCTGCAGAACCCAGAGTTGCAGGGATAGGAAACAAAAAATCCTCAAATGTGTTACTGTTATTAGTAGTAATTGGGACCAGTCAACTTCCATTGCTTGATCCTGGATCCAGGCATTCTTTTATAAAAGAGTGCCAGATACAAGTCTCCTTTTTAATTAATGTATTTCCTCGTCAGAGGTAACATACCTGTTTTTGTAGAGTATAGCTTCTTACATAGTGCTTAAATAAGTCCTTCCAGTGCTCTCTTAGGTCAATATCTTTTGGATGATATTTTCTATGGTTAGTGGATATTATTGTCATGAGGCATCCTTGTACCTTCTTTTCTATAGTTTCCATAGTCTTCTGTGAAGCTATGTGGAGTCCCACATCCACCCAGTAGATGTCCTACTACTTAACCTCCTGAACAGTTAGGTTGGATGAGTCCCAGAGGATAGTAAAGGCAACCCTATACCTGGAATATATATCTTTTCCCTTGAGAATGAACTATTGTTTTTTCTAAGATAGAAGTGGTCCAGTATAGTTAATTTGTCATAAAGTAGCTTGTTGGACTTCTTGAGGAATGGTGCCATATTAGTGACATAGGATTGGTCTCTATTGCTGGCATATTAGACATTTGGATATGACAAGAAACTAGATCAGTCTTGATAATTGGAAATTCATGCTGCTGGATCTATGCATAGTCTCCTCTGCCACTGTGGCCACTTTTTTCCTGTGAGCTGATGTCAGTTGTTCGTGTCATTTTTTGAAACTAGTTATTCAGAGCTTCTCTCAGAATGGATATCCTCTGGTCGGCATTAATGTGCAAAAATTTCACACTTCTAGTTTACTACCATCCTCATGATTTACTCTGGATTTCCTCATCCCTAATCCTTAAATACTTTAAGTGCTGCCAACCAGGAAATTCTCCATTGCTCATGATTTTGTATATATCCAAACTTGAGTCATTTCTCTTTCATTACAAGGTGCATGATCAGATGCAGGACTCACAGATCTTTTTATTTGGGAAATTTGCTCTCACAACTATATTTCACCCCTGGATAAGACTATTATAGCCACCATTTATTTTAGCTTGCACTCAGATACTGAACCAATTCCTCTTTGAACCAAGTTTGGGATTTTAAATTCTTCTCCAGGTGGTTATATAAGATCTATATAAATTCTTCATGACATCTGTATCTGCTCTGTGCCTCCAAATTGTAGAATCTGGTCAAATTGCACAAGAGACAGGCTGCTTATAGCACATCCTACTCTCACTGTAGAGGTCTTTTCTACACTGTGCCTCCTCAATGATGGCAGGCAACTATGTCACCCAGCACATAGGTGTGAGAATTTTTCTAAATGTAGAATTTCTGGCCTCTAGCACCTACCAGGTTCTGTGCTTCTTTCTTTATTATAGAAAAGACACATGCAATAATGTGTCCTCAAGTAAGAGATTTCCTAGCTTGCAACTAGCTGCTAATATTCCTGAAAATATTTTGGATGGAGCATGTCTTTTTATTTTGGTAGGGGTTATCTACTGCCTATGGAAGCTTCTATGCCTTAGCAGAGCTTCCAGTGTGCTAACCACCTGGTCTTTATCCAGACCAATCCACATAATGCTGTTGATTTAACGGATTGATAAAATGTCTACAGAATGTCCAGATGGTTCAGATCTCTTTGGCCTACATTATAACAAAAGTCAAAGTTAGTATAGCCCTAGAGCAAAATCACACATATATTGCTATCTGTTCAGTGTGAATCCAAACTGGGGTTTTCTGATTGGAATAGGAAAAACATCTTCACCAAATCAATGGCCACCTATCATGGATCTGAAGTCCCACTAATCTTCTCTAGCTAAGATAGCACATCTTGCATAGTGGGTGCTATTGAAACCAGTACTTGGTTGAGTTGTGGCAATTTATATTCATTTTCTAGGATCTGTATGGTTTCTTCAGGGGTCAGACTAGTGAATTAAATGGGGATATGGTTGTAACACACTAAATTCTCAAGGTTGTCACTGATCTTTGACATGCCCCATGAAATGCAATTTTTTTTTTTAATTTAATGCCTTGGTTGGAAGGGGGTAGCTTTTAGCTTTCATTCGGCCTTTCCCATCTTAATAGATTACCCCAGAAGGACCAAAGACCCAATGTGGAGAGAGGGCCAACTGAAAAGAAAATGTGAAACTAGTAGACTCACTGTAACCCAAATATCATCCAGAGCTCCATGTATTACCTGATCCTCATGTCCCACCTGTTAAGGAATCCGTGGAGACTTTGGGTCTATGGTTAACATCAGCCTGGTGCTGTGTATAGCCTCCCTATCATTCTATTGGCTGGAACACCAATGACAAACTTTCTACACATGGTATCCTGGGACTTGCCCTAGTTTTATCAGAAACTACTTCTCATATTACATATATTTAAAAACTTTGAGTCAACACTTTCTTCTTATATCCTTTCCTTCAATAAATATTGATTGCCTATATGTAGAACACTATTCGAGGTATAACTGACCCAAAAGAAGAAAAAATCCTGCATATGTAGGGCATATGATTTAGTGAGGGAAAGAAATAATAAGCTACTATCTCATTGTCAAGATATTTGAATACTGGGAAGGAAGAAAGCATTTGTTTTGGTGTATGTATGTTTGGAGATGGGTGGGTAAGTTGACCTAAACAGTGTGGTAACTTGGAATGGCATACTTCATTCACTAGTATATGTGATGAACCTTTATTTATTCCTCAAGACTCAGCTTATGTTACTTGTTTTATGCACCCTTTCTTAGATGTCCTAGAATGACATTTGTAATTGCTGTGTGGGGAGGGTTGTGAGTGTGTGTGGACCTGTAGATATATATGCTCCTGTACTAAAAACACTTTTGGTGGGGGAAATATAAATGATTAATATTAAACACCTGCAGCAAGCTCAATATCTGGCAAATTATAAACTCATGAAAAAATGTCCCTTAGTGTATCCATAAAGGACTGAAGTATGAATAGAATTTTTGTGTGTGGTACGAATATTCTTCTGGGAAGATTTATAGTAAATTTAGACAATAGAAAACACCTCTATATGATTAATTTATAGTGTGTGTGGAAGTGTAGTAATAATTTATATAGAAAATTTCCTAAGTCCAACAGCAAACATATTCTAGCTCTTTGGTTGACTCAAAGGCACCTCAAACTGAGTCCATCTTAATGCTAAGGATTTTCTCCCACAAATACGATCTAATTTTAGTATTTTTGTTGTCAGAACAAGATCTCTGTAACCTAGTTGCACCAGCCAGATACCTAAGAGTCAATCTTAACCCTTCTTTCCTTTTCATCTTTTATATACAATATATCACCAAATTCTGCAGATTTTATTTTCTAAATCCTGCACCTTCAACTACTCACCTGCAGATAGTTTATTTCCTCCTGAATTAATTTCCTATTGAATTAATCCAGTATTCTCTCTTTACTACCACTGACCAAGATGTTGGTCCTGGCTCTTTACCCACAATTGTTTCCTAATGGATACTCCCCTATCTGCCCTTTAATCTGAACCGAACATCCTTACCATGACCTCTAAGGCACCTACATATCAATCCATTGCTTAAGTCTCTAGCCTCACCTCTACCAAGTTCTTGTGTTTTTGGTTCTCTTCATTCCAGATGAGATGAACATCTGAGTTTCTTGACTGGTCCTTAAGTACCTTATGCCATAGGGCTTTTGCACCCACCTGTCTGTCTAAAATACACTCACCCCCTTCACTTATTAACTTCTGTCAATTATTCCTACCTGAGTTGTGGTATCACTTTCATAGGGAAGGCTTCCTTTAGCCCTTGAGTGTATAATCCTTCTCATAGATGTTCTCAGAGCACTACATGCCCATTATTTTCAGCACTTACAATAATAAAAATTTCTTTGCATCTGAAATTAATGACTACTCTTTCTTTAGAAATAAACTCCATACAAATGAGGATTTTGTCTATGCTTACCATTATGTCTTCCAACCTGACACATAGAGATGCTCAAAGATTTGTGCTAAAGTTTTGGGGTCAAATTTGGAATTTGTAAGGAATTTAATACCTTAGTAAGGAATACCAAAGTAAGGAATTTAAAAGTTACCAAATTTTTTATAAGAACTAGAAATATTTAAAGAGTTTTAGAGCTATAACTCTTGTTATTGGGTAAAATTAGTTGGAGAGGTGAGGTTTTGCTCTCAATAAGTTAGTAGTATATTATTTGAAAAAGAGACTATGGGAGCCTGAAGTAAAAATGCTGGAGTAATAATGAAACAGGTAGGAATGATTCAAGAAAAGTTGTCAAATAGACACAGTAAAATTTGTTGACTAATTGAATATGGAAGGAAAACAAAAAGACTGAAAATGACTCAAAACAGGCCACTTGCATTTTGTTTATAGGACAATGATGAAACTGTAATGTATATAGAGGCTATTCTTCTTTGGCGCTTTATACATCTTCCATGTTTTATATACCTTTCTCATGTATTGTTGCATTGAAAAGAGACTGAGAATCAGCTAAAGCAAACATCTGATATGTTAAATTCTACATTCAGCAAAATTATTTCCCTAAGTTTGGGTAGAAAATTGCTTATGTGTGTAACTTAATGAAGACTTAAAATATCTGAGTTTTATTTCTAAAATTAAAAGCAGAGTAAGCCCAATTAAAGATCTTGCACTAAGTAATATGATTACTAGAACACGAAATGTATCACCTCGTATTTTTTTAATCCTCATTGTTTATTTTCTTTTTTTTAAATTAACATAATGTATTATTTGTTTCAGGAGTACAGGTCTGTGAATCATCAGTCTTACACAATACACAGCACTCACCATAGCACATACCTTCCCCAAGGTCCATCACCCAGCCACCCTATCCCTCCCACCCTTCTCCCCTCCAACAACCCTCAGTTTGTTCCCTGAGATTAAGTCTAAGGGTTTGTCCCCCTCCCCAGTCCCTTCTTGTTTAATTTTTCCCTCCCTTTCCCCCAAGAGCCCCTGCCTTGCCTCTCAAATTCCTCATATTAGAGAGGTCATATGATAATTGTCTTTCTCTGACTGTCTTATTTTGCTAGCATAATCCCTTTAATTCCATCCATGTTGTTGCAAATGGCAAGATTTTTTTTGATGGCAGTGTAGTATTCATAAATATATATATTTTATATATATAAATATATATTTATATATAATATATATATTATATATATTTCTAAAGGAATATATATATACACACACTGCATCAAAAAAGACTTTAAAACTAATCATTTCTAAGAATAGTGTATGATTCTGCAAAGTATAGAAATTAATATTGGATAGGACAGTAGGACAGAACTGGACTTAAACATTATTTCTGAAAAGTATAATTCCTTCTGTGATCTCAGTAGTCTGATCTTCCACACAAAGCTTGCTGAAATTTTTTCCTTTCTTTGATTACATATAGAAAATTTTAATTCAGTGGCATAGAAGAAGGAGGAACATTCAGTTGTGAGCTCTGGGGGACCAGTGATAATTTTTTTAAATCTATGTAGCCTAATGATGATTATTAAGTGCTAATTATAGGAAGGAAGGAAAGGGATGGAAAGAAGATGGCTAATTTTTAATTACCATTAGTTAAGCCATAAAAAAAGGTAAATTGATTAAACTGGTAACATGGAGAGGAAAGCTGAGGGAAGAAGATGAAGAAACTGCTACTCAAATGTAAGGTGGATTATTAAGGATGATTGGGTTGATATTTCAAGAAAACAATGTAGGAGGCAAAGGGAGCAATTAGAAGAAAGATGGGAGGAAAGGAGAGAGGGCAAGGGAAGAGATGGGGAAGAGGAATTGAGAGACTAAGGAGACTAGAAACAGGAACCACTGCAGTCTCCACTATTGTGTTGTCATGGGCATGTATCAGTGAAACAAACTTACTGGCTTCAAGCATGACCAAGAGTCATCCCTAAAGAGATGATAAATGTCAGCTTATGCCACATTTGAAAAGTAACAAGTAAGTCCTTAATTGTTTGGTGGTTACCAGTACTAATTGTGTTACCAATAATCTATTAAAGAAGTGACAGTATTTTAGGAGAAAAATGGAATTGTATATATCTCAAATAAGACAGTGTTGTCAGGAAAAAAATGCCTTTTATGACTATGAAATATCTGTTATCTTCTCCAGTGAGGCATAGGGTAACTTTTTGGAGATTCAGGTACCCTGTATCTTTTTAGGAATGTAATCAATGGCCCATGTTTACTTGAGCCTGAGACATGGGAGCATAATTCACTCTCTGTCATTAGTGAATTGTTATCTGATTAGTGTATTTTCCAGGTTCTTTATTTTCAAAGCCCCTTTGATCTTGAACTTCCAAAGCAGTAGAGGTAGACTCAAATATATGCAACATAGAACAGAGGAGACCAAGGCTTGAGGAACTTTTGGAAATTCAAATTCTAAAATTACCCAATTTCCAATTTTATCAAATGAAATTATTTGTGGTTATCAGTACATTGAAAGTTCCAACTCAGATAAACATCTTAGTCATTGTCTTAGAATCTCAGTGATCAAAAGAAAAGGAGCCTCGCGTATATAAACACATGGAAATTCTTCCCCAGAGAGGGATGCGTCTGGTCTATTGGGCCACTTGCATCAGAATCTTATCTACCAGAGTATAAAGCAGATTCCTGTGCTCAAGCTTGACTAATGAATAAGAAGATA